>CM071627.1:39378708-40003708 GCA_036419045.1 Scirpophaga incertulas
TGCGTTTCGCTTGCGATTTATTAGTGCGATCGCCCCTCAGAATCCTCTCAGCACTCTGCTGAAGGATTCAGGTCTAGGTTGTCGGCTACGTAGACAAGGTGAGGTCATTACTCATCTGCTGTACATGGATGACCTCAAGTTGTCTGCACCGAAACACCAAGACGTTGTGGAGTTGTTGAAAATGACGCAGATTTTCAGTAATAAGGATGGAGTCCGGTGTAGACCAATGTGCGGTCTTGCATGTACGGCGGAAAAATGTTGTAAATTTACTGAATTTACATCTTTCAGAGAAAATGACAGTCAGATCTCTGCCTGAAGCTGAAACGTACAAGTATCTCGGCATGTCAGAGTCTTTGGGTATATCAGTGAAGGATGTCAAGGAATCGGCGAAGACGCGCTCCTTTTGCCGCTTAACAAAAATATTTCATAGTCTTTTGTCTGGTGGCAACAAGGTGCGCGTCTTCAATGGCTGGGTGAAGCCTTTATCGGTATACTCCTTTGGCATACTGAATGGACTCAGACTGAGCTGGACACCTTGGATAGGAGAGAAGACATCATCAACTACTCAAAAACATCGCGTGCTGCACCCACGTTCTTTTGTTATGAGACTGTACATTCCACGGAAGTGTGATGGTAGAGGGTTCCTAAATGCCAAAAACCTCCATAACCGTGAAGTGTCCAGCCTCCAGAACTATTCCCTCAGCAACGAATGTGAAATGCATCGTGATGTTGTGACAGTTGACAAGGAATTTACCCCTCTCTCTATGGCAGTTGAGAACTGGCGTAAACCGTCGGTACTTAGCGTCGAAAACCGTAAGGAATTGGAGGAACAAAGAGTTGCACGGGAAGTTTTATCGGGCCTTAATAGGCCTTGATGTAGACCTTGCCACGTCGGTCAACTGACTACGCTTCGGTAACCTCTTTTGGAAACTGAGGGTTTTGTATGAGCGATTGCAGACAAAGTAATGTTGAGGAACAACTATAGAAAATATATCCTAAAGGACTCCCCCGAGAGTCCACTTAGGCATATTATCTTCTGTTGTTCTCATCTTGCAAATGGCGTCTATTTGCACAGATACAACTAGTAGTCAGGATCAATGCCATCAACAGCTTGCCCTTCATCAGGGCCGTCTTTAAACTATTTGAGGCCCTGGGCACATTAGGATCATGGGGCCCCTATGACCTTGAGAAAACACTATTTAGTTACAATAGATAAAGAAAGACAAACAAGGTTCTAAATTTATTTTTATTTAGTTACTAGCTATAAAAAATAGGAAATATAAAAAATAATCTACAAAAGTAACTCGCTTAACTTAAAATCCTTAGATTAATTCTATGTTGATTGCAAAGGTACCCTTCTAGATTTAAGATGAGCAAAATCGTTAATCACTTCTTCAAAATCTATGGTATTGAGAATATCACATTCTATGGACATCAGCGACAAACTATTTAATCTCTCTTGAAGCATTGTACTTCTTAATTCATTTTTTATTCGTTTCAATTTGGAGAAGGAGCGTTCTCCGCTGCAGTTAGTTACCATCATGCTTAAAAATATTCTCAATGCAATTTCTACGTTAGGAAATGTGTCTTCAATTTTGTTTTGCTTTAATAGATTATATACTTCCTGTACACTGTTAGATGCTTCATTTTCACTCTGAACATTTATTAAGTATTCTTTTAAATGTTGACATTCTATTTCTAACTCTTTTTCATTTACATCTTCGTGATAGATTTGAGAAAATTCTTTGCATCCTTGTCGTATCTCTTCGGAATTCAGAGTTTTTAAGTGAAAAAATAAACTAAAACGTTGGCTGACGATCTCATATGAACTTTGTCGCTGTTTTAGATGAACACTCAAGGTATCGATTATTGGGAGAAAGGTTTCTACGTTGAATCGCTCTTTTCCATTCAATTGGACTGATGGCGCAGAGCCATCAAAAAAACTCTGCCGTGAGCTTCTACGTCTTGTTCTTTGAGATAGATCCTTGTAGTCAGATTCTGGGTTATTTTCTTTGGCAGATGATTCGAAGTTATCAAATTTATCCCTGAGGTTAGTAATAAAATCATAAAGTGAAGTCAACAAATTGGTTGCAACGTCCAGTGTTATTGTTTCTTTCTGAAGATAATTACTTGTTTTGTCTATTCTTTCCAATATAGTGCTCCAGATTTCCGTCAGTATAATAAATTCTAGATTTCCCATTTTTCTAGACAGACTAAGGGCTTCGTCTCTTGTTTCTCGTGCCTGTTCAGTATCGTTTGCGATGGTGATTAAAGCTTCTAATATTCTTTTATAACCCCCATGCAAAGCACTTACTGCATCAGCTCGGGCTGACCATCTGGTTTGTGAAAGACTCTTAACAACTTTTTTTGAACCTAAATGTTCTGTTAACATATTCCATCTGTGGGTAGAGCCCGAAAAAAAGTTGTACACTTTCTGAACTATTTCAAAAAACTGTGATGCCTCCGGTACACACCAGCAGCATGGACACCTACCAAGTTTAGTGAATGTCCTGCACATGGTATAAAAGGTGGCAAATTCACATTTTTCCTTGATTCTTGTTTGTAGACCACTATACTTTCCCGACATATTTGAAGCATTGTCGTAGCTTTGTCCTCTGCAATCTTTTATGGGAATATCATGTATCTCTAAAAAATTTAAGATGGTCTCCGCTAAATACTTAGATTTATGTTCTTTAATAGGTATAAATTTCAAAAACCTTTCAACAGGAACACAGTCTTTTACGTATCGAATGATGAAAGTTAGCTGGTCAATATGAGACAGATCGGGCGTACTGTCAACGCTTATGGAAAAATATTTTGCTGATTTAACTTCATTTATAATTTTTTTTAGAACCTGTTTTCCCATTACTTCAATAAACTCATTACAGATATTTGCTGATAAATAAGAAATGTTACCCTTTCCAGGATTCCCAAATTTTTTTAAGTGATCTGCAAGAAATGGATCAAATTCACTCAATAATTCCACACAACCCAAATAATTTCCATTGTTTGGAGATCCTAGGATTTCATTGTCGCCGCGAAATGGAAGCCCTCTCGATGCCAAAAATTTTTACAACAGCTACAATCCGTTTAAGTACGTTTCTCCAGTAATCCACTTCCTTTTGATGTTGAGATAATAAGTCTATATCTACTCTACCAACCGCTTTACTTCGTGCCAGATAAGTCATCATAGATTGCTTATGCGCTGGGCTATTTTCATGTGTTAAAATTATGTGATTAATATGCTTCCAATCATTACATCCATTCCGAGAGCAAAGATTAACATCAGTTGGGTTAAATAAGCAGCATGAAAAACAAAATACAGAGCATTTGGAAGGCGAATACAGCAACCATTTTCTTTCGACGCTTTCATTGTTCTTTAATTTGCGAATAAATAATGCTTTGTTGAAATATCTCGTTACTAATTTATTACCATCTTTGTATGTTCTGGATGCCTCGGAAAAGTCAGAATCTTTATTTTGAAAATATACTGGTCCCTTACGAATTAAAATTTCGCGATTTATTTCAACAAACTTTTCGTGAAAATAATCGGCGGGATCGTGCGATATTAATTCTTCTGTGTTGGAAAACTGCTGTTCAATTGACACAGTTGGAGTTGTCGGTTTTAGTGAAGTCACTGAAGTCGTTGCACTTTCGTCGTAGGAATAGTCGCTTTCTGATTCAATCTCTTTTTCAAAATTGGAACATGAAGGTTTAGAAATTCCCGCAATTTGTAATTGAGCTGAGTCATCATGTGGAACATTTATGAGTTGATTGCTACTTACAGAAGTTTCTCCAGTAGTAGTAGTAAAATATGATGTTAATTTTGGTAACTTTTCAATTACTTCTTTCTGATGTAGAGCTTTTTTCTTTTTTCAGATCCACTAGGATATGACCGTTTCGACATTTTATATTATTAATTCACTATTTAATTAATTTTATAACGAAAATATTCGCTAACACAAAACAGACAAAACGACGATTTAATCAAACAATACTATTTTTTTTATCAGAGCTCGAGCACAGTCAGTAACAAACTAACAACTACAAACAAAACAAACGCCACAACATCGCAGACAAATACTTGAAGGGAATTCCCGTTCGTCAAGTCAAACGACGATCGGGAGTCGGGAATTCCCCTTTTTTGTCTTTGGTATTACGAATGACGTTCGAATAGGTTTCTTTAAGACATAAACCACACCGCATCAAATAATTCTTTTTTTAATTTAATAATTTTTTTTTTATTGTATTCTTATACTTACATATAGGTATTTAAATTAACCTAAACATACTAATATCGGAAAAACTCATTTTTGAGAGAGAGTGGAGTATTATACCCTGTTTATTTACTAGTTTGATCTTTCTTTTTGACAGATGTCAAATCTGAAATCGATATAACTTTGCAACGACGAACAATATCTTCTTATTTTAATAATATTAAAAATTTATAATAATCATAAGAATAGACACAACATAAAAGTACCTGTTAAGGACTCAAGCATTTTCCGAAAGTCTTAAGTGGTTTTTATTGCTTCGAGGTAAAATTTAAATAGAAAAACTGAAAACAATGGTTTCTTACCTACCCAATGTTTTTATGTCTAGTGCAATAAAATTGATTGACGAATGAATTTATTTATTTTGAATAGTTTAAAACATACATACAGCCACATATTTAGCCAACACATTTTTTACACCAATAGATATTTTCTGTTTCCCATCACTGACCCATCTGTCAAAAAGTTCAAGCTATGTTGTACAAGGTATAGCTATCCGCATGCGGCAAACTAAAGCTAATATAATAAGCGTAGGTATTGTAGTAAGTCATTATCATCAGATTTTTCAAAATTAATGTTTTTCGGTAATAATGTATCGGTTATCATTTGGTAATCTGGCAGGAACTAGGGGGCCCCATTCGATCGCGGGGCCCTGGGCACGTGCCCATAGTGCCCAGTGGGGAAGAGGGGCCTGCCCTTCATACGGCCCGTGTTGAGCATCAGAAACGTCCTATACGACGCACCAAGCGTGGCCAGTTCTGAAAATGGCTGTGCGTTGCTTCTATTGGGATCGCTCTATCATCACGGACAAGACTATTGCGTCAATAACCTAATATCGTGGTGGGTCACCCAGCGCCCAACGCCGTGCAATGCTCGTCGATATTCCATCCCTCATAATGAGAACCTCGTAAAAGCCGAGAAAGACAAAGCCAGTAAGAACCGTGACTTGGCATACGAGGCAACCGCCGTGTGGGCTGTTGATTCGACAATCATTGTTCCGATAGTTATGTTTACGAATGGCTTGATAGCGAAGAGTCTCGATCAACATCTTAAGAGGCTCTCGCTTGACGGATGGATCAAGGGCCGGATACAAAAAGCAGTCCTTGTGGTGGCTTGGTGTGGGCGCTTGTCGCCGTACGCTGACGGGGTCGTGGTAGTGTCCACAAGGATTCCCATGGTCTCGTCAGGGCGCGATGCAACTCTTCTTCGGGATGACGCGCTCGCGCCCAGGCGTAGGTAAAGTGGGGGATAGCTGAGGTTTTTAGTGGGTAGGCCTCCACCTTATAGGTAGGAGAGCCCCACATAACCGTCGGTTCTCGGGATATGCAATTTCATGAATTATCGTCAACGTAACAAAAAAAAATTGGTGTAAGTGTAAGCTCAAAAAGCTGGAAAATATTAGAAAGCAAAAGGAAGTTACTAAAGTTACCTAATAACTTAGTTGTTATACGAAGTTATTTTAATGTATGCCACGCAAAATGTCTATGACGTCAACATGACTTGTTATAGATTGTGTTACCCTATTCGAATAGAAGTTGACACTCCCTCATAATTAAGTAGATACTTAGGAAAAAGTGACAACACTTTCCCAACGAAAGCCAAGTTCGCCCCATGAACAAGGCAAGATCGTGTTTCATCGGCCAAGTAGTCCGTAATATGTCATCACGCTAAATTCACGCCGTGAGTTGTATGCACAATGACTCTGGCATGAGTTAGTTATCGTTTTCAATGGGTTTTTGACGTATAGTAAACTATAGAAGTGTCAGTTTAATATGAAAGAATAGTACAAGTACGTGCCGCCAGGGAAGCTGTACAAAGTTTTCATACAGAAATTAGATGATACTATTTAAATTGCCAAGTCGTCGTGAGTCGTTAACTTTTTCTGAATCAGCTCGTCAAGGAGAACAACATATCCAAAAATCTGCTGATTCTGCCGAAAACCACGATTTTCTAATTCAGACTTCAGAGCCCCCTAGCGGGAAAATGAGTCGTTAACTTTAACGACCATTACATTTTTTGCTCAGCTCGACCAGGAGAACAATATATCTAAAATTTAGACCTGGGTCCCGAAAACCCACTTGGCCATTTATTTTTACATTACATTTTTTGCTCAGCTCGACCAGGAGAACAATATATCTAAAATTTAGACCTGGGTCCTGAAAACCCACTTGGCCATTTAAACACTATCATCTACTATACTTTGTTGATATTGTTCGCAAACGAATGTAAAGTCACGATAGCTACACTGAACTCGTGTAACGAGCTGTTTTATGTGCACACATGTGCCAAACACAGACTGATAAATACCCAAAATCAAAACAGTGAAATAGAGAAAATTTACATGTTAAATATCTGTATTTTTCTATATTATTTACAATTAAATGCCAAGGATCTTTTATACAAATAGAAAAAAAAATATTATAAAAATATATATTATTTATATCTGAAAACATAAATATTCGTAGTTGATAAATTGATGTGCGTTTTGAAACTTGTAAATTTTTATAAGCCAAATTTATTGATTGTGTAAAGAGTATTTTAATATTTTTCCTTTTTTTAGACTTAGACGTAAATTATTATTAATATATATAGTAACTAGCTGTTGCCCGCGACTTCGTCTGCGTAAATTTCGAGTTATAAGACGTTATCTTATGTAAGTATTGTATCATGATGATGAATTGTCTTTAGATTTTTAAATTCCCATGTAACTTATGTAAGAATGGTGTACATTATAATTCGCAATATTATCATGCTCTGAGTTCATTAAAATGACGATAACTTTTTTTTAATGAACCGATTTTGATGAAACACAAAGTTTAGATATTATTCTGAGAGTTAAAACAAAGCAATAGTGAAAGTTTCAAGCAAATCGGTTCAGTACTTTCGGAGATAAGCGTGAACAAACATACAGACAGACAGACAGACAAAAAATTCCAAAAAAATTTTTTTGCTTTCTAATAATCTATTTAAGTGCCCCTCTATCCATTTCAGTCAAAAATACTAAATGTACAGACAAAATATTTTTACTGTCTTATTATATGTATTATTTATAGTAATACATATTCAACTATATAATTAAAGTTTATACATTCGTACTTTTTTCTTATTTATAACTAATTTATATTAAGATCCATAGAAACTATTTCATTTTTACGTTACAATATGACTCTACATTGCAATTTTATGTACTTTTGAATTAATTTTTAATCAAATTGTTTATTTGATTAGTTTACCTTAAAAAAAACTTAAATCTTAAAAATTGCTCCTATCATATATCATCATCTGTTATTAGTTGTAGCATTTTTGACGTGACAACGTCTTAAATTAGGTTGCGGCTGGGAGTCACTTATGAAAAAGTGTAACGCTCGGTAACGTTACGATGAGTCACCGAACGAGAGAGAGGCCCGCCGAATGCCTTGCGTCTCTCTCCCACTCAACTATGATCGGTCTGCCGCGCGCGCAGCACTAGAGAATTAGGCGCATTGAATCGGCGCATGCTTGTGTCTCTGTCTTTGTCTTTCTCGAACGTTCTTGGCGTTGGAAAAACAAGAAAGCGTCATAATACAAGTTCACACGTGTGGTTAAAGTATCGTCAGCTGTGTCTGTAGTGAAAATGTGGAGTGCTTAGATTCGTCATTTACAACAACTACAACAATAAAGGTAAATAATTGTACACTGATATTTCATTATCGTAAACTATGATTGATTGATTAATTGTTAGATTGACACAAAAGTTGAGAAACTGAGTTTTTCATTCAATTCCTTGTTCCTATTGTGCAATTTAATTTTTCATTCAATTCCTTGTTCCTATTGTGCAATTTAATTATATTCATATCAATAAATATTCTACCGAGAAAAAGACGTTGTCACGTAAAATCTTCGCCCGTAAAACCGACTTTACAGGCAACCATTTTTTTTTTGGTTTTTGTATTTTTATTTTAAGTGGCGCGTGAACTGCTTGCGGTACTGCACAGTACTTGGACATTGCAACAGTACTTTATTTTAAGTGGCGTGTGAACTGCTTGCGGTACTGCACAGTACTTGGACATTGCAACAGTACTTTATTTTAAATGGCGTGTGAACTGCTTGCGGTACTGCACAGTACTTGGACATTGCAACAGTACTTTATTTTTCTAAAATAAAAGTAGCCTAAGTTACTCCTTATTACATCGGCTACCTGCCAATAAAAGTCCCGTTTGAAATGGCTGTACCGCTCAGTCATTTCAGAGATTAGCCGGAACAAACAGACAGACGACACTCCAATTTTATTTATATGTATATAGATGTATTATTTTAATTGCCCACCCTCGGCAATCCCGGACTGGTTCATTATATAACGGGAAAATTCCATTTGATCGTTCCCGGGCCAGCCTCGCCGCTCCATTCGTCTTAGTGACGGATGCGGGTAGCGCCGACCACAAATGGTTTTATTTCTTACGGCTATTGCAGGTAACCGTGGTTTTGGAATTGTTTGTTAGCTACCTGCTTGTTTTTAAAGGGATTATAGAGTTCAAGTCTCAAAATACTGTGGATTTTAATAAGTCTCTAGAAGAAATCTTTAACGAAGTTATTAACAAATTATATTTTATACTATAGTTCATAAACGGTATCGTCCAAAAGTGTAATAAATTTAATTATTAATCATAACAAAATTCTTAATAAATTGTATTTTTTATACCTCCTTACAAATTTTCTCTTTAACGGCTCATTAGTAACACATGAATTTAGCATTTGGAATAAGTATTGTTTACATGTTAATTACTTTTATATTTTTTTCATAAATAAAAATACTTTCAAATAATTTTAATTTAAACGTAAGTTACATTTTACTACAGAGGAAAGTCCATGTCTTATTAACATGAATTTTGTCAGAAATGTAAATTGGCCATATCTTTTATAATTAAGTAGTATTGGTTTTTTTTTAATTACTTTGATGTTTCTTTTTATACTGTAGAACATTCAAATAATTGCAATTAAGCTAGCGCGTTAAAGCGAGGTTATATTTTACTACTAAGGAATTTGTCAAGGTCATTTAGTGATGTAATACTCTTAATACAGATTTGTTTTTCTTGTTACATTAATGTAATTTATTGTGAACTCAATTGCCAATAACATAAAGCGGATATTTAAATATTTCATAAATAAATATGTAATTACGTAAGTCTGAGGAACTACTTGACAGTTTGGAGCGGCTGCAAAATGTAGCCATCAGGTTCATTTTTAATCTGCGTAGGTTTGATCATGTTTGTAATTGTAGCTTTCAACTGAAATGGTTACCTATTCGCCAGCGCAGAGACTTACATGTTTTATCCCTACTTTACAATATTTTGTACCTTCCAACATCTCCATCCTACCTTAAAACTTTGTTCTCTTTTCGATCCCATTTCGTCATGTCGTGCCTTCCGTTCTAATTTTAATCTGACTCTGGATATACCGCCCCGAAGTACCGACTATTTTTCATATTCTTTTTCGGCTTATGCCGTCCGGTTGTAGAACTCTCTCCCTGAGGGTATTAGGGGAGCGCGAACGCTGGAGTCCTTTAAGAATCAAGTCCGTGTTCACTTCCTATCAATGATTCCTTAACTTAAACTAGTTATAGCCTATTCTCCTGTCCAATTACTGTACCCATCCTATATTTAATCTCCTTTTAATATTTCCCTTGTCCTAGGTTGCCTGGAAGAGATTGCTGTTTAGCAATAAGGCCGCCTTTTGTACATTTGTTATTTTCTTTATTTTTGTATGTGTATTTTATGAATACAATAAAGGGTTATGTTATGTTATGTTACGTAAGCCAATTATAGAAACTTACTTTGCTATCTTAAATAAACATGTTGATTTTTTAAGCGGGTCTGGATGTCGAAATACAAATCAACCCGTTGATTTTGAAAAAACAAATCTGTATTATTTGAATTCCGATTTTCGATTCAAAATTTGTTTGGTAATAGCGACACCTTTCGACAGTGTCGCTAATAAAAAACAAATTCTAGAATGCTCCAATAATAAAATTAGATAGATGATTATATCATTTTTTTTAATCTATACTTATAATAAATCTGTAGAGAAGTCAATTCTGCACATGAAATATATTTCCAAAATAACTATCAGGGAGTGATAAGGGATCGATACTGATGCCAAAAATTCAATCAGAAACAACAAGAGCTATGGCAGCTTCCCATATATCATTTTATTCAAAAATAAAGTAAGCGTCTATGAATGAAATATACCTTGTTTAAAAGAGCATGTATTGCTGATTAATCTATACTAATATTATAAAGAAGTAAAGTTTGTGTGTTTGTAAATTGTAAGGGGTAATCTCGGATCTACTGAACCGATTTTAAAAATTCTTTCACCAATAGAAAGCCACATTATTGCGGAGTGTCATCATCATCATCATCATCATCATCATCATCGATTTTAAAAATTCTTTCACCAATAGAAAGCCACATTATTGTTGAGTGTCATCATCATCATCATCATCATTCATCATCATCGATTTTAAAAATTCTTTCACCATAGAAAGCCACATTATTGTTGAGTGTCATCAATCATCATCATCATCATCATCGATTTTAAAAAATTCTTTCACCCATAGAAAGCCACATTATTGTTGAGTGTCATCATCATCATCATCATCATCATCGATTTTAAAAATTCTTTCACCAATAGAAAGCCACATTATTGTTGAGTGTCATCATCATCATCATCATCATCATCATCAGCGGACGGCGCGCGATGACTTCGGGTTTAATTCAGTTCGCTTTCGTGCTCGCTTCGGGGATTATTAATATTATGCCCAAAGAAGTGGGCGCGGGTCAGCTAGTAAGAAAATAAAATCGTAATTTAAGGAGTCCAGGTTTTTGAGCAATTTTGCATAGATGTTTTATAGGTTATGCCTTTATTAACCATATTATTTGGCGCAACAACAACAAAAACGCAACAGATTTAGTGTATTAATACATATGTTACAATTAACACACAAAATGCGTGTGCTCACAGAGGATTTGCCGTGGCTACGACCGCGACCACTCATTTTGGCTTCAGAACCTTATAAACAACAATATCCAAGAAACAGGCCAAAATCAGAATCCTTAAACACACCCAAGTCACAAAAGCAATATCACAGTCCGAGTCGTATTATTAGTGGTGAATACAAGAGTCCTTAGGCAGTCCGGGTCAAAAATTATAAAGAAAACGGGGGAAAAGCAGCGAAAACACACAGAACACACTCGAGCGTTGGCGCAAGGGAGCTGAGAACTTGGATACTTACTAGTCTGTGGAGCTGAGTGATATGTATAAAATAATGTACTCTGTGGTGATATACTAATCTGTGTGAGTGATGAAAAATAAAAACGAAATGTCAAATGTTGTATTTTTTTGATAGCTCTGGATAAGAGTCTCTAAGCCAGCGCCCATTTTCATGTTAATTGCCAAAAAAGGTTTTTAATACTTTGAAATAATTTAAAATCTGTATAAATATAAATACACTAAACCAAAAATTACATTAGCTATAATCGTAAACAATTTAAACCTCATATTTTACAGCAAACAATCATGATTTTAATATTGCAAAAAATAATTATTTAGTCTGGCAACCTTGTACTAAAACATTGTCATGCCGGAAAAGTAAAATAGCTACTTTTAATTAATTACTTTTTAACCTGGATTTACCTAAATGTGACAATATCATCAAAAATAGTTTATGAATATTTTATAATCATTGGTTGCTTTGAGTTCTTAAGACGGTTTCAAAAATAGTGAATAAAAATCTGCCATAACTCTTTGGGGGTCCATGAAATGAGAACAGGGGTCCACGACAATGGATCTCAACATACACTGATAATACCTATTTACTTACATTATACTCTCTTCTAATCTAATATAAAGACAAAATTATTTATAAAAGTACCTTTTTTTTGTTACGCTGAGCAAAAATGCATTAAGTTGCATACCCCAGCTGCGGAGAGCCGGCGGTTATGTGGGGCTCTCCTCCCCAGAAGGGGAAGCCTAACCACTAAAAACCTAGTAAGTTAAGTACAGTCTACCCAAAACCCAAAAAACATAGCAAAGGGTCTACGACACAAAAAAGTTCGGGGACCTCTGGTATAGAGTATCCTATGAGTGCTCTGTGTAGAGGTGCGCAATTAGTTCACTGAAGTGTAAAGAATGATATACTTCAACTGGACTAGATGAAGTATATCACTCATTTAGTTCACTTAGTTCTTCTAGTTCACATGGCTCAGTACTTCAGTAGTCCATTTGAGTCACCTTATCGCTTAGTTCATTTACGTCACTTCATTCGTATAGTCCAATTAGTCCATCTGTATCGTAGTTCTTTTAAGTAGGTATGAGACGTTATGTCAATTTGACTGCATAACTAAACACATGTATGATACATAATGCAGGAGTAATTAAAAGTTACTAAAAACTATTGAAATGTTTACAATATTTTTCAGATATTACATACGAATTTAGATTAGTATACGCCACACTCGTATATATTATGCACATGCAGACTAGAACTTAAGCAAAGGATATGAAATTATTCATAAACGAATTATTCCTTCAACTAATTATTCAAGTAAAACTAAACATAATGTTTGCGCTATAAGACATGAAATTGTGTGCAGGTAGACTCCGACCGGCCGGTGATTCTAGTTCCTGTATTCCACAAACAAATCACAGCCGAACCATTACTTTTAACCAATAGAATTGCATAGATTGTTAGATGACGTGATATTCTAGCGTTCGGATTGGATAAGCGGCATGGTTCGGTTCATTTTGTTAGTGGAATTGGCCCACGGGATGCCAAACCAATCAACTGTCTCGCTCTCGCACGCTATGTTTGTAATCTATCCGTTCGCTTTACTCTCCTTCAGTGAAAGAAGTGTTTTGGGAACTAATGAACTAAATGAACTACTGAACTAGTTGGGACCAGAATGAATGAGTGAGGGAGATAAAATTGCGAAGTGGACTAGTCCAATTGAAGCATTTATTCACGAACGACTCAACTCTAGCTCTGTGCCTCTCTCAAGTAGGAAAAAGCTATCTCCATTATTCCACTTTGTAACACTTTTTTTTTTACTGATCAGGAGTACCGTTAGACACTTTTTTTTCTCTTCTTTTGGTCATATTAATGAATATCATAATTTAACATTTATTTGTCACACGCGAGATGTTTACGTTGACGAGACTATAATGGTTTCTCTTGATCGTGGCGCATAGACAAGCAGAGTTTAATTGGGTGACCGGGTATAGTCTACAAAGATGGTTTCTTTATCAGTAATCGTCAACACCCACTACACTAACACACTCAGGATTTTTTTTTATATGTCACTTTTAGTCGTTCTTCGTTTAAATTTAGGGTTTTATTTTTCCAAAATTTTATCTGGAAGCGCGCATGTTGGCAGGTTGCGGTTGAGCTGTATCGACTTAACTGTCAGGACTAATATAATAATTAATCCGCGTTCAGTTTAACAGATTCAGTCTCGATTGATCTGGCTGACATGCGTTGTATACTAACTTCTCTCAGGTTTGATATTGAATTAATTAAACTAAGTAAAACTCATTATTTTAAAAGAATTATACCTGTGAATAATTTTATTTCAGTCAGATTTGTAATGATTCGAGTGGACGTATCGGCGTTCCTTTGCTATGTTTGTCTATGCGCTCTATGTTACTCTATGCGCTGGTCGATCGATAATATTTGATATCTATCTACTACTTAGTCTGTGGATGATTCATTGATATTTCAAATTTCATATTCATTCATATTTTCGCCGTTGGTTGATTTGTGACTAGCTGATTTCCAAAGTGAATTAACATTTTTGTTATTGCTGGAGAAGCTCCGAAATAATTTGAACAACAACATTGTTTCTTGGAAGAGTTGTATTTTTTTTTTATAACTGTGTACCCTAGAAAAACCTATAATAGTCTTAGAAAACCTGAGTTGTAATAAATTTGTTGTATAGAATTGGATTGCTTTTATTGTTACATATATTTAGAGAGAACCTAGATAATTTTATATTGTAAAAATATTATAGTTACCACAAATTTACATTACAACCTATAAACAACAACACCGATTCAAGCAACTCTGTCTCCGCTGAGTTTGTTCCTCAGCAAATTTAGGACCACATAATTGTCAATAAATCAGCGTCGGGTAAGATCCCACTTTGCATAATGAGCGGTCATCAATAACCATTTTGTTTTATTAAAATTTATCGGCCCGCCGTCCAGGTGCGGGAGGTCCCGGCTCCCGAAATATCCCTAGAATTATTACACCTAGTTATTTTAATCACCTGCGCCAATCGAGAATTCTGCGGGCATTTGTTAACGTGCTGTATACAGGTAAGGTTGCATTATTTTTTTCAATAAGCAATATCGCTAATTTAAGCTGTGGCCCAAATTTATTACATTAGTAATTCGTTTCTAATTATGTGTCAGTCACGTTTCAAGGTGCAGCCATTTGTGAGGTTCCGGGCTCGAGTCCCGGTGGGGGCAGATATTTGCGTGATGAATGCGAGCAATTGTACCTTAGTCAATATATTTTTACCAAATTTATTTATATATGTATAACATATGAATGTCTAACTGTTACTCTAGATCCTATACCACAAGCCTTACAGAGCTTACTTTAGACTAGGCTAATTAATGTAAATGTAAGAAATATTTATTTTTATCTACTGTTGAGAAAATTCTTCACCGCCTGTATTCACTCACGTTATTGAGTTGTTTGATCCTCGTTTTTTATCATTCTATTATACACTAGCTGACCCGCGCCCACTTCGTTGGGCATAATATTAATAATCCCCGAAGCGAGCACGAAAGCGAACTGAATTAAACCCGAAGCCATTGCGCGCCGTCCGCTGATGATGATGATGATGATGATTATGATGATGATGATGACACTCAGCAATAATGTGGCGTTCTATTGGTGAAAGAATTTTTAAAATCGATGATGATGATGATGATGATGACACTCCGCAATAATGTGGCTTTATATTGGTGAAAAAATTTTTAAAATCGGTTCAGTAGATCCCGAGATTACCCCTTACAATTTAACAAATATACAAACACACAAACTTTACTTCTTTATAATATTAGTATAGATTAATATATATTATGTTGCTTATATAACGCATCTTTATTAGACACAGTCCTTTACAAGACGTGCGCGGGAATATAGATCCAACGCGCAGAGGCCATTGAAGCGAAATTTAATGAATGTTTGTGGGAATTGGTACCTACCAACTCGGTCTAATCTCTATCTGCACCATGAAAAGTGCAGCTAAAGACTACACCCAGTTAGATGCACAGAAACCATTGACATTCCTAGACAAAATATTTATGGACTATGGCATTTCGATTTTGGTGGTAATGAGAACCGTTTTATGGAAGACTTCAGTCACCTGCCTTCTCAAAGCCTAATTGATTTAAATATGATAAGTGGTAACTTACCGCTCACAAATGGCCCCCCCAAAGAAGCAGACCAATATTGGTGCGAAAGGAGCAACATTGTTGTGAACGGCTAAGGGCGTAGAGAGGTGTTTGCAACAGCGATCAAGACATCGTTGGCGTTATGACATTATTACACTGCCACCTTTCGGGCATCTGCTCTTGCGACTCCACTCTGTCCGGCCTATTATGACAAGACAAAGGCGGGTGACATATCTCCCCTGAAGCACATCGGTACCCTCGGTGACGCAACTCATCGATAGCTTGCACTGCACTGATGGAGCATTTATGGCAATTATGGGGCATTTAATGCCCCACCAGCGAGCGATGGGTTCGTCACTTCCCTTCTCACTCATTCCCTATCCCAATTATTATTAATTATTATTATTAGAAGACAGAACGATACACAAATACAAAAACGTAGATTATTTAAACTAAACTGAGGGGCTATCGCACTAATAAATCGCAAGCGAAATGCAACCGAACCGTTCGGCTTAACCAATCCGAACGCCTCAATATCACGTCATCTGTTCGATGACGTGATATTCTAGCTCTCGGATTGGTTGAGTGGAACGATTTGGTTTCGTTTCAGCTGCGATTTGTTAGTGCGATTGCCCCCCAGGTAATACTCTTTATTTATAAGTCCATACAAAACTGACAATTCATGCAAATATCAAAGTAAAATGAGGAATTTTCCGAGTGATATTATCAAGTTTTCCAAGTGTGAAATGTCGTTAATTTCAAGCCACATTTCACAGATTAAAAACTGTTCTCATAACGTTCTGCCCCGAATGAAATAACTGCTTACATTCAGAACAAGCGATATTTGGTTCTCCATTCCTTTAGATATTGTTCTTCGGTTTTTGTTCTAAGCCAGTTCTTGATCTGAGCATATGGAATGGGCAGCATAAGCCTCGGTCCACACACACTCGTGTTTGAACCTTTCCTAGTCACTTCATCCGCTGCATCGTTGCCTAGTAATTGCTGTGTCCTTATTGCTACGTTATTACTCAATAACGTAGGTGTTTAAAAAACCAAACGTTACCACAAGTTTGGATAGGATTGTGCAGATTGCTACAGTGATAGATTGTTGCAGCTTCACCCATTTATTAAATACGATCCAACTACATCAAACGATCGTCTACTATTGATAACAAAACAGTGTTTGCTTATTTAAAAGTTCAGTTGAACTACAGAAAATTATATTTGTCTCACATATATCATATCAAAAATGAAAACAAATATGGTTATCCGCTATGAGTTTGATATAATGCTGTCTGTTTAGGTAATTACACCTGCAGAGTAGGACCTCGAAAGCATTGTGAATTCAACTTGAAGATGTAGATTTTTATTACTAGAATCCAAACTGATATATTATATAGAAGGTCATCTACAGTCATAAAACTAAATTTTCAGACCTATCTGCACTCCAGTCCTGAGTGGCATCCAAAGCAGGCTCAACTAGGCAGTGAAAGAAGTATGAACAATATCACGTAATCTCTCTTCATGTTCTAGCAATAAATATATTTTCTATGTGAATACGAATACGAATAATCATGTCCAAATTAACTCGTTATTATATTTAATATTTATCGCGTATATATGGGTTAATATATACCCGCCGTGCCCAAACGAGGACAGTTTTCAAAGTACCCACATTATTGTCATGCATTTCTCAATTTGTTTTTATTGTAGGTGTTGAGTTAGTAATAGTGCTTATTCGTGGTTTTTGGCGATAAAAACAGTTAAAAATATATTTACTTGTGTTTTATAGTGATTTTTTCTGAAGCTGATTTAAACATCGGAGATAACGCAAAGTAAGTATTTTTTATTTTTAACTTTTTTTACTAAATATTTTATTTTCTTTTACGATAATTGATTAAATATACCATAACCTATAGATTTAAATGATATTGCTGTAAAAATATTCAGTATTGCTTGGTAAGGGATATTTTTATACCGGTGTCCTCAATTGAGGCCAGTGGGCACATTGAAGGTAAATTATTCGATTTTTCGTCCACAGATCCATTTCGCATAAACAATGACCCGAAGAGTATTCAATGCCGGTAATGAATTCCATGGGCTTCAGGAAGCTCTTGAAGCTGTGATGAATGAAGATGACGGTTCAGAATTAGACTTAGTCGTAATTCCTCCGGAACCGAGTGTGCTTACTGATGAAGAAGAAGGTAACGAAGACAATATAGAAAGCAATACTGTGCCGCGAGATATACCAGGGAGAGTCGAAGTATTTACGAATGCAGATGAAGGGGATTGCAACAGTAGCGATGATGAAACACTAGCAGTAACCAAGAAACGAAGAACTGATTTTGAGGAGCCGCGTTGGCGTAAATCTGCGCCTTCCTATGACCCTATACCTTCCACGAAACCAGTGCGTTTTGGCTACAAAAATTGGATGATTGCAAGCTCTGACGGATACTGTTACGCTTACGACTTATATTGTGGAAAGTCTCCAGGACCCAATCCAACAGGGCCCCTAGGCACCAGAGTAGTAAAGCTGCTACTCGACAAATTAGGAACCAGTCCTCAAGACCATGTGGTATATTTTGACAATTTCTTTACCAGTTTTGCATTGCTCCGAGATCTTCGGGCGGCTGGCTATCGTGCAACTGGTACTGTTCGCGAAGGTAGGACAAAGAAGTGTCCTCTAGTATCCGTAAAGGATATGAAGAAGAAAAACCGCGCCGAGTTTGACTACCGTTTCGACCAAGTCAACCAGATTTTATTCGTCCGTTGGCTGGACAACAGTGTCTGTACGATGGGTTCAAACTACGACAACGTTTTTCCTCTGGGAAAAGTAAAGAGATGGAGTACCGTAGAGAAAAAAAAGGTGGACGTAGGCATCCCACGTGTATATCAAAGTTACAATAAGGGTATGGGCGGGGTCGATCAAGTTGATCAGTCGATTTCCCTATATCGCATTGCTATACGTGGCAAAAAATGGTGGTGGGTCCTATTTACGTACATGCTGGATGTAGCAGTGCAAAACGCATGGCGGCTGCACCTTATATCTAATGAAAACAAGATGGATCAGCTCCAATTTCGGCGGTATATTGCTCGTCATTACTTGAGACACACAAGCGGTGGGAGTCTGCGTCCAACAGCATCTGTAGTACCAAGTCTGCAACATGATGGTATGGGTCACTACCCTGGCAAACTTTCTCAACAATTACGATGTGCTGAATGTCATAAAAAAGCTCGTTGGCAATGTAAGAAATGTCTGAAAACACTGTGCATAGAAAAAGAATGTTTCGAAAAATTTCATACCATTTAAGCCCAGTGGCCCCAATTGAGGACGGCATTTTTTTTTATATAAATAATCCAAAAAAATATTTTTTTCTTGTGATTTTCTAATAATTATATTCGTTTCCAATAATTAATAAAGAAATTTCTTTTTTTCTACGGCTGTGTTTTATTTGGGTCTAAATGGGTTAATTTAACGCACTATAAGCGCGTCTTTGCGCTAAGAACATTCTCAACTATGAAATACAACCAGTGTTCAGTTTGATAAGAAATCTCTTAAAATTATTTGGTATGTCAACCTTATTTTTGGAGGCCACAGGGGGTTTGGCTGATTGGTTTTTCATTAAATCAATTTGGTCTGGCGAGAGTTAAGAGCGACGGGAATTGTCTGAGCGAGCCGAAGAAACGACTTTTTTCAGCTAAAAAAAGCAAAATTTAATCAAGTTTTTATGATTCAATTTTCGTTTGGACAAAGCTAAAATTTATGAACGTTTTTTTTCTATTTTTTAAAGGAAGTAAAATAGCTTAAAATGCATAATGTTAACAAGTATCTTCTATCATCCGTCCCGCACTAACTGTATGAGTGTGAATGAGTGCAGAAGAGAGCTTCGTAAGAAAATACTCTTTTTTTTTTACTATATTTTTTATGGCTTGTAAATGGTTTTGATTATAAAAAGTATTGTCTGTGCGACAACCTGCCATTAATATGTTAAGCACTTCTCCGCGTAACTTTATATTTAAGAGATGTTCCGTCTTATCAAACCGTATGTGACAGAACGTCGGAATCGGACAAAAGGGAAATACAGTCTTAATTTATTATCAACAACATGTCCCCACTAGTCTGCTAGACAGTAATCTAACCAAAGATGAATAGTGAAAGAATTTACTGTAAATTAATCCTTGCATGAATTTTTATGTTTTTATAAATCATCTCATTTCTTGTATTGTTCAAAATAATTAAGAAATAATATTTGTCTGAAATTTTTCCACACCGTTCAGTGAGAATTGGTTGATTTCTTTCTTGACGCTTCCCTTACCGTAGGACTTGGAGGGTAGGAGCATCAGATAAATATACTTATCAAATTCGATAAACGAACAATATACATGACAGGATCGACTCTAAGCCCCCGAAATCGTAAGCTAGTGCTGAGACCACAACGACACCGAAATTCCTACAAACCACAGTAAAAATTGGCATCATAACAAAATGTCAGGGCCATTTCACTTGAAAATGCAAGCTCAATAGAACCCCTTTTGGGTGAAGAGTATGACTCAAATTAATTTCAAGGGCCCTTAGCTGGAAGGTCGTGACGAAGACATGAATAGAATTACTAGTTCGCTTGTTTCACTATTTCAACAAGGTAGCAGTGGAACAAAAATTAATTACCTGTTAAACGTCATTTATCTTTAATGCATAGATGGTCATCTATACTAATATTATAAAGAAGTGAAGTTTGTGTGTTTGGAAATTGTAAGGGGTAATCTCGGGATCTACTGAACCGATTTTAAAAATTCTTTCACCATTAGAAAGCCACATTATTGCGGAGTATCATCATCATCATCATCGATTTTAAAAATTCTTTCACCAATAGAAAGCCACATTATTGCGGAGTGTCATCATCATCAACATCATCATCATCATCATCATCATCGATTTTAAAAATTCTTTCACAATAGAAAGCCACATTATTGTTGAGTATCATCATCATCATCATCGATTTAAAAAATTCTTTCACCAATAGAAAGCCACATTATTGTTGAGTGTCATCATCATCAGCGGACGGCGCGCGATGGCTTCGGGTTTAATTCAGTTCGCTTTCGTGCTCGCTTCGGGGATTATTAATATTATGCCCAACGAAGTGGGCGCGGGTCAGCTAGTTATAAATAAAGCTAAAATACCATGTCTTTAGATTGGACCACAGATAATCTAAAACCACAAGATACTCATTGGGGACATAGATATTTTTTTTTAATGTTAAACATAATCTCACAGTATGATTTTTATCATGTATCGGGTGCAATTACACGCACATCCCGGGGGCGCCCTACATGCCTGAGGAAGGCCATCCCTGAGGTTTTAATTGGGTAGGCCTCCCGCTTCTGGAGAGGAGAGCCCCACATAACCGCCGGCTCGCCACAGTCGGGGTATGCAATTTAATGCATTTTCCTCAGGAGAACAAAAAAAAAGGTTGGTCAAGTTATATCATAGAATAACATTATGTAATTTATCAATGATGATGATAAAATATATATAATATTCCGATTCTTGATTCAAATTTACGATACTAAGTAGATCTAGAGTTCCTCCATAAAAGACAAACCACAATTAATTAAAAACGAAATTAGATCGCTTTAACTGAACCCACATTTAACGCTGTTATTTATAATATTAATATTGTTGGGAATAAGAATTGTGAAATATTCCGATTTTTTATTCAAATGTACAGTACAAAGAAGATCTTGATCACTCCATAATAGACAGATCACATTTAATTAAAAACGAAATTAGATCGCTTTAACTGAACCCACATTTTACGCTGTTATATTTATAATATTAAATTGTTGGAATAAGAATTGTGAAATATACCGATTTTTTATTCAAATGTACAGTACAAAGAAGATCGTGATCACTCCATTAATAGACAGACCACATTTAATTAAAAACGAAATTAGATCGCGTTAACTGAACCCACATTTAACGCTTATTTATATATATAATATTGTTGGGAATAACAATTGTGAAATATTCCGATTTTTTATTCAAATGTACAGTACAAAGAAGATCTTGATCACTCCATAATAGACAGATCACATTTAATTAAAAACGAAATTAGATCGCTTTTAATTGAACCCACATTTAACGCTGTTATTTATAATATTAATATTGTTGGGAATAAGAATTGTGAAATATTCCGATTTTTTATTCAAATGTACAGTACAAAGAAGATCTTGATCACTCCATAATGACAGACCACATTTAATTAAAAACGAAATTAGATCGCTTTAACTGAACCCACATTTAAAGCTGTTATTTATAATATTAATATTGTTGGGAATAAGAATTGTGAAATATCCCGATTTTTTATTCAAATGTACAGTACAAAGAAGATCGTGATCACTCCATAATGGACAGACCACATTTAATTAAAAACGAAATTAGATCGCGTTAACTGAACCTACATTCAACGCTATTTAAATTCCGCTTTAAAATGAATCTTTGCAATCTCTCAGTTATGTGTTAATTTAATGTTATACCAACGCCAGCTTAATTTGTTGTTAAAAATTCTGACTATATTTCTTAAGCACAAGAATCTAAAAGGACAAGAAAAACCATGTGGTTAGTACCCAGATTTTAAGGAGTCGCCATCTTTGAGGTCCCGGTGGGGCAGAAGTTTGTCTGACGATTGCGAGCATTTCCTTGCCTTAGTCATACAGTTACAAAATATTTATATATGTATGTATAATAAATGTACATATGTCTATCGTAGAACTTTTTTAATCATTACCTCAAACTATTTTTATGCAAGTTGTTATCACCTCATGACGAAGAAAAAAAAAAGCGAAATCGACTCTTTTTAGCATCTTCCATAATTATGAAAAGAAAACGATAACTAAAAATTCAATTTAAACATTATTTATTCAATTTATCAATGTAATAATAGTAATATAAGTAATATATATATATATATATAAATTGGGGTACAATTGATAATTGGTTGGGTATAATTGTAAGAAATATTTATTTATTTATTATTAAAAAATATTAATTGACGTTCTATAGCATCTTATTACACATGTAAACATGCCATTATAATGATAATAAGACCCACAAAATAAACAAAATTTAATTTAGAAGCCTAAAAATCGGCAATTTTCAATAAAAAAATTAAAAGTTGAATATCTCGAAATGGGTTAAGTTTAGGGTAGGGTGTTTCATAGTGAAATAAGTCGCAAATGATGGGTACTCCACGCCTTTAACGGATCTAGCACGACTTTTCCTGTAACCGTGTATGCACGGGAGGCAAATAAATATATTCCCGTGGTAAAATTTATATTATAGCATATGCCTTTTAATGGTGAAAGAATTTTTGAATTGTTTCAGTAGTTATCGAATTTTCCCAAACGTATTCTAAAATAAAACTTAATCTCAATCGCTGCTTATGCACAGTTAGAAAGGGATGGCACTATTGAGCACGTATAGCGCCATCCCTTTCTACTTGTATTCAAGCAGAGCTTTGAGTCTGAGTATCGGGCTTAATCTATACATAAATAAAATTGGAATGTTGTCTGTCTGTCTATCCGATTTGTACTGGCTAATCTTTGAAATGGCTGTGCCGATTTCAACGGAACTTTTACTGGCAGGTAGCTGATGCAATAAGGAGTAACTTAGGCTTTATTTAGAAAAATCTTTTATTTTAGATAAAGTGATGTTGCAAATTCTAAGTACTGTCCAGTACCGCGCACAGGCACGGGCAGGTCACCAGAAATGCAGAAACCAAAAAAATCCCAATAAACTAATCCTACTACTATTATAAAGGCGAAAGTTTGTAAGTATGGATGTATGGATGTTTGTTACTCTTTCACGTAAAAACTACTGAATGGATTTGAATGAAACCTTACCACAATATAGCTTATACATCAGAATAACACATAGGCTACAATTTTTGAGGTTTTAGGAACCTGAAGTCCACGCGAACGAAGTCGCGGGCAAAAGCTAGTTATCTATATGTTAAATTCCACGAGACGTTACAACTAGTATATATATTAAAGAGATATAAAATAGATGAACAAATTAATAAATAGCAATAAAATGTTATTACAGAAGTAACTAAGTTCCTTATAAACTTATACTTATTTTTTTTTTTTATGTGATAGGGGGCAAGCGAGCAGACGGATCACCCGATGGTAAGCAATTACCGCCGCCCATGAACGCCCGCAACACCAGAGGAGTCACAAGCGCGTTGCCGGCCTTTTAAATGGGAGTACGCTCTTTCCTTGAAAGTTTGGATATCGTAACGGCTCGGAAACACTGCAGGCGACAATTCATTCCACAGTTTAGCTGTGCGAGGCAGAAAGTTTCTAGAGAAACGCACAGTGGTGGACTGCCAAGTATTGAGATGGTGAGGATGGAAGGTTTGTCGCGTGGAACGATGTCGGAAAGTAGCAGCAGGGATCAGTCCAAACAATTCCTCCGAGCACTCTTAGATAACTAGAAATATTACGGAATCGTGGATTAATTTTTACTTGTAAGTCTTGTAGTGGTGGTTTACGCATGAATGAGTTACTTGTCAAATGCCTAATACTTTACGCTGATGACCAAGTAATATCGGCATCGTCGGCCAGTGAGTTGCAGGAGATGGTAACTGTTATGAATGACGCTTTAAATGATAAAGGAATGAAAGTGAACGTAAGTAAGACCAAGGTATTGGTGTTTGAAAGAGACGTAAATATGACATTGTGTGACATTATGATAGAAGGAGAAAAAATAGAACAAGTAGAAGAGTTTGTATATTTGGGATGTATGTTTACAAGGGATGGAAGGTGGATAACGATATAGAGAAGCGAGTGAAAGCTGGTAACATGGTGAATGGGGCCATGCATACGTTTTTGAGTCTTTCAGAAAATATCAGAAAAGGCGCGACTAGCAGTGCATGAGGGCGTGCTGGTCCCAACATTAATGTACGGAAAAGCAAAGTTGGGTATGGGAGAAACGACATGAAAGCAGAATAAATGCAGTAGAAATGAGAGCTTGCGGAGTATGGCAGGAGTAAAACTGAGTGACAGATTGTATAATGAAGTGATTAGAAAGAAATGTGGTTTGAAAGAGGATATCGTGACAAGAATAGAGAAAGGGATGCTTGGGTGGTTTGGGCATGTGGAAACGGATGGATGAAAGTAGACTGACCAAAATGATTTATGAAGCTGGAGTGAGTGGAGACACGGGGACGAGGAAGACCTAGGCGAACATATTTCGAACAAATCGAAAGTGTCCTCAAAAAAGGCCAGGTCAGAAGTACCCGCAATCGTCGAGCATGTATGAGGAATGTTATGAAAGTAGATGAAGCGAAAGAGATATGTAAAGACCGTAGCAAGTGGAAAGACGTAATCTCTGCCTACCCCCATGGGAAAAAGGCGTGAGTGTATGTATGTATGTATGTAAGTCTTGTGACTCAACATCGAAAAGCCGTACATGAACTAAATTCCACATAGATACGAGTCAAGGCTCAACGCTACGGAGCCAATGGATAAACTTAATTCAGTTAGTACTTGAATTAGGAAAACTCTGCACATAAACTAACTAATTAATCTTGTTAAATGAGTAAAATGTATCTTCGGAAGCGTTACGTAGCTCATGTAATTGCTTAACTTTATAGATGATTGGTAAATTATTCGTACGAATAATTGCGTACGTTGCGTAAGCACAAAGTGAATTCGGAATACAAAATTAAATCGTCTCTTCAAATATTAACACAGGATTAAAGCAGAGGTTCTTAAACTTTTTTGTGTCGCAGACCCTTTTTTTCGGTTTTGGGTAGACTGACTACTTACCTAATATTGAAATATAATATTTTTTTTACTTAATAGGTACTTTTATAAATAATTTTATGTCTTTATATTAGACTAGCTGTGCCAGCGACTTCGTCCGCGTGGAATAGTTATTTTGAGCATCATATTTATTTTTGCAAACAACCACCTCAGCTGTTACCCGATCTTGACAACGTGATATATCCAAATTTGATTACCATTAAAAACGATTCTAGTGAGTTAACATTAAAAGATAGACATATACTGTTGCGGACATTTTTAGATCATTTTATGAGGAATGATTCTTTCCTACATATTTTTTTGTCATCTAGAACCGTTTTCGCAGCGCACGCAACGGAAGCCCTCAAAGACGAATAATTTTTGCCGTTTTTTCCACATTTTCCTCGCTCCTATTAGTCACAGCGTGATGTTATGTAGCCTAAAGCTTCTTCGATAAATGGGCTATTCAATAAAAAAAGAATTTTTCAATTCGAACCAGGAGTTCCAGAGATTAGCGCGTTCAAAAACAGCACAGCTCATATATGTCCCCACCGAGGGGCCGAGCCTACCCTAACTACGTTAGGGCGATTAGGCCTTAGTCAAGCACGCTGGCCCAGTGCGGGTTGGTTGACGAAGATGTTGAGATCCTTTATCGTGGACCCCCGTTTTCATTTCATGTCCCCCAAATTTTAGGTTCGCTGACATAGACCCCTTACAAGTTGTTATAGACCCCTGGGGGTCGATTTAGACCACTTGGGAATCATTGGGCTAAAGCAACATTCACATTTAATTTTTCCTACTAATATTATGAAGGCGAAACTGTGCAAGTATAGCACATAGGCTACGATTAGCTACAATAAAGATAACTGGTGATCGCGACTTCGTCTGCACAGATAGTACTTTTTTCTCACTTATCACAATATTTTAAATAAGGATATGTATTTTTTATCTCTACAACACTATATTATGGATTATACTAGTTTGTGCCCGCGACTTCGCCTGCACAGATAATACTTTTTTTCTCACTTATCACAATATTTTAAATAAGGATATGTATTTTTTATCTCTACAACACTATATTATGGAAAACTCGTGGTGCCCGCGACTTCGTCTGCACAAAATAGTACTTTTTTTCTTCACTTATCACAATATTTTAAATAAGGATATGTATTTTTTATCACTACACACATTATATTATGGATATACTAGTTGGTGTCCGCGACTTCGTCTGCACAGATAGTACTTTTTTCTCACTTATCACAATATTTTAAATAAGGATATGTATTTTTTTATCTCTACAACACTATATTATGGATAAACTAGTTGGTGCCCGCGACTTCGCCTGCCCAGATAGTACCTTTTTTCTCACTTATCACAATATTTTAAATAAGGATATGTATTTTTTTATCTCTACAACACTATATTATGGATATACTAGTTGGTGCCCGCGACTTCGTCTGCACAGATAATTTTTTTCTCATTATCACAATATTTTTAAACAATATTTTGAATAAGGATATGTATTTTTTTATATCTCTACAACACTATATTATGGATAAACTCGTTGGTGCCCGTGACTTCGTCTGCACAGATAGTACTTTTTTTCTCATTTATCACAATATTTTAAATAAGGATATGTATTTTTTTTTATCTCTACAACACTATATTAATGGATATACTAGTTGGTGCCCGCGACTTCGTCTGAACAGATAGTACTTTTTTTCTCACTTATCACAATATTTTAAATAAGGATATGTATTTTTTTTTCTCTACAACACTATATTATGGATAACTAGTTGGTGCCCGCGACTTCGTCTGCACAGATAATTTTTTTTTTCTCACTTATCACAATATTTTAAACAATATTTTGAATAAGGATATGTATTTTTTTATCTCTACAATACTATATTATGGATAAACTAGTTGGTGCCCGCGACTTCGTCTGCACAGATAGTACTTTTTTTCTCACTTATCACAATATTTTAAATAAGGATATGTATTTTTTTTATCTCTACAACACTATATTATGGATATACTAGTTGGTGCCCGCGACTTCGTCTGCACAGATAGTACTTTTTTTCTCACTTATCACAATATTTTAAATAAGGATATGTATTTTTTTTATCTCTACAACACTATATTATGGATAAACTAGTTGGTGCCCGCGACTTCGTCTGCACAGATAATTTTTTTTTCTCACTTATCACAATATTTTAAACAATATTTTGAATAAGGATATGTATTTTTTTATCTCTACATCTCTACAACACTATATTATGGATAAACTCGTTGGTGCCCGCGACTTCGTCTGCACAAATAGTACTTTTTTCTCACTTATCACAATATTTTAAATAAGGATATGTATTTTTTATCACTACAACATTATATTATGGATATACTAGTTGGTGCCCGCGACTTCGTCTGAACAGATAGTACTTTTTTTCTCGCTTATCACCATATTTTTACAATATTTTAAATAAGCCTATATTATTGGTAAACCTATATTATTGGTAAATTTCAATAAAATCCAGTTAGTAATTTTTACGTGAAAGAGTAACAAAAATCCATCGATACAAATTTTCGCGTTTATAATATAGATCCGTGCAGACGAAGTCGCGACTACCAACTAGTATATTCGTAATATAGTGTTGTAGAGATAAAAAAAAACACATATCCTTAAGTACATAACAGAAGGGTTCAAGATATTGCGTCTTATACGTCGACATATTTCGTAACTCGATGCGATGTTCTTAATTGCATGACCAATGAAAGAAAAACGATTGAACGATGTGGAAATTAAACTGCAATAACTGAATATGGAGAAAGGAACAATTTGGTCAACATACCTCGTTTCCTCGCAGTAGGTGCTCCGACGTCTTGATAATCAAAAATATTACGTAAGTCAACACTTGAAATTAAATCAATTTACAGACAGTTCTGAACCAACTCAATCACAGCACTGAAACTCAAATGGATTCGAATTGTTCTTTCCACTGGAATAACTGGTGTGAACAGATGCGGGGGTTAAAAGAACGTTCAAAATGGTGGAAATGGGGTTATCAGATTCGTTCTACTGGCGCTAACACGCATGCGCTAGGGGACCCCGCGCGTAGGGTTTACACCCCTCTGAAATGTTTAACTTCGTTATTTCGTCGTCTCTATAGTACTGGGGCAGATGCAATAATATTATAGTGCGTAAGATATTATCCTTCGCTAGTGACGGTGTATTGATTAACCGAATTTTAAAAAAGAAAAAAAAAGATACCATACAAAGGTACAACAATAACAAAACATACATAACTGTCAATATCAAATCAAAACTCAAAACTGTACAAGCTCTGTGTAAGTAGCAATCATAGCCTGCTGCACTGGTATTCTGCTTAACAAGCTAGTAAGAAAGTAAATGCAAACAAAATATTGAACAAGTTATAAATTCACGTTCTGAGATCTGTAGTACCTACACTTTTCTGTACACAACACCGCACCTAACCACAGACAATCAATCAAATCAAAATCAAAATAATATTTATTCAACATAGACCTTTACAGGCACTTATTGACGTCGAAACAAACAAAACAACAAAAAAAAAACAAAAACCTTGTCCGTACGTACGAACAAAGAAAAAAAAAATATTGACTCTACACCTACACAATGTCTCAAAAGTATTAGCAGCCAAGCCATTAAATATGAAATATCACACATAAAAAAACAATGGAAAAAAGAAGAAGAAACTAGAAGTAGTTGTATATAGAAGTATAAGAATAGAAATAGAAGAATAGTGTGAAATAGAAAACTAAGTACTAAGACAAGGCAGCATGATCCCAAGACCTTAGCCTTAAAAACAAAAAAAAAAAACAATGGAAATTTACATTATTCCTTAAACATAATTTTAATTAATTAAGAGTTCAATTAATCAACGTTGTTGTCTCGATTCACATATACTAATACTTGTAATATTGTAAAGAGGAAATGTTGTATGTTTGTAAAGAATAAACGGAAACGGAACGGAAAAACTACTGAACCGATTTCAAACATTCTAGAAACATTAATTAGAATGCTACATTACCACTAATGGTTATTTAGTTGTATTATAATTTTTAATGCGTAATATATTTCTTTCCCATAGGAAAATTCGTGTGGAATTCATAGAAAAAATAGGAATCGATATAAAAAAATGTACACCATTAGGAACATACACTACTCTTTCTATAAATAAGTTAGAAAACAGTGATAATGCATACGGTACCGCCATCTGTCCGTGGTATCCTTTTCAAAAACGTTTGCTCTAAGCATGCTTTTGCGCCGAGTCGTGGAACAAAGCACGGTTTCTGTGATAGCGTTGTTATAAGAGTTCTGTATAGATGGCGTTGATTACAGTATGGTCAGATATTTCCCTAGCATCTGAAAGCTAAAAGTGACGATTTTTATATATTAGTGTGAATCCGTCCGGTATATTAAATGAGGTGATATGTCAATCAATTATCATAAACAATATATTTTTTGTACACTACGCAAATAAGCAACTTTGTCAATGTCTTGAGATATTGTAGTATTAAAAAATATTGTTGAAGTAAAAATTTAGTTAATATCTACGCTGTTGTGTTGCACCTTGCACTATATTAATGTTAAGACAAATAGACAACAGGAAAATAATTAAAATTTAGTAGTGTAGGTAACTAGTTATCATTTTACGACGTAACGAGTAGTTCAGTCTTTCTATAGTTCACTTTCACAGATAGATCAATTTATAAGTAACAATATTAATTATCAAGTAACTATAATATCTTTTTTTTGTTCCCCCTGAGGAAAATGCATTAAGTTGCATACCCGGCTGTGGCGAGCCGCGCGTTATGTGGGGCTCTCCTCCCCAGAAGGGGGAGGCCTACCCACTAAAAACCTCAGGGATGGCCTTCCTCAGGCATGTAGGGAGCCCCCGGGAACATCAAGCTACTTCCGGGAACTCAGCCTCCGCTCCCCTGCCTAGAGGGGAGCCCTCCTCGAGGGAGGCTACACTACCACCCCCGGTCTCCTCCACCGACGACGCCCCCCGGCCACGGAAGGGGCGCGGTCCATCCCGGGTAGCCGTAGCGGTCGCGACTCCTCGCGCCCGCCGGCGACCCGCGGCGGCGCCGCAGCTGTGCTACCGACCCGGCGCCGCCTTCTTCGAGCGGGATCGCCATCTCCCGACCCCGCTCGGCGGCCTCCTTCTGGAGCATCACTGCTTCACAGAAGGAGGCCACAGCCCTCTAACCTCCCTCGTCCGCCAGCATTGCCGCAATCAATGCCGGCGGAGACAGATCTCGCCCGATCTCTGCGACCAAGACTCGGCGCTCGGAGGCCCACGCGGGGCACTCCGCCAGCGTGTGCTGGGCCGAGTCGCTAATAGATACAATTAACCTTACGTAATTAACTGAAATGAGATCAAAATCATTATTAAAGTATTTGAGAATGCTAACAAACAAGTCTTATAGGTATTTATGATTTTGACAGATACCATCACGATTGCTAACTGCTAGCATCAGATCCGCTATATTGGTACCGGATCCGGTAACAATTAAATGATGCCGGATCCACCGGATTACCGGATCCGTTTTTCCGGATTGCAATCCCTACATAGACCAGTTTGGGAATCACAGGTGTAAGGGAACTGGAGTTAATGGAGGTAGACTCCATACCAGGGTCGTCTGCTTGAGTACCTCCTTCTTACCTATATAAGGTAAGGAAAGGTAAGGAAAGGTAAGGTAGGCAGTGAAATTATTTTGGCAATGTTCGCAACGTACGCTATGGTTTTCGTAGGGATTGCAGATTTAAGTGCCACTATAGGCGACTGTAACCTCTTACCATGGAGTAAGCAGACTGCCTGTTTGTTGTAATAACACATTAAAATCACCAAACCAACTGAGGTGAAATATAACCTCAAATGTCATATAGTTTTAACCAAGAGGAACCGAGGAAATCGAAGACTATTTTTTTTCCTCTGCGGAAAATGCATTAAATTGCATACCCCGGCTGCGGAGAGCCGGCGGTTATGTAGGGCTCTCCTCCCCAGAAGAGGGAGGCCTACCCAGTGAAAACCTCGAGGGCCTTCCTCAGACATGTAGGGAGCCCCCGGGAACGCCAAGCGACTTCCGGGAACCCCCAGCCTCCGCTTCCCTGCGATGCTCCAGGGGAGCCCTCCTCGGGGGAGACAACTACTTCCCCCGATCAACCATCGAAGACCTGTAAAAAAACCGGCCCAGTGCGTGTCGGACTCACGCACAAAGGGTTCCGTACGAGGTATTAAAAAAAACTACTGGCTAGATCTAGTTCAAAACAATTTTCGTTGGTAGTTTTTATAGTAATGTACATCATATATTTTTTTTTATTTTTCATTTTCTTATTTTAGAAGTTAGGGGGGGGGACTAATTTTTTCCACTTTGGAAGCGTCTGTCACGCAAACTATTCTGTTTAGAAAAAAAAAATATTTTTTGGAACCTCGATATCATTTTTGAAGACCTATCCATAGATACCCTACACGTATATGTGTTTGATGAAAATAAATTTTTAAGTTTCAGTTCTAAGTATGGGGAGCCCCCAATATTTATTATTATTTTTTTATTTTTGCATCAAAATTTTAATGCGGTTCACAGAATACATCTACCTACCAAGTTTCAACAGTATAGCTCTTATAGTTTCGGAAAAAAAAATGGCTGTGACATACGGACGGACAGACGGACAGACAGACACGACGAATCTATAAGGGTTCCGTTTTTTGCCATGTGGCTACGGAACCCTAAAAAGTCTGTGCGAAGTATTTATATTAGGAAAGAAAAGAAACACAATAAAACAATAAGAAATTATAGGAATAAAATTTGTATTTCACAGTGTTTAATGTTTTTATAATACATAATAATTATCTTTTAATAAAATAGAACTATTCTCTATTCCATCGTAATAATAACACACAAAAATACATGTGATCTTAACAATTTTAGATAAATTTTATAGCAGTTATTAATAACATTAGTTTTCGAACCTTTAGTATGTCGCTATGCTAGTTTTATCACTATTAATATCATAGGCGTGGCTGTACACTTCGTATCACCACTTCCTGAAAAAAAAAGAAAAAATTATAGTATGCGTCATTTTTAGCGTCTCATTAAACTCGTGAACACACGACAAATCAAAATGGCGCTACATTGAGCTTCTGAATACATGTTATCTATATTTGGATTTACTAAAATCACTTTTAAATGCCAAAGAAAGTCTTTGGAGCACAAAATGACAAAGTGCCTTGTAAAAACAAAATTACATCGCAGTTATTATTATGAAAAATTTAGTTTATTGGCAGTAATACAAACAGACGTGTATGCACGTTTTGCGTAGCGGTCGAGTAATCGGCTAGATATATATTTTGTATGACCTAAAACAATTTGTTCAGGTTGTATCTGTGAGACATCGTTAACGCTTCGGCACCCTCCCCTGGCAGGCCATTAGGGAAGCGCTCGTATACCACGAGCTGCCTCCCTACCTGCGGCCGTGGTCGGGGACTATCTGCGCGACAGGACGATCGGCGTGATGGACGGGACGGGATGGAAACGTCGAGGAGGGTCGAATGCGGCGTTCCGCAGGGGTCGGTGTTGGGACCCCTGCTATGGAACTGCTGCACTCTCGACGTGACGGACTGGGACCGACTTCGGGCCGGTGCTCAGGCTGCCCAGCTTGGGGTGGCATATGTCGTGTGGGCGATCTGCCTGCTGGGTTTAGAAATAACGCCTCACAAAACCGAGGCGCTATTGTTCCACGGCCTTCCTAGGCGCCGGAAACCACCCAGCTGCCGGATCAGGGTAGGTGACGCGGTGGTCTCGGTGGGGCTGTACATCAAATACCTGGGCCTCACCCTGGACTGCCGCTGGCGCTTCGAGGAGCACTTCGTGCGGTTGGTCCCCGTGCCAAAAGGGTGGGGGCGCATTGCAACGCCTGCTGCCCAATCTCGGGGGACCGAGCGATGGAGTTCGCCGCCTGTACGAGGGCGTCGTGCGATCCGTGGCTATGTATAGGGCTCCCGTGTGGTCGCGAGACTGCGCGAGGTCTCCCCGCTGCAGAGCTCTGCTACGGAGCCTGCAGCGGATAGTGGCCATACGAATCGTACGAGGCTACCGTACCATCTAGTACGAGGCGGCGACGGTTCTGGGACGCTCCCCCCCCATTCGACATTCTGGCCGACATGTACACTGCGACGTATGCGTCGCGGCGTGTCGACCGGGGGGCGATGGGGGGAGCGCCCCGGAACCCGCGCACGAAATGCCTAAGCGGGAGTGGCACCGACGGATTGTGGCGGCCTGGCGTGCGCAGCTCGAATTACGGAGCTGCGCGCGCCAGCGGGCCGTCGGTGCCGTACTCCCGCACCTCGAAGCTTGGCTCCACGAAGGAGGAGGTCACCTACCGATTGACTCAGATACTCACCGGGCACGGCTGCTTCGGTGAGTATCTGTGTCGAACAGGACGGGAGGGATCGACACATTGCCACCACTGCGCATCCGACCTCGACTCGGCCCAGCACACGCTGGCGGAGTGCCCGCGTGGGCCTCCGAGCGCCGAGGCTTGGTCGCAGAGATCGGGCGAGATCTGTCTCCGCCGGCATTGATTGCGGCAATGCTGGAGACGAGGGAGGTTAGAGGGCTGTGGCCTCTTCTGTGATAAAAGAAGCCTAGGCTGGCGGTTCCCGGAAGTCGTTATCGTTCCCAGAGACTCCCTATATGCCTGAGAAAGGCCATCGCTGAGGTGTTTAGTGGGTAGGCCTCCCCCTTCTGGGAAGGAGAGCCCCACATAACCCCCGGCTCACCACAGCTGGGGTATGCAATTTAATGCATTTTCCTCAAGGGAACAAACAAAAAAGGTTGTATATGTGAAATTCTATGTTTGTAAACTGAACCCATGAAACCGGGTAAAAAAGTTAGTGTGGAGTCTTTTCTTCGTTTAAACTCTATTTATCGATTGAAATTGTAGCCTATGTGTTACTCTAATGTACAAGCTATATTATAGTTAAGTTTCATTAAAAACCATTGAGTAGTTTGTACGTGAAAGAGTAACAAACATGCATCCATACAGACGTGTCTAATGAAGCAAGGAAGAAGCGCGTACCGGCGTCACTTGGAGAGCGCCTGCCGCGCGCGGCGCTCCCACTCGGCGCGCATTCGCACGATGCCCGGGAACTGCGGGGACTCTCTGTCTCGCGAGTGCTCATCTGCCGCTTTCTCCTTCGGCTCCTCCCTTTCTCCCGCGCTATTTCGCTCCTCCGACTTCCTCAAAACCTCCTCAGATTTTCTAAAAACCTCCTCAGATTTCCTAAAACCGTCCTCAGATCTCCTAAAACCCTCGTCGTCCCGCCTCTGCCACTGGCGCTTCGTTAGCGTCTCGGCTCGATAATCAGTCTTCCCGATACTCTTTATATCCTCCCGATCGTTCGAAGGATCCGGGAACGTCCGGTTCCTCAACCGCTTCTCGGGGGTCGAATCGGAAACTTCTTTCTTGTATCTATTGATTTCACTTCTGTACGGGGCGCTCTCGCGTTTGGGTTGGGGGACGTTGGATATGGAAATAGAGCGTTGGTAATGAGCACCGAATTGGCTGACGCGTGCGGCTATGTCCACCGACTTTCTTTCTTCACCTGGCTCTTTGCTTATTTCCTCATTCTCCTTGTCACTATCTCGAGACTTAATGGAAGCGTTGAATTCGTTCTTAAGTAACTTAGACCTATTAGCTGATATATCATCATTAATATCGTCTTTGGAGTGTTTAGAATCTGCGATCTCCTGGGCCAAGTTATCAGCCTCAGTATCTTTAATCTTTAAAGAGCGTCTGGCAAAAACTTTCATCAGTTCCGGTTCGTCATCATTCCTTCTGTCAGAGTTCCGGAATTCCTTCGCCAAGATCACCGGCTTTTTTCTGAACACCACGACGTCTTCTTGCCTATCCGGTGTTTTGGCTTCGCTGCTATCGTTGCTTTGTATAGAACTTTTGCTACCAAAACTAGAGTGCGACTTTCTATCCATGGATATGTTGTCGAATATCTTTTCGCTGCTGCCATCAGTACTAATCGAATTAGTTCTGGGCTTCTCCGGCCTATCTTGAAGTTCCACGCTCATCGCTTTTCGTTTAAAAAAGTTTTTTGGCGTCGAAGGACTTTGCGGAGTAGCGAGACTAGTCTTTCTACTTCCGATCGGTGACGGAGTATCCGGGGTTTTGTCCACGTTGTCAATATCAGATTTGCTAGTGACAGACTCTTTTCTTGCGGACTTAATTTCTGTTGCTTCAACGTCTTTATCGGCTTGAGGACTATCTATTTTCTTTGGCGTTACATTGGCAGTCAACACGATATTTGTAGCAGGTTTCGCATCTACTCTGTTCAGTTGTATATTAAGGAATTCTGGCACTCCAGGTTTCATACTTTTTTGTGGCTTCTCCTCAACTTTATTAATTTTATTCACCGTATCTGTTTTGGTTACAACTATAGGCTCTGTTGACTCTTTATTTATATGTGTAACTGAAATAAAGCTTTCTGTTTCTACTTTTAAGTCTTTCGATTTATTGATGACTTTCCCACCGTGACTCAGGTCGCAATCTACAGAGATAGTTTTCCTTCTATCATCTACGGGTTTTTCGGGACTACTTTTAACACTATCTAATGAACTAGATTTGAGTATTGAAGATAAAACGGGTTTGGGCGAGCTAATTATGTCGTCGATCTTAGCTTCTATTTGCGAAATGTCACTGTCTCGCTTATGACTGTCTATAGTAATGTGTACGCTATTCGTGAAGAGTTTTCTGTCCTCGTTCACGTCATTTTTGAGACTGTCAAGGTAACTACTGTCGGTGCTCGGTAAGCTGTCGTAAGTTGCTTCAGGAGTTCCGTGGAGAATATTGTAGTTTCTAGCAGATACTCTCTTAGAGAAATCATGTCGGTCGCTAACGTTTCTTCGGTAGTTGACCTCCCAGCTTTCAAGGAGAGGTTCCGAGATACCGACAATGGCGGGCAAACTTGGCATCTGATTCTCTTGAGAACTAATCGATGTTGTTTCTGACGCATATCGGAAACTGTGCGATTTGCCAATGCTGTTCCTAATTTCGACGCATTCGTCACCTAAAGATCGTACTGCACAATAAGGCTCGTTCGTTTTCGACGATCTTTTGGCATCTTTCTCTATGAAATCAGGAATCCTTTCCGAAGACCTGTCTCTAACGTTCTCAGAACTTTGATGTCTCGTTTTAGGAGGCGAGGAAGGGACTGATAAGCCAGGGTTATAGTAGGGAATATTCTTAGGCATGCTTCCACTGTTAAACGTATAATCACTGTGTACACTTTTAATGCGCGGTCTAATTGAAGGTTCCTCGTCTGAGATCATTAGCGTAGGTGATATCACTTCTTCCTTCGCTCTGTTCATAATTTCTTCGCTGATGAAAGCTTGAGATGGCTCCATTAATCTCTGAACGGAAGCCGGTCTTCTCGATCTATCATGGTTGAGGCTAAAAGATTCTCTCCTCTCTTCCACTATCTCTTTCGAACATCGCTTCCACTCCGTCTTTTCTATAAACTCGTCTCTCCTACTGAATCTACTCCTAATTTCCATATTCAACATTTTGTCAGTTTCATCAGCGATTTTGAGATCAGTTATATTGTATTCCACGCCGGGCACTTTGGCTGCGCTGTATACGTCTTTATACGCTCCTTCTTGCATATAACCTCCTTTATCGTCGAGTCGTTTATGCATTTGGTTTGCGAAAACCTTCTGTCCTGTTGTCTTGTGGGTTCTTTCTGCTGGAATCGGTTTCGACCCTTCATAGTTCTTTTCTGTATCGACTAGCTTATATTGCGTCTTTTCAACCTTCTTTTTAACATCTCTACGCTCTTCCGTTTCTTTTTTAGGCTTTTTCCCGCTTTTCCTAAGTAGAAGCCTACTGAAAAAGGATTCCTCCCTCTTTGATTTAACTGCTTCGTTCTTTTCGGCTTTGGATTTCTTTTCAGGGCAAGCTTCGTCAGCGTTTCGCGACTTGTGGTCGGTTTGGTCTGTCTGGGGCGACGAGGGCCTATGTTGAGAGGAGGATTTGCTGCGTTTTATTGAAGAACGAACAACAGTAGACAGAGAAAGAGCACCATGAGATATTGGAGACTGGGGAGATTGGTCTTGTAAGGGGGAGGTAGGCCGAGGAGGGGCCATTCCACGGGAAAGTGCTAGTCCTGGAGGTAAGGAAGACGACTTCAACTTTGTCTCGGCCGATACCCTCTGTAACTCTCTGCTTATTTGGACTTGCTGTTCTTTTACAGTATGCTTCGTTGTGATCGCTGAAGATAATGATTCTGGAAAGAAAGAAATACATTTCGGTTTAAATTAATCTTTACTTTAAGAAATAAATATAAATAAATAACTATATGTTACACTTACACCAATTACCCTAGCCCAAACTAAGCTCTTTAAGGCTTGTGCTATGGGATCTAGGGTAACGAATAGACATACATATATTATACATATATAAATATATATCAACAACCATGACTATGGTACAAATGCTCACATTCATCACACAAACATCTGCCCCCACCGGAATTCGAACCCGGGACCTCAGAGATGGCGACACCTTGAAACCGGTGTACTATCCACTCGACTATGGAGGTCGTCGATTGCTAAATATTATGGGCGATTATCTCATCTATACTAGAATGTAAAGATAAGTAATTAATCATCAACGCAGCCCAGCTATGTCCACACAGGGGCATGAGCTTGCCCAGAGTATGTTATGGCATTTAGGCCTTATTCAACCACGCTGACCCAGTGCAGATTGGTTGATTCCATACTATAGATGTGTCAATCTGTACAGAAACGACTTAGTGAGTAATTTCTTCCAAGTGATTCACTGATTCAAATCTCTAACAGCGCTTCAAATTAATTATTCGCTCAATTGCATCTCGGTTTCAATCGGCAAGCGGCGCTCGCACGATTGAGATAAGTAAATGGTTCAGAGTCGGAGCGCTTCGGATCACGTCGCTCAATTGCATCTCGGCTTCATTCGATACGCGACGCTTACACGTGTTAGAAACTCTTTGTTCGATAGTCTGATTTCCGATATTGATTCATAATCGTTTTAGTTATTTAAGTTGATCATATTATGTGTAATTTATTGTATGTACTTAAATTAGTACAATATTTAAATACTGTTTAGGTTCATTATATAATTAGAGTTCCCCCACCATAGGGGGCACCGAGCGTATAAAAGGCGCGCGCCTAACACAGTATTTCATTCGCTTATGGCACTCGGGCAGTGCACATCGTTTTGTTAGTTATCGTGGAACAGTTGAAGTGATAACTACTCAAAAATAATACCATTATAAAGTTATATCAATAGATTTAGTCGAAAAATTACAGTGTTGGTGTGCTAGCTAATAAAAGTTATTCTCTCAACGAATTGTTTTATTTCCCCTGGACTTTAAAACACGATTGACTCAAAGATAAGCATAAAGTCACTGATAATAAAATGAATCAATATCAATATTTATCATGTTTTGTTTCATATATCAGATATCAGAATGTTTGTATCGGTGACTCTGAACAGAGTTAATCGGTTCAGAATCGGTTCAAATGATGCAAGTGAAGCACTTTACTGATTCGAATCTTTGTACTGATCCGGATACAAATGATTCAATCTCAACAAAGATACTTTTTTTCCATCATTACTCCATACACCTTTGAATTTCTTCGCAGATGTACGTAGGTTGGCTCGCCATGTTTTCCTTCGCCGTAGGAGCGTCAGATAAATGTGCATATGAAATTCTAAAATCTTAAAACACATTGATACATGGCAGAATCGAGATCGTAGGCCAGTGCCTAACACAGTCAAAATCAAAATTGACTTTATTCAAATATGACTTTATAGAAAGCTCTTTTGAATCGACCAAATTTTTTTTCCTACCACCCATTCAGGACGTATTTTAGCCGATAAGAAGAATGGGCGCAAGAAACTTATCAGCTTTATCAAAAGTAATAAATAACAACATTTTCAAAAAAAATATGTCGTTACCATACAACGTATATATGTGTTTACAGTTTATACAGGAAAACAAATAATTACCCTTTAGAATGTAATATCTTCAAATCAACACCAACCGTTGGCATCATTTAAATAATCATTGACTTTGTAATAGCCCTTACTCATTAACGTCTTTTTAACATGTACCTTGAACTTATGAAGAGGCAATAGGCTTGTTGCCTAAATTTCAGTAGTTAGATACTAATATACCTTGATGCCTATTCTATACAAAATAATTATTATTTTTGAAAAAAAATGCTTATTTATAAGAATAATTTTGCATTTAATTAACATATTTGACAGCTCTAAGCGAAGCCATGAAAGAAGAAAAAAAAAAAATATTTGACATTAGTATCAAAACGCTCATGACTGTCATCGCTGAATGACGTCACGCCGTGCAAAACACAGCTGTTTTAGTATCGGAATATTCGGTATTGAAGTTATTTTAATAAAAAATGGATTCATCGTATTACAAGTACTGCATAGTGCCCCAGTGTACAAGCACAAGTATAAAACACCAAAAAAATTTTATATAACGTGCCAAACAATCAGCAGATACGTAAAAAGTGGCTAACACTCGCGAGAAGGAATGATGCCCATTCTTTTCGCACTTCCACAAGACACTTGGAATGACATTTTGACTTTGACGTTTCGCACGGCGTGACGTACACTTTTTAATTGGTGTTTGCTGTCACGTGACTTATGGCTTATTTTGTGCAATTTTATTTATAAAAATATAAATAATCAAAAGTTATTATTTTATAAACTTTGTTTTTTCATAATTAAATGATCATCTTAATAGTTATGCAACCTAACGCATCAGATTTGTTCATAGTGGATACAAGCCTATTCAGCTACACTATGTAGAATCTTGTTATAAAAATGTGAATAAATGTGTTATATAAAAGTGCCATCGACGCACTTCGATAAGTAATTGTTTAAAGGCTTTATTGACGAGCAATACATCACTGCTCGTTCACCGAAGAAGATCAGTTCCGGTATCAATGTATATTATTATGTTCATTAAAATTTTGACGTACCAGTTACAACTTCTGAGGTTTTGTGTATGACTTCAGGAGTAGTGCTTCTTATCATTTCTTCGTTCAGTTCGGGCGTTATGGGCAAGGCTGATGCGGCAATCTGTAATACGGGACAGGCGTCATTACATATCATCATCATCATATCAATTCACAAACAAAGGTGCAAAAACTGTATTGTAATATTCTAAAGTTAAAATAGAATATTCTAAAATCATTATCCAAAATTAACCATAAAATAATCGTCGTTAAATTCAATACATACTTTTTCCCATGGGGGTAGGCAGAGATTACGTCTTTCCACTTGCTACGGTCTTTACATATCTCTTTCGCTTCATCTACTTTCATAACATTCCTCATACATGCTCGACGATTGCGGGTACTTCTGACCTGGCCTTTTTTGAATTAAAATTAAGTTAAATTAATTAATTAAGTTAAATTCAATGCAAGCAATATATATAAAATTTTAATAAATTAATCAAAAGTTATCAATCCAGCAGCATTTTGCGAGATGAATATTGGGTATGGCAAAAGATGAAAGCAAGATTAATGCACTGGATATGAGAGCTTTGAGGATTCCCCTCAAGCCTGGAGAGACGATGAAGGATAATTGTGTATGGTAATTTTACAAAAATCGAGAAGTCTTAACTTAGATGGTTTGGACAGGTAGAAGGGATGAACGATACATATGAATAGGCCAGTACATATGAATAGGCCAGTTGGTAGGAGACAACCTAGACGAACATACTTGTTGTGTGTGTGTGTATGCGCGCGTGTTTGTATGCATGCGTATGTGTGAATGCGTGTGTATGCGCGCGCGTGTGTGTATGGTATGTGGTACCGAGGTCAAGAAAAATTGTGCTATCACTATTTTTCTTTTCGTTAATCTGTGGATAATGTTGTAGGTTGCTAATTGGGGGGTAAGTTTTATTACCTCCCAATAAATAAATAACTTAACTATGAATTTGCAGTATTTTCCCTAGTATTTAAAACTTATATAACCTTTAAATTTTAAATGATTTATGAAGCTGGAGTGAGTGGAGATACGGGACGAGGAAGACCTAGGCGAACATATTTCGAACAAATCGAAAGTGTCCTCAAAAAAGGCCAGGTCAGAAGTACCCGCAATCGTCGAGCATGTATGAGGAATGTTATGAAAGTAGATGAAGCGAAAGAGATATGTAAAGACCGAAGCAAGTGGAAAGACGTCATCTCTGCCTACCCCCATGGGAAAAAGGCGTGAGTGTATGTATGTATGTAAATTTTAGCATCATTTTTTGCATTACTTTGTAACCCTAAAGTGCAAGTTTGGCTACAATTAAATCTCCGAATTTCGTTACTTTAAACTTGTATTGATAGAAAACAAAAAGTAACTGCTGTTAACACTTTACGACAACTAATCTTTTGTCTTCAACACTATGTTATTTTAATCTCTATCTCTCTCTACTTAGTTTAACTCTATTGACGTGTCTGTAATTTATAAATTAAAGTTTGCACTCTCGGTCATTAAATAAATAAGAAAAACGTATCATAGTATGGAATAAGCCAAATTCCTTGAAACCTCCATATAAAACCACAAACCCTTAATATAAGCACGAAAAAAGATGATGAAAGAGAAAATTCCACTCACAGGGATGTTTTTCTTCCGCCGGGGCGCGCCGTGTGTGCGCCGCGGCCGCACCGCCATCTTGTGCCTGGCCGCCGAGTGCGACAGCGGCGCCACCCCAGTCGGAGGTTCGGACGAATCTGAGACGCATGTACACTCATTGTACTGTCATTTCAATCAATAGGCTTGTTGCCTAAATTTCAGTAGTTAGATACTAATATACCTTGATGCCTATTCTATACAAAATAATTATTATTTTTGAAAAAAAAATGCTTATTTATAAGAATAATTTTGCATTTAATAAAATATTTGACATTAGTCATCAAAAACGCTCATGACTGTCATGGCGTCTTGAATGACGTCACGCCGTGCAAAACACAGCTGTTTTAGTATCGGAATATTCGGTATTGTGAAGTTATTTTAATAAAAAATGGATTCATCGTATTACAAGTACTGCATAGTGCCCCAGTGTACAAGCACAAGTATAAAAACACCAAAAAAATATTTATATACGTGCCAAACAATCAGCAGATACGTAAAAAGTGGCTGACACTCGCGAGAAGGAATGATGCCCATTCTTTTTCGCACTTCCACAAGACACTTGGGAATGACATTTTGACTTTGACGTTTCGCACGGCGTGACGTAACACTTTTAAATTGGTGTTTGCTGTCACGTGACTTATGGCTTATTTTGTGCAATTTTATTTTATAAAAAATAAAATAATCAAAAGTTATTATTTTATAAAACTTGGTTTTTTCATAATTAAATGATCATCTTAATAGTTATGCAACCTAATGCATCAGATTTGTTCATAGTGGATATACAAGCTTATTATACGGCTTCATAATAATAGATTATATTATTAATACACTTAATAATTATAATAACAAGTTGAAACGTGCGTAGAGAAGTGACGACCCTGTCGCCCGCTGGTGCAGTCTGTCAGTGCAGTTAGTCTCTCTCAGGGTAGCTTGTGACGAGCTGTCGGTGAGTAGCGTCACCGAGGGATCTGATATGCTTTAGGGAGGGGTATACCACCTGCCTCTGTCTTGCCTTATAGCCAGCCGGACTGAGTGGAATCGCAGGAGCAGATGCTCATAAGGTAGAAGTGTAAGAATCGATCGCTGTCATAGACACACCTCTCTACATCCTTAGCCATTCTCACCAATGTTGCTCCCTTCGTATCAATATTGATCTGCTTATTTGGGGGGTCCTTTCTAAAAGCCTCCTAATGGATTTAAATATGGCAGGCGGTGACTCTTCGCTCACTAATGGGCCTAAATAAAGCAGGCCTAAATAAAGAATATTGGTGCGAAGGGAGCAAAATTGGTGTGAATTAAGAAGCTTTGAGGACAGTACGTTACATAGAGAAACAATAGTCAATACGACTCACTATGGAAGCCGCTGCTGTAATCATCTCTCCCGGTCGACCCCTTGAAGAGGGCAGAACGTTACATAGCGAAACAACTGCGTTCATTACAAAATTGCAACTGGATTTATCCACCTAAGATGAGTCCAGGATGAGGACACTACATTACGTAGTAAAGGTCACCACGACTGACGTGCTGTATTTATCCATCTCGAATGAATTCACGAAGAGGATACTTAGTTACATAGAGAAGAAGAGGCTTACTATAGAAGTCCGAGTGGTCGCTCCTTGTGGAGTGGTCGTGCGAGTGGTGGTGGCCGCTGCTGCTGTCCTCATCCATTTCGGAGGAGCCCACGCTGAGGAGCGAGCCGTCGCTGCATGACGACTGTGAAATTCCAGCATGGTGCCGCTGTGGACCAAAGAGAATATACAATTAGCTAACACATTAGACTTAATTTTTTTATTTATTGCACAATATAACCGGATATTGACCCCTGAGTAGGCACCTGTACACAATAGTTGTGACGAAGAGCTCTCTATGCAGAGGCTGCATGAAGACAGTAAGGAAGCAGACTGCAGAAGGTTGGTCGAACATCGGGCAAAACTTCGCCACTCCCTTCTTAGCATTCTGAGAAGACCTGGGATGGTTGGAGTAAGAGAGAAATCAACCAGCACAGGACGCACAATGGCCCAATCACGAGGCTAAGCACAGATTAAACCCCAGCGAAACTAACAATATAAATAATGTACAAAAGGCCGACCTCATGATTTGCCTACATAGTTCTTAGAACTTAGGCATAAGGAATTTAGGCTGTAGGTGATACCGGTCGGACCATTCGGCTGGTATGTCGTCTGACATAATCACTGTACTTTCTACTGCGGTAATATCCTGGGTACGTTTCGTACTCCTTCTGAGGATACGGAGCCTCACTCCTGAGAGAAAAAAATGAATAAATAAAAGATGGACAATGCAACAAGGCATTCTACTAGTAAACCACCAAGTGGGTAGTTACAAAGAATTATGTTTAGCGCAGACAAATATAATATTTAAAATGTTATAAACATACTATCTAATACAAATAAGATACATAAATACACATAGCATAAGGCTATATGTGTAATCTGGAATATAAATATATTTAAATATTTATATGTATAGCAGATACTGCTCATGAAACACTCTCTTAAATATGTATTTATTTGTAGACGCCTGGATGTGGTAGCGTCATTTTATCCCTTGGAGAAAAACTGGGGTGTTTCAGTGGGTAGGCCTGGCACTCTTACCCTACACACGCATTTCCCGTCAAAAAAAGTGTAAAACATTCCACAGGTGAATCACAATCACTCTGAGAAAGGCCTCTCTCAAGGATCAACCCTGTCTCCGCTAATGAGGTGCAGCGAAGTGCAGAGTAAAAATGCAACAACCAGCTTAAGACGTTCGAATCTAGTTCAATCCAGTGGTGAATGATTAATTACATATATACATACATACATACACTCACGCCTCTTTCCCATAGGGGTAGGAAGAGATCACCGTTTTCCATTTGCTACGTTTCAAACATACTTCTCTAGCTTCCTCGTGAATGATTAATTTACATAATGTATTACAACTCCACCAAATCGTTGAACTATTTATGTATTGTTACACGCTCTGCTGAGTATGTAGTTACGTCCGTTCGGAAACAATGCTGACCTTTTGAACGCGAATGGCATCTGATTCGGCATTTGATAAAAAATATTCCCGCTAATGTCTTTGCCGCTAAAATGTATAGTGAGGTCAAACGCAAAACATCGCTGCAAAGCATTCCATCAAAAATATTATATAGGAAAACTTACATAGATAGATAGATATTTTATGTGGTCTAAAGCAGTGCTTCTCAAAGTGGTCTAAATCGACCCCTAGGGGTCTATGACAACCTGCAAGGGGTCTACGTCAGCGAAACAAAAATTTGGGGGTACATGAAATAAAAACGGCGGTCCACTATAATGGATCTCAACATACACTGATACAACCTATTTACTTATATTATACTATCTTTTAATAAGTACCTGTGAATTAAAAAAAATACGTCGGTGGAGGAGATCGGGGGAGGTAGCGTAGCCTCCCCGAGGAGGGCTCCCCTGTATCGGCAGGGGAGCGGAGGCTGGGGGTTCCCGGAAGTCGCTTGGCGTTCCCGGGGGCTCCCTAAAGTCTGATTATTAATTCACTGGAGTAAACTGACAGATGCTAATGTCACATTGTAAAATTATTCTGCCATATTTATCGTACTAGTGAGGTGACCTGCAAATATAATTGGATAAATTGAATAAATCGATAAGGACTTCACCCTTCGTTGTTATTCAGATCACTCACACAAAGTCAGTAACAACGTTTATTTAAAAAAAGTACTCAATTAATTATAATATAGGTACATGAATTCTATCAGATACAAAAAATGAAATTCACTCACTTGCTAGCGTTCCCGAACTATGCGTTCAGTTAATCAGTAAATCAATTTTTTGAGCTGTAATTATTCGAACATTTGGAAGTACTTTAATTATTGCAATCTTTTTAAAAGAAAAATACACATTTAACCACTGTGTAATAGTAGTTATTGTATTTCATTTTAGACAAAACTTTTATAATAGACAAAAGTTTTATAATAAGTGTCACTAACAGCGACGACGATAGTGATAAAATTATGTCTGACGATGACGAATAAAAATCTATCCATTGAATATTTTTGTTTCATTTCATATATATAATTCGAGTAATTACGCCATTTCAAAGTTATCACCTGTTTGCCCTAAAGGTACCATGCTAATATACATCGATTAAACAAAATTGGATTAAGATTTCTTAATAAAGTAAATAAAATGAGTAATGTAATTTGAGGACGCAATGAAATTGAATGAATGAGTTTGATTTCAATATTCTAGTCACAACACTATTTTCTGTTCATCATAAAGTGGTAACACCGTAAACGTCAGTTTACTCCAGTGAATTAATGATTAGACTTTACACGCCTGAGGAAGGCCATCCCTGAGGTTTTTAGTGGGTAGGCCTCCCCCATCTGGGGAGGAGAGCCCCACTTAACCGCCGGCTCGCCACAGCCAGCGGTATGCAATTTAATTCATTTTCCTCAGGGAGACAAAAAATAAGGCATTCAATATCAAGTAAATACTGCGTCTATCCATAACCAAAAACATGGCAAAGGCTCAAAAACAATTGAACGATTGTCACAAATACTCTTATGAAAATGGTTAATTATATTTATTTATTTTATTTATTTAATCTTCATTGCATAATAATAATACAATCGGCGGACTTAACGCAATAAGGCATTCTCAACCAGTCAACCGGAATAAATGTTGTAGACTATAGTGAGGCGATGGAAGAAAGATTAATGGCCGTTTTCACCAACCTTGTCTTAGCTTAGGTGACTCCTAAGAGACATGCTGTCTCACTCTTTTCAGTTAATATAAAAAGTGACAGCATGTCACTTAGGAGTCACCTAAGCTAAGACAAGGTTGGTGAAAACGGCCATAAGACATAAATAATTATGTAGTATTCCTATAAAATAGATATATGTTAAATATACTAAAGATATAGAATAAATATTAATGAATAAATACATATAAATATATATACATAAAATATATAATAAATAAATAAAATATATACTAATATTATTACAGCTAGACAGAGACAGAAAAGTGATCACGCACTAATCTATTAAACGTGGTTTTATTATCAGCGCGACGGATATGTATTGGAAGATTATTCCACAGACGTATAGCGGATACAGTAAAGGAATTGGTTACGAAGCCGGAGTGATGGACGGGAAATTGAAGGGTCAGGTTATCACTTGAGCGAAGATCACGCTGGTGAGAGTTCCCCAGAAACTGAAACCTAGATTTTAAGTATCCTGGAGTATGTGGATCATAAAGGATATTAAATAGAAGACGGACAACTCTGACACTCCTACGCTCACGGATAGGCAGCCATTTGAGTTGGTTTCTATAATCCGAGATATGGTCGAATTTACGTACACCAAACACAAAACGAATACAGCTGTTAAGCAAACGATCTAATTTGTTCAAAAGATGTTGATTAATATCAGAAAAGCAAACGTCAGCATAATCTATGATAGGGAGAATACTGTATATATTATACGTTCGGGATTACGTAAATAATTATAAATGTTTAGGTTTAATTTTAATGACTCAATAATTACATTACCCAATTGCTTGGACTATAGTCAACTAGCTTCCACTCGCGGCTTCGCCCGTGTGAAATTGGTTTTTGTCAATCCTGATCCCTTATGTCTAAGGTACCAAGATTCATGTTCTTATCTTCAATTCAACCCCTATTTCACCCCCACACTGGTAAAAATGACAAAATGCTAGAACAAACGATTTTTTGTTTCTTATGACGTGATATTTGACGAACTTGCATACTAACATCCAACCGTTATTTCACCCCCTAGCTGGTCGAAATATCAAAAATGCTAGAACAAAGGTTTATCAACTTATCAAGTGCTTAAATATAAAGTTTCATGGTTTTATCTTTTAAAATTAAGAAATTCCATACAAACTTTCAACCTCTATTTCAACCCCTTCATCCCTTTTTTCGAAATGAAAAGTAGCCTATGTTCTGTCTCAAAGTCTAAAGATTATCTGTACCAAATTTCATCAAAATCGGTTGCGAGGTTTAAGCGGGAAAGCGTAATAGACAGACAGACAGACAGAGTGACTTTCGCATTTATAATATTAGTTGGGATGAAACTATAGCTTTACTAGATATAATGTGAACTTGTTTAAACTTGTAAAGGAAGTTGGGTTCAGACTGTTTATATAAGGCCAGCTTCTAATTGACGACTCTGTACATGCAGGGAGAAAAAAATAGCCCTTGCTGGTTCTTTTCAGTACAAAGGGATACTTAGCTTATATATCTTTATGAATTGCAACCTATGTGTTATTGTGATGTATAAGCTATATTTTTGTAAAGTTTCATTAAAATCCATTCAGTAGTTTTTACGTGAAAGAGCAACAAACATTCATCCACACAAACTATCGCGTTTGTAATTTTAGTAGGGATTTATGGTCGGAACGGACGGCCTAGACAAACGCCACTAGCATTAGCGTTCAGCCACTGCGGAAAAAAAAAATGTATGGAGATGTCACGTGACTTATCGTTACCTAATGTCATCTCCATACATTTTGTCGTAGCGTGTCGTCTAAGTAGCATTTGTCTAGGGGGACAGGGCAACAGACCTGAGAAATAAGGCATCTTTTTTTAAATTATTTACAGATCTAATAAAAGCACAACAAAAAAAAAATCTTTCCAGTATAAGATCTCCCGCCAAGTATAAGGTCTTCGACGTGGAAAAGTGGTTGTAAAAATCCTATTTGACGAATAAATTTTGGATTTTGTGTTTGATTTACAAACGGAGGACGAATCTAGTTAAGACTCGTACCACTTTCTGGTAACATGTAGTATAAATCCTTACTAAGTATAATTGGAGTGAATCTGAAGGACAAAGTCAGGAACAGTGTGATAAGGGAGCGATGCGGTGTAGTTGCAGATGTAGTGACAAAGATTGAGAAAGGGATGCTTAGATGGTTCGGCCATGTTGAAAGAATGAATGAAGGAAGATTAACGAAAGAGATACACAAGGTAAGAATGATAGGACGAATCGGTGCAGGGCGACCTAGGCGGACATATCTCGATCAAATCGAAGATGTCCTAAAGAAAGGCCGGGTCAAGAGTACTCGCAGCCGACGAGCATGCATGAAGACGCTCATGAAAGTGGAGGAAGCAAGAGAAGTGTGCCAGGATCGTAGCAAGTGGAGAGAGGTGGTCTCTGCCTACCCCTTTGGGAACAAGGCGTGACATATATGTATGTATGCATGTAGGTATATTATAAATCGGAAAGTGAGTTTGTTTGTTCCGCTTTCGCGCCGTAACTACTGAACCGATTGCTTTGAAATTTTGCAGACGTAAAGATAAAAGTCCGGATTAAATAATAGGCTACTTTTTATCCCGGAAAAATAGACAGATCCCACGTAATGCGCAATAAAGGTTTTTCATGTGTTGTCCATCAATAGATGATGTGAATCTCGAGGAAAGTTTTAGGCTATTTTTATCCAAGAAAGCCGACAGATCCCATAGGATGAGTGATAAAGACTATTCAAAAACTACTGTTTGGATTTTCCTGCAGTTTTCATCAATAGACAGTGATTCTTGAAGAAGGTTCTAGGCTCTGGTGTATCCCGGAAAAACCGATAAATCCCACGGGAGGCGCAATAAAGGCATCGCTTAAAAACTACTACACAGATTTTCGTGCGGTTTTCATCAATAGATAGAGTGATTCTTGAGCAAGGTTTTGCGGTATTTTTTATCTCGGAAAAACGGATAGTCCCACGGGAAGCGCGATCAAACCTTCGCGCCATAAGCCGACTTCCGCGCATATGTAGCCGTGGGCAAAAGCTATGACTCTTAACCCTCTATAGACCCAATTCCGAAATCCACGCGGGCGAAGTCGCGGGCAGAAAGCTAGTAAGTAAATAAATAAATATATATTTCTTACACTTACTGCTCCCACCGCGATTCAAACCCAGGACCTCAGAGATGGCGATGGTTAGATTTACATCGTTAGACCTTACGTATACTAATCAACCCAGACGTGCAAAAATCTCCACAGAAAAAGCAACAGATCCTAGATAAAACCTTGCATCCTCTGGATTATCGCGTTGCTTTGTAATCTGTTCGAACCAACGCAACGCGAATCTAACAGCCGGATGCATTCACGGAAAGGGTTTAGCGTTGTGGAACGAAGCGTAATATCACTAGCAGCTTTGTATATGTTTGCATAATACTTTATCTACTAATAAATCTGTAGAGAGGTCAATTCTGTACATGAAATATATTTACAAAATAACAATCAGGGGGTGATTAGGGATCGATACTGATGCCAAAAATGTATATTTTTGTCTCAAATTCAAATTTTCAAATTCAAAATCATTTATTCAGTCTGGGCTGTTACAAGCACTTGTGAATGTCGAAAAGCTACGCCATCGGTTCGCAAATCTACGGCGGGAGACCTTGTACTGAGAAGAACCGGCAAGAAACTCAGCAAGGGTTGTTTTTTTTTCCCTGTATTAAATAGATACAGAGTCGTCAATTTAGAAAATGAATTCAATATTGATAATTCATGAAGTCACTTTCCATTACATAATATAATTGATAAAAATATAATTTGAAAACATGCCTATATTAGGAATGCCGTGTCATACAGTTTTAAAAGAATATATTAAAGTTAAATTAAAATGATAATAAATACGAGTAGTACCCAGTATAGCAAAGAGCAGACTCATCTCCGCTGGCAGCACCCGTTCACGAGCATGACGCATGAACCAGCCATCGCTTCGCTCAACCATGTTTTAGGGAACGTAACGACCCGCCTCACACGACGCTGCCGAAGAGATTTTAATGAGAGTATGACTACCCTTAAGCCACTATCTGTCTGTATAACTGTTATAGAAGCAAAAACTACTCGACGGATTTTAACGAAACTTGGTACAATTATTTTTCATACTCCTGAGCCGGTTATAGTATACTTTTCATCAAGCTACAATTAATAGGAGCAGAGCAGTGAAGGGAAATGTTGGGATAACGGGCGAAGTTAATCCGAAAGAAGAGTTTTAGAAGTTTTTCAAGCTTCCGTCGCGTGTGCAACCTTCATGGTTAAAGCTACACAGAAATCATGTATGACGGAAATGTTTTGCTTAAAATTATATAAAAAATATACAGCATATGTCTATCTTTTATGCTCACAATAACACGTGTAACTCCCGATAGCTTAGCAGTTCGAAAATTTCTTATTATATTTGTCTATATGTCTCAGTCATTCCTAATTTAAAATGTTAACATTATTAACTATTCCATAAAAAAATCATAGAAATCGATATAGAAACACCAGTTATACATAAAATAACTTAATAAATAACGTTATATTTATGTAAAAAAAATTATGAAATGTGTCTTATTTGAAGAATAATTAAAAATGCTACCTAAAATTACAATTACGACACGCGGACGAAGTCGTGGGCTAGTGAAACAATTTAGTTCGATATTAGATTGGTTATTTTCAGTTTTCATCATATGTAAAGGAACCAATCTTTTATAGATTGACGTTGAACGATAAATTTATCTGAAATTTGTCTCGATAGCTACAGAAAGATAAAAACAATGAGGTAATTTGTTCTTTATTTTATTTGGTGATACATTAACAGCTCATACCCAAAATGAGACTTCAATATTTATTTAACAGTTTTATAAATGCAATTTAGTTTGACCAATATACCAAAACATACCTAAAGTACCATCCTTGTACTATAACCATTATTGCTGATTGTGCAAATATGTAACGGAAATATTATTTTCATATTAAACACTAGCTTTCTGCCCGCGGCTTCGCCTGCGTGGATTTCGGGATTGGGTCTATAGAGGGTTAAGGGTCATAGCTTTTGCACACGGCTACATATGCGCGGAAGTCGGTTTATGGCGCGAAGATTTTATCGCGCTTCCAGCGGGACTATCCGTTTTTCCGAGATAAAAAATGCCGCAAAACCTTGCTCAAGAATCACTCTATCTATTGATGAAAACCGCATGGAAATCTGTGCAGTAGTTTTTGAGCGAAGCCTTATTGTGCATCCCGTGGGATCTGTCGATTTTTCCGGGATAAAAAGTACCTATGTTACTCGGGGATAATGTAGCTTTCCAAAGGTAGAAGAATTTTAGAAATCGGTCCAGTAGTTTCGGAGCCTATTCATTACAAACAAACAAATCTTTCCTCTTTATAATATTAGTATAGATTAATAGTAAAAAACTATTGTTTGTCGTTTATGTGAAGCATAGCAAAGACTAAGTTAGGTATATAACTTAGTTCAGTGATGTACACAGAGATGGTGTTGTATTTTAAATGTATCGCGGATTTTGGTAGTGGGCTAGTATAAATATTAACAAATTTTTTTACTATTTTATTCCGACCCGCCCGACCCCATCACCCGCGCAAACGAATCCCTCCCGCCGGCCACCATACATTGCACATTGCCATACCCCGGCTGTGGCGAGCCGGCGGTTATGTTGGGCTCTCCTCCCAGAAGGGGGAGGCCTATCCACTAAAAACCACCGCGGCGGCGCCGCAGCTGTGCTACCGAGCCCGGCGCCGCCTTCTTCGAGCAGGATCGGCCATCTCCCGACCCCGCTCGGCGGCCTCCTTCTGAAGCATCACTGCTTCACAGAAGGAGGCCACAGCCCTCCAACTTTCCTCGTCCGCCAGCATTGCCGCAATCAATGCCGGCGGAGACAGATCTCGCCCGATCTCTGCGACCAAGACTCGGCGCTCGGAGGCCCAGGCGGGGCACTCCGCCAGCGTGTGCTGGGCCGAGTCGAGGTCGGATGTGCAGTGGTGACAATGTGTCGATCCCTCCCGTCCTATTCGACACAGATACTCACCAAAGCAGCCGTGCCCGGTGAGACACACCCACGTCTATCGCCTACGTTCGCTCACCGCGCTCGTCGACGAGCGCGACGACCCGGGCTACACACCCCTCGTTAAACATATACCCGGAACCGTCACGTACCGGGTAGATTCTCACCCTCCACTAAACGGCGATTTTAAGCGTTCCAGCCGTAGACGGCGCGCTCAAGTTGCGTCAACTCCCTAGTTTCGACCCTAACGACTCCGGAACGGTTGCCGGTGAGTTAGCAGGCAAGTTGTCGAACCTTCTGTTCGTGCGCCTTTTTTTTTTTTATTATTGCTAAAGTTGACAAACAAGCAGGCTGCCCACCTGATGGTAAGTGGTAACAGTCGCCTATAGTACATGTGGTTCCCACGAGATTCGCAGCAAATCTGCTAACCTCATAAGAACCACAGTGTACGTTGCCAACTTGTGACATAAGATGTAAAGTCACAGTACCCAGTAATTTCACTGCCTATCTTACCCTTCTCGCCGGAACACAGCAAAGCGAGCCCTGCTGTTTGGCGGCGGAAATAGGTAAGACGGAGGTACCCATGCAGACGACCCTGGTACAGAGTCTACCTCCTAAAATCTCTATGTTATGCACCGCCTACTGCTCTGGAGCGCGGGCGCTTTAGTTCAAAGCCGCTGGATCCGTGTTTTGATGTGCAATGACAACTAATACAGTCTTTACCGCATGGGCCCCGTGCCCGTATTTTCAGTGCAGCATTCCAACCGCGGGATGGCGCGACCATATCTTATTTAGTGAGCATAACAAACTTATTTTATTAATGTTAATATAAATCGCGTGTTTTACTTTCCAAAAGGGCTTCTCAATTCCTGTGTGCCCAAGGGCCCCAGTTTAGTTTAAGACGGCAGTGATGATGACAACAGTTCATGTGACTACCCTTTAAGCTGTATTTCTCATTGTACAAATTTGTAATGCACCGTCCCCTGTTCTAGAGGGCGAGCGTTTTAGTTCAAAGCCGATAAGGTCCCAGGCCTTCTCCCCGACCAAAGGCTGTAGGTAGTGTTTAGTTGGTAGGCTAGCCTTCTGTTAGAGTCCAATGTATGTCCGCCGTAAACCGGACGCGGGTGGTATCCGGTGTAAGGTCGTCCGAGCACCAAGGGGTTATTAAGACTACAATAGTAGTGCACCTCTTATGAGGATTCACTAACATCCCCCGTAGGAAAAAAAAATCTCCATTCAAGCCGTAGAGCCCATATGACCAAGGTTAAGGCTAACTTTAGTCGGTAAGGCACGCGGTAAGATCGCTTCAGCCGGTATGGAATCCGACACAATCAAATTTTTCATTCAAATTCATTTATTCAGTCTAGGCTGTTACAAGCACTTGTGAAAGTCGAAAAGCTACGCCATCGGTTCGCAAATCTACTATCTACTGAGAAGAACCGGCAAGAAACTCAGCAAGGGCTGTTTTTTTTCCCTATATTAAATGACTTCAATATGGATAATTCATGAAGTCACTTTCCATTACATACGAGTAATGTAACCAATAAAAATATAATTTAAAAACATGCCTATATTAGTAACACTTGCCGTTGCGGTGATATCCTGAGCACGTTTCTCGTGCCTCTCTTTCCTGAGGGAAAAAAATTGCAATTTTCAATCACAATCGGCAAAGACTTCGCAGACCGCGACACGTCTAACGACGTGACCCTCTTAATCAATTAACGTAGGACCTTCAAGACCTGCTGGCGGCGGCGTTTGAGCCGGCGCATCCCTTGCGTCCCCCTTTTCAGCAGCCTTCTGCTTAGCCACGAGTAGGTTCCCAGGGGCCATTTGAGTGTAACGCGCCTCTTCTAACGCAAATAATCTCTTTTGTTGGGCAGCGCTGACTGCGCCTCTCCTGAGGTGCGTTCTTCCTTGTCACTTCAAGCCATCGGGTCATTAAGACCAACGGCACAGGCTGAGTTTCGTCGGTAGGTTTTTCGGGTCGGGGGAGGTAGTAAGCCTCCCCCGAGGAGGGCTCCCCTGTGTCGACGGGGGAGCGGAGGCTGGGGGTTCCTGGAAGAAGCTTTCTGTTCCCGGGAGCTCCCTACATGCCTGAGGAAGGCCATCCCTGAGGTTTTTAGTGGGTAGGCCTCCCCCTTCTGGGAAGGAGAGCCCCACATAACCCCGGCTCGCCACAGCCGGGGTATGCAATTTAATGCATTTTCCTCAGGGGGAAAAAAAAAAAAAAAAAAAAAAAAAAGGTTTTTCGGGTCGAACCACCTCCATTCTTCAGGAGTCCGCAATCATTACCATGGCACTTGTACGGTGGTATTCATGAGGATTCTCAGCCTCTCCTTTCCCCAAAGGGAAAACAAAAGTTTGCAATTTGACTAAACCAGGCTCGATGAGTACAATAAATACGTTTTGTACGAGGAACCTGGAGGAACCAAACCCCAGAAACTTCTCAAGTTCCTCGAAGCTTAACAATTATAATTACCCATATAAGAAAAAAACAACACAAAAAGCTTAACAGGATTTCGGTTACACTAACGAGGTATTTTTTCAGTGTACTGACCTTGATGTTGGCACTAACATATCTTCTCCTTGGAGGCCTCTTGACAGGAACTTCCTCCGTTTTGGTGATATACAGCATCATTTCACCACCTCACTAAATATTTTACTCACTAAACACCTCAGTTCAATCACAACATAGTCACTTCATTTGCACCAGTGCATGCACCTCCGTGTTATCTCTACAACTGTGAATTAATCGATGTTGATTTTATCGATGTGAATTAATCGATGTTGATGAATGTTGATTTTATCGCTACAATCATCAACTGACACAAACATTACGGTTGGGGATATCGTATTTTATTTTGTCACGATTAAGATTCGTATTACTAGAGACCGGATTATATGCAACATAAAAAGCTTGTGATATGTATGCATGAAAAACGCTTGAAATATTCACGAAAATTGGCAGAATATTCGAAATTAAATGATAAATTTTTGGAATTTCCAAAGAAAAGAGAAAAGTAAGTATTGATTTTATTTTATTTCAAAATCAGCATACCTACAATTAATAAAATATTTTTTGATAGGCGATAATAGGTACAGTAACAATACATCATGACTAGAGATCGGATAATCGGATGCATATTTACCTAAAGTTGATTTTTGGCTCACAAATTATGGAAGCGGCTTTTTAAAATACATTTTGTTAAATAAAAAACCCGGGAAAATACGGGACTGCAAATTTAACGTAGTGATATTGTTTGAAAATTACTAAATTAGCACGTGGTATTTATTTTCAAAAGACCGAGACTCCGGGTTCATTTATACAACTATGCATACGTATTTCCCAAAATGCTCTACAGTACCGGAACTCCGGGATTTTTATTTATGGAAATAAATTAAAAAGACAGTTCCATACTTTGTCAAAATCTAATAATTAGGTAAATATTAATTATACTAATAGTATACTAATTAGGTAAATAAATAAACATCCGGCTATCCAATTCCGCAATCCCGGGATTTTTATTTAACAAAACAATAAAAAGCCGTTTCCATACTTTGTCTTAAACTAACTTTAGGTAAATATGCATCCGATTATCCGATCTCTAATAATAACATCCATTAAATAGTGGAGAAATACTGTTATTTTTGAGGTTTCTAATGTGATGTCGTAAATAATTACATTTATTCCGCTTACATTACAAATCCAGGTTGAACTCTACGAGATTACTGAATATTATAAAGTATTTAGTACCAGCATTGCACCCATGCGAAGCCGGGGCGGGTCGCTAGTTGAGATATAAATAACAAAACGCTCATCAGATCATTTTGATTATTTTTTACGAAGAAGCGACCAATAAGTTGATTATGTAACTACCATATTTTGTTTGAAACTGACAGAGAAGATACATTGCTGTTTTGTGAAGATGTTTGTCATATTGTATCATAATGAAACAACAATGTAAATGCACTATCTGACTCAAATTGACAATAACAGAGTTAAATAATACGGGGGCGGGTAGAAACCTATAGTAATGAAACGCCCTACTATTGTTATCTTTTTACTTCTTACTTCATAGCCTTGTATAAAATTAAACACAGAACAGAGGAAGATAAAGGCTTTAACATTTCCAGTTCAGTAGCTTTACTTTGAGTAAGTACGTTTTCTATCGTTTTCGATAGGTCTCAATAAACTACAGAACTCGTGTCAGTTTAATATTGTTACGCCGGTGGCTTAGTAAAACTTCAAAAATGATTTTCTGTGACTTAGAAACGTTTTCAGCAGGCTGAAACGTCGTTTCAGGCCGTTTCAGAAGTAGCTCTTTCACATACTAAAAAAATCTAAATTACACCCAAATTACAGTAGTTTTCAAGCAACTGAAACATGTTTTCAGTACGTTTCAGGCTACCCTCTATCCAACGCCACAATAACCTGAAACCCCGTTTTCAGGCGTTTTCAGGACCCCTTATGAGCCATTAAGCCTACTTCAGTAAAAGGACATAAATTTCAATATATAGTGAAAGAGATAGCAATAGTAGAAAGAGACAGATATAGTTGGAACATTCGAGACGTATTAGAATGAGAAACCATCATTAGAAAGAGATAGACAAACTCAGAATATTCGAGAAGATAGTGTACGGGAATATTCGAGTATTGTGTGACAAGGATAGCACAAGGAAGAGACAGTTATACTCGAAACGTCTCGAACGCGCGACGTCATTCCTACGCGCTTATGTATTAGATGAATGTTCTGGCAAGAGTGGCAAGTGCCTTAGGGGACTATAAAAGGCTGTGTCCGCCGCCGGGAGGAGAGTATTGTTTTGCGATACAGTGCGAAAACATCTAAGAAGTGATATTGGAGAACTAAGAAGTGACTTTCAGTGCTTTCAGTGAAGTGATTAGTGACTGTAGTGTGCTAATTAATAAAAGTTCAGTGTTTTGTAGACCGCCGTTTGATTTACTGACCCCAGCTTGTAACAATATGAAAGACTAGTACAATTACGTGCCGCTAGGGGCGCTGTACAAAGTTTTCATACAAAAATTTTCGCTTCTTCACAGGCCCCGTATTGTGTTGTAGTTATCGTTATCTTATCAGATAATGTTCTCAATGCGATACATTATCGGAACCGTTTGCTGATCGTGTCTGTGATTGAAGTGTGCAGAACGTAAGCATTTATCTCGTTCATCATTATCGGCGCTGGATTTGATGATGATATCAGCTGATCAGTGGCGTTCGTTACCTGTTCGTTGACGGATTAAGAATACCCGTCTCGCTGTTCCCTTCCCTCTCACTTGCGTAGTTAACTGTCGACTTACGGCCGTTTTCAATAACCTATCTATCCTTTGTTTTTGCTACTAAAGATAGTAAAATCTATCCTTATGCCCTAACTTGCGTTTCAATAACCTACTGATGGATAGCGTCGCCTACCGAAGTTACCTATCCATCGTCGGAGGACGGATAGCTTACTAGAGATAGGGACGCTCATACAAATCTGACGTAACTGCATTTCAAAAAAGTTTCAACTTACTCCCCGATAGGCGGAGCTATCTCTAGTGACGACATTTGGCTATCTGTCAATATCGGTGGATTAAAACACAGATAGGCTTCGAAAAAATTAACTATAATAACATTATAACTTAAATTACAAAAGTATCGTAAATCCAGATACTTACAGAACTCATTTTTTCCACTTTTGCTTATATTTAATATCAAAAACATGTAATATACACAAATTGGCGGCAACAAATTATCTGTCAGTAATGCTCGAATGACATCACTTGTCATTTATAAACGTTTCGTTCTATGATTTTTATAAAGAACACCAGCAAATAAAGTGAAAATGATGATCTAAGATTTTTTTTTCAATTATAGTATCATTGTATGCACTTTTTACAACATAATATTTAAATATAAAATACATCAATAAATTGTACATATGTTTTAAACGTACTAAAGCTTTATGGTTAGCAACGAACAAAACGTTCTACAGGGCTTGGATAGACGAGAGGGCATAAAGCTATCCTTAGTTAGACAAAGATAGATAGCTCGTATCTTTGATTGTGAAACGCTGACTACAGATAGATAACAGCTTACTGCTAATCGGAGATAGCAATTTATCTTTGATCTTAGATAGGTTATTGAAAACGGCCGTTAGCGAGTTAACATCAACGGTAGAGCGTCCCACAAATGAACACGGCTTTTTCATTATTAAATAGTCTAATTTATGTAATTTTGATTCTTTAAGCAGTCGAGTGGTTAGTATACCATCTTCAACAACAAATAGCAAATGTACAAAAGGCGGCCTTATTGCTAAACAGCAATCTCTTCCAGACAACCTTTATTTATTTGTTGCAAACACTAACAGGCTTATCCAGCACTGGCCTCTATAGACGAATGCTTGGCATCTCTGAGGTCCCGGGTTTGAATACCAGTGGGGGCACTGCGAGCATTTGTACCGTAGTCATGATTGTTATTATATGTTTCTATATCAAATATATTATATATGAAAAATATATGTATGTCTATCCGTTACCCTAGATCCCATAACACAAGCCTTACAGAGCTTACTTTAGACTTGCCTAAATGGTGTAAGTTACATATTTACTTTTCTAAATTTTAAAATAAAAATAACATTTTTTTATAATTATTATAAATATATATATGTATGTTATATTTGTGTATATGTATGTATTTATATTTACCTACTTATTCCTAGCCCTTGACACGAAATCCGTTATTTGCACACTTTTTTAAAGTTCGTCAATAAAGTTTAAATAAATAAATAAATTAAAACTGGCTGCTCGATGGGCTTTATAAGAGGGATCAAAGTCAAGAAGGACTCAAAGCTAAAAGGGCAATGAAAAGGGCTATTAAATTGAACGAGACAAGAAAATAATCATGATAAAAATCTCGAAATTTTGTTATATATACTAAAAATCGTTTAACATACTACAATTGTAAGTTATATACTATTTAAATTTTAATTGTACAACATTAATGATAACAATATACCTTTGCGGTAATCGTTAAGTACAGCAATTAATATTAGTAAGTTCATTGGAAAACTTTAAATGTAGATATCTAGTTGTTCGAGCTTTCTGGTTCTTGTCATTTTATTATCAGATGATTAAAACTTAGCAACACAAAGTTTTACAAAGTTTCACAAATGTTTACAAAGTTTAGCAAAGTATTACAAAGTTTCGCAATGTTTTACAAAGTTATACAAAGATGCATTTATAAATTTGCATTCTAAATTAAAGCTACCAAGGAGTTCATTAAAGACTGGCCTGACTACTTGTACCAGTCCTGTTAAAACTCTTTACAAGACTATATTGTAAATTTTTAACCCTATATAAATATCAGTTTTCTCCCGTAACATGATAGATGGCACAAATAATAATTACTAACTGCATTGTGCAAAGTCTAAACAAAATATAATATAACTAATTAACTCTTAATTAACAATATAAGAATTATTTTCCAAGTCTACTAAAATCCCAAACCGTACTACGGGGTCATTGTAACCAGCATATGATGTCAAATCAATCAGACAACAGGAAAGGGGGAGAATCGAGACTTTCGCAACGCGGAAACCGTCTGCTGGCTCCGAGATCAGACAACGTCATTGTGCAGACAGATCAGTTCGTCGCGTGGGAGCTTATTTCAAAAGATTTTTTATCAGACATGACAACTTTATTATGAACAACTAGTTTTACACGAATCAACTGTTATCGAGTCTGTAGCAAAGTTAACATTATTGACGTCTAGTTAAAACGGAATGTATAGAAACGATTCCGCTATTTGGAATCATTCCCACACAATGCCATTCGATAACGTAACAAACGCGGCCCTAGGACAGGACGTCCTGACATTACGGAATATAGTGGATTTTTATACGACCATGCAAAACACAAATTACGTTCATTTGTTTAATATTTATTTATTCATCTCTTTACACTAACAAGCTAAGACCTAATACGACAGTATATCATTGTAAAGATATATAAAAAAAACAGATATATATTCTAGTCTGAACATTTATATTCATTAATTATTTTTGTCTAATCTATCTAAAATTTAATTAATAAAAGTAGCTGTTCAGGCTGCATAGTGCTGAGTGCCGCCGAACATTGAATTCAGCGCCTCATTCATTTTCACAAATCAATCATTTTATTTTCTTTTTAAATGTTGATACATACAGTGTCACTCTCGCAGTAAATACAAAACTAATGACACCCTCTCAAGGTCTAAATTCATTTATCCATTCAAACTGCAGAGCGCCCCAAACCATTTTGGTTAGTTTTTTAATTTTGATACACCCAGTGTCACTGGCACAGTAAATACAAATCTAACAACACCTCTCAAGTTCTAAATTCATATATCCATTCAGGCTGCAGAGCGCGCCGAACATTTGATTTCAGCGCCTAAACACCGCCATTTTGGATAGTTTTTAATTTTGATACACCCAATGTCACTGTTACAGTAAATACAAATCTAACGACAACTCTCAGGGTCTAAATTCATTTTTTTTCTTTCAGGAGAGAGAAGCTGAGAATCCTCACAAGGGGTACGAAACATGCTCAGTAGCCCTAGACAAAATGCACGCGCGTCTTTTCTATTCTATTTCTACTATTATAATAGACTAAGCGTTTTCTATCGAAAAATGCTAGACAAAGTGTATCTACTGATAGAATGGCTGTGTCTACCGTGACAGTAGAAAATAGAATAGAAATAGAAAATAATCTACCGTGTTTCACCTTAAGTTCCTTTGCTTAAACAGAAAAAATGCCATTAGAAGGAAAATCAAAACATTTCAAACGTGCGTATTTCACAATTATTTACCTACATTAATTAGGACTAAATTAAACAAATTTTGAATTTGAAATTAAAAATCGTTGCGTAGACATTTATTTAGAGGTAGGTAAGTAGGTATGAGATTTACAATTAATCATTACAAAAGCGAGTGTCAGTATTGAATTCAAATTAGCTTTGTTTACTTACGGTTGTTTCAAAATGACATAATATTAATATTTATACAATCAAGATTATATAAAAAGTTTATCAAATTAAAGATCCATACTATTATTATAATTGCAAAAGTAACTCTTGTCTGTCTGCATTTTTAGGAATAATTTGGCAAAAACACACTATTTTAAAACAACAAACAAACAATCTATCACCAATCTATTGGGTATGAGCAATCGCTTTGTTGAGTAGAAAATAGAATAGAACCGTATCTATTTTTTACGTCACAAACTACATTTTGTCTATGAATTTGTATAGATACTCTTCTACTGTCAAAATAGAACACGGACGAGCGATAGAATAGAAACACAGTTAGCATCTTGTCTGCGAGTTTTCTATCAGCGTCATCAAGTCACGTGACGTATCTACTGGAAATGTCAGTTCCATACATTTTTTATGTTATCTATTATAGAAAACGCAAATAGAAAGGCATTTTGTCTAGGGGGACAGAATACAACCGCAACGGCAAGAGCTACGGTGATCATGTCGGACCTACCGACTAAACTAAGCCTTAGCCCTGGCGTTACAAGCTTTACGGCTCGATGGATATACACTCGAAATATATCGAAATCTCGAGAAACATATCCTGGATATCAGCAGACGGAACAAAACAAATCATAATATATATATATATATATATATAACACAAAACTCCGAATACCCCGAACGGAACTGACCATGCCGTCGATCGTATATTGGTAATTATAACATATGCAGTTACGACACATGACGGGGAAACGGTACACGCATCGAATTACGACAGTTAACTAATTGATTGGCAGTTAGTACGAGTAATAAAAGTTTAACCGTTGCTTAAGATTTGCTAGTTCGTTTGGTTTAGACTAGTGATTCCCTTTAGGGGAGCAAGGGGTCTACGTCAACGAATAAAAATTTGGGGGTCCATAAGTTTTGACGACCTCGAGTGGTTTGTACACCGGTTTTAAGGTGTCACCATCTCTGAGCTCCCGGGTTCAAGTCCCGGTGGAGGCAGATGTTTGTGTGATGAATGCGAGCATCTGTGCCTTAGTCATGGTTGTTAATATATATTTATATCAAATATATATATATATATATGTCGGAGTTCGTGAAGGAGACGCGACAGATTATAGCGCCATCTCTTGGCGCATTTGGTAAGTACACTTACTACTTCGATAAATCTGTCTCCCTGTAGACAGACAGCGACATCTACCGAAATCTCCTTGAGTCAGTAGTTCGAGCATGTGATTCGAGATGGCGTTCTCGTGATGTGTCAAAAAGGATAAGCTGTGACGTTTAGACTTAGAACGCTCTCATTGGTTCGTAGAAGCTTGACCGCGACAAACGTGCGCACTGACTCAATAACACCACGTGCAAAATGGCGGACGCAGACGAAGGAATTCAGCCTAATCCGACTCAATCTCCGACAGCAGCGGTGGGATTACAACAAAACGCCACGAATACGCTTACTGAACGAAATGCTTCTTCGGAAAAGGAATATTTTTGCGATCCACCTATTCCGCAAGTAGTAACCGGCGAGGACGCAAATATGTTTTCGGAAAGAGAGAATACGTCTTCACAATCGGGGATCAGTATACCAGCTGCTCCGTTCGAAGTGTGGAGCTCGTTTTTTCGTGGAATGGTGGAAAGTTTTCGTAACAATGAAGCCAGTACATCAACATCGAAGAATGTGTCGAAGAAAATGCGACCTATCGACGTGTACGTACCTACGTTTGATCCAGACGACAGCGAATTCACGGCGACTCAATGGTGTGAAGAAATAGATCATCACCGAACGCAGAATTCTTGGACTGACTATGAGACAAGAAATGTAGCGTTTACAAATCTTCGTGGTCGAGCTAGAAGATGGGCATCGAAATCCTATCCACTTTGCAAGACTTGGATCGAAGCAAGAAATCGACTTTCACGGCAGTTTGCTTCAACGAAGAGATTCCACGATATTTTTCAAGACATGGTGCAGTACACTAGCGATCGTGCTTCAACGTACGTCGAGTATTCCACCAACAAGCTGGCGCTGATCGACCGACTAGAAACGAGCTGGAGCGAAGCGAACAAGATCGAAGTGGTTATCTCAGGTATCTCTGATCTCCAGGTACGTTCGGATTTGCTTAAGAATACACCGACTGATTTTTTATCTCTCGATAGGCACCTTGCCACCTATTCGAAAATAAAAAATTACAAAAGATCTCTGGATAGTATTCCATCATCTCATGATGCTAAGCGTAAACGACAAGCTTTTAGTGATCGCGTCATTAAATGTCATAACTGCGGTAAGTCGGGTCATTTACAGCGCAATTGTAAATTGAAAACTCATTCTAAGAGTATTACGTTAAGTGATGGCCCTCCGCCCTCAATCTCAAATAAGCCTAGCGACAAAAACGTACAGTATTCTTATTGTCACAAAATAGGTCACTCTGATCAAGTTTGTTTTACGAGACAGCGAGATGAAAAGCTTAAGAGGTCGAGCACTTCGAAGTCTGTCAATATGTGTCTACGAAATAACGTCGCACTTGTACAAATAAAAATTTGTGATTATAATTTGCAAGCTCTGATCGATAGTGGTTCTGATTGTTCACTTATTCGTAAAGAAATAGCTGATAATTTATCTGGAACCCGAGATGTTACGCCTACATGTCTAACGGGTATTGGTTCCACTAACTTATATTCTTTCTCGCGGATTACTTTGCCGATACAAATAAATGATGTCCATGTAGAAGGTTGTTTTATAGTTGTGGAGTCACATATTTTACCTCATGATGTCATCATAGGTCGTGACGTATTAGCCTGCCCAGGTCTTAGTTTAATTATGAATAGCAAAGGTGTCCACGTTATACGTGAAGTACAGTCTGATTCGTGCCTTTTATTAAGCTCCGATGTTAGTGCAATTAGTACTGACCTAACTAATAGCGAAGATCTGTCACATTTACGACGTATTGCAGAGTTCCGTGATAATTTTGTGGAGGGTAATTCCCAGACTGCAGTTACTACTGGTGAAATGGAGATACGTCTTAAAAACCCGAACAAAATTGTACAACGTCACCCCTATCGTCTATCCCCAGCGGAACGCGAAGCGACTAAGACCATTATTGCCGATCTGGTCTCTAAAAACATTATACGAGAAAGTGCGTCGCCTTTCTCAAGTCCTGCTATTCTCGTTAAAAAGAAGGACGGCTCTGACCGCCTTTGTGTTGACTACAGGGAATTGAACTCAAATACTGTTAGGGACAATTACCCATTGCCTTTAATTTCAGAACAAATAGATATCTTAGGGCAATCATGTATTTTTACTACGCTTGATATGGCATCGGGTTTTTACCAGATACCGATGTCTGAAAAATCTGATTCCGTAGAAAAGACTGCGTTTGTGACCCCCGACGGATCCTGGGAGTTTCTAAAAATGCCCTTTGGCTTATGTAACGCTCCGGCCGTTTACCAGAGAGCAATAAATAAAGCGTTGGGACCATTAAGAGATGTTATCGCCACTGTTTATATGGACGACGTTTTGATTTTTTCTAAGACGAAAGAAGAGGCTTTTGCGTATTTACGTAAGGTTTTAACAGCGCTCGCTAGTGCTGGTTTTTCGTTCAACTGGAATAAATGCAAGTTTCTCAAGTCCTCTGTAGAATACTTAGGGTACATAATATCCGAAGGTTCTATTAAACCGAATCCAAGAAAGATTGATGCCCTCGCTCGTGCCCCTCTTCCTACTAACGTAAAAGAGCTACGACAGTTTAACGGTCTTGCGGGTTATTTTAGAAAGTTCGTGCCTAATTTCTCGTCCGTAATGGCTCCTCTTTATCAACTCACGCGGAAGGATGTCGAATGGAATTGGCAAACACGTCATACAAAAGTCCGAAACGAAATTATTAAACATCTCACATCAGAACCGCTGCTCTCAATATTCGATCCATCTCGCGAAATCGAAATTCATACCGACGCTAGTTCCCTGGGATATGGAGCGGTACTTTTTCAAAAATACGAAAATCAACTAAAGGTTATCGAATACTACAGTCAGAGAACATCTGAAGTAGAGAGCCGTTACCATAGTTACGAGCTAGAAACACTAGCAGTTTTTAAAGCGTTAAAACATTTTAGACATTACATATTTGGTAGGCGTTTTAAAGTTGTAACAGATTGCAATAGCCTCAAGGCTTCACGACATAAAAAGGAACTATCTCCCAGAGTTCATAGGTGGTGGGCGTATATGCAAAGCTTCGACTTTGACATCGAGTATCGCAAGGGGGATAGGATCCCTCATGTTGATTTTCTTAGCAGGAACCCGACCGAACCTAATGTTTCGGCAGCGGTCAATGTAATTCAGGTCAGAGATGATTGGTTACAGGCCGAGCAACGACTTGATCCTGATATCAACAAAATAATCCAGGCCTACGAAAATGATACTTTAGAACCATCGGTGCGGTCTTCGTACGAAATTAAAAATAATTTACTATGTAAGGTGTTCCAAGTTAATAAAAAGAACTTATGCAAGGCCATTGTTCCAAAGAATTATCGTTGGCAGATCATCCAACGCTTTCATGATGAGCTTAAACATTTAGGATGGGATAAAACACTTTGCAAGATTCGTGAGCACTTCTGGTTTCCGAACATGAGTTCTTGTGTTAGAACGTATGTCAATAGGTGCTTACCTTGTAAAATAAACAAAAAGCCATCCGGCGCCCGACGGTCCGCTCTGCATCCCATTGACAAAGTCCCCGAACCTATCCATACACTTCATATAGACATAAGCGGTAAACTCACTGGTAGTCGTAATACAAAAGAATATGTTATTGTGATAGTGGACGCTTTTACCAAATATTGTCACTTAACTCCAGTTAAAGACCTGACTGCAAAATCGGCCTGTGTTGCTCTCCGCTCTTTTGTGTCTCTTTTTGGCGCTCCCTTTAGGATTGTTGCCGATCAAGGCACATCCTTTACTGGACAAGAATTTCGGGAATTGTGTAAGGAATGGTCGATAGAATTCCACGAAATCGCCAGCGGAGTCAGTCGAGCGAACGGACAAGTAGAGCGGTTCATGTCCGTTATCACTAACTGCTTTAGCATAGCTGAAAACCATGAACGTCGTTCGTGGAAAGCGGCTCTTGGCGAAATTCAGCTGTCCTTAAACTGTACAATCTCGCGAAGTACAGGGAAAAGTCCCCTTCAATTGTTGATGGGGTGTAATAGGAGTCCACCTCGAATTAGTGCCTTGGTGCACGAATACGAAAGCTTAGATCTTTTCGAAATCAGACGCGACGCCAAAGCCAAAATGGACGAGCAGGCGCGTATTGACAAGGAACGGTTTGACAAAGGGAAGGCTAAAGTCATGCGATTCAGTCTCGGCGATATCGTTTTGGTCGAGATAAATCCTAGGATAATTACAAAGTTAAGTGAAAAATTTTCAAATCCTTGTAAAATAATCGAAGTATGTGAGAATGATAGATATAGGGTGGAACCAATAACTGGTGGACGCATTCAATATGTTTGTCACGAAAAGCTCCGAAAGTATCCTATCAGTATTCCCGACTTATCGGATCAACTCGATAAAGCTACTAATAATGATTTGTAATATTAAGAAATAATAATAATAATATTAGTAAAATCACAGCCGTATTAATTGTATACAAAGTTTCCCTTTCACATTAGTCGATCGTGTATTTCATTTGATTATAATTTTTTTTTTGCGTTACTTTTCTTATGTTATCTTCTAGCTGAAAATCACGTTGTAGTTACTAGGATCATATAATTTTACGACAAGGATGTTGAGATTCGCTGTTGATTCAACATTGTGATTGTGAATAAAAACTGATTCCTGTGGGACCTCTGTTATTCATGATTAAATCCTTGGAAAGCATTGGAAGCTACGCGCTTCGTGCCTCGATGTCAAATATTGGAAGCTCCGCGCTTCATACTTCAATGTTAAGCATTGGAAGCTACGCGCTTCGTGCCTCGATGTCAAATATTGGAAGCTCCGCGCTTCATACTTCAATGTTAAGCATTGGAAGCTACGCGCTTCGTGCCTCGATGTCAAATATTGGAAGCTCCGCGCTTCATACTTCAATGTTAAGCATTGGAAGCTACGCGCTTCGTGCCTCGATGTCAAATATTGGAAGCTCCGCGCTTCATACTTCAATGTTAAGCATTGGAAGCTACGCGCTTCGTGCCTCGATGTCAAATATTGGAAGCTCCGCGCTTCATACTTAAACGCATTTGGAAGTTATTCGCTTGATACTACAACGCTGAGCGTAGAAGCTCCATGCTTATTGCCTCGATGCTTTTGCTTAAAGTTTGTACACTTCATGCTTTATAGATGTTTTCTCTATGGCTCGGGATTTGAGTCTTAGTTCAATATGATGTTGTGCCCGAGAACGTGCACTGTGTCAGAATGGCCGTGTCGGAGTTCGTGAAGGAGACGCGACAGATTATAGCGCCATCTCTTGGCGCATTTGGTAAGTACACTTACTACTTCGATAAATCTGTCTCCCTGTAGACAGACAGCGACATCTACCGAAATCTCCTTGAGTCAGTAGTTCGAGCATGTGATTCGAGATGGCGTTCTCGTGATGTGTCAAAAAGGATAAGCTGTGACGTTTAGACTTAGAACGCTCTCATTGGTTCGTAGAAGCTTGACCGCGACAAACGTGCGCACTGACTCAATAACACCACGTGCAAAATGGCGGACGCAGACGAAGGAATTCAGCCTAATCCGACTCAATCTCCGACATATATATATATATAGATATATATATATATATATATATATATATATATTATATATATATATATATTATATATATATATATATATATATATATATATATATAATATATGTACCCCACGACTTCATCCGCGTGGAATCGTAATTTTAGGTAGCATTTTCAATGACTGAGAGTGTTATAAATGCAAGTTTAGACAAATATAAATATAATCAGAAAGTTTTGAACTGCTAAACTATCGCGAGGTACAAATGTTATTGTGAGTCAACCATAAAAGATAGAAATATGCTGTCGTGAGATATTTTTTATATAATTTTAAGGAGAACATTCCCGTCATACATGATTTCTGTGTAGTTTTAACCATTAAGGTTGCACACGCGACGGAAGCTGAAAAAATGGAGTAACTTCTACCGTTTTCCCAACATTTCCCTTCACTGCTCTGCTCCTATTGATTGTAGCGCGATGAAAAGTATAACCAGATCAGGAGTATGAAAAATAATTGTACCAAGTTTCGTTAAAATCTGTGGAGTAGTTTTGTTTAACGGTTATACAGACAGACATCTATCTTATCAATCTATTGAGATTCTAGGTGTGGAAATTTCAGCCACAGTGCAGTTCGGGAGTCATTTGGAGGACAAAGCCAAAATGGCAAGCAAAAAATTGGGTGTTCTCAACAGAGCGAAGCGGTACTTCACGCCCAGTCAGCGTCTGATGCTTTATAAAGCTCAAATACGGCCGCATATGGAGTACTGTTCACACCTCTGGGCTGGAGCCCCCAAATATCAACTCGACCCTTTTGACTCTCTGCAAAGGCGTGCTTTCCGTATCATCGGTAATCCCAATATTACGGCCTCAACAGAGACCTTGGAGCAGCGGAGAGACTTTGGCTCTCTGTGTGTTCTTTATAGGCTCTTTAACGGAGAGTGCTCTGAGGAATTATTTGCAATGGTGCCTTCGTCACCTTTTTACCATCGCACCACCCGCCACCGCAGTAGAGTTCATCCATATCACCTGGAACCGATCTTGTCTAGTACAGTTCGGTTTCAGCGTTCATTCCTTCCGCGTACATGTAAACTCTGGAATGATCTCCCAGCTGCGATGTTTCCTGAGCGCTACGATATGTCTAACTTCAAACGAGGCTTAAAAAGAGTATTTCTCTCCAGGTAGGCAGCGGCTCAGCTGTGCCCCTGGCACTGCAGATGTCCATGAGCGATGGTTACCACTTACCATCAGGTGGGCCATTTGCTCGTCTGCCACCGTATGGAATAAAAAAAAAAAAAGACAGACAGACAAAAATTTTACTGATAGCACTTTTGGCATCAGTATAACCCTTATCACCCCCTGATAGTTATTTTGGAAATATATTTCATGTACAGAACTGACCTCTCTACAGATTTATTATAAGTCCAAATAATGATTATTATTATTATTAAGTCCTTTATACAGATTGCAAGTGCAATAAAAAAAAAATAAGAACAAAATATGTCACAGCAATAAACATAATATGCGTTACATCTTTTACGCACTACGTAAGAAGAACCATAGACGCGAGACAACGAGACAATTGAATGGTGAAAAGATGAAAGTGCACAAGACCAGTTTATCCAGACACCTGTACTTAAGTGAAATATTGGAAAACACAGTTCCATGTCATCGGTTATTAGTTTACCATTTCTTAGTGAATCAAAGAGGATTTTCCGAGGTTTTAATGCGCATGCAATTTTCGCTAACTGGAAACCACAAGCTGATTTCGCAAATTAGAACCAAAACCTACAAACTCTAGCATTGATCGAGAATATTAAATCAAGCTAATATGTCGCTTATTTGGAAACTTTACAAAACGGTTATCGTAAAATCCGCGACCTATTTAACGTTATCAAGAGGATATACAATGCATTCGAACAAAATGATAATACTTATAACATTTGAATAATATGAATAAGTGCGCAATAACAGAAATAATCTGAATGATATATCTGAAATAGTCTGAATAAAATACTACTGAATGGGTCTTAATGAAGCGACAAATTGACGTGATTTTTTACGTGGAGATAGTTTAAGGGATGAAGAGTAACATAGGCTACTTTTTATCCCGGAAAAATCGGCAGATCCCACGGGATGCGCAATAAAGGCTTCGCTCAAAAACTACTGCACAGATTTTCATGCGGTTTTCAGTGATTCTTGAGCAAGGTTGTGAGAGCCAGAGGCACAATTCCTTTGTAAATGCGTTAATGAGGTTCAACGGTAATGGCAAAATGAACAGAGCCACCGACACGATTAATTATACGAGACAAATTAGAAGCCATCGACTAAGTTTCATCACGTTCCCCAGACTTAACTTCCCTGGACTTTTAGCTGTGGGGATCACTAAAGTTGCGTCCTTTGTTCCTCACAGCTTAAAGACTTTTAGCTATGGGGAACACTAAGGACAATTTTTTTATAAATTGCAACCATTCTAATGTCTGACTGCGTACACCGAAAAGGACAAGCGATAGAAGGAAATTCAGCATTTACGACAAAAATGCTGAAATCTCATATTTCAATCAAATCAATAGAGATAGAGAGAGATAGAGGGAAATGCTATAAACATATCAAAATTTTAATGAAATTCCCGTTGCCGTACTGCTGAAACAAATCAAACATCCATTTAACGCTAAATGATTGAGTTAATTTAATGATGACACGATTAATCAGAACCAATCATATGTTAACAAAAAACTCTTCAATGACACATAAAAAACAAGACAATGCACGTAAAAAACCAAAACGCCTACCACTAATTAACCAAACATACGAACAGCGAAGCACTAACAAAACGCAAGGTCGTCTTGCGCAAACCTTTGTTAAACGGTGCAATAACCAAACGACTAATCCGCAACGAACGTTATTACGAAATAACCTGATCCACGTTTATATTGAACAAGAAAATCTAATCGACTTTTGATGGCTGCTTTTTGGGTTAAGGTCTGACAGACTTACACCTGGCACAGCCAATATTACGGATCTTCGACATGAAATCAATTAACTTGAATCTATCTTGTTAGCGTCAAATTAATTTTGTGAGATATTTGATTGGGTTTCATTAAATACTCCATTTGAAGATTTTGTTTAATTAAAAACTTTTCGGCGAATAGAATTTTTACAATTACTTTTGCAAATAGGATTTTTACAAGTGCTTACGGCGGGAGACCTTTTAGTGGAAAGAGCCAGCAAGGGCTATTTTTTCGCACCACGTTTACTCTTATCGATAACTTTCATCCCCAGAGACGCCGTACGGTGCGTACAGAAGAAGCTATTGCTACTGTAGAGCGTAGCATTGAGGAAGACCCGAATGAGTCCATCCGCCATCGAGCACAGGAATTGGATCTGTGTCCATCCACTTTATGGAAGATTTTACGGAAGGATCTTGGTTTGTGTGCTTACAAAATCCAACTCGTGCAAGAATTGAAGCCAAACGATCATCAAGCAAGGCGTAGATTCGTCGAATGGGCCCAAAACGAGATTGCAGGTGTTCCCGATTTTTATAAGCGAATTTTGTTTAGCGATGAAGCGCACTTCTGGTTGAATGGCTACGTCAACAAACAAAACAGCCGCATTTGGAGTGAAGATAATCCTCTAGTGTATGTCAAAACACCGTTACATCCAGAAAAACTGACTGTTTGGTGCGCTTTATGGGCTGGTGGAATCATTGGTCCGTACTTCTTTAAAAACGATGATGGCCGGAACGTTACAGTTAATGTTGATCGGTATAGAGCCATGGTTACTAACTTTTTCATTCCTAAATTGAACAACCATGATGTCCAAGAGCTGTGGTTTCAACAAGACGGCGCATGTCACACAGCTCGTGCCACAATGGATTTATTGAAAGACACGTTTGGTAACCGCCTAATTTCACGTTTTGGACCTGTGAATTGGCCTCCAAGATCTTGTAATTTACCACCGCTAGTACTTTCTGTGGGGCTACGTAAAGTCTTTGGTCTATGTCCATTTAGGAGACAACATTCGCGGTGTTATTGTCGGTATACGGCCACAAATATTGGAAAAAGTCATCAAAAATTGGACGTCTAGATTGGACTACATCCGAGCCAGCCGTGGCGGTTATAAGCCAAAATCAAATTTAAAATGTAATGCCACAAGATCATCTTTCGAATAAAAAAAAATCTTGTCAATCAAATAATCCATCGTTCTTTTATTGCAATTTAAAGTTCTATACCTCTAAAAAAACATCCTTTATAAGCTACACGAAATATTTATCCTCGAGACGAAGTCGCAGGCACCAGCTTTATGTTGCAAGCGTTATTTTGTCCCGGATAAAATGAAAGACTTTGAAAATGTTGCATTTTGCAATTTTAACATTATGCAAATTCAATATAATCACTTGCACGATATCTTTAAAAGATATCGTCCTATAAATAGTGGCGGCTAGATGACGTCCGACATAACATAAGGAGATTAGTGTCACGCGTCGAGGAATCCTGATAAGCCGATCGGAAATATCGTACACGTTGCTGGAGCTTCTATTTTCACGCTCTCTCGGCCCCCTTATTGTGTTACACTAATTCTTATCTGCCACATTCGATCCGATAGATTCGGCCATCATTGCGCTGTCAACACAAAATTTATTGAGAGCGCTCTATCTATAAACCAATGAAATGCGTATTACTAAATAAGGTATACAAACAAACGAAAGACGCAGTCCCGGTAGCGTCTACAAAACTTGCCCGTTCCCTTATAAAATTAAAGAGGGTCAAAATCAGGAAAGTCATATAATGTCTTATTTTCCCGGTTATTGTCTCCTGAACACCTATTCAGAATAGGTTTGACGGACAGCGGTTTGATGCATGGAGGCAGAGGAAATACCACAACATGTTCTGATGGACTGGAGAAACGTGGTCGAACAACGGGCAAAACTTCTCCACTCCCCAGTATCCTTAGTGGAAGCATGGAAAAGCCCTAGAAGCTTCTAGCATTCTGAGTAGACTTAGGATGGTTGGAGTAAGACAGAAGTCATCGTCCCCTGAATAGGCACCTATTCAGTATAGGTGTGACTGAGAACCCTCTATGCAGAGGATGTATGAAGGCAGTAAGGAAGGCAGAGTGCAGAAGAGTTCTCCACTCCCCAGTTTCCCTACCCGAAGCATAAAGAAGCCCCAAGAGGCTTCTGCCATTCTAGGAAGACCTGAGATGGCTCAATTGTGAGGTTAAGTGCGGATAAAAGCCCAGAAGAACTAAGTAAATAAACACTAGACGGAACTGCTACGAATGAACGAAGATCTTATATACTGCGTTCAAGTGAAAATGTGGCTAATGATATTTCTTTACCGTTAGAAATATTTGCGTCCCCACAGGCTAGTCAGTAGTTACAATCTTACAGTTACTATATTTTTATGTATTATACATTAAAATAAACAATTATACATCAATTCAATCATTCAGTTCATTGACTCATTTTGAATGTCATAATTTCATTCAATGAGTACATAGGATTCTCCACAAAAAACCATTTGTTTGAACTTAATGTTATCCAAATCTGTTAGTACCTGTGGCATTATATTATACATTGCGATTTTATTGTAAATTCCTTGTTTTTGAACCTGAGCTAATCCAGAGAAAATAAATCTTCAGAATTTCTTACTTGCTTTATTTAATAAGGCTCTACCAATATCTGAACAGGTATAGAGTCATTTCTTTCTTTCCTTTCATTAAAGTTAATGTGCTCGTTTTATTTTTTAATATTGTTTTGCCATTTTAAAAGCCAATAATGCCTGTAAAAGCCGACGATGAATAAACATTATTTTAATTTGATAGAAAAACTTTATAAGGCAGTGGTAAAATTAAAATTAAAGCCACTAAAATTAAATGTTGGGCGAGTCTGGAGTTACTTGTAAATATAGTAATATAATTCGGGCCCATTAATAAAAGTTTAAGTTACTTTAATTAGCTCCCCAATAATATTTTTATATCAACTTTGCTACTCATATTTGGAGGGTAAGTTGCACAAAATACCCTGTTTTACTTTACCGTGATCGCGTAAAAAATCATAAAGACTATTCACCCTTGGATTCCCTCCCCTTATTTCCTCCTCTGAGTCAGTTCTATTAATACATATATATTGAAGAAATGTGAGCAATATGGCTAAAATGACACAGGAAACGCGTCCGAAGCACGCGCCGTATAAACTATACGTACATAATTTAACGATTGTCAGTTTTAAATATGACACAACTGACAGCTAGCAGATACAATGTCAGTGCAACTGTCAATGTAATCAGTGACGACCAGGCGGGGAAAGTGGTTCGATGCCGGAATGACAATGCGCAATGTTTGTACACGTTTTTGCGTAGTTTTATATTGACACTGATTATGTTTAAGTTGATCCTCAGATAGACCAGAATAAGCTCCCTTTTTTATTGTTATAACTGGTTATTAGCGGCAAATTATGTTTATCAGAGGAATGCGCAATATTGTTATAGCGTCAGGCCACTTGTAATACAGGAAATACTTGTGATTATTACAATAAAATAACAATATAGATTACTCGCTTCGTCGTATTGATCGTGTTGTATAATTTTTTTTGTTCAGCTTTACCGTAAGTATATTTTAGTGGAAGGCGCACGAACAGAAGATTCGACGCCTTGCCTGCTAGTCGCTATTCTGAGGTCGTTAGAGTCGGGTCAAAAAGGGTCGACGCAAGGTGAGCGCGCCGTCTAGTAGCTCGGACGCTCAAGATCGCTGGATAGTAGAGGGTGAGATTCTACCCGGTACCCGGTCTACCGGTATGTGACGGAACCGGGTATATTTTTTATACCCTGATGGTGGAAACAGGCCTACGGCCCGCCTGATGGTAAGCGGTTACCGTGGCCTATGGACGCTTCAAAAACCTATTTCCTCCCCTTTTGCAGAACCCCATACTGACATATATGTTTGTTTAACATATGTATATGTCATATGTTTGACGAGAAAAAAATATTCTAAATAACGATTGAAAAGAGGAGAAAAAATCAGACTATCCGAGTTTCTTGCCTGTTCTAGCTTGTATAGCTCTCCTATTTCCGAACAGATGTCATTTCTTTTCTTCCTTATTAGGGGAAGATAGAAAAGATTATTCTGAATTTGATCTGTATCTTTCTCTGTAAGTATATATATCTATATATTCTCTATAAGTCTCAAACGAAGAGCAATTATATTTAATTTTATCAATAAAAACAAAAAGAAAAAGAAATTGATGCCATGGTTTTGAAATTATTGCCCTTTATTTTTATTTTTTTTGCAATCGCTATCTCTAATACGAGATATATTATACAATATTATAAAATAGCTATAACTTTTTATAGACCAACATTAAAATTAAAATTTCGTACGTATTGTTTGCGTATTTTCTTTTTTTTTGAGAAAATGTCAAATAGCGCATATATTTATGTAACAGTTTTATCCATTTTGGTGTTCGATGTATATATAGTGTTTCATTTAATTTTATTTATCATATCAATTTATTTAATTTTATTAATGTTAAGGTATCATAACCTTTTCCTCAATTATAAGTACTCCAACATATAAATCAGTATATTCTAGACTATATATACTCTTTATGTCACAAAATACTAAGACAAATGATTTTTAGTATAATGAACATCTATTAACAATTTCACATTAACAATTATAAATTGCTTTGTTAAAATGACAATAAAAACTCGACATTGACAGACAATCAACGGAATCTACTTTCTTTCCATTAGCCAAGCAAAACAATAAGTAAGAGTTAGCATAACAATATATGTCTATTCAATTACTTTGTGATAATCTATTTCATTATCTATTCTTATAATAAATCTGTAGACAGGTCAATTCTGTACACGAAATATATTTCCAAAATAACTCAGAAAATCAGGGTATGATTAGGAATTGATGCCAAAAATGCAATCAGTAAATTCTTTGTCTGTATAACTGTTATAGAATCAAAAACTACTCGACGAATTTTAACGAAACTTGATACAATTATTTTTCGTACTCCTAAGCTGGTAATACTATACTTTTTATCACGCTACAATCGATAGGAGCAGAGCAGTGAAGGAACATGTTGAGAAAACGGGAGAAGTTACTCCATTTTTTAAGCTTCCGTCTCGTGTGCAACCTTAATGGTTAAAGCTACATAGAAATCATGTATGACGGAAATGTTCTCCTTAAAATTATATAAAAAATATCCCACGACAGCATATGTCTATCTTTTATGGTTGACTCACAATAACACGTGTAACTCCCGATAGCTTAGCAGTTCGAAGCTTTCTGATTATATTTGCCTACTCTTACGTTTATAACACTCTCAGTCATTAAAAATGGGCACGTCGTGGATACAGCTAGTTTCTAATATAATTGTTATTTCAATTGAATATTAACTAATTAGCGACCTATTTGTAAATGCGTATTTTATAAATAATTTAGATTAAAGTTTTTTTGTTCGGTCCATTCTATTATGGAATGCACTCCCTCGAGAAGTGAAACTCCCAAGCAGGCTTAGCCTTAAAAATAAATTGCGCAAACATTTCTTTGAGGGAAGTCTTAACTTATAAAATGTGATATTAGCCTACTACTGCTAAGGTTATTATACATATCGACGGTCCCAATCCCGAAATCCACGCGGGCGAAGCCGCGGGCAGAAAGTTAGTATTTTTTTTTTTAATTTACGACACTCGCGCGCAGCTCTTACTTGATTTACATTTCACTTGATGTCAACAGTAATAAGTCTTCAGTGTACAAAACGGAGTAGAAAAGGTTTCTTTCTGTGACGCCATCTTTGGTCACATTTAAAGAAATCGCAGATTACATTTGCAGTTTGTGCGATAACACCGCTTTCGAAGTAATGTGCGAATGTCGTAAACGGCTCCGTGCCGGCCAAGTTTTGGACAAACGTGAGTGTATACGAGTAATCCTCTGCTTTCGTCTTCATTTCCGATTCCTATAAAATTGACGCTTTTTCGTTCGTACGGCAAATATATATTTTTTTGCAGACTTTAAGGGGGGAGGGGCTCTGAATTAGACTGTATTTTTTTGAAGTGAAAACTTCTTTAGCGGCGCTGAGCACTTTTTGTATGGGTAAAAACTTCCAAACTCGTGTCAGGGTCACGTGATGCTGATCGAAAAAGCGTAAGATCGAGGGGAAGGGAGGGGAACTAGTATCTCCTACTCATTCTACCGTGCCTGAGTGTGCTGCTCTGTTTAGGCGGCACAGGGCGCTTGCGCGAATGTCTGTCATATTTGTGTACGATAGCGCAATAAATAAACATTGTATTCTACCTCATAAATGATAGTACTTTTGTACTTAAATCTGATATGTATATGTCCGGTACAAAATAAAATATAATTTATTATAGAATCATCAAAATTTACATCCAAGCATGTTTAACCCGGCGTGAGTGAGGTTGGGTATGTCATACCCGAAAAGTTTCTAAACGCAGATATTTTAATGTTACTGTTGCCATGCAAGTCCTGGTGTTTCAGTAGCTGGAGGTAAAGATGCAAGGGGTGAGGTACAGTATCGAGTTTAGTGTTGCACCGGCGGCGACGGCAAATACACATGCGTACCCGCGGCTGGGGTATGGAATTGTGTTGATTTGTAGGTGTAATTTTGGTGCTCTATTACATGATCTCACAAGACTTTTCAGTTCCTTTTTTATTTATAATAATTAGAAGACACTATTGTTATATTGATTTACCAAAGTTGGAATTTTGTTAGATTTTTATGGCAAAAGAAATTAATTGCCTGAATTTGTATTTTTCGAAAATAATTTAGATATTGTGTTATTTCAATAAAAAATAATGCTGCTTAACTTAATGTTGATATTTTATTTACTCATCTTGTTGAATAGTTACTATTATTAATATATCTTAAGCATTAATTCTAATTACACAAACATAGTAGCAAAAATTTTACATCAAAATTTTGGGTATATCATACCCACCTCATAGCTGGTGTAACAATTTCTTACCTCATTCACGCCGGGTTAATTATTCAGGAAATTAAATATCGTAAAAATTACATCAAAGCATTTTTATCATTCAAGAAATCATTGACCCTGTAATACCCTTTTTTCATTAGAGTATTTTTAATATGTGCTTTAAATTCATGAAACGGTAAAGCAGTAATATTTTCCGGAAGTGTGTTATAAAAAGTTACACATTTCCCTAAGAACGAACCTCTAGTTTTTTGAAGCCTGTATGTTGGAACGGTATGCTTATTTTTATTTCTCTACATCAGAATAACATATAGGTTTATAAAGATATTATGAGAATTGTACAAAATTCTGATGATAAATGACTTGACATTTACTTTATAAATTGTAGCCTAAATAAATAAGCCTAAATTCCGATGTATAAGTTATATTGAAATCCATTCAGTACTTTTCACATTAAATCATAACAAACACCAATCGACACTTACAAACTTTCGCGTCTAAGTATAATATTACTAGCTTTCTGCCCGCGGCTTCGCCCGCGTGGATTTCGGGATTGGGTCTATAGAGGGTTAAGGGTCATTTTAGGGTTAAGCTTTTGCCCACGGCTACATATGCGCGGAAGTCGGTTTATGGCGCGAAGGTTTTATCGCGCTTCCCGTGGGACTATCCGTTTTTCCGGGATAAAAAATACCGCAAAACCTTGCACAAGAATCACTCTATCTATTGATGAAAACCGCCTGAAAATCTGTCCAGTAGTTTTTGAGCGATGCCTTTATTGCGCCTCCCGTGGGATTTATCGGTTTTTCCGGGATACATCAGAGCCTAGAACCTTCTTCAAGAATCACTGTCTATTGATGAAAACTGCAGGAAAATCCAAACAGTAGTTTTTGAATAGTCTTTATCGTGCATCCTATGGGATCTGCCGGCTTTCTTGGATAAAATAGCCTAAAACTTTCCTCGAGAATCACATCATCTATTGATGAACAACACATGAAAAACCATGCAGTAGTTTTTGAGCGAAGCCTTTATTGCGCATCCCGTGGGATCTGACGATTTTTCCGGGATAAAAAGTACCCTATTATTTAATCCGGACTTTTATCTTTACGTCTGTAAAATTTGAAAGTAGTTACGGCGTGAACCGAACAAACAAACAAATTCACTTTCCAATTTATAATATTAGTATCTAAGGATGTCCGAGATTAAATAAATTCCAAAAACTACCGGGGAAGCCTTCATTTGTAAAAATAAGAAATATAATAGACTAGCGACCCGCCCCGGCTTCGCACGGGTGCAGTGAAAAAATGGTTATGGTGGGTTATCCCTAAGAGATAGACATATACCATCGCGGACTTTTTTGTGGATTTTTGTAAGTTGTACAATACTGTAGTACATTATTTTGGTCTATCTCGTAGGGTTCAGCCAGCGTTTGCAATATAAGCGCAAAAAAACGTGCTTATTTACGACATCACATTAGAAACCTTTAAATTTATCAGTGTTTCTCTACTATATTATGCATTTATTATACATACAAACCTTCCTTAAGAATCACTCTATCTATTAAAAAAAACCGCGTCAAAATCCGTTGCGTAGTTTTAAAGATCTAAGCATACATACGGACATACAGCGAAAGCGACTTTGTTTTATACTATGTATTGATAATAAGGTCGTGAAAGAAAAAATACGACGTCCAACCATAACTAAAATAAAATAATTTCTATACATATATGTATATATAATCACTTACAAACTAATTCATTTCGTTTAGTTTTGCACACGTTTAAATGACATGCACACAAAACGTCACTGCACAGATAAAAAATAATTTTCAACTCGATCACACAAGGAGTTTCTCTCGGGTTATCGCGACCGATTTGTACTTGTCAGACAGTTTTTTGTACGCGTGCGTTAGCACACACCGCTAGGCGGAGACTGGATGTCTGTCTTTCTGTTTTATTACGTAGGTATTTCTAACTGCGCATGGAGTTTGTATATGCCATAATAGGCGATCGCGTATCAAATCTTTTTACCGAACGTGTGTAGGCTTCGTTCGTGGGCGGTGGAAAACCTGCATTAACATTATTGTTATAAACATTTAACTTGTAAAAAGAGCTATGGCAGATTTTTATTCACAATTTTTGAAAGCGTCTTAAGAACTCACAGCAACCAATGATTATAAAATATTCATAAACTATTTTTGATGATTTTGGCACATTTAGGTAAGGCCAGGTTAAAAAGTAATTAATTAAAAGTAGCTATTTTACTTTTCCGGCATGACAATAGTACAAGGCTGCCAGACTAAATAATTATTTTTGCAATGTTAAAATAATGAATGTTTGCTATAAAATATGAGGTTTAAATTGTTTACGATTATAGCTAATGTAATTTTTGGTTTAGTGTATTTATGTTTATACAGATTTTAAATTATTTCAATGAAATTCAGTATTAAAAACCTTTTTTGGCAATTAACATGAAAATGGGCGCTGGCTTAGAGACTCTTATCCAGAGCTATCAAAAAAATACAACGTTTGACATTTCGTTTTTATTTTTCATCGCTCACACAGATTAGTATATCCCTCAGCTCCACAGACTAGTAAGTAACCAAGTTCTCAGCCGCCTTGCGTCAACGCTCGAGTGTGTTCTGTGTGTTTTCGCTGCTTTTCCCCGGTTTTCTTTATAATTTTTGACCCGGACTGCCTAAGGACTCTTGTTTTCGCCACTAATAATACGACTCGGACTGTGATATTGCTTTTGTGACTTGGGTGTGCTTAAGGATTCTGATTTTGGCCTGTTTCTTGGATATTGTTGTTTATAAGGTTCTGAAGCCAAAATGAGTGGTCGCGGTCGTAGCCACGGCAGATCCTCTGTGAGCACACGCATTTTGTGTGTTAATTGTAACATATGTATTAATATACTAAATCTGTTGCGTTTTTGTTGTTGTTGCGCAAAATAATATGGTTAGTAAAGGTAAACCTATAAAACTTCTATGCAAAATTGCTCAAAAACCTGGACTCCTTAAATTAAGATTTTATTTTCTTATTAATAAGTAATACATTCTCTTTTAAACAAGGTATATTTCATTCATAGACGCTTACTTTGTTTTTGAATAAAATGATGTATGGGAAGGTGCCATAGCTCTTTAGGTTAACTGTTAACTTGTATTCATGTATGAATTAAATGAATTTAACAGAAGTACAAAAAAAATTATACAATATCCATTTGATTAATTGCACGCGATCGTGTCGACGTCTGGATGTGTCCATATTCTAATGTAAGAATTTCTGAATTTGAGTGTGGAATTTAACAAAAAATATATGGACATTGTAACAATACATTTCTAAAATAAAAAAAAGCCTAAGTTAATCCTTATTACATCAACTACCTGCAATAAAAGTCCCGTTAAAATCGGTTCAGCCATTTTAGAGATTAGCCGAAACAAATAGACAAACAGACAGACGACACTCCGATTTTATTTGAATGAAAAATGTAATAACTAACATTGTGCTATTTATGTACATAATTATTTTTTTAATTAATTGTCAATTAATTAACTAGAAATATTATTAGAACTTTAATTGCTCTATCCGACTTAATTATAATTAGGGATCATCTGTATAATGTAATTAATGTGTAATTATAATAATCAGTATTATTGACTACATTAATTCATAAAATATTCTTTTTTTTCAAACAATAGATAAAAAAAAAACAAATAAAAAAAACTTAAACTTAGTATGCCGCCGGCAGCAAGACAGGGTCGATCTTGGCATATATATCAACGTGTATTATTATTTTCTTAATTCATATGTACATATGATTTTTTCACGTCCGTATGGCAAAGGAATATTAATATAACATTATTATTATTCATATATTTAATTAAAAATCTTAAATTTAAGTTTTTTACAATATAGAGATCGCTCATCCAAAAGAATATTGACATAATTACCAAAAAGTCGAAAATGAGTTTTTGATACCATAACTTCGTGTTTTGCACGTTTTATCTGTGGTAAAAACGACAGAATTTTTGTTCCATTAGTTTCCGACAGAGAGAGTCACTGTCGTTTATTATTTACTTAGAATTGTTTAATAACAGTTTATTTTTGTTTTCTTATGGTAAGATTTTTATAAAAAAAAATTAGTTAAGCTTTTGAAAAAGTTTACGTTTCAAGTTCGTAAAATGTATTATAAAAATAAAACAAATTTAGAATTATGTAGTTTAAATTCATGATTTATTCCCATATCCAAACCTGGTATAATGTCATAATTGTAATATTTAAATTACAAAATGTCATAAATGTACGTCCGGTTTGTTTCATTTCGTATTTTTTAATAATTATCTTGAGGTTTCTCGCAAACTTTTTATGTAATATTATTGTTAATAAAGTAATACAACATAACTATTAAAATATATCGATAGAATGATTGGAAATACACAATATTTTTGATGTCAAACTTTTAAAACGCTCTCCTTAAAAATCGCAAAAACGTAATTATGTCAATATTCTTTTGGATGAGCGATATATAAAATAAACATAAATACTATAAAAAAAAACTTAAGCCTAGTATGCCGCCGGCAGCGAGGCAAGGCCCAAGCAAACCGGTGCGGTGGTTAGGGCTGCAGATAAAGAAATCTCCGGGCAATACATACCGTGTCGAGAATCACTGCTTTTTGTATCAAGCCATTCGCAGACACAACTATCGGAGCAATGATTGTCGAATCAACATCCCACATGGCGGTTACCTCGTATGCCAAGTCAAAGTACTTACTGGCTTTGTCCTTATTATTATACTATATTGTATTTTTATATTATATTATTATAATTATTAACATGGAAAAGAGGAGATAAAAAATAGACCTTCAGAGTTTCTTGCCTGTTCTTCTCGAGAAGGCTCTCCCAATTTCCGAACAGGTGTCGAGTCAATTTTTTTATTTTTATTCCTTATTCGTACGTACGGACAAGGTTTTTGTTTTTTTTTAAGCTTTGTTTTTTTTTTGTTTTGTCTGTTGACGTCAATAAGTGCCTGTAAAGGTCTATGTTGAATAAAGATTATTTTGATTTGATTTGATTTTGATTATTATATGAACTTTTGTCATTAATCTGGAAATCGGTGCCTTTTTATCAATTCCAGAAATTTTATCTACATTATCACTGCACTGCTTACTTATAAAACAAAGTCGCTTTCGCTGTCCATCTTTAAAATTATGCAACGGATTTTGATGCGGTTTTCTTTAATAGATAAATTGATTGAAGCGGCAGGTTTATATGTCTAATAACATCCATTAAATAGTGGAGAAATACTGTTATTTTTGATATTTCTAATGTAATGTCGTAAATAATTACAATTTTCCCGCTTACATTGCAAACGATTACAGGCGGTCCTCGACTTACGTCGTTTCGATTTACGTCGTTTCAAGTTACGTCGAACAATGTTTTGACACTATTCCTCAAGCATACGTCATTTGTTTCCATTTCCGGCATATCGGAGAATTCACTTGTCGCAAGGTGCCCAAATTGTGCAGCCTATCACTGTTACTAAGATCTGTATGATAGCAAGAAGGAAGAAGCCAAGCAATCTAGAATTGATAGTTTCTTTAAGCCAAAAGTTTAATTTATCATTTATCATTACATATGTATAAGTTTTATAATTATTATTAAAATTAATAACACACAAATACCAAAAATAACTAGCAATTTCATAAGTGCATAATATATAATTATTTTAAGAACTTACTTTTAATAATAAAGTACGTCCTTTGTTATAAATGCAGTTTTTTTTATTATTTCGAGTCCGTGTGGAACCTAACCCTTGAGTTTTACATGTAAACAAACATATGAAAAAATATGTCTCGACTTACGTCGTTTCGATTTACGTCGCGTATTTCGAGAACCTAACATGCCGTAAGTACGAGGACTGCCTGTATATACAACGTAAAACTACTGGACTGATTTTAATAATTCTTTCTTCATTAGAAAGCTACATTATCACTGAGTAACATAGGCTATATTTAGTACTAGATTACTACAGAAATCTTTAGAAATTCATATTAAAACCAACCGAAAGTGTAAAAAAATTAGCCATAAAATGTCTTTCATCGCATACGCTGCGAAGAGTGTTAATGATAATAATAATATAATAATAATAAAGCCTTTATTTTTTTCACACAACTATAAAAATAAACTTGCAATACAATTTAAAAACATAAAAATTTTAAGTTGTGGATCCCGCTAGGGTGAAGGCCTCCTCCAATCCTTCCCATTTCCTACGTTCCTTAGCAATCTGTGTCCAATTTCTTCCAGCCACTTTTATTATGTCATCGACCCATCTTTTCTTGGGTTTTCCCACTCTTCGCTTACCCGATGGTCCACTCCATACGGTGGTCTCTTTTGTCCATCTTCTGTCAGAATACCTTGCTAAATGACCTGCCCATTTCCATTTCAGCTTTAGGCTATGCGACAGAGCATCAGTGACTTTGGTTTCTTGTCTTATTTTTGAACTTTTTATTTTATCTATTCTCTTTATGTTCATGATACTTCTCTCCATAGCACGTTGACACGTTGTGATTTTGTTTTTTATAGCGTTTGTGTATGTCCAGGTTTGGCTTCCATATGTTAGGCAAGGTAGTAGGTTAGTGTCCAATACAATTTTCTTTAAGTTTAGGCTGTAATGACCTTTAAGAATTTCTTTTTGGGACCAAAATTTTTTCCAGGTCATGTTAATCCTTCTATCTACTTCTTCTTCATTGTTCTTTACGTTGAAGGATACTTGTTTCCCCAAATATATATATTGATCCACATAATCAATAGTTTTTCCTTTTAAAGTTATTGCTTTTTTGTGGGTGTTTGTCATTATTTTGGTCTTCTCTATATTCATATTTAGTCCAACTTTCTTGCTTTCATAATCTAGAGAGCCTATCATTTTTTCTAGTTCTTTTGGGGTTTTTGCAAAGATTGCTATGTCATCGGCGAATCTGATGTGACTCAAGTTTTTATTTTGGATCTGGATGCCATTTCTTTGCCAGTCTAATTTGTTAAATATATTTTGGAGCACTGCAATGAATAGTTTGGGCGACATTGGGTCTCCTTGTCTTACTCCTCTACCTATAGTAAATTCGTCCCCTTTCTGTTCGAGTTTTATTCTGCTTTTGCTTTTGTCATATACTTTTTTTATTATATTTATATATTTTGCGTCTATTTTACATGTTTTTAATGCTTCCCATATGGAGTTATGGCTAATGCTGTCAAATGCCTTTGCATAATCGATAAATGCTATGTAGAGAGGAATTTGAAACTCAATGTGTTTCTCAATTAATTGTTCCATTGTGTGTATGTGGTCGATTGTGGAGAAGCCCGACCTGAATCCGGCCTGTTCAATTGGCTGAAGTCGGTCTATTTGTGGTGTAATTCGACTTAGTAGTACAGACATGAAGAGTTTGTAAATAGATGATAGGAGACTTATGGGTCTGTAGTTGGATATATTCAGTGGGTCTCCTTTTTTATATATCAATATTATTTCTGAGCATCGCCATTGTTCTGGTATGACTTCCTCAGCAATTATCATATTGAATAGTTTTGTTAAGTAGGTGACTAAAACGCGAGCTCCTAGTTTTAGGGCTTCATTTCTAACATTGTCTTGGCCTGGACTTCTTTCTGATTTTAATCTTTTTATGTGAGTAAGTAGCTCCGATTCTGTTATTGGTTCTATAGTTTTAGACTGTATTGGATTCGTGTTGTATTCCCCTACTGTGCTCCGGCAATTGTCGTCCATTGTTGGTTTTTTATAAAGTTCTTCATAGAATTTTGTTGCACATTTAATTATATCTTGCCGTGTTTCAATATTGTTATCTCTATCTTTCAGTTTCCTTATCCATGCTTTGTGAAGGGTCAGGTCTTTTTGGGCTCTTTTTGTACTTCTGTACTTTAGTAAATTCTTTTCAATTATGACCTGCCTATGCTGTTTATAGTCTATTCTGATTGCTTTGTTTGTCTGCTTGAATAGCGCTTGAAGCTCTAATTTAATATCTTTTGTTTTGTTTTTAGTACGCAGTAGTTCGGCGCGCCGCTCTATTAGTTGTTTCGTTGTGTCACTTAATATTTTGTGTTTTTTCTTATAGGTATCCATATTTGTTTTTAGACTTAATCTGATTGTATCTTCTAAAAAGTTGTAATATTCTTGTACGTTATTTGTTTTTGCTAGTTCCTGTTTTTTTTCTAAGTTTTGCTTAAGATTGTTCAAATATGTTTTTATTTCTTGTTCATCTGTGGGTAGTTTTATGTTGGGCTCATAATTCTTTCTGCTTTTTTTAATTTTCTCTATATTTAGGCAAGCTCTCACCATCCTATGGTCGGTAGGGAAATTTAATTGTAAAACCTCAATGTTTGTAATCTGTTTTTCCTTATTAGTTAATATAAAATCTATCTCGTTTTTGACTTTTTTATCTGGTGATATCCAGGTCCATCTGCGGTTTTTCGGTTTTTTAAAGCAGGTATTCATAATCATTAGTTTAAATTCACTTGCATATTTTAACAGTTTTTCTCCGCTTTTATTCCTTTCGCCATAACCAAACTTTCCCATCACTAAGTTTTCGTCGGCTTTCGGCTTGCCAATCTTTGCGTTGAAATCGCCTATACTTAAAATTATGCCATTGGTGACTTCATGTGCCTTTATAAGACTATTGTAGAAGCATTCTTTTTCTTCTTCTTTCGCTTTTTCCGTTGGGGCGTAAGCTTGTATTATGGATATAATTTGGCTATCAAATTTCATTTGTAATATAGCTATACGTTCTGACATGCCAATGAATTTAACTATATTATTTTTGTATTTCTTCTTCACAAGGAATCCAACCCCATACATGCCCTTGGTCTCTCCTATGTAATAAAAGATGTAATTCTCGTGCTCTTCTATCTCGTTGCCCAACCTTCTTACTTCCGATAATCCTATTATATCATGTTTAATATTTTCTAAAGCGAAAAGAAGTTCTATAAATCTTTCTGTTGATAATAGAGATCTAGGGTTGAAAGTACAGATGTTTAGTTTAGTAAGTGAGTTTTGTGTATTTGTTATTTCTTCCTCTGTCTTTTTTCTTGTTTTATTATATGGCTGTATTTTCTTTTTATCTCGGGTTTCTTTTCTTGGATGTGGAGGGTGATGGTCAGTCATCCCACGGGGACCAGCCGGATTGGGACCATTTTGTGATTTTCTTATCTGTTGTTGTGTGTTTAGTTTTTTGAGTTGCCCGCATCCGGTTTTGTTTTATATGGTTGTTTTCTGCTTAATGTCCAGTTATTTTTCGTTATCTTTGCAGTGTTAATGATAGGACAAAAAAATGTTCGACAATAATATAGAATATATCAATATCTACAAAAACATATTACCAAGCTCTTTGGTTGACATTTTTGAAACATATTCAAATCAAATCAAAATCAAAATAATATTTATTCAACATAGACCTTTACAGGCACTTATTGACGTCAACAAACAAAACAAAAAAAAAAAGCTTAAATAAAAAAAAAAAACAAAAACCTTGTCCGTACGTACGAATAAGGAAAAAAAAAAGAAAAAAATATATTGACTCGACACCTGTTCGGAAATTGGGAGAGCCTTCTCGAGAAGAACAGGCAAGAAACTCTTGTAGGTCTAATTTTTTATCTCCTCTTTTCAATGTTAACAATCACAATAATACAATACAAAAATACAAAATAGTACAAGATACAATCACACCTAACACGATTACAGTCGTATGTATGTTTACATACACATATAAAAATAATACAATATTATAAATAATGTTGTTACCAAACATGGCTCTACGAATAGTGTCCCTATTCCCAAACAGTGTGATCATTATTTAAAATTCGATCCTCGTTCATTTTTAAACAGTAACAAGACGTCCATGATTTGGAATAGACGTATGGCCCAAATGATAATTGCCAAATGCCACAATTCGAAACATGAAAATAATTTGAAAAGTGAATTTCAGCTGACATTGAACGTTTCGACCTTAATTCAAAGCGTTAAGGTTGCTTTAAGCACAAACTCAACTCTGACATGACGTCACCTGGCCAATTGAAGCCGTAACAAAATATTCAAGAGCCGCGGTCAAGGTACGCCGATATGTATTGATTTCACTTATTGTTCCATTTAATTGAGTTAACACGACGACGCTTATAACGTTGGCGTTATGTTATTTGACGTGCTTAAAAATATAAGTCTGTTCTAAATTTGAAAAGCTAATAGGGAATTAATCTCTTTTTCGAAAAGAATCTTAATTTGATCCTTGCGTGTCAGTAAACAATATAGTAAAAATATAAAAATTTTATACACTCGTTAAGTACTATAAAAATTGCATTAAAATTTAATATTTTCAAATTTCGCGCGTAATTAGACGAAGGCGCCGCACGAGTTGTTACTCTGTAGCGATGACGTCAATACGGCATGTAAATAATAAACAAAGCTCTATGTTTGATGCTGTGTATTATTATATTCATAATTTAAAAATGAGTTATTATCTTTTATATATAAACAACTAATAAAGGAATAATAATAAAAGAATAATACTGACATCGATGTTTTAACACTCCGAAAATCGGCAAAACAAAAGTCGGGATTTGCAGCAAAGAATTTTCCGACCATTAATGCATTTATTTTTGATAAATTCGTACTATCTCCTTTTACAAAACTGCTTTCCATAGTGTGATTCACGTGCGATTTCAATTTAACTTACATATTTATAACGTTCTCTTACATTAAAAAAGCAACCTACAAACTTCTTTTTTTATTGTTTTGCGGCTTTATACGTACTATGATTCATAGTGACATTGACACGCATAAGTTTACAGTACCTTATGACGTCACGACATGGCTGCCTATGTTTCGCTCTTGTTTTACGTATAGATTAAAAAAGTGAATACTTTGAAACTCATTTTTATATTATTTTTGTTATTTTACGTACTTAAACATGATGGTTCCGACTATTTAATGCATAAGCTATCATAGTTATATGCTTTTAGATCTTTTCTAATATAGAGGGAAGTACCCTATTTACAAGCCTTGTTCCACGTTCACTGTAAGTTGATGTATTTCATTCACAATAATGAACATTAATAACTAGCGACCCGCCCCGGCTTCGCACGGGTCCAATGCAGATACTAAATACACTACAGAAAAACTGTGAACGTGGTATATAATCGTTCGCAATGTAAGTGCAAAAAACGTGCTAATTTACGACATTACTTTACAAACCTCTAAATTTGTTTGTGTTTCTCTACTACTAACTGCAATAGTTAAACATACGGTCTCGCGAAGTTTTTTATAGATATTGATATATTCTATAACATTGTCGAACATTTTTTTGTCCTATCATTATTACTCTTCGCAGCGTATGCGATGAAGACATTTTATGGCTAATTTTTTTTTCACCTTCGATTGGTTTTAATAAGAATTTCTAAAGATTTGTATAGTAATCTAGTTCTAAATATAGCCTATGTTACTCAGTGATAATGTAGCTTTCTAATGAAAAAACAATTATTAAAATCGGTCCAGTAGTTTTTGAGTTTATTCGTTACATACAAAAATACAAATCTTTCCTCTTTTATAATACTTATTAGTGTCGATAGTGTAGACTACAGAACTCACGTCAGTTTAATATCGACGACTAAAAGGAAATAGAGGATAAGCGACAAAAGATGAAACAGCTATAAAAGGAAGATAGAAATGGAACAGTTACTGGTATTCTTAGTTTTGTAAGGGTACAATCACCTTAATAGCAAAAATGATCAGAATTCTCGTCTGTCAGCTAAAATAACACTATGAAAATGTTTTTTCTTTTTTTGCTTGGGCATAAACGCCAAAAAAGTCATCGTAGAGCCATGGGAGTAAGCGCATTCGAAAGAGTAGAAAAGGAGATGTCCCATATTGGTTTATAGTAACTAACTCGGGTAAATTTGATATATTTGGATAGAAGGCTCTAAAAGAAAGTAATCGCCGTAAGTCATGTTATTTTCAAGACCCCCGATTTTTAATAATTCGTATTCTAGTATAATAAAAAATTCAATATCTTTAATGCAATAATTACACATTGCTTAAAAAAATTATCAACAAGCCTTTTAAAAATCTAAATACATACATAATTGCTTTAATGAACCGAATATTTCTAATTTTGAGAAGTTTTTAACTAACAAAATATAGGGACTGCTATGTTACTTAATGTATGTTATCTAGAGCCAGAAAAAAATATTAATAAAAAATTTACTGACAAGTCAGGCACCTGCTGTCAATGTCAACGGAAAATATCAAACATAGAGTAAGATACCGGTAGTCACAGATTAATAAAAACATCATTAAGGTGCTGCCATAATGAAATATTTCTTAAAAACATGTTTTATTTATTTAAAAATAATTGGGGGTGGTAAAAATATTTCTTTTATTTGTTTCATACTTCATATTTTTTCGGCTTTCAATTTAATGTAGTTTGGTGTTTGTTAGTTAACGCTGATCACAAAAAACCAACCTCCTTGTAATAAGAGGACATCTCCTTTTGAGTCCAACGGCATATATAACTCATTGACCAAAATGTCGCTTATGCCCTATTTCCTTTTAACCGTCGATATGAAAGAATAGTATCATTACGTGCCGCTAGGGGCGCTGTACAGAGTTACATACAAAAATTTACGCTGTCGACACCACTTGCAAACGAATGTAAACTCATGGTAGCTACACAGGACTGCAACAGTGAAAGTGCATGTCGAGTGTTGATGAACAAATGCATTGTTCTGAATATGTAATAGGGTTGCCACCTTTATTCAAATCACTAAAATACTTAAACAAAGTCTTTATCCGCCCCGTCTGTCTGTCCCTATGTACTCGTATGCTTAGATCTTTAAAATTACGCAACGGATTTTGATGCGGTTTTTTATAGATAGAGTGATTCTTAAGGAAGGTTTAAATTCAAATTCAAATTCAATTCAAAATCATTTATTCAGTCTGGGCTGTTACAAGCACTTGTGAATGTCGAAAAGCTACGCCATCGGTTCGCAAATCTACGGCGGGAGACCTTGTACTGAGAAGAACCGGCAAGAAACTCAGCAAGGGCTGTTTTTTTTCCCCTGTATTAAATAGATACAGAGTCGTCAATTTGGAAAATGACTTCAATATTGATAATTCATGAAGTCACTTTCCATTACATAATATAATTAATAAAAAATTATTGTGAAAACATGCCTATATTAGGAATGCCGTGTCATACAGTTTTAAAAGAATATATTAAAGTTGAATTAAAATTATAATAAATACGAGTAGTACCCAGTATAGCAAAGAGCAGACTCACAGAAATGTATAATACATGCATAATATAGTAGAGAAACACTGATAAATTTAGGGGTTTCTAACATGATGACGCTGGCTGAACCCTACGAGATAAACCAAAATAATGTACTACAGTATTGTCCACCTTAAACAGTTCAACAAAAAAGTCTGCACCCACCATAACCATTTTTTCATTGCACCCGTGCGAAGCCGGGGCGGGTCGCTAGTATATACTAATATACTACTATACTGGTGGGTTATCCCTAAGATATAGACATATACCATCGCGGACTTTTTGTGGACTTTTGTAAGTTCAATCATCATTTTGACCAATCTCGTAGGGTTTGGCCAGCGTTTGCAATATAAACGCAAAAAGTGAGTTGATTTACGACATGACATTAGAAATCTCAAAAATTGTCAGTGTTCCACTACTACATTGTGCATGTTTTATACATATAAACCTTCCTCTTGAATATACTTATTTGTTAAAGAAAACCGCATTGAAATCCGTTGCGTAGTTTTAAAGATTTAAGCATACATAGCTACATACTCGTACATACATACTGACACCGGGAAGCGACTTTGTTTTATAATATGTAATGATTATAAAAAGCTTGTTTGAACGCGCTAATCTCAGAAACTATTGGTTCGAATTGAAAAATTATTTTTGTATTGGATAGTTCATTTATCCAGGAAGGCTATAAGCTCTAACAAGATGCGACTAATCATTAATTGAAAATGGTGTAAAATGCGTGAACAGTTTAAGTAACTTCAGTCGCAGTCTTATAAAGGTCTTGTAACAAAAACTTTGTTTTGTGAATCGAAATAAAACAATGAATTTAAATGGCAATGCTACAAATTATTATTGTATTGAAAAGTGACAAAAATCAAAATTTATATGCAGAAAAGTTCCACCACGAGTCCACGACATAATTCAATTCAAATTTTCAAATTCAAATTCATTTATTCAGTCTAGGCTGTTTGTTACAAGCACTTGTGAAAGTCGAAAAGCTACGCCATAGCCTAAACACATAAGTGATGGATCCTTATGTGATTAGGCTAAAAATTGATAGATTAAGTAAGATCTAATTATCAACTTCAAATCAGGTGTTAGGCAAATTGGGAAATCTTATCATCTAAAAATAAAGGTATTCAAGAATTTTGTATTTTATCCGTCTATATACTTATATTTAATGGAATTAAATTATATTTCCAAAAAATTTCCTAACATATAAGTTAAATAAATTGATACTTTAAAAAAAGGACACAACGCCACCTAGTTAGGCGCTATGCAACTTATACTTTGAGAACACATAGCTCTTGCTTAGTTACTACGTCTACTTTCAAACTTATTTGTCTGAAGTGAACTAGATGGCGCTGTAGAGTTTGGCCGACGAAAACTGTGCCTTTCAACATACGCCGATATTCCATTTTTGACAGGTCGTGTCCGTTTCTTATGCCCAGTATAATTAAAGATCATTATTGAAAATCATGTTTAGGTTAATCCTAAAATAAACCTCGCTCCATGTAGGTACTTGCTACTTACACTGAGTTTTTGTATGTTATTATTATGTATTGTTTTGTAATGTTGTGTTATTTATGTAAATATATTTATGCGGTCCAATATAAGCTTTCTTTCTTCCTTTTTTTATTACATACCTTGTCAGCCTTGTCGGTGGGCGGCGATGCCGGCGGGCTGCGCGGTAAGCCAAGGTCTTCATCGTCGTCACTTGCGTCTCCACGGCCGCGCCGACGCACCGCTGCCACTAACTCCGCCTGTGAAACAAACATATATTCATAGCGTACACATTGAGTCCAACGCTGAGCAAATAAATATATTGCTGTACAAAATCCTTTGTGTGAACGGGATACCGACAGTATTCAGTTGGCCAACGTTGGCGCTAACTACCACCATAAATAAGCGTTCTCACAGTATATATAACCCGCGCAACATATCCCTACAAAGAAAGATTTATGCGTTATGAAGGGAAACCGTCAACACCACCAACTGTGAGCCTATCTCAAGGCAACACTAGTCACTACCGGCAGAGGATACGTAGACCGCGACATGTCCTTAGCGACCCCCCTAACCAGCTCACGCAGGAACTTCTAGACCTGCAAGCGGCGGCGTCTGAGCCGTGAGCCTTCTGCTTAGCCACGTGTAGGTTCCCGTCAATACAGGCCGGTCCCACTTTGGAGATTCGTGCCTTCTTCTAGCGCATATGCCCTCACCATGGGGCAGCGCTAACCGTGCCTCTCCTGAGGTGCGGCCCCCTCGTCAGTAAAGCTAGTAGGGTCAATAGGACCAAAGGCTAGGCTGAGTTTAGTCGGTAGGTCTGTGTGGTCGAGCCGCCTCGACAGCACCAGGAGTCCGACATAATCAACGCATCCCTGCTTGCCTGTTGCGTTGGTATCCATGCTGGATTGTCAGCCTCCTCTCCTGAGGAAAAAAAAATACCCTACAAAGACACTTATTGATATAAATTAGTGATGTGCCGGATATCCGTATCCGTATCCGCGGATATCCGAAGCAGAAGAAAAATTCGTATCCGTGTCCGTATCCATTACTTTTTGGCGGATCTTTTACGGATCTATCTAACAGAATGTTCTTTATAGAATAATTCATATCCTTGAGAATGTTTTTTTTGTAAATTATTTTTTAAGGAAGTTGAGCCTTTACCCTTACGAGAATACTTCATAGAAGACAAGCACCATTACCAAACACAAGCGTTGTCTATGCTGCCCAGTGTCACATTAAAGTAAAACAAAACAAAAAAAAGACCCGCCGCGAATGCAAGTCGAAACATGTTTCAACTCAAGATCGCGAGTACCGACACGGATTATGTAAGAAAGTTAAGATCCGTATCCGTATCCGTATCCGCGGATCTTGACACCAAATAACCGTATCCAGATCTGTACCCGCGGATCTAGATTTTTGACGATCCTGCACATCACTAATATAAATACACAAATGTTTGATACTCGTTCAAGTAAAAACTGTCGCGTTTATAATATTAATAGGCATAATTACCATTGGATACTGGATATAAATACAGTAAAAATAGCTTCCGTTCAATTTTTACCTATCATAAATATATTTATCTACTAGTGGACCCGACAGACTTCGTCCTGTCAAAAAGATTTATAAAGTGGCAGTTTTTTGTTCCTACTTATTTTATAGATAATATCGAATAGCCAACCAAAATTGCAAAATAGGTGCAAATGAACTATAACATTTTGTAAATTTTGGAACGTGACATTAAATCCTCCAATGATGTATTCTGTGCTCCAACGCAAGCACGCACACTGTTTTGATAAATATGATTGAATTTCAACTTTATATAACGTTAATAAAGCGCAAATTAACTCTTTGATGTTAGGAACACATCTACATTGATTGGACAACAGTGAGTGCTTGCAATATGAACTTTATACAATAACAATTAAGCTCAAATTGACTGTACGTTTTGGTTAGAAAACGTTTGTATGGGGAATAAGGTCGTCTGGTTTTAGGGTTTTTCCGATAATTATTCGAATTTTTCTCGCCGTAGAAACCATCTTTAAACTTCAACGAACATATTAACGAAAAGAATTGGCCAAATTGGTCTAGGCGTTGTTGAGTTATGCGCTTACCAACACATTTTGCGATTCATTTTTATATACATATAAGAAGAAGATTTTAAGTTCAAAACTTCGCTTAACATCATTACACCTAATCCAAGAAGCAAAATATAATATAAGCTCTTATTGAGGTCAACCACATTATTATGTTACATCAAAAACAAACAAAATCGTCTACAATACAAACGGATACGATACGCTATCGGCGCACGCGCATACTTCCTCTAGCTTCAGCGACACTTGTGTCTGAGATAGTGAAGTAAATGACGTTATTAAATATATTTTTAACCAATGTTTACCAGTGTACTCCATAATTTACAATAACAATTACAAGACGCGTAATGGAGTAAATCCACAACAAAAACTCCAATTAGATTAATCGTTATCAGTTCATATACCTCCACACTGAAGGGCACGAGCCTACCCCTATCGTAGGGTGATTAAGCTTTACTCACGCTGGCCCAGTGGCGATTGGTTGCTTACATCAAGATATAAACAGTTTATCGTGCGATATAGCTGGCATCTTGAAATTTATGCTTTATATTTGACAGTTTCATCACAGCTCATATAGGACCACACCGAGGGACACGAACCTACCTTATTTTAAAGCGATTGGGCCTTAGTTACACTGGACCAGTGAGGATTGATTGCCTACATCAAGATATAAACAGTATGTCGTGCGATGTAGCTGCCATCTTGAAATTTATGCTTTATATTTGACATTTTCATCACAGCTCATATAGGACCGCACCGAGGGACACGAACCTACCTTATTTTAGGCCGATTGGACCTTAGTCATACTGGCCCAGTGGGGATTGGTTATCTAAATCAAGATATAAGTTTATCGTGCGATATAGCTGCCATCTTGAAATTTATGCTTTATATTTGATAGTTTCACCACAGCTTAGAATCGAGTTAGGTTTAAAATTCGTATTCGGTTAAGCCTTCTTTAGTAAAATTTACGAGGTTCTAAATAACAGTATAAATGAACTAAGCCAGGGATTGAGGGATTCAGTAACCAAAGCCTTATCGACAATAACTTATGAATATTCCTTTTGTAATCCATAACTTTGTATACGAAATGTAAATACGATCTTACTGAGCCAAGTTTAACGCTAACGATTTCAAAGGGCGAACCAAAACTAGAATTACAAGAAACTTAGAAATAGTTGAAAATGTAAAAGCGTCATGTTTGCTAGAAATAAATCGAATTTCACGTAGCTTAGTTAGTTAGTTTGGCCGGGCTCCACCGCATTTAGCCTCATGATTGGGCCATTGTGCGGATAGGAGAAGGCTCCTGCGTCTGCCTCCTTCCTACTCCATCCATCCCAGTTCCTCCCAGAACGCCAGCAGCCTCCGTGGGCTGCTGCATGCTTCTGGACGCCGGGGAATGGAGAAGTTTCTCCCGTTGGTCGGCCACACTTGCACATTCCATAACAACATGCCGTGGCGTTTCTTCAGCCTCCATGCACCCTCTGCACAAGGGGCTGTCTGTTATACCAATTGTGTACAGGTGTTTGTTTAAAAGGCAATGTCCAGTTATGGTAGCTATGACCTTTCGGATCTTTAGTTTGATAAGGGAACGGGCAAGCTTCTTGGAAGGTACCGGGACTGCTTCCTTCGTTCGCTTGCACCCTTCCTTGGCTATCCATTCTTTTAGGTGTAGTTCCTCTGTTCTCTTGCGGAGCCAGGTTTCACGTAGCTTTTAATGCTTTTATTTAACTTCATGTGTATGTAAGTCCTGGAATCTTGCAATAAATATTTCACCCACTTTCACTAAAGCTATCGAGCTGAAATTTTGCATACGGGTTTAGGTTTAATGACAATACAAGATTTTATAAATGCCGGCATTTTAAATTCAATGTGACGGTACAAAATGGCGACTTATCATTTTCATAACAACCCCTACAATATGGGTATCAAATGAAAGAGTTTGAAAACAGGAATGAGAAAAAGACATTAAAGTAACTAATCGCATATTTTTGCAGATTACAAATTATGTTGTCTTAAAGCTATAGCTTAAAATGTATAAAGTTCTAACGAAAATAATATGAGCTATAAAAATAAACAAATTGCGAGATGCAATAGCCGTCAAAATTTATATCGTAAAATGCAAATTTGATACAAATATACATAGCTCTTAAACTTGTTAAGGTCTCGTGTACGTACGACCAAAACTGCGTTTTCATAGTTAAAGAAGTATTTTTTTTTTCTTTAATCGATTTTCACAAAGCATTGAATCAAGAATTAGATTTTGTTTAATTATATCTGTACAAGTTACCAAATGAAGCTTACAGCTAGATTTTCAAATACACAAGACACAAAATTTAAAATCGCTACGTACCCATAACTTAGCAAGGCGTGTTTCTCGAACCCAGCTGAACCTTTTCCTCCATCCTTGACTCATTCCAATATCTGGACTCACCAACACTCACACACACAAATCATAATTCAATTATGTGAAGCTCTGTTAATGCACCGAACAATATTTTTGTGGTCAAGAGTTGAATTAACAAAACCAACGGAATCGATTAAAAGGAGCCGCCATATAACGCGGCGACTACTCATGAAGCTGGCAAAATTAAAACTGAAATAGGTCTGACTAAGTATTACTCACGGGAACGAGCAAAGCAACCAATAACAAATAATAGGTGCGAGATAAGAACAGGACGTTTCCTGTAAAATCCATTCGTGTTATTAATTAATGGTGGTACTTAACGCAGGTATAAAATTAAGCCGTACATATTCAAAGAGAGGTACGCAATTCATTCTTAATTATAAAGACAATTTTGATTCAATAGGATAATAACTATACAAAAACCGATAATAAGTGGTAAATAATCACCACGCTTTGTGATTTTGTTCTATTTAGCGATAAAGTATTAGTACTTAATTCATAAATGATTAATCATGAAAGTGAAATTAAGCATATTATTATCGTATGCAGTGAATCATACTTTAGAAGACAAAATTAATTAAATACGATTGAAGGCAGCGTGGGATGGTCAAGGATAGATTTATTTAATGAGTAATTAAGAGCTTAAAATTATACAAAGAAATATTATCTAAACAATACATCAATAATATTATCTTACGTGAATAGGTCCCAAAGTATTACCCGGGGGTGTTCTATTGTGTTGTTCTCACAGACTTATCATTTTGTCCGAGCTCTTAGTGAGTTGCACATTTCTACAAATTTTATTCTGATCATCGTATAATAATAAAAATATAAAATTAGAAAACATATAAGCCACGAATTTGTAGTTTTCACCTGACCTACGTTATCGCAAGCATTACATAAATCATAACAATTGGTAACGTTTCCGATTTAGCAATCGCGGACAACAATGGAAGTTTATCAAACTATCTTATTGTTATAGCGCATTTTTTCCCATTTGCCAGTATTCATACGATGTTCCGCTGTGAGTAAGAATACAGAATAATAGTAGCGAATTAAGAAAATGTTGAGGTCAGTAAGGTAATTGACGAGTTAGTTGAAAAATATAAACTGGTTAAGTTCAGTCTTTGTCGTGGGAAACATCATGTCAATTTTATAGTATTACCGTTTCTTATTTGTTTAGACCAGTAATTCCCAAAAACCCCTAGGCGTCTAAGGGAGACTCAATAGAGGTCTATGTAGGGCGTGAGAAAAAATTATAGGGATCAACAATCGTAAGCAGCTGGTGAAGTTTTCAATGTCTTTGTTGTGGTAACATCATGGCAATTTTATACTATTACTATTCTTTATTTGTTTAGACCAGTAATTCCCAAAGACCCCTAGGGGCATACGGGAGACCTAATGGGGTTCCACCAACATAGTAAGTTCCCAGGCATATCCATACTATTGATGTCACAAAATCGCAAGTACATAAAATTAAATACCTATAACTATATACTATACTAATCATAAGCTAAGATTATATCCAGAAGAGAAACGATTTTCCGTATGACTCACAATGTACAACTGTACGAAGCAAATCTCCACGCCAATTGAACTGAAATGAGCCAATTAGATTCAGCATATCTGCTCGGGGAAGACATATTTGATTGATTAAGAGATAAATGATAAAGGAAGTCGTCTACAGAAACACAAAGTTATTTTATAACTGAAGAACGGGCTCCCCTATCCAAACCAAATGTTTAGGTTTTATTCAGACTATTTTAGATGGTTTATGGAACAGTTTGCACAAAATCGGTCGAGCGGTTATTAATTTATCACATTTTTTGTAACAAATTTGGATTTTTGTGTCAAATTGAAACTTTTTTAATGTTGACAGTACAAGCATGTTGTTATGTCATTCATTCGGTTATTTCATCTTAGACGTGCTTCGATTAAAGATTATTAAGTTTTAAAATAGCAATTGATAAGATACAAATATTTTGTTTGAATAAATAAATTTGAAGTTAAAATTAATATTTTTTTTATTATTTTTCTTTATACGTAGCGAAGCACGTACCGGGCCGCTAGCATGAAATAAGAATTAAGGCTATAACTGCCATGAAATGTATTTGATAATGCTCTATTGATCTCTTACTGTTAATTTAATGAATGACATAGGTGAAGACTGAAGACAGTATGGATGAATTACGTGAAGAAGGGGAAAGATTTCTATTTTTGTATGTAACGAATAAACTCAAAAAGTACTGGACCGATTTTAATAATCTGGCGGCACGGCAGTGCCCCCGCCAAGTCGAGCGCGAAGCAAACACTGCCGTACCGTCCTTTACTGGAACCATTTCGCCGCATTTTCAGGCCTATTTGAGAACCTCTGGATAAGAACAGAACGCAGAAATTTTCGTCATCCAGTAAGCTATAATCACATACTTAAAATCCAAAATTTCAAGTGTACAGGTCATTTAGTTCCGAAGTTAAGCGAAAGCAAAGTTTCGCATTTATGACACTCACTCATGATCATCAAAATAGAACTAGTACTTCCCATAACCTCAGAGAGCTGAAATTTGGTACAGAGTTAGAGTTTTATGGTCACATAAAGGGAATAAAAACTAGTGTTTCTACAAACAGAAGTGAAATCCCACCAAAAACATTCTGTAAAAAACTAGCCAAGTCTCGATGGAGCTGCTAGTTTATCTCTAAAAAGTAATTACTTAAATATAACAAAGTCGTGCCAAGTCTAAGGTTCCTTATTGCGATTTCGATATTATTATAGTTATTGTTGTGTGACTTTGCTGTTGTCCAATCTGTCGCCAGAACCGCAACTCGATGCCGCGATGGAAAATTGCCACTTGGAAAACATGCTGGTACCCTTCAACGGCCAAGGTTGGCAGGCAAGGCAGTTGTCAAATTGTATTTTTACTACTTTATTTTATTTATTTTATTTTATTTTATTTTATTAGGTACATATACAGCTTACATCCTAAATTTTAAAAGTTAAAGGATCTATGTGCGTACAGCCATGTCCATCCATAGGTTTTTGTAATATGACATGTTATTGAAAATAATAAGTCATGTTTATAGCTACGTGTTCAAAACTTATTGTGGACAAAATCGCCATTTTAATTTCATAAAATAGGAGCAATACTATCTAAGATCACCCCATTCATAAACTTTTTTTTATTAACATAGGCATACATGTGGATTGACTACGCGATAGTAAATGATTAAAGACGCCTATAGTAACGTGTACTTTCCTGTCAGATTCGCACAAAACTCCTAATAAACCATTCTGTACCTTGCACATATAAGACATAAGACGTAAAATCCAATAGCCAGTAATTTCTCTGGTTTACTTGTACAGTGTTTACTTCACTCTTTACACAGCAGTGTGAACACTGCTTTACCTCTTTATAATATTAGTATAAATATTTTTTCTTTATAACATAAACCTAAAATCCAGCACAAAATGTCCAAAGTTTTATTTCCAAGAAAATGGGTCAAAAGATTCTCAGGCGGTTTGTGTTGATCCGAGACGCCCACTAAATCCGCAACCGGTTTCGCCTGCCTTCACACAGCAACTCGCCATTTAGAAATAGTAATTAATACCCTATTGCACTCGCAGTAGAGATAGTTTTCGTAGTGCAAGTGTAAAGCGAGACGTGTTGCTGTCTATACTTTATATATTTCGTCGAAACCTCATATAAGGAGGAAAGATTTGTATTTTTGTATGTAACGAATAAACTCAAAAAGTACTGGACCAATATCACTGAGTAACATAGGCTATATTTAGTACTAGATTACTATACAAATCTTTAGAAATTCTTATTAAAACCAACCGAAGGTAAAAAAAAATTGCCCGATAAAACCTTCGCGCCATAAACCGACTTCCGCGCATATGTAGCCGTGGGCAGAAACTATGACCCTTAACCCTCTATAGACCCAATCCAGAAATCCACGCGGGCGAAGCCGCGGGCAGAAAGCTAGCAGATTTATAATGTATAAAATTCAGCATTCATCTATTCTTATAATAAATCTGTAGAGGTCAATTCTGTACATTAAATATATTTCCAAAATAACTATCAGATAGTGATGCCAAAAATGCAATCAGTAAAATTTTTGTCTGTATGTCTGTATAACCGTCATAGAAACAAAAACTACTGGACGGATTTTAACGAAACTTGGTATAATTATATTTCATACTCCTGAGCTGGTTATACTATACTTTTCACCACGCTACAACCTATAGGAGCAGAGCAGTGAAGGGAAATGTTAAGAAAAAGGGAGAAGATACTCCATTTTTTAAGGTTCTGTCCGCGTGTGCAACCTTAATGGTTAAAGCTACACAGAAAGCATGTATGAGGCAAATGTTCTCTTTAAAATTATATAAAATATATCCCAGGACAGCATATGTCTATCTCTTACGGTTGACTCACAATAACAAGTGTAACTTCCGATAGCTTAGCAGTTCCAAGCTTTCTGATTGTATTTGTCTACTCTTTCCCTTTCAGTCATTAAAAAAGTCGCCTAAAATTACGATTCCACGCGGACGAAGTCGTGGGCACAGCTAATGATTAATAATGTTATTTTAATTATGTCAGCATACTACAAAAAGTATTGTATGTATTGCCATTAATTACATATAATTAACCATTATAACACGCGTGCGATTTATAGTCCAAGTCGATAACTATCATATATTATAATGACCCTTATTCGTTGGCGACGGTTTTAATAACTTTGCAAAGTGTGTTTAAATGATTGTTCATTAAAAATACAATGATAATAGGTTCAGCTCTCATTACACGGACACTTAGTTAATAACATTAGAAGTGAACGGGGTTGAAATTCTCGATGATACCAGAAAAATATTTACCAGAAAAACTTTCGTCGCCAGCAACCATGTTAAACTCCAAAAAGATCGAATAGCACCGGTCAGAGTTCGCGCCATCCAAGAACGACGAAGGAGCACAGTTAATTAAGAAAATATTTAAAAACAGAACGTTATGTCAAACTGTTTCAGTGAAAATGCGCAACACTTATTTAAAAATGGAATATCACATTTAGCGTTTTGTTGACCAACGTGAAAAGAACACAGCTATTTAAAATAAATTTGAAAATGGAACGTGGCTTCAGACCGCGAACACACATCACCGTCTAATATTCCCAAAACACTAAAGTGCATTGTGAATGAGAAGCTCATGAGAATATTTTGGAAAGTCAGTTCAGTGAGCGCGACAGTCGAACCGGGCTACTCTCTAAGATTAGAATCGTAGCTACATCACAACATGCATTCACGAGTTCTGACGGAATACAATGACGTAAAACATTATCACCCTTAATAAGCAAATGTACAAATTTTTATAACAAGATTCCACATGGTGTAGCTGAAGTGCCTTTTCATAACTTCAAGGTACATGTTAAAAAGACGCCAGTGAATAAGGGCTATTACAAAGTCAATGATTATTTAAATGATGCCAATGCTTGGTGTTGATTTGAAAATATTACATTCTAAAGTGTAAATATATGTTTTCGCGTATAAATTGTAAACACATACGTACGTTATATGGTAACGACATAATTTATTGTAAATGTTGTTATTACTCTTGATAAAGCTGATAAGTTTCTTGCGCCCATTCTTCTTATCAGTTAAAAAATACGTCCTGAATTTGGGCGATTCAAAAGAGCTTTCTATAAAGTCATATTTGAATAAAGTAAATTTTGATACGATGGATGTGTGGTGTGACAAGGATGGATAAGATAAGGAATGAGTACATAAGAGGAAGCCTGAAAGTAGCGCCAGTGGTAGAAAAAGTGAGAGGAAGTAGATTAGCATGGTTTGGACATGTGATGCGGAGGGATGAAAGTCATGTCACAAAACGAAGGTTGAATATGAAAGTGGAGGGATACACGGGCAGAGGAAGGCCGAATAAAAGATGGATCGATTGTGTGAAGAATTATATAAGAATGAAAGGAGTAAGCATGGAAATGAAGGCTGATTGAGAGGAATGGAAGAAAAAGATCTACTGCGCCGACCCCAGATAATGGGAAATGGACAAGAGGATGATGATGCTGATGAATGAAGTTAATTTTGATTTGATAAAAGTTGTTTTCGATTTCTTTGGCAATGAAAATGGAGCAGTGACATCTGCTTGCTAAATCACAATTAGAGTGAGCATTATTATCCTATCATCCAAATGAGGAGCTGAGGTTTTCTAATACACAAAGATTGTAAGCAAAGCAAAGCGTGAAACTGTACATGTTGACTTTGAGACTGCTCTTCTGTCGCTTGTAATAGCTCTTATTTTGATACTGCAAAGGTAAAGTTTTGCGTGTTGTTGATTATACCTTCTTTGCATGTATCACAAGCAATAGATACACCAAAATTTTAATGTCAATGGCTCCAATAACCATTAAATTCATAATACTGCTGTCTGACTGTAGAAAGTAATCCTGCAAGCGCCGAATTCGCGACGCCATAGAGGCGGGTGCACACTGGCGAATCATTTCCGCGACGTTCCGTTCCACGCGATTTTTAACAAATTATCGAGTCACTGTGCGGTAATTGCTTGTAATGAAACGTGAAGGTAGACGTCAAACTCGTAGCAACCTATATGAAAGCATATAGAACTGTCCTCCCTACTGAAGCCAGATAATTATAGATCAGTGACCTTTGAGGTATAAGGAGTTTGGAATTAAACTTTTACTAACAGGTTTGACGTTCTATTCATTTCACTAATTCTGCGCTTTTTATTTACACTTTTATTTTCCCTGATGGATCAAGATACCTCAAACTATCGGTAAATTAAATATTTTATTGACCTACCACAAGGGCATAGATTAAATAGCATTATTATAATAATTAGGGAAAGAATATTTTCAAGCGTTTAGATCTGGACTAGAAAGGTTTCAGTTAAAAGAGAAAGCTGTATACTGAATTTTTAAATTTAGAATTAGGTTTAAGAGAGCACTGTAAAAAAAGAAAACCACGTCGAAATGGCCAGTAAAACTGATGTAGTAGAAATAAACAATAAATAGTATATAATTTTAACATTACAATAAACAGCAATCAGTGTATAATTTAAAGTTGAAATAACAATAGAATCACAGAGTAGTGAACATCGACCCTTACGACAGTTGGAACACTTTCTAAGTAAGATCTTACACAAGATAATCCGTCTCTTATACTGTAATTAACTAACTTAACATATAACTCACTTTGCGCCATTCTGATGTTAAAACATACAATTATAACACATCAGCTGGAATTGTAATGTATTTTCTTAAACATTATTTTGATCTTCTTCGAGATAAATGGAAATTGGCGTACTGACCAAAAACATGCTAGTAGCGGCCGACAGGAGTTGTATGAAAATCCATATCTGTCAATGTGAACTCATATCTGTTATGTATTTTAAAAATGGAATCCGTAGCAACTAAGTAGGTTACTAACAAAGGTTTTATTTAAAATAGATGATACTGTTTATATGGCCAAGTGGTTTTCGGGACCCTGGTCTAAATTTTGGATATGTTGTTCTTCTGGTCGAGCTGAGCAACAAATGTAATGGTCGCAAAAAAAGTTAACGACTCATTTTCCCGCTAGGGGGCTCTGAAGTCTGTATTAGAAAATCGTATTTTTTTTTCTAACTATCTTTATCAAGCTGTAGCCAGCTAAGTCTAAATATTATGAATCAGCTCGTCAAGGACAACGTATCCAAAAATCAGCTGATTCTGCCGAAAACCTTGAACCGCGACAATGGTGACCTTGAACCGCGTGATTCTTTTTGGAAAATCCTATAAGTTAGTAAATAACATATACCATAGCAGTTATGTTTCAGCATATACCGGGTGTCTCATTCAAATCGGTCAGTATGGGAAAGTCTGAAACTATAAGACATACGAAGATCTGTTCTGAGGAACCATGTCATCGATTTTAATAACAAGAAAAACTGCATTCATACATTTTAAAAATCATCTGTACTCCGTTCGGGAATCGAACCCGATTGTTTTGAAAAAAAAAACCTACACTATTTCTGTTTAGATATCGATTGTGTAGGTCTTAAGCAGTAAATGTCTCTATGAAACATGATGTCTAAAATGAATAAAATGCATTGTTGCCAAGAGACATTGCCATTTTTGCCCTACCAAATGGCCCGCAAGGTCGCCCGATTTAACGCCTCTGGACTATTTCTTGTGGGGATACGTTAAGGATGAAGTGTACAAAACAAGTTATGATACCGTTGAAGACCTAAAAGTTGCCATAGAGACAATTTTAACGCAAATTCACCACATGAAGTTACAAAATGCAATCATAAGATCGTTACCTAAACGTGTTGAATATTGTATTGAAAAAGGCGGCGGTCACTTCGAGCACCTACTAAAATAAAATAAAGTATGTGAAAACAATGCATTTTATTCATTTTAGACATCATGTTTCATAGAGACATTTACTGCTTAAGACCTACACAATCGATATCTAAATAGAAATAGTGTAGGTATTTTTTTCAAAACAATCGGGTTCGATTCCCGAACGGAGTACAGATGATTTTTTAAAATGTATGAATGCAGTTTTTCTTGTTATTAAAATCGATGACATGGTTCCTCAGAACAGATCTTCGTATGTCTTATAGTTTCAGACTTTCCCATACTGACCGATTTGAATGAGACACCCTGTATAGTACTCATAATAGAAGCTTTCTAAACAATAAACAAAGTGGTACTTAATTTAAACATGAGGTAATGTTCGACATGACTCGAGTGCAACGGTAAATTGGTACCGCTAGCAGAATTACACACCTGGCTGGATCTAGTAACTAACACTTGCATAAGAATTACTAATAAGCACTGGAGGTACATAACCCTTAAGGCGGGCGTATCTCAATGACCTTGGCCTATTACAATTATTTTGGACATCACCTACATATACTTTCGATTTTGGTTCGTCATTTAGATTCTTATAAAGGTTCCTCTTTTCGGCATTGGTCCGGTTTCGGTTTGGGTGCCGACGTATCGTTTCTAAGTACTTGTTCCTAGGATCTGTATTATACAGGCGATATTATTGCATTTCTTAAAAAAATACATGTCAGCTTATAGAATACAACAGAAGAATCAGAAGATATATAAAGAGGAGCGTGATATTTTATAAATACTCTTCTACTCACACGCTCTGTTCACCCGTTAGTCATACCTGAAACTAATTGGGACTTGGGACCCGTTAGTCATACCTGAAACTAATTGGGATTTGGGACCCGTTAGTCACACCTGAAACTAATTGGAACTTGGGAAAAGGTTGCAACTTTGGTTCTAGTTCCTAATCCGGTATAGATATCGGAACCCCTTTTTTTTCGAGCGGTAATACTCCTTATACACCGTGACACCGCGTTGGTCTGCGAGGACCGGTTTACCCACTAAAACCTTCCAGTGTTCCCTAACACTGGGGGGTTACCGGAACCCCTAAACACCTGTACTTTACCAGTATTTTGGAACCATTTTCAATCCCTGCATGTTAAATATCATGTAACCTCTGTATAAATCAAACTTTTCAAACTACACCGAATCATAATAAAATAACTTTTTCTACTTATACACACTAAATAAATTATTTTATGTTCCTAAGCATCGACAGCCCTATGAGCAATCTGTAGAGAGAGTCATTGTGTCTGCAGCTAGCTAGCATTTCTTTTGTAGTAACAGCTCACTAGGGTTGTCAGTTAAAAGATTTTGTCTTTATTTTGAAATTAGCCAACTAGAAAATTATTAGGTTTTAAAGTCTTAGACTGAGATTTAGGCTCTATGTAATATTAAAGTTGTGTACTCTCTAAGTATTATATCGCCAGCCCTGAAACACTTAGCATATTATTATTGTGACTTATAGCACGCATCTTTATAAGACACGCTCCTTTATAAGGCGTGCGCGGGAATACAGATCCAACGTGTAGAGGCCATTTAGAGCGAAATTTAATCAAAGTGTGCGTGGAGTGTACTAACTGGGTCTAATCTCTATCAGTACCATGAAAAATGCAGCTAGACTATGCCCAGTTAGATGCACAGAAACTACTGTCATTACTGGTCCTTCAGAGTTTCTTGCCTGTTCTTCTCGAGAAGGCTCTCCCAATTTCCGAACAGGTGTCGAGTCAATATATTTTTTCTTTTTTTTTTCCTTATTCGTACGTACGGACAAGGTTTTTGTTTTTTTTTTTATTTAAGCTTTTTTTTTTTTTTGTTTGTTGACGTCAATAAGTGCCTGTAAAGGTCTATGTTGAATAAATATTATTTTGATTTTGATTTGATTTTGGTCAAAACGTTTGTGGATTATTGCATTTTGATCTTGGTGGTAATGAAAACCGGGCTACGGAAGAGACCTGGTCACCTGCCTTCTGACTGAGTGAGTCACCGCTCACTAAATGTGCGAAGGGAGCAACATTGGTGTGAACGGCTAAGGGTGTAGAGAAGTGTGTCTGCAACAGCCATCGAGACGCCGTCAGCATTATGACATTATTACACTTCCACCCTTCGAGCATTTGCTCTTGCGACTCCACTCTTTCCGGCCGGCTAAAGCACGAAAGAGACGGGTGGCATACGCCGCCCTGAGGCACATCGGGAGCCTCAGTAACGCAACTCACCGATAGCTCGCCACAAGCTGCCCTAAGGGACTGACTGCACTGATGGGACATTTATTTCAATTGACGACCTCCATAGTCGAGTGGATAGTACACCGGTTTCAAGGTGTCGCCATCTCTGAGGTCCCGGGTTCGAATCCCGGTGGGGGCAGATGTTAGTGTGATGAATGCCAGCATTTGTACCTTAGTCATGGTTGTTGATATATATTTCAATAAAAAATATGTATATATGTATAATATATGTATGTCTATCCGTTGCCCTAGATCCCATAGCACAAGCCTTACAGAGCTTAGTTTGGGCTAGGCTAATTGGTGTAAGTGTTACAAATATTTATATTTATAATTAAGGGTCACTTCCCTACGCACTAATTATGATTATCCTATAGTAAAGTTTGTAACATCTCATGTTGTTACCAATATTATGTCGACTGCACGAAACTAAACTGGCGCCGAAAAAATTATATCATACTTAATACAGCTTCCGTGATTCTGTCATAAATATTAATTTAGTCGCGTAACATTTCGGTGCACACATTTCGGAGACCTAGAAATCGACGTCAACAAAATGATTTTATTTCACCGGAGGGAAACTATCGACGTCTACTTGGGTACCACTGTGTTACCTATGTTTGCTGCAAAATAGCAATGTTTGCATTGCTGGCGAGAGCGTGTAAGTCGCGCCCGCGAATACGGCGACCCGGGAGGGACCACGCCCCTCCAATGGCCGGGGGGCGTCGTCGGAGGAGAAGATCGGGGGAAGTATTTACCACCTCTGAGGAGGGCTCCCCTGTTATAGTTATCGTTCCTATGGACTCCCTATATGCCTAAGAAAGGCCATCGCTGAGGTTTTTAGTGGGTAGGGCTCCCCCTCCTGGGGAAGGGAGCCCCACATAACCGCCGGCTCTTCGCAGGCGGGGTATGCAGTTTAATGCATTTTCCTCAGCGGAACAAAAAAAAAGTGTTTGCATTGCTATGTTCCGATAAGGTAAGAAGGGTAAGATAGGTAGTAAAATTACTGCGACTTTATATGCGCAGTAATTTCACTGCTTATCGCGGCATGCGCGTAAGCTGCTCTTTTACTTAAAGTAAAAATGCAAAGACTAAAAAAAAACTGAATACACTAATTAATTTTTTTGTTAAGTTCCACGCGGGCCAAGTCGCGGGTACAGCTAGTATCATATATTGGCAAAGTATACTGAAGCATATATGCTGTGAATTTCACAAGAAACTTTTGTACTATCAACTGTAACCATTTATCATGCGGTCAACAGTCTGTCTGTTTATCAACATATCACATATTTTTCTTTTACAATAAAGTTTACCTATAAATTTCCAAACTATAAATAACGCATGTCATGATATCATATTTATATGCATTAAATAAATTAATATATTATCCATTGAACACTGAAAACACCACATTAGATAACAGAATTGCAAATAGCTCGTTATGATATAAAAGTTTTCCAATTGCTAATTATTTGTATAACTTAAATAATTTTGACTCGGTTACTATAAAGAGAAAAGCGGTACGATTCGATTTACATAAAGAACCGTATTACATAATCTCTTAATGCTACACTTCTCAATAAACCGGTCCAATTATTCGCATCCTGTCCACGATTGTTACAATAAAGTAAACGTAGAAAAAAAAACGGCGCCAGACACTTAAAGCTTCACTTGGACGGTCACTGAATCATTCATTGAAATAGGTGCGGTCGCATGCAATACTCGTGTAACTTCATTCAACCTTGACCTCAAAGCTTATTCCCTGACAGAGAAGCACTCACTGTTATTATATATATATCACTAGCTTTTTTCTCAAATTTCCAAGATATTAACAAACGCGAAACCCATATTGTTACTAATTACTGTAAGAGTTTAAATTCCTTTGCGAAAAAGGATAAATTTAAAAACATAACTGCGAAAGCACTGGCTCTATAGCACCGGAAACATTGAGCGCGTTAGAAATTTCAAATTTGGAATCCGCACGCGGCGAAGCGGCATTCGATCGCGCGCCGCCGTCGAGACTGAGCGTGATTCATCTCGCTGATCAGATAGGATGGAAAATAAAGTGCAAAAAACAGTAAAACACACGGGCACAAGCTAGTGCGGTCCGGCTGTGGGCGCGAGAGCAGAACCGGCCCAATGGATGCATCAGTATCGGCGTCGCATTTTATCATCATATCAATTTTCGTTACAACAATCCGGACAAAACCAGTTTCGTGATTTGAATGAATGGAAAAAGGCTTCTTACTATTGGTTACGAGATTTTAATATAGATTTTCTTTGCTAGTTTAAAATTTAAAAAAATTACACCGTATTACAGAAATAAGTACAAAAACAGAGGTAATCAAACTATTTTGATTCATACACCACTACCAAAATTTTGCAAGATTCGGTGGAGCCATTACTACCAATTTCTACATCATTTAGAATTAGAAGATTCTATGTAAAAAGTCAACAAATCTATAATATATGCAAGCTTTTACATATACTGTAACGTTGTGTGTACTTACATAGTTATATTTTTTCTATATAATTTTATAATATAAGCAAATATTTACAATAATACCTAAAACTAACACGAACACATATTAAATTATCAACTATACAAAGAAACAAATAATAATTAACTAGCTTACCTAATTAATATTTACAATAAAATTAATTAAAAACACAATTTAGTTATTTCCATACAAAATTAATAAATTGCATAAAATTGGTCGAAGTGATCTGTGTGACTGGTAGTTCCTTTGCTAGCTGCTATTGTTCGCGCCCGGCTTACTGCTAATCTAATTCTAAGCTTCCAAAAATATTATAACCTACTAGCTTTCTTTCTTTCGCGACTTCGCCCGCGTGGATTTCGAGATTGGGTCTATAGAGGGTTAAGGGTCATAGCTTTTGCCAAGGTTTTATCGCGCTTCCCGTGGAACTATTATATCCGTTTTTACGAGATAAAAAATAACGCAAAACCTTGCTCAAGAATCACTTTATCTATTTATGAAAACCGCATGAAAATCTGTGCAGTAATTTTTGAGCGATATCTTTGTGCCTTATGCGCCTCCCGTGAGATTTATCGGTTTTTCCGGGATACCTTCTTCAAGAATCACTGTCTATTGATGATAAACTACAGGAAAATGCGAACAGTAGTTTTTAAATAGTCTTTATTGCGCATCCCGTGGGATCTGTAGATGTTTCCGGGATAAAAAGTAGCCTATGTTAATCTCCATCCCTTCAACTATCTCCACGTAAAAAATCACGTCAATTCGTCGCTCCGTTTTGCCGTGAAAGACGGACAAATAGACAGACACACTTTCCCATTCATAATATTACTATGGATTTTAAGCACCAAGTATTTAAACAGTCTTTGTCCATAGTAATTTTCACAGAGTTACCTTCACGTGTATGATATTAGGGAAAATCCGAACAGTAGTTTTTGAATAGTCTTTGATGCGCATCCCGTGGGATCTGTAGATGTTTCCGGGATAAAAAGTAGCCTATGTTACTCTCCATCCCTTCAACTATCTCCACGTAAAAAATCACGTCAATTCGTCGCTCCGTTTTGCCGTGAAAGACGGACAAATAGACAGACACACTTTCCCATTCATAATATTACTATGGATTTTAAGCACCAAGTATTTAGACAGTCTTTGTCCATAGTAATTTTCACAGAGTTACTTTCGCGTGTATGATATAGTATTAGTATGGATTATATTAATATCTTACCGATCCATTGTACACGGAAACCACGTTGTACATAGTTCCGCGTAATCCACATAAGTGGAGGTATTCGCGGAATCCGCATATGATCAGCTAGGGATTATTTTGTCCTGACTCATCGCTACAGCCTTGCAGACTTAATTAAATAATGTTTAACTAATATGGAACTCTACCAGTCTGCTTTGTGTAACCAAACAGCTAAACTACGTATTGTAGAAAATCTTTATTAATGTTAAACGGTTGTAATACGTATTTATAGTAAACTAGCGGACCCGACAGACTTCGTCCTGTCAAAAAGATTTGTACTGTGGCAGTTTTTTGTTCCTAATTATTTTATAGATAATGTCGCATAGCCAACCAAATCGCAAAAAAAGTCTAAATGACCTATTACATTTTGTGGCTATTCAATTTTGGAACGTGACATTAAATCCTCCAACGATGTATTCTGTGCTCCAACGCACGCACGCACACTGTTTTGATAGATATGATTGAATTTCAACTATATGTAGCGTTAATAAAACGCAAATTGACTCTTTGATGTTAGGAACACACCTTCATTTCTTAGACTACAGTGAGTGCTTGCAATATGAACTTTATACAATAAAAATAAAGCTCAACGCGACTGTACGTTTTAGTTAGAAAACGTTTGTAAGGGAAAATAGGTCTGTTTAGAGTTTTTCCGATATTTCTTTGAACAAACATAAAAAAAAAAATTGGTCAAATTGGTCCAGGCGTTGTTGAGTTATGCGCTTACCAACACATTTTGCGATTGATTTTAAATAATTTTAGGATATATTTATAGCGATTTCTAATCGTGTTTTGGCAATACAAAAATTCAGCGCGAAATTTGTTTTTTTTTTAAACAACAGTTATTGTACTGTCAATTTTGTAGTTTTAACTTACTAAGACACCCCTTTAATATTAGGCCGGATTAAGCAATCAGCACGTAATTTCCGAAATGAATAATATTAAAATAGAAATATTCAAAATACCTATACACATAACCCAAACTAAATTCCATATTTTGTATCAACACTTATTACAAAAGTGATTTATTTTGTTAAAAAAGGAGCAACTTGAAGTATCATATATCATCTGTGATCTAATATCCTCTCGATATTCTTTTTCTAATATAATCAATATAATTTGGCTCTCCAATGGTCGAAAAGTTAAAACTAATTACATTTCATAATAACAGCGTTAAAATAATGCTGAGGGAAGCCACAACGATAGCAAATCCTTATATGGCAGACAATAAAATTATTATTGGGTATAATCTAAAGATGATCACTGATATATGATGATGACTTAACCATCATCCTCTTGCCCATTTCCCATTATCTGGGGTCGGCGCAGTAGATCTTTTCCTTCCATTCCTCTCTATCAACTGTCATTTCCATGCTTACTCCTTTCATTCTTATATCATTCTTCACACAATCGATCCATCTTTTATTCGGCCTTCCTCTGCCCGTGTATCCCTCCACTTTCACTTTGATGATTGTAACGTTGTTTTTTTACATACAGTTCATGATTGGCATATAAATGGTTATCCCATAATTCCATAACATTAGTACATTGTTTTCTTATTGATTTCAACCAAAATATTAAACTGCATTTGACAAATTATTTGTTATTGTTGTACATGAAAGGTGGATTGATATTGACATTTGCCCTCACATATTACCGACGCGGTTAGCAGAAGGGATTCACCTACATTCAGACACTTCTTTCTGTACTGGATGATTGAAACAGTGCAATATGTAAATCTGTCTTACTTAATTAACTGTTTATTAACAATGGCAAACAGATGTTAATATGCTTTGCATTCTTAAAAGAATGCAGCTGTAATTCTTGAAAGAATTTAAATTCTTTTTAATGTTGAGTTGAGTCTGTGAATAGATAATTCACCTTGGACTCGTATCTGTGAAGGTCATAGAATATAGTTGCTATGAACATTTTAAATATTAAAATTTCTAAATTATAATTAAAGTACCTTAAATATAAAATAGGTTTATTTCGTAAAAATATATTTAGTTGTTAACTTAACCAATACATTATATTGTAATTTCTTACGAAGATTTGCTGGCTAGGTTCGATTTGGTTGCACTTGGCTGTCGTAGAAGGCAGCAAGATTTAAGACCTATATAAAATCATACACTCCCAAATTGATTCAATATATCTTCTATCCCAATTAAGTTTTAATAATAAAGCGCTGATTACATTACATTTCATCTAGTGCACTAGTTGCTGATCTACAGAGGGCACTACATGTAGGGTGTTCTGTTTACACTGTATTATTATAGCATCCTAACTCAGTCAAAGACCAGACGTTGACCATGGCGCCCACTCTTTTGAAAATACGAAAAATCGGCATTATCCTTGCAGCGGGCATTACTCTGCATAAAAAAAGAAAATGTTGGGTTAAGCAGTATCTGCTACTATGAAACAAATTGAGCAACATGAGACAAATAAAGATTTATTCTTATAATCTGAATGATTTTTGTCCCACAATTTTGGCATATCTTTATACAATTCCATAATATTTATCGACATTTCTTTTTCTGATGTCATTTTTGTCGAATTCTCCGTTACTCGCATTGGATGCTGCGGCAAGACTGAGCGCCCTATGTAGGCGTCCTACCTCCCTACCCGAGATTACACTGCCCTATATGTAGCGCACTAAGCCATGTAGGACAGTCGGGCTCTCACTGGCGTCCTAAGTTAAGATCCTACACCCTACATGCATTTACACCACACTACATCTAGTGCCCTACATGATGTAGTTCACTAGATGTAGTGTAGTGTAATCGGCGCTTAACACTTACCACTCCGAGTTTTCTTGAACAACATCTCTTATTATAATAATCCCTTAGCTAGAACGTGTCGCCAGTATGATGAGCTCGTCAGAGGTTGCGCAGACGCAGGAATTGATGCCGATATTTTTCATTGTAGTTTGTATAGTTTTAAGAATTTATTGTCTAATAATTTAAGGTAACTTATAGTTTCATTATAAATAATGTATGTTTCTTCATTTTATTTGTACTCGTATCTATGTTTTGTTTTCTTTATCCTTGTTATTCCAACATACCCACTTGACAGTTGTATATTTGCTGCACGTCAATAATATAATTAGTAGAATGTACATACATTGGGTTTCAACCTAGTTTTTAAGGTTCGATACAAATTATTTTTGTTTTTAATTCGCTGTAACCTTCGATCATATATTTCTGTAGATACACAATTCCATAGAAAATCAAACAAAATATCGACCCCGCGTCTACACATAGAAGAATAGATGTATATTATAGTACCAATTTTGAAAAAAAGTTCTAAAGTGTCATATAATTAAGCCAATTTAAATCTTAAGTAACGTAATGAAGTATTAAAATAAATCCTTGTTAAGGTCGTTACATATTATCTTCTGGTTTCGATGATATAATGATGCCGAGAAATCAGAAATGAACAACACATATTTGAAAAAAAATATATTGGATAATAAGCCCTTAGTCCGTTGCAATTAAGCACAAATTCATTTCATATAATAATGCTCCTACGTTCCATTTGACTCCGAATATTGTGCTCGCGTCTTATCGCATCCTACTTGAACATAGACAGCAGTGGAGATTCCTATTTTTTTTTTTACACTTATCTTAACAGTACGGAAACTTTTTAAATTTTAAACATAAACCAAGAAGTATGTAGAATTAGGTGCTAAGGAAAGTACAGACTTTATTAAGACAGGGTTTCTCAACCTTTATTTTGCCGAGCCTTACAAACAAAGAAAGCGGAAAACTAAAAAAAAATGAAAGAAAATCACAAAAAATGGTATAGGCGACTCCATCATTCCACTGACCTTTTTCTGAAACATTAGCTCTGTGCTATCTTTTCCTATGAGTGAGCCACTCGAGACAGAAAGAGATAGATGCGATGCGTTACGCATCGTGGCATTGTACGCAAGCGTTTTAAATTGATATTTTAGTAATACATCATATGAATAAAAGTGTTTTACTCATAAAAAATGCGCTAATAAATTAAGATAAAGATATACTTATTGGAAGTATGACATTCCATCATTCTTTTGCACTTTACGTGTGTCATTTTTACAAGTATAAACTACGCATTTCGGCATCGCTGACGTTATCAATCGCGCGCGGCCACCGAATGAATGAGAGCGAAACAAGGCACATTTACTGTTTGTGCCTTGTTTCGCCGGTGCCACTTTTTAGACGGTAACTGTGTATCTACAGAAATATATGATCGAAGGCTGTAACCTGTTTTTATACTTATTTTTCCTTTGGTTGGAATGTGTCGCCATTATGATGGACTAGTCAGGTGTTGCGAAGTTGATAGTTTTCATAGTTTTAAGAATTTATCGTTCAGTAATTTAAAAATACTAGGGACGAAACGTGTCTAGTTTTTTAAGCGAAATACAAGTGGTGCTGCACTATAGGTACCACTAGTCATATTATGCCTCACTGACTTGACAGCACACTGGAGACACAGAGTAAAAGAGACGTACTAAAAACGATCCGATGCGACGGCAACTTTACTTAATTGTCACTGCAGTTATGCTACAGTCACTCTGACCTGTCAGTGTTCTCCGTCAGTGACTGACGGAGAACTAATCGTGGCGTCACTATCGTTTAAATACGAATCATTCGATAAAATTTCATTGTTGGCTAGTTTAGCTGGGCTTTTCTGCACTTAGCCTCAGTATTGGGTCATCGTGCGTTCTATACCAAGGCCACTTCCCATTTAATCTACGCCAGTGCCTCACAGAACGATAGGAGCAGAGATGTGAAAAATAGTTTAGTAAAAGTATTTAAATACAAAATGCAAATGCATAGTTGCTAGCACTATTTCAAATAGAAATACAAAATAGTTTTGAATAAAAGTATTTAAATACAAAATGCAAAATACGTATTTTTAAAATAGGTTTTGAAAATAAAATACATTGTTAAGCATAACCACTTTTATTTATTGAACTGATTTTAAAACTAGTATTTGTTCAAAGAGTTCATCTTTCATGTTCCGCCTATGGGGCCTAAATGTTGGCATTATTGTTCTAGTTGACAAATGACAATGACAACACTACGATCACGATCAGTGCATTCATAAATAAGGAAATCATGGATTTAAGAATGAAAAATTGTAAAAATTAATTAAAAATGCAACGAAACTATTTTGTATTTTATAAATACTAAATATTTATATAGAGTATTTCAAATAAAATACAAAATACATTTAGAAAAAAGTATTTCAATTATAAAATAAAAATGGGTATTTTGCAATTTTGTATTTGCATTTGAAATATATGTATTTCAAATAGTTCACATCTCTGGATAGGAGCTTCTATTACATACCCTCTGCAAGTTTGAGAGAAGACTTAGAATCAAATTCAAATTAATATTTATTCAACATAAACTTTTAAAGGTACGTATTGACGTCAAACAAATATAAAATTTAAGAACACAAAGGACTTGAGAGTTATCTCTACGTACAAGAAAAAAAGAATTCTTCTAGAAATTTCTTTAGTATTTTTGATATCTACTTAAACTTTGCAATCCTCTTAAGTTTAACATGTCATGTCTGAAGTGTTGTCTGTACGTTGATTCGAAAAGTGAATACGTAATGAAAATTGACCAAGGTTAAAGAAATGGAACTTCAGCAGTCTGTGTATGTATGTTTGTATGATCCGTAGCACCTAAACTATCGAATCTGTTATATACTCTGTTACTCTACATCTGTTCAAAATTTTGGAAAGCCTTTCAGTTTAATATTGACTATTAAAACCAAGTCATGCATCAACTTACATTGAACAGAGGTATGTCGCTTAACAATGAACATAAGTCAAGCGGCACTGACAATGAACACGAGTCACGCGTCACTTGTAAATCAATGTAAGATGTGTCAATCTTTACAGAAACGACTCAGTGAGTCGTTTCTTTCAAGTGATTCACTGATTCAAATCTCTAACAGCGCTTCAAATGAATCATTAGCTCGATTGCATCTCGGTTTCAATCGGTACACGGCGCTCGCACGATTGAGATAAGTAAATAGTTCAGAGTCGGAGCGCTTCGGATCACGTCGCTCAATTGCATCTCGGCTTCATTCGATACGCGACGCTCACACTATTGACTCAGAGTTATTGATACAATTGACTTTGTATCAATGTTTATATCAGTGCATTTGTATCATATATCAGAATATTTGTATCAGCGACTCTGAACCGATTTAGGTTCAGAGTCACTGATACAAATGATGCAAATGAAGCACTTTATTGATTCGAATATTTGTACTGATCCGGATACAAATGATCCAATCTCAATAAAGATACGTTTTTTCCATCATTACAATGTACTGACCCGATGCGACGGCGGGCGATGCGCGCGGTGCGGTTCATCCCCAGAATCGTCGGAGCGCTCGCCCGTGAACACAGAATCGTGGGACACGGACAGCCCGCTGCCGTAAGCGCCCTCCCTGAAACAAATATAAAAAATATCAATATAAAAAGAATAATTTAGTCAAAGTAAAATAGTGAATTTTAATTCAATAGGCTCTGAAGTCACACTATATATAAAAAGTAAGTAAGACTTTTCTGAAAACATTACTTTTTCTATTCCCTTGAAGCTGTCATTTTCATGGTATTATTCTTGCTTTTATCCTTCTTTTGCCAAACCGAATGATGAATTTATAGACGAATGTATCACTTATTTACGCATAAGCGTAGGAACTAAAGACTTTGATGAAAGTTGATGGAGAGATAGTTTAAAACTTACAGAAAGACAGATAAATTTATACCACGGGAAGCTACTATATTTTTCCAGTGGGAAAATCTGATAAACGCAGCTGGGCTATGACGCAATTTGATGTGAGGGAGGTTGAAAAGAAAATTAATAAAAAAAACGATATATCGGGGGTGAAATCGCAGACGCAAAGCTAGTAAATAAATAAACTTGCCAGTTTTTAAACTTCGACTTTTTTTTGTTCCCCTGAGGAAAATGCATCAAGTTGCATACCCCGGCTGTGGCGAGCCGGCGGTTATGTGGGGTTCTCCTCCCCTGAAGGGGGAGGCCTACCCACTAAAAACCTCATCGATGGCCTTCCTCAGGCATGTAGGGAGCCCCCGGGAACGCCAAGCTACTTCAGGGAACCCCCAGGCTCCGCTCCCCCGCCGATACAGGGGAGCCCTCTTTTCGTGGGAGGCTACAATTCCTCCCCCGATCTCCACCACCGACGACGCCCCCCGGCCACGGAAGGGGCGTGGCCCCTCCCGGGTCGCCGTATCCTCGCGCCCGCCGAAACTTAGGCAAGCCTATTAATATTTCCAATTATTACAAAATGTATAGTTACGATGATGTTATAAATAAGCCTCGTTATAATCAGAGAAATAACAAAGATAGTTAGCTTTGAGTGATCGCAACAATATGGTCGCGCACTTGTATATTAAACACAATGTAGAAGGAATTTGATTATTAGAATTTCGCGAAAGCGATTCACCTGGTCTGTCTGAACATCTTAATTGGAGAATCATTAAACCGAAGAGCGCTTGTTTTTTCGTTTGGTATTTTCATTTTCAACGTCATTAATCAAGGGGTAGGAATCTTTGTTATTTCGGTTCAATACCGCCAACGCAATCAAAGTAGGTAGGGGGCTATAAATAAATAAAACAATAATAAATAGATATTTCTTACGCTTACACAAAATAGTTCAGCTCAAAGTGAGCTCTGTAAGGCTTATGTTATGGGATTTAGGGTAACGTATAGACATACATATATAAATATTAAAAAAAAAGTTAACTAGCTAGCTATAACATACAATATTAACACCACAACTGTGAGCCAGTCTCAAGGCAACACTAGTCACTACCGGCAGAGGATACGTAGACCGCGACATGTCCTTAGCGACCCCCCTAACCAACTCACGCAGGACCTGCAAGCGGCGGCGTCTGAGCCGTCGCCCCCCTTGTCATCCCCTAATCGGCAGCCTTCTGCTTAGCCACGTGTAGGTTCCCGTCAATACAGGCCGGTCCCACTTTGGAGATTCGTGCCTTCTTCTAGCGCATATGCCCTCACCATGGGGCAGCGCTAACCGTGCCTCTCCTGAGGTGCGGCTCCCTCGTCAATAAAGCCAGTAGGGTCAATAGGACCAAAGGCTAGGCTGAGTTTAGTCGGTAGGTCTGTGTAGTCGAGCCGCCTCGACAGTACCAGGAGTCCGACATAATCAACGCATCCCTGCTTGCCTGTTGCGTTGGTATCCATGATGGATTCTCAGCCTCCTCTCCTGAGGAAAAAAAAAATAACAAAAACCCCAATAAACTCCTCCTATTTCTTGCTTGGCACAATGCCCGCAGATATGGTAGATACACCCCATTCACTTAGGAGATCAAGTTTAAAAAGAATAAAAACAATAATAAATATATAACAACTGGTAATTATGTAAAATTGCTATTTTTGATTAAAAATCGCTATGACTGTAACACATTGAACTCATATATTCATTTAAGCGTTAGTTTAAAAGGAATAAGGGCCGTTTTCACCAACTTTGTCTTAGCTTAGGCGACTCCTAAGAGACATGCTGTCTCACTCTTTTCAGTTAATACAAAAGTGACAGCATGTCACTTAGGTGTCGCCTAAGCTAAGACAAGGTTGGTGAAAACGGCCATAACTCTTACAAATCAACACGTAATATTATAATCTAATTTAAATATTTAGTATTATTAAAGATTGATCTAGTTATATGTTTAATTTGTATTTATTTATATATTTTATGTATGTATAAGTGCAGTATACTTGTGTATACTTTTGTATTTTATACATTAAATTAGTTAATTTACATATATTTATTATTTGTTTATTATTTTATGTTTTATAATAAGTAGTGCACGGAATAGGTAGTTTAATTTTATGTACTTGCGATTATGTGACACAATAGTGTGGATTTGCCTGGGGATTTACTATTTTCAGAGATTGTATAAATATTATATTGAAATTGTTTACAACTTGTTATTACAACAATAAGCTAAAAGATGAAATACTATTTTGAAAGTACAACAAAATATTTTTACAATCTCTGAAAATAGTAAGTTTCCAGGCATATCCATACTATTGATGTCACAAAATCGTAATTAAAATTAAAGTACCTATTCCGAGCACTAGTGATCAGTGAGGTTCACGAAAGTTCCACCAACAGGTCATCAGTCTGCAGCCAAATTGACCAGGCAATTCCGGTAGCTACCCTTGTAGAACTGCATTAGACTCGTCAATACTCACTTCCTGCGAGCATGGCGGTCGGCGTCCAGCAGCTCGCTGGTGGAACTGCTCTTGGGGTCGGGGGAGGAGGCACGCGCGCCACCACTGCCGCGACGTTTGAACATGCGCCGGAGCCCGCGGAAGAACCGGCCTGTGCGCCCTTCGCCTGCAAGAATACATAACACAATATTACTTCATATCTGAAGCTCCCATCTATGCCGTAGGGCCGTAGGTCATACTGGTCATGCCACCTCGGTCAATTTGGAGTATGACACAATCACCATGGCACTTTTTTTTCGAGGGGAAATGCTCCTTATGCACCGTGTCACCGCGCTGGCTAGGCGCGGCCGTGTGTGGGGCTCTCCGGTCAAATGGACCGGCCTTTTTTTTTTTTTTGTTCCCCTGAGGAAAATGCATTAAATTGCATACCCCGGCTGTGGCGAGCCGGCGGTTATGTGGGGCTCTCCTCCCCAGAAGGGGGAGGCCTACCCACTAAAAACCTCAGGGATGGCCTTCCTCAGGCATGTAGGGAGCCCCCGGGAACATCAAGCCACTTCCGGGAACCCCTAGCCTCCGCTCCCCTGTCTAGAGGGGAGCCCTCCTCGGGGGAGGCTACTACCTCCCCCGATCTCCTCCACCGACGACGCCCCCCGGCCACGGAAGGGGCATGGTCCATCCCGGGTCGCCGTAGCAGTCGCGACTTCCTCGCACCCTCCGGCGACCCGCGGCGGCGCCGCAGCTGTGCTACCGAGCCCGGCGCCGCCTTCTTCGAGCGGGATCGGCCATCTCCCGACCCCGCTCGGCGGCCTCCTTCTGGAGCATCACTACTTCACAGAAGGAGGCCACAGCCCTCCAACCTCCCTCGTCCGCCAGCATTGCCGTAATCAATGCCGGCGGAGACGAATCTCGCCCGATCTCTGCAACCAAGACTCGGCGCTCGGAGGCCCACGCGGGGCACTCCGCCAGCGTGTGCTGGGCCGAGTCGAGGTCGGATGCGCAGTGGTGGCAATGTGTCGATCCCTCCCGTCCTATTCGACACAGATACTCAAATGGACCGGCCTACCCACTAAAACCCCCCGGTGTCCTCTAAGTCCATATCGGGGCGCGTGGCGGGGTCCGCTTTCGCGATTCTACCTCACCTTCAAAAAAAAGCTCACCTGTGATTATATAGTTGGTGTAAACGCATATGTGATGGAGAAATTGCTATGGTGTGCTATATGTGTGTGATGGTGTGCTAGCTACTGCAAGCCCTAACACATGCACGTGATTTCTAGGAGGTAGACTCTGTACCAGGGTCGTCTGCATGGGTACCTCCGTCTTACCTATTTCCGCCGTCAAACAGCAGGGTTCGATTTGCTGTGTTCCGGCGTGAAGGGTAAGATAGGCAGTGAAATTACTGGGTACTGTGACTTTACATCTTATGTCACAAGTTGGCAACGTACACTGTGGTTCTTATGAGGTTTGCAGATTTGCTGCGAATCTCGTGGGAACCACATGTACTATAGGCGACTGTTACCACTTACCATCAGGTGGGCAGCCTGCTTGTTTGTCAACTTTAGCAATAAAAAAAAATACTACAAATGATGTCCATGTAAGGTACAATCCACAACATGAGCTCATCCTGTGATTATATAGTTATTATGTAGTTATAGCTCATATACATCCCCACCGAGGGGCTCGAGGGTACCCTAACTAGGTTAGGGCGATTAGGCCTTAGTCAAGCACGCTGGCCCAGTGCGGGTTGGTTGACTACGTACACCTTTGTATCGCTTCGCAGATGTACGCAGGTTTCCTCGCGATGTTTATGATGATTTTATATAGAAGTGTTAAATATTCAGGTGCATAGCATACCATGGGTGGTGTCTTGATGCGGCGGTCGGTATGGCGGCTCCAGGGAGCCCTCGCGCACGCACGACATGAGCCCCACGCCGCCGCCGCCGCCGCTGGACATGCGCACGCGCCTGTAATACAACAACGCATGTATTCGTAAGATAAATGCAATAGAATTAGAAATGGCGCTTTCTGTTCAATAACAATAGTTCGAATGTCTTGATTTAATTTAACTGATTCACGCTATTTCAAGAAATGCTTTTACTGGAAATATAAGCATTATAATTAGAGATCGGATAATCTTGATCTGAGCATTGCCATTTATGTTTGTAACTATCTACGTTCAAATAAAGGTATTTATTTCATATTACTTCTTATATTAAATTTTATGATAGCTTCATTCATCACTACATACTATAAAACAAAGTCGCTGTCTCTGTCCCTATGTCCGTATGTATGCTTAAATCTTTAAAATTACGCGGCGGATTTTGATGCGGGTTTTTTAATAGACAGACTGATTGAAGAGGAAGGTTTGTATGTATAATAACATCCATTAAATAGTGGAGAAATACTGTTTGTGTTTTGAGGTTTCTAATGTGATGTCTAGAGATCGGATAATCGGATGCATATTTACCTAAAGTTAGTTTAAGACAAAGTATGGAAACGGCTTTTTATTGTTTTGTTAAATAAAAATCCCGGGATTGCGGAATAGCCAGATGTTTATTTATTAACCTAATTTAGTTTTTGACAAAGTATGGAACTGTCTTTTTATTTTATTTCCATAAATAAAAATCCCGGAATTCCGGTACTGTAGAACATTTTGGTAATGCAAAACTAGTCGGTAATGTGAGCTTATAACATCCTATTTAAAATGGGGCGTAAATATTACCTCGGTTACTACAGTTTTAATCACTATCTATCACTATGGGTTGGTTATTGAAATCTGACTGATTTCTTAATGACTGCGCTGAACATGATCGTACATTCATAAATCGCACGGGGAACTGTAACTAAACTTCATGTAAATACGTATGCATAGTTGTATAAATGAACCCGGAGTCTCGGTCTTTTGAAAATAAATACCACGTGCTAATTTAGTAATTTTCAAACAATATCACTACGTTAATTTTGCAGACCCGTATTTTCCCGGGATTTTTATTTAACAAAATGTATTTTAAAAAGCCGCTTCCATAATTTGTGAGCCAAAAATTAACTTTAGGTAAATATGCATCCGCTTATCCGATCTCTAATTATAATCGAAAAAAAACAGCACGCAAAAAATCATATTTACGTACACAGTAAAATAAATCCTTACTAATATAATATTATAAATCGGAAAGTGAGTTTGTTTGTTTGTTACGCTTTCACGCTATAACTACTGAACTAAGTTAGCTAAAATATCTGATCGAAGGACAGTTTTGTCTGCATACCATAGTTTTGTTGCCTCAACTCTACGCTATGGGGTTATATTTTGGGGTAATTCTAGTTATCCGGACATACTATTAAGGGCCCAAAAACGTTGTATCAGAGCTATTAGTGGTTTAAATTCTAAACACAGTTGTCGACCATATTTTTAAAAATCTAAAATTACTAACTTTGCCATCATTATATATCTATGAATCATGTTTGTTTGTTAAATCTAATCCAAATCTTTTTGAAAAAAATAATAATAACACAAAAAAACCAAAATAACATTTTCTTCAAACAAATAACGCAGTACAAACCAAGAGCCGTGTGCGCTGCAGAAATATAAAAGGGTCGTAGTTCAGTGATTGGAATTGCTCACAAAAGGATGTGAGCAAAGCACTGGTATTCTGCTACAACCTAAGGGTTTTTTGTGTTTGCCAAAATTTGCGAAGATTTTACATAAAATAAAACTTTTAAAAATAAAATTTAATTCAGATCGCGTTCGTGCTCGCTTCGGGGATTATTAATATTATGCCCAACGAAGTGGGCACGGGTCAGCTAGTTTACGATATCACATTAGAAACCTCTAAAGAAGACTGGCGAAAACGGACTTAATATTTTTCTAAAACATACATAGTCGTAAATATGATAAATACATAAAGTTTTAACCATACAATTAAATTCAACAATCTTATATCATTTAAAGCTGGGAAAAAAAATATTCATAATTTTCTATCTGGTTATTGAACAGAAATATTTGCGATGATGAAACAAAACGTTTTAGTCGGTTTATCTATAGATAAACATTAGATTCCATCAAAGAAGTGAGAAATCAATATTATATAATTTTTATTACACTAATTTAATTAAATAATCTTATGTAATGCAACTCATTGGTTAAAATACTTTCTATGTACTAGAAGGTCGGCTAAAAAAATTATGCAACCCATATCGGTCCAGTGTTCAAAACTTTTATGTATTCCAGAATAGGTTTATCATTTTCTTATCAGTTCTTGTATTCTAATCAGTTCTTCTCTTCCTTAATTAACATTCAAACTGGCGATATTTCTAACTAGTATTTTTTTAAATCAGGATATTTTAAAGAACTTTTTGTGATATTTGCAATAGTATAAATATTATTTGTCATTTTAGTGTTCAGTGTCATGTTTAATAACTAAGTGTTAGTAAATAATTCTATAGTCCGATTCCTAACCTCAATATATTTTTTCTGCAAATATCTTTTTAACCCCAACTTTTAAAGGATAAAGAGAACTAGCTTTTTTGTTAGACTTGTTTAGTTTTATAGAATGGTACAATTTTATTCATGAACGGTACCAATAAATCCAAGTCTGAAAATGTATAGAAGTTCGCCAGTCTTCTTTATCAGTGTTTCTCTACTATATTATGCATGTATTATACATATAAACCTTCCTTAAGAATCACTTAATCTATTAAAAAAACCGCATCAAAATCCGTTGCGTAGTTTTAAAGATCTCAGAATACATAGGGACAGACAGATAGCGGTTAGCGATTACTTTATTCACACTAAAATGCACACTTTAGTCCATACTAGCTCATCCATATGTTCTCTCATTAGGGTTTTCATCGCAAAACTACTGTCGCTTGAAGTCTCATGGTACAAGGTCATATCAATGTTTACCCGCGCCGCGAGGTCAAGGCCGTATCCCAGATCGATACGGATGCTGCGGGGGACAGAGACGGGGCGAACGCTCCGTACGAGAGACAAGGACGGCATAGTTCACTACTTCATGCCATGTAGCGCAGTAATATTCTTATTTTATTGGCAATATTAGACGAGTTATAGTGTCATGATTATATATTGTATTCCACGGTGCATAAGGAACACAATGGCAAATCACTGACCTGAAATCTATCGGGATTGTGTCATAAACAGGTAATACTTTTACTAATTAAAAGTATTTCGAACATTTCTACTTTTAATTAGCAAGTCAATCATCCGTTTACGAAAGTTATATAGGAAGCTTAGAGGAGATAAGCCATGATTTGATTGAAGTTACAAAAACCATGATTAAGGATATAATGCCCAGGTACAATGAAGCGTTAATAAGGAGCGTCGGTAGCGCTATGGTCTCGCCGCTAGTCAAGGAATCGGATGATGAGAGGGCCATGGGTTCATCCCTGTACCAATGTGTGTTTCGCGTTTCAAATTTCATATGTACAAAAACATCCGAGTGGCAACCTGAACTAGGGAAGAAATAGCAGTGCGCAGATAATAAGGAATCAAATTTATTTAAAATTTCAACCCTACTAATATTATAAATGCGAAAGTGTTACTTTAATAAAAGTCAGGTCAATAGTACCGTAAATGACGAGCATGCATAAAAGTGTTATTTTTTTTCCCTCAGCAGAGAGAGACTGAAAATTCTCACGAGGAGCACGAAACGTACCCAAACGTACCCCCGCAACGGTAAGTGTCATGGAGATAGTTTGCCGGAGAAACTTCTACCAAGGGATAATTGTTCAAAAATAGTTGGCCAGGTTTGTTGCAATTGGATATAGGAATGGTTAAAGACCCTGGGAAGAATATGAGATAATTTTTACCAGAAAATATATATTTCTTTTTGGAAAATCCAACAAAACGTGGAAAGCTAGTTATAAATAAAAGTTAGCAACAGTGTCTGTAGAAATAACATCTCTCCGATGCGGTTGCGGCAACTCAATGCCAAGGATCTCAAGTTTCCTTGACCTACTTAATCCAGCTTCTGCGTCCGATAAATGGAAAGCTAATGGACGGTATGTTCCCTTATTCACACACTTAATTCGTCCATACTTTAAGGTACCTCTATAATCTTGGGCTATAGGACAGCTTTCTAATTTCATCCGAAATTTAATATACTGCCAGCTTCTTGATACATGAGTTTCAGTCAGATTCTTTAAGTGCAGAGGTAAATTTGAGTGAAACTTCTTCCCTTAAACTAGAGAAAGAGGTTCCCAAACTTTTTTGTGTCGTAGACCCTTTGCCACGTTTATCGGGTTTGGGTAGATACCCTACTTACCTTCTATTCTGTATTGAGTTGATTGCAACCCTACTTACCCCTACTTACCTGATATTGAATGCCTACATCCTAGAACTTACATCAATTTATAAACATATATAATATTTATTTTACTTCATAGGTACTTTTATAAATAATGCCTTTATATTAGAAGAAGATAGTATAATGCAAATAAATAAGGACTAACAGTGTTTGTTGAGAACCATTATCGTGGACCCCCATTTTCATATCATGGACCCCCAAATTAGTTTATCGTTAACGTTGTAGACCCCCTACAGGTTATCATAGACCCCTAGGAGTCGATATAAACTAAAGATGGAAAAAACGTATATTTGTTGAGATTGAATCATTTGTGTCCGAATCAGTGCAAAGATTCGAGTCAGTGAAGTGCTTCATTTGCATCATTTGCATCAGCGACTCTGAACCGATTAAATCGGCTCAGTCCCTGATACAAATATTCTGATATATGATACAAATACACTGATATAAATATTGATATTGATTCATTTGTATCAGTGACTCTGGGTCAATCGTGTCACCGTCGCGTATCGAATGAAACCGAGATTCAATTGAGCGACGTGATCCGAAGCGCTCGGACTCTTGAACTACTTATTTATCTCAATGCGAGCGCCGCGTGCCGATTAAAATCGAGATGCAATTGAGCGAATGATTCATTTGAAGCGCTGTTAGAGATTTGAATCAGTGAATCACTTGGAAGAAACGGCTCACTGAGTCGTTTCTGTCAAGATTGATACATATCTAATACAAACCATTCTGGGAATCACTGAACTAGAGTTATGCTGCGCTGTGGTCTGGGCGCGAATATGAAGGTTCTGGAGACATGAGATCGATCCTGCCATGTCAATGTGTTTTTCGAATGTCATATGTACATTTCATCTGATGCTCTTACGGTGAAGGAAGTGAGGCAACCTGCATACATCAGAGATTTTTTTTTTCTCAGGAGGAAGGCTGAGAATCCTCACAAGGAGCACGAAACGTACCCAGGATAACCCCGCAACGGCAACAGTCACGGTGGTTATGTTGGACTCCACACGACCGGAGCGGTCCGATCACGTGACGTACCAACTAAACGCAACCAGAGTCTTGGCCATAAGGGCCCTACGACTTGGATGGAACATCTGCGAATAAATTCAAAGATGTATGTAACCAATCAATCTGCACTGGGCCAGGGTGGTTAACTAAGCCCGAATCGCTCTAACATAACTAGAGTAGGCTTCGCACGAGCGTATACTGGCAGGACTAAAAATTACATAACTTTGCAAAATCATATGATTTATAAATTTCATCCAAATGTTGATCAATCTATACTAATATTATAAAGAAGTTAAGTGTGTGTGTTTGTATATTTGTTAAATTGTAAAGGGTAATCTCGGGATCTACTGATCCGATTTTATATATTCTTTCACCAATAGAAAGCCACATTATTGCTGAGTGTCATAGGTTATATAAAAAAAAGGAATAATAAAAAAGGCTTTTACGTGGTGGTCCGTTTTGCAAAGTGAATCGAAGAAAAAACGGTCGAATGAAAGCGTTTCTTACGAGCACTGTCTTAACTATAAAAGATATATTTTTGAGCTCTAGAGAAAAGATGTGGAGCTTGAAAATGCCTACAAACAAGTCAACGACAGCATATGTCTAACTTTTATATTTAAGTTACAAAAAGTAATCTTTTTTAAATATTAGTATAGATAATTAAACTTTTAATATTAATAAAATAATTTCAATCATTAGGTCATATTTATTAGTCATATATTACCAAAAATGATGAATCTTTATGAAAATAAGTAAACTCATCGTCTAAGTGTGAAGGCCATACCAGCGGACGGCGCGCGATGGCTTCGGGTTTAATTCGGTTCGCGTTCGTGCTCGCTTCGGGGATTATTAATGTTATGCCCAACGAAGTGGGCGCAGGTCAGCTAGTTAGTTATATACGACTAACTTGAAAATAGAAAATTACAAACAAATTGTAGGTGTGTACTATGTGATGTGTGTCCTAAAACTCAATTAGTTGTGACCCTTACAACTATTCGACATGCAAATTTGAGCCATAAGTCGAACACATCAAAGCGGACAATATTCGAGCAGACGCCAAAATCAATATGGCATCTCCGTTGAGGTGGGGTGACGAAGATCTTGTTAATTGTATGTAATAGGTCAATTCAGGTCGTGCAGTCAGTTAAACAAATTTGTGGATTGAGTCTATAGACTCTGGCAAGAGGATAAACATGGAAAGTTTGTTTATGGTGATTGGTGTGTGATCAAAATGAATAGAAATTCAATAATCAAATCAAAGTCAAACTAATCTTTATTCAACATAGAACTTTACAGACCCTTGTTAACATGAAAGAAATATATAATTTAAGGACACAGACAGCTTAAGAGCCTTGTACGAAAAACTTTGCACCTGTTTCTAAATCGGGAGAACCTTTCAGAGAAGAACAGATATTTTGTCTGTTTCTTTGTCTCTGGAGGCTTAATTTTTTTCTTCGCGTTTCTAAATCATACAATAACATCTATTTTCATATCAACACACTACAAATAGAATTTTACAATCACTCGTGCAAGTTAAAGGAGCTACGCCATTGGTTCACAATTATGTTTGCTAGAAAACTTGTACTGAAAAGAACAAGAACAAACACTAATTTGAGATTATTTTTCAAGCGATTATGATAAAATTCCAAAAACAACATGTGTCTTCGTTACTGAAAAATCATTAAGCAAGAATATTACTGCAATAACTCAAGAGGCATTGAATTTTGGATTTTGTTATTATAAATTGAGTCGTATTAATTACATTTTCTTGATAAATACTGATTTGACGGGTTACTTGATATTTTTTTTCTAGCAGTTACTATTAAATACCAAAAAGAACACAATAAATCAAGATTTAATGAATTTCGTATTTATTTATTTACACATTTGTAGTGTCATTTAATTAAATATTATAAAAGTAATATTATCAACGTCCTTTTGCATAAATTTCAAATTGAACCCAATTTGCGTGACAAAAATCAATCTCTCACTTAAAATATGTAAGCCTTTGGTTAAACAAGATTTTTTTTATAAGTGGAAGTGTATAACGTAATAAAAAATTACCTAGAAATATTGAAAAGTATTCGAAGGTGTTTCGGGATCGATCAGTAAACAGTTCAGAGTCGGAGCGCTTCGGGTCACGTCGCTCAATTGCATCTCGATTTCCAAATGAATCAATATCAATATTTATATCAGTGTATTTGCATCATATATCGGAATATGTGTATCCGTGACTGAACCGATTTAATCGGTTCAGAGTCACTCATACAAATGATGCAAATGAAGCACTTTACTTACTCGAATCTTTGTATTTATCCAGATACAAATGATCCAATCTCAACAAAGACACGTTTTTTCCATCATTAGACGCTAATGAGGAACAAATTCTGGAACTAAATGACATACAGTAAACTCAAGGAGTAAAAATGGAAATCGAGGAAGCTAGTGAAGTATGTTTGGGTCCTAGCAATCAATCAAAATCAGCAGACTTCGCAGACCGCGACACGTCCTTAGCGACCCCCCTAATCAATTAATGCAGGAACTATTGGCCCGTCTGAGCCGTTGCATCCCTTGCTATCCCCTTTTCGGCAGCCTTAGGTTCGCTGCAATATAGGCCGGAGCCATTTCGGTGTACCGTGCCTCTCTAGCGCATATGATCTCTTTATAGGGCAGCGCTGACTGCACCTCTTCTGAGGTGCGCTCTTCCTTATCACGTCAAGCCATAGGGTCATTAGGACCAACGGCTCAGGCTGAGTTTAGTCGGTAGGTCATTCTGGTCGAGCCGCCTCGATTCGTCAGGAGTCCGACATAATCACCGTGGCACTTGGTTGCGCGAATCCATGAGGATTCTCAGCCTCTCCTCTCCAGAGGGAAAAAAACGTAGCAAGTGGAAGACTGTTGTGATTTATGCCTACCCCCATGGGAAAGGGGCAAATCTATACATATAATAAGACAGTAAAAATATTTTGTCTGTACATTTAGTATTTTTGACTGAAATGGATAGAGGGGCACTTAAATAGATTATTAGAAAGCAAAAAAAAATTTTTTGGAATTTTTTATCTGTCTGTCTGTCTGTCTGTCTGTATGTTTGTTCATGTTTATCTCCGAAAGTACTGAACCGATTTGCTTGAAACTTTCACTATTTGCTTTGTTTTAACTCAGAATAATATCTAAACTTTGTTTCATCAAAATCGGTTCATTAAAAAAAAAGTTATCGTCATTTTAATGAACTCAAGGCATGATAATATTGCGAATTATAATGTACACCATTCTTACATAAGTTACATGGGAAATTTAAAATCTAAAGACAATTCATCATCATGATACAATACATACATAAGATAACGTCTTTATCCCCTGCGGGGTAGACAGAGCCACAGGTTATAAGACCCCAAAGGCCACGTTTAGCATGTTCGTGGGCAGTGAGATGGAACAGGGAACCAAAATACGATGAAACGAAACCAGTTCAACTCGAAATTTACGCAGACGAAGTCGCGGGCAACAGCTAGTATATAATATGTATGAAGTATAAAATGTACAATATAAACTGTAAATAATGACATTATTTTCATAAAATGTCTTTTTTTAACGATAAAACATATTTCTGACCAACAGTAACACGTTCTATCGTTATGAAGTTTGTTTATTAACATACTGATTTTTGAAAGTGTTTCTTTTTGTCTAAAAAACGGGCTTGTAAACAAAGTAACACTAATGTAATATTGCAACATGTTTTCGTTTCGTCAAAACGAAATATGTGGGAACGATTCCGTATTTTGAAATTGTTGCCGTACATTGTCGTTAAATATCGAATCGGGATCGTTAACGAATTGTACGTGAATTACTTTGGCTGTGGGCTCATCGCGACCTTAGTAGTCATGAAATTCACGATCGTTTATTTAAAACGAAACATATGACGAATTTGGAATCATTTCCATGTAGGTAGTGACGTTTCAAATCTGTTACTCCACTGGTGGGTGTCCATGGGCAACGGTTATCGCTTACCATCAGGTGATCCGTTTGCTCGTTTGCTGCCCTATCCTATAAAAAAAAAACAAATGATACTAGGGCGCTGTTTCATTTCTCACAAAAAGTAAAGTGTTTTTACCCAATTCTAGTACCCATTTAGCTACGTAGGCATACGACTCTCGGATTTAACATAAATACCTATATTAAAATATAATCAAATTTGATAGTCGTTATAAAACACACTCGCAGAATTTTAACTCTCACAATTTTTTGTTAAATTTGGAATTTATCAATGTGTGATTTTGTATTTAATCAGCTGGAAACTCCAGCCGTCAACTTGCTCGCCCTATCCCCACCACAAAGCCATCGGCAGCGGACGTATGATTGACGTAGGTTCGTTCCTGGGGATTAGAAAAAGGATAGTTTGGTACGGCATCCAATCATGGATATATGATTAAAATCAAGGAAACCAAGATTTTAATTTAACACAACCCATGACCGACCTATAAATCATTTCAACATTACCAGAACAAGATTTAGATCCAAATGAAAACTGTATGAACATCATACAAATTTATAGAATGACTATGATAAAATTTATAAAAATTTGTGATTATATATAATTGATATTGAAGATTCTCTTCTTTCTCCTACTGTTGGAAATATCGCCCTGATACTCCGTTCTGGTGTTGAGTTTTGATGATTATGACCTGTATCTCTTACCAGGACCCGGTTTTAGGTTAGTTTTTGGGCCACCACCTGCGTACACGCCGTCCCGGTATGTTGCAGGAACTTATCTCGTCCTGAGATATTGGGTTGATGATGATTGAAACCACTTGATAATTTTCCTTACACCGATTGCTTTAATTACTGACTTAGCAACCTATTTTTATGATGATAAAATGAATTATTACTAATTACAGCTTGACAGGTTAAGAGCCCGACGACATGAAAATTTGTTCCTATATTTTTTTGTTGGCGCTAGCGTCGCGTGCGCCTCTTTTTTTTAAAGTCACAGATTATAGACCACCTTAGTAGGAATGAAGTGAAGAGCGGCAAGGTTTGAATTAAAATATACAAGACAATTTTAAATATTGAGACATGTTCGTTTTGCGTGAACACCTACCCTCTTCCCAATTTTATAAAGATCGGCGCAACCATACCACCACCAACCATTTTGCATATAGAAAGTTATTAGTACATAATATATTATACCTTAAATCACTACATAGTATAAAACAAAGTCGCTATCAGCCGTCTGTCTGTATAGGGACCGACGGCGGATAGATGTTAGGTATACGAGTAGTATAGTAGTAATGAAGTAGGTATAGTATGCTTAAACCTTTAAAACTACGCAATGGATGTTGATGCGTTTTTTTAATAGATAGAGTGATTCTTAAGGAAGGTTTATATGTATAATATAACATCCATTAAATATTGGAGAAATACTGTTATTTTTAAGATTCTAATTGATATCGTAAGTAATTGCATTTTTTTTACGCTATATACAAACGATTATATACAACGTTTACAGTTTTTTTGTAATATATTTATGTATAGTGTGTGTATTTTATTCTGTAATGCTATCAGCATTGCACCCGTACGAAGCCGGAGCGGGTCGCTAGTATTATCTTAAGTTAAAACCTGAAAATACGTAACCAAACCAGGAAACCTCTTTCTTAAGAACCTCTTTCCTTTCCTTTCCTCTCTCTCAAAAGAAATGTTGACGATAACGTAAGTGAAAGATTTTCTTTGCCTGCTCAATAAGAGAAACATACAAAGCTGCGAACAAAAAAAAAACGTTTCTGTACAGAATGAAAATGGTTTCTTCAGCACGCTGTAATTACTTTTTAATACAGTTGCTCAAAAAGCGGTGTATTGCAGGGACGTGTAGCGTTCGGGATCTGGGCTATTTCACACTCGTGCTTTTTTTTGCCTTTCCCGAACTCGTGCGTTTTCTTTCCCAACTGTCAAAATAATTTCTATTAAAAAAAAACAACCATGAAGAAATAGCTACGTTTCTTGGTCTGCCGGATGCTGAGTGTTACACTGGGCATAGCTTCAGAAGGACCTCTGCTACATTATTGGCAGATTCAGGAGCCAATTTGACGTCCTTAAAGCGACTAGGTGGTTGGAAATCGGACAAAGTTGCAGAAAACTATATTGGTGATTCATTAAACAACAAACTAGAAACTGGGAAAAAGATCACACAATCCATTAATTTAAGGTCCAGTCCGTCTCCTTCACATGCTGAAGAGAACGTTCGTCCATCTACGAGTACCTTCGTTGATAATGATAATTCATCAGATCCAATTCCATCAACTAGCAAACGCCATTGTATGACAAATATACATGAACAATCATACGAAATTAATAATAGTTTGTCTCAAACAGTAAATATGCAACCTAAAACTTCCCCAGTTAGTATAAAAAACTGTACCAATTTCAATGTATATGTGAATTATAACTTTTATAAGAAATAAATGATTAGTTAATTGAGTTTATTGTGTTTTTATAATTTGATTAAATTGCTTCATTTTTTCGCAACTGTATTAAAAATAGTCGTTCAGTACACGTACGGAACCGTCATTGCAACTCGTTCCGACTGTCAACATTTGTCGGAACTCTTTGCAATGACAGCCATTCCGTACTAGTAATGAAATATACTATTCCTATGAAGCCCAAACTTTGGATCACCTTTACTAAATTGCTCGAAATTTAATATTGAACGCCTTATTTTCTTGGATCAGTTATTAAAAGTCTTTCGAACCCCTGATAAAGTCCCGCGCCCTATCCAAGCAATGTTGGCTTATCCAGGTGTATATATACCGATATATCAGTTTTTGACTTCAATCAATTGTAATATATAGAAAAGAGAATTAAAATAAGATAAAAGAAGTAGAAACTAGAAGAAGTTCTGTATAGAAATAGAAGTATAAGAACAGTGTGAAATAGAAAACTAAGTACTAATGACAAGGCAGCATGGTCCCAAGACCTTAGCCTTAAAAACAAAAAAAAATCGTTTTTACATATTTTGCGCAAATGTAAAAAAGATTAACACAGATAATTTCGCGGTTTTAATATCAGTATTAAGCTTAACAAAGGTGTCCATTAAAGATCATCCATCAACTGCAAAGCGTGTTCCATGTTATTTGATGGCCGCTATTGTGTTTTCAAGTGCAGCCGGTGATGTAAACGCTCCACTAACCATTACATCACCTATTGGGCCTACAATTACACGGTAGATGAAGTCTCGCTTCACAAAGCATGGGAACTGGGCCCCGTTGTGGTCATGTCTGTCGCAACAGACCATCGCGTTTTGCGCCAGGCTTATTTCCTTCATTCGAGTTGGTCACTAATTCATTCATAACTATTTGGGTGACGGATTTGGATTAGACGTTAATGCCTGAAGTCATTTAGTATGATTGTGAAATCATTTGGGTCTTTACCTGGATCGAGATTCAATTCTTTTGTTATAAATAAATATCAAAATTAAAAATTTATTCTACAAATCCTACTAATATTGTATACGCGAAAGTTTGTATGGATGGATGTTTGTAACTCTTTCATGTAAAAACTACTGAATGGATTTTAATGAAATTTTACAATAATATAGCTTATACACCAAAATCACACATAGGCTGCAATTCATAAAGATATACGCCGCGCTAATATAAGCTAAGTCTCCCTTTGTACTGAAAAGAACCAGCAACGTGGTTACCGTGAGAGAACCATGCTTCAGCACTAATTGGGTCTGCTCGACCGGAGTGAGACCACGGCCTCACAGAAAACCGGCGTAAAATAGCGCTTGCGCTGTTTCGCCGAGTGAGTGAGGGTACCGGAGGCCCAACCCCCCCTTCCCCCCTTATTCCCATTTAAAAGGCCGGCAACGCATCTGTGACTCCTCTGGTGTTGTGGGTGTCCATGGGCAACGGTTATCGCTTCAGGTGATCCGTTTGCTCGTTTGCTGCCCTATCTATACTCTATACTAATATATAAAGCTGAAGAGTTTGTTTGTTTGTTTGTTTGAACGCGCTAATCTCCGAAACTACTGGTGCGATTTGAATAATTCTTTTTTTGTTGGATAGTCCATTTATCGAGGAAGGCTATAGGCTAAATAACATTACGCTATGACCAATAGGAGCAAAGACAGAGCGGTAAATGTGTAAAAAACGGGGAAAATTATTCATTTTTGAAGGCTTTCTTTGCGTGCGCTGCGAAAACGGTTCAAGATACACAAAAAATATGTATGAAAGAATTATTCCTCTATACATGATCTAAAAAAAAGTCCGCGACGGCATATGTCTATCTTTTAAGGTTTAGTCACAATGACCGTTTTTATGGTACCAAATTTGGTCGAAATAATTTGTTTAAGTTGTATCAACATAATAATATTAATCTTTATTCAAATATAAATATAAATATGTTGTTGGTTAACCAAAAATCTGCCGGAAGTCACTATTCCACGCGGACGAAGTCGCGGGCAAAAGCTAGTCCTATATAAAAGAAAGCAAGGGCAATTTTTTTCCCCCTATATTTTTACAGAGTCGTCAATTAGAAGCTGGCCTCATATAAATAGTCTGAACCCAACTTCCTTTACAAGTTTAAACAAGTTTACATGATATCTGGTAAAGCTATAGTTTCATTGTGTTATCGACTAATTTGTAAAAATATAAGCTACTGGAAATACTAATCCTGCGCAGGCGAAGTCGCGGATACCAGCTATTAGTAAATATATATCTTTTTTTAATAGGATAGGGCTGTCCGGTACCCTCACTCAATCGGCGAAACACAGCGCAAGCGCTATTTCACGCTGGTTTTCTGTGAGGCCGTGGTATCACTCCGGTCGAGTCGGCCCAATTCGTGCCGACGCATGGCTCTCCCAGGGTAATATTCAGATTAGGAGCAGTGGTATTATATATCTATATATACAGGCTGCAAAAACTAGAGGCTCTTCTATGCCACAAAGTGTTACCGCCATTTCAGAGATTCAAAGCAATTGTCCAAAATACTCTAATGGAAAAAGGTTATTATATCAAATCAAAAAGGTACTCTTCAAATAGGATTGTTACAATCACTTTTGCAAGTCAAAGATGGTACGCCGATATTGTGATGCGGAGGGATGAAAGTCATGTCACAAAGCGAATGTTGAATATGAAAGTGGAGCGATACACGGGCAGAGGAAGGCCGAATAAAAGCTGGATCGATTGTGTGAAGAATGATATAAGAATGAAAGGAGTAAGCATGGAAATGACGGCTGATAGAGAGGAATGGAAGGAAAAGATCTACTGCGCCGACCCCAGATAATGGGAAATGGGCAAGAGGATGATGAGATGGTACGCCGATAGTTCAAAAGTGTACGGCAGAAGACCTTATACTAGAAAGAACCAGCAAGGGCTATTTTTTTCTCCCTGCATGTACAGAGTCGTCAATTAGAAGCTGGCCCTTTAGACAGGTTTACATTATATCTAGTAAAGCTATAGTTTCTTTGTGTTGTTGACTATAGTCAGACTATAGTCAAACATTTGGTAATGTAATATTGAGTCATTAAAATTAAAGCCAAGCGCTGTTATCATTTCCGCAATCCTTAACAGTATAATAAATAACCCTTTTCGTAAGAATATTTTTGACAATCGATTTTGTGAAACGGCAAATCTAAAACATTTTGTGGAACGTTGTTGTTAAAATCTGTGCATTTTCCCATAAAACAACATCTAGTTTTCGCAGTCTGTACGTTATAAGAGATCGGATGCATATTTACCTAAAGTTAATTTTTGGCTCACAAATTCTGGAAGCGGCTTTTTAAAATACATTTTGTTAAATAAAAATCCCGGGAAAATACGGGACTGCAAATTTAACGTAGTGAAATTGTTTGAAAATTACTAAATTAGCACGTGGTATTTATCGTGTATAGGTATCGTGGTAATAGGTGGAGTGATAAACTCTCAGTGTTTTGTCACGGAACATGGCGACATGAAAATGTTGTCGGAAAATTTTCGGTAATGATCACTTCAAACATAAGCAGCCAGATCCTATCAACAAAACATTATTCAGTGGAGCACTCTTCAGCAACAAAAGCAATTATGGGACGGTATTTCATTTTAAAATCTCTTGTTAAGGGGCTATAAATTTATAGAATTTGCATTAAGTTCCTGGCCCTACTTTTGCGGACACTCAAGACACCTGGAGTCCTCATTATTGTGGCCGTTCTGTGAACTCTCCAGGAGGACACCTTAATAGAGTTTTAAGCCGACTCTCAATATGGTGTCAAGTTTGCAAATTTGTAATTTTGTAATGTTATCACTATTAGTATAAAAAGTCGCTTTCTCTGTCCCTATATCCCTATGTATGCTTAAATCTTTCAAACTGCGCAACGGATATTGATGCCTTTTTTTTAAATACAGTGATTGAAGAGGAAGTTTATATGTATAATAATAAAATAACATCCAACATAAGGCTAAATAAAATAACAAGAAAAAAAATCTTTAACCGGGCGTGAATGAGGTGAGAAATTGTTACACCAGCTATGAGGTGGGTATGATATACCCAAAATTTTGATGTAAAATTTTTGATACTATGATTGTGTAATTAGAATTAATGCTTAAGATATATTTTAATAATAGTAACTATTCAACAAGATGAGTAAATAAAATATCAACATTAAGCAGCATTATTTTTTATTGAAATAACACAATATCTAAATTATTTTCGAAAAATACAAATTCAGGCAATTAATTTTTCAAGCGTGTTTTTTTTTAGTTTTTTAAACTATAATTTATTATATACAACGTTCACAGTTCTTCTGTAGTGTATTTAGTGTCAGCATTGCACCCGGCGAAGCCGGGGCGGGTCGCTAGTATTACATAAAAACGAGTATAAAATTAAACAAATTAAACAAAACATAGGTACACATTGCTTATGATTATAACCTCAAAATCTAATACATTCTGTATGATAATAAGTTACTTACATATGCTTTCCGTCAAATATATAATGTCTATGTATGAATATTTCGCAGCAAACTTAGCGTTTTACCTTTACGATTCGTTTTGAGGCATCCATTGTATGGAGAAGGAACAATGTCCTTTGAAGAATTGAATGAGGCAATGTTGACATGGTTTCGGAAGCAGTGTAATTATTATTATATCTTTTTTACATATTATGACAACTCTTTGTAACGCATTAAAATTCCCGGTCCCTTCAATTTCGCTATACAGGGCGTCCCACGGCCATGCCACGCGGAGGGAAAGTATATTAAATATTGAACGTAGGATATTTTACTAAAAGAAGACATCGTTTTATTTTTAATAATAAGTAGAACTGCACTCACAGATTTTTTGAAAATCGCCTACTTCGACCGGGAATCGAACCCGCCAAATGTGATAGAAAAATTACATATATTAAAATACAAGTAATTTTTCTATCACTATAATGAAATGTCTTTGTGATTTAAAAAGTATGCTTCTATTAAATCCAAATTATTTTGGTATTACCTCTACCGCCTAGGTAATATGATAGGGCAAAAATCCAAGATGTCATTGCGCAACAAACGCACCCTATACAAAGTATGCATCCGTCCGGTACTCACGTACGCCTCGCCCGTCTTTGCCCACGCAAACCCCAAAATCCTGCACAAACTCCAAGTAGTGCAGAACAAATTCTTAACCCGAGCTACCAACGCTCCTTACTATGTTAGACGCCACGATCTCCATAGGGACGTGGACCTCCCCACCATCCAACAGACCCTAAAACAATTCTCGGAACGCTTCTTCAAAGCGGCATCCATACACCCCAACCCGCTAGTCCGAGAGGCTGCTAACTATGCACCCTCCTCCTCCCCCTCATACCGTCGCCCTAAAAACGCGCTCACCGACCCTCCCGATCTTATTACTTGCAAATTGCAAACCCTGCTGGACGCGGCATCTGCGCCGCCGAACAGCACGGGTCACTAAGTACCTTCTGTACACAATCAAGTTTGACCGACCCACTCTGGGAACCGGCCTATCCCCTGAAGCGTATGCACCGTTAAGGGCTGCGCTACCTCGCCCCCTCCCCTGAGAGGGCGAGCGTTCCGATATAGCCGATAGGGCCCCAGGCTTTCTGCCCGGCCAAAGGCATTAGGCAGTGTTTAGTTGGTAGGCTGACCTTCCGTCAGAGTCCAACATAACCACCCGCCGTAGACCGGGCGCGGGTGGTATCCGGTGCGAGGTCGTCCGAGCACCAGGGGGTTGTCAATAGCGACCACTGTGGTGGCGCGCCCCCTATGAGGATTCACTGCCTCCTCCCGTGAGGGAAAAAAAAAAAAAAAAAAAATATTTTGGTACGCCATGGTAAGTAAATTAACACAAAAATTGCTAATAGACGAAAATGGAACTTACAATAAACAAAAGAACAGACGCTTGAAAATTTACGTGTTCCATTTTCGAATTATTTATTTTTACTAATATCAGCCAGTTGCATGGTAATTGTGAGCACATGAAGAAATGCATACAAGTACATACTACACTTCATGTATTACTTTATTATGTACTCACACCACGGAAATCTCATATCTCAAGTGGGTAGGTCTTTGAAATGATAATGTTAATTGTTGGAAGCATGGCCAAGTCAGAGGAAATTCCCCTGAACAAAATCTATACTAATATAATAAAGCTGAAGAGTTTGTTTGTTTGTTTGTTTGAACGCGCTAATCTCCGAAACTACTGGTGCGATTTGAATAATTCTTTTTTTGTTGGATAGTCCATTTATCGAGGAAGGCTATAGGCTAAATAACATTACGCTATGACCAATAGGAGCAAAGACAGAGCGGTAAATGTGTAAAAAACGGGGAAAATTATTCATTTTTGTTGAAGGCTTTCTTTGCGTGCGCTGCGAAAACGGTTCAAGATACACAAAAAATATGTATGAAAGAATTATTCCTCTATACATGATCTTAAAAAAAGTCCGCGACGGCATATGTCTATCTTTTAAGGTTTAGTCACAATGACCGTTTTTATGGTACCAAATTTGGTCGAAATAATTTGTCTGCGGAAACTCGACCATTCCGAAAATCCCGCAAGAACGGGAACTATGTGGGAAAAACCAAAAATCTGCCGGAAGTCACTATTCCACGCGGACGAAGTCGCGGGCAAAAGCTAGTTTTAAATAAAATGAAAAATTTTATGATCTTAGTTTCATTTAATATGCTAGTTTATTTAGGAAAAAATAATGCTTATGAGTAGCCCTTTCAAACACTATTATAAAATACATGTAATTTTTCTATCACATTTGGCGGGTTCGATTCCCAGTTGAGGTAGGCGATTTTCAAAAAATCTGTGAATGCAGTTCTACTTATTATTAAAAATAAAACGATGTCTTCTTTTAGTAAAATATCCTACGTTCAATATTTAATATACCTTCCCTCCGTATGGCATGGCCGTGGGACGCCCTGTATAGAGTTTACACTGTATTATATGGACCGTTTATTTTGAAAGTGGTGTAAGTCCAATTTCTTTTGTTTCGATAAAATTAAAGGTTATATTGTCGATTTAAAAATACAGGCAAATCATATGAGGTCTGGAATTGTTTCTATTGTTTAAGTTGTACAAAACATGGGATGTTTTTGAGAAATTAAACACGGACTAGTTATACTTATATAAAAAAATACATTAAATTAAGCATGACTTACACCACTTACCAAAATAAACGGTCCATATTTACTGAACGCACTTTGAAGATTCGTTTATTCGTACTCGCTTTGACACTTTACAATAATTGATTTGCGTTTGTCTTGATTGTTATGGCCTCTTGCATTGACTTGACGACCCCGAAACAGCTGTGGGGTCGCTAGCAGGCAAGGCGTCGAACCTTCCGTTCGTGGACCTTACACAAACACACTCAAGGTGAAACTGAAGATCTACGGCTTCAGCATAGGTCCTCAAAAAAAACTAAATGAAAATTGATGATTTGCATAAAGTTTTGCTTTGCTATTTATTGTGTTCAAACGCATGTTTCTTTTAGAGGTCCGAATTAGGTAGAGTTATTCACCCGTGGGGGGTCGGTAGAGGTTGTAGGGGGTTAGGTAGAGTTATTCACGTCGTCGGTGGAGGAGACCGTGGGAGGTAGCGAGCCTACCCCTAGGAGGGCTCCCCTCTAGGCAGGGGAGCGGAGGCTGGGGGTTCCCGGAAGTCGCTTGATGTTCCCGGGGGCTCCCTACATGCCTGAGGAAGGCCATCCCTGAGGTTTTTAGTGGGTAGGCCTCCCCCTTCTGGGGAGGAGAACCCCACATAACCGCCGGCTCGCCACAGCCGGGGTATGCAATTTAATGCATTTTCCTCAGGGGAACAAAAAAAAAAAAAAGAGTTATTCATGTACTTACACTGATTTCATACAGCGAAAGAATGAAATGAATATGCCTCAAATCCCGAGATTAATTTTAATGAGCAGAAAAAATTCGGTGATTTATTAAATAAAAATATCTTTTTCAATGTACAAAACAAAAGCTAATGGTTATATATTTTAACTAGCTTTTGCCCGCGACTTCGTTCGCGTGGACTTCAGGTTTGTCCCGTCTAGTCTAGTAATAAGTAAGAAATACGGTAACTAAGCACTGCAGAGCCCTAATCATAGGCCTATAGGTAGCTACTGCAGTATGCTCCTATAAACTACATTTAACGATCTTTTTCCTTCAGCATAAACATGCAGATTCTTCGCTTTGGAAACACGTGAGCAAGTCACATAGAGCTGACCGTGAGAAGATACTTAATTGGATAAGGATTAATACTGTATTGCTTAAAATCGCTTCGTAAATAAGCCATTATTTCTCGTACAAAGTAAAGGATAAAAAATGGTTATTGTGGGTTATTCCTAAGAGATAAACATATACCATCACGGACTTTCTTGTAGACCTTTTTAAGTTGTACAATACTGTAGTAAATTGTTTTGATCTATCTTGTAGGATTCAGTCAGCGTTTGCAATGTAAGCGCAAAAAATGTGTTTTTTTTTACGACCTCACATTAGAAACCTCAAAAATTGTAACCTATGTGTTATTCTGATGTATAAGCTATATTGTGGTAAAGTTTCATTCAAATCCATTCAGTATTTTTACGTGAAAGAGTAACAAACATCCATACTTACAAACTTTCGCCTTTATAATAGTAGTAGGATTCTCACAAAAGTTATACAGCAATGTGGGAAGCGAACATTTCAAATCTTACTGGTAAAGAATCGGACAAGGAAAATGATTCTGATGGGTCGTTTGAATAACCGCACGAGTCTAGGCTAGAAACAAAAGTATTCGCTCGTATTTATAAAAAAGGCGAAACATGCGTATGAGAATTCGCTTAAGACTATCAATAATTTGTATTGTGAATTAATGTAAACTAATAAAAATTGTATGTTAATTATCTTTGTTTAATCTATCTCCGAGGTTTTTATTATTATTTATCTGTAATATTGTTGGCCACACGGGATTGTCCATTAGAAATCTCGGGAAGGTCCACATTAATATTCACATTTCGATGCAAATAGATAAATAACTCTACCTAATTCCGACCTACGATTATTACTATTGTTTTATCCGATATCTATGTGTATTTTGAAGAAAATAATAAACGCCTTATCTATCTATCATTAAAATAATATATTGACGGCAATAAGCTATAAATATTGGAGTAGTCCGCCAAAATTTGATTCGTTCGATCTGAAGTGAACTGTTTGGACAGATGTAGCGACGGCATTGCTAGGACGAGCACCGGCCTTATATTCTGCAAACTGGGTTAGGCGTTTGTTATTGTCGATCGCTTGCTGTTAACACAGGTGGCAGTACAAAGGGTTGGAACTGGGGTTTTAGTGGCACGGAATTCGTTGATTGCTTCTTTGACGTCATTCTTAGCGTTAGCTACGTCTTCAACGTTTATTGTATGTGTTAGAATGTCGATTTTATTTATTTCAGCTTAAGTGCGAGTATTTCTAACATTTCCATATTATTGGACAGTCTATGTACACCAAGATCATCTGATTGAGTACTTCCATCTTTCCTATAACTGCCGCAATATAGCTGTGTACATTACTGTATTGCAGCAGAAAACGTGATTTTTTTTTATTGCATATATATTTGAAAAAAATGTTTAATCAGCTGAGAAGTTTTGCGGAAATTAGTTTTAATCGCATCGAACATGTTTTTTTCATTTGAATTGTATTAAATATGTTCTCCATTTCTAATTTTAATTGTATTTAGTATTAAATATGCTCTCGACTTCTAATTTTGATTATATTTAATATTAAATATGTTCTCGACTTCTTATTTGAATTGTATTTACTATTAAATATGTTCTCGACTTCACATTTGAATTGTATTTAGTATTAAATATGTTCTCGACTTCTTATTTGAATTGTATTTACAATTAAATATGTTCTCGACTTCACATTTGAATTGTATTTAGTATTAAATATGTCCTCGACTTCCAATTTTAGTTGCATTCAAAAGTAGAAGTTGGGATGACTTCTAATTTGATTGTATTTTATATTAAACTAGCTGACCCGCGCCCACTTCGTTGGGCATAATATTAATAATCCCCGAAGCGAGCACGAAAGCGAACTGAATTAAACCCGAAGCCATCGCGCGCCGTCCGCTGATGATGATGATGATGATGATGATGACACTCCGCAATAATGTGGCTTTCTATTGGTGAAAGAATTTTTAAAATTGATGATGATGATGACACTCAGCAATTTGAGATTTAAACTATCCTATCTCTCAAGTTGGATCGAACTGCACATGGTGTGCGAATTTTATTATAATCGGTTAAGTAGTTTAGGAGTTCATTGAGCACAAACATTGTGACATGAGATTTATATATATTAGATATGTTCCTGACTTCTTATTTGAATTGTATTTACAATTAAATATGTTCTCGACTTCACATTTGAATTGTATTTTGTATTAAATATGTTTTCGATTTCTTGTTTGAATTGTATTTAGTATTAAATATGTTCTCGACTTCACATTTGAATTGTATTTAGTATTAAATATGTTCTCCACTTTACATTTGAATTGTATTTAGTATTAAATATGTTCTCGACTTCACATTTCAATTGACCACGACATTTCATATTTTTTATTTCTATTATACTATGTTTAATAACATTTTCCTTGTTATTTTGACAGCTAGCAATACAAACATTATAAATTGTTTAAATAGGTACATATCAAGAAAAAAAAATATTTTTATTAGTACTTTGATAGCGCTAGCTAATATTTTTTTCGACAGAATCTTTACTTTTTACGAACACACAACTAAATCCCTATTAATATTATAAACGCGAAAATTTGCATGAACGATTACTCTTTAAAATTACTCTTTGAAAACTACTGAATGGATTTTATTGAAACTTTATAATAATATACATACATCAGAATAACATAACCCGTGTAAAAAAGTCGTAACTCAACTTGCGTCGAAAATGTTTTATTACGTAAATAAAGCGAGCATCATGGTTTACACCTTCTGTCAAAATCTCGTGAAGCTATTTACAAAAATGAAGGAATAAATGCAAAAATACAAAAATTGCGATTTTAAAAAACATAAAATTCCAGCATAAAATGGGGGTATGCATATTTACATTTATTCGTTTTAGAATTATCCCGCTGATAAAGTCATAAGTATGTTTACGTAAATTTTAAAAGAAGATTTACAAGAAAATCTATAACGCAAATATACATAATTACTTGTTCCTGTATTTTACAATCTAGGACTACTGTGTAATTCTAATTACTCTATCTACAAAAAAGGATTTTCCGTTAAATAACAACGTGATTATACTTACGACTCTAGATTATAATGAAATATAAGAGAGTACAAAGCCGTAAGTAGAGTTAAATTAGTTCATATATTTCTAAATACATAACTAAAAAGCAATAACTGTAGTTACCCCTGCAAATAAGTATGCGATGTGTTTCGTGGAATAAAGAAGTAACCGTGTTTTTTTAGATTATCTCGAAGTACATCAATCTGTTCCTAAATTAAATACCACGTGTAGTTGAAGGCAACTGTGACTTGCGATTATCTCTTTGAAACTTTTTCTAGACCTCATAATAAAAATATAGGACAGTTTTTTTAAGCTCCAGAATAGTAGGTGAAAATCACTTACTTGCTTCTTCCAGGAATAGTGCGATATTACTACTACACTTTATAAAGATGAACGCCACGATAATATAAGCTTATTTTGAGTAGCTTATCCAGCTCAATCCAACTAGTATTTGTTGGTTGTCTTAAGACTACTTTCTGCACTTAATGTTATTATATATATATGTGTGTCTATATGTATTATGGGTAAGTATATATGTGTGTATGTATGTATGAAATCAATTAATCATATCTATTTTAATAATGTATGTATTGTATGCAGTATGAATATGACGCTTTTATTATTTATATTTTAAAAACAAGTAGGTACAATATATAAACATTGCAGCCCCGCAAATTTTTCTTTAACATTTTACAAAACTATTTAGGGTTGGCTGGAAGAAATCTCTCTGAGAGATAAGTCCGCCTTTGGACCAATTAACTTATTACCTTCTAATATATATTTTTCAGTGTATTTCTCACGGTAAGGAAAGTTTTCGAGGTTTGGATATGTTTGTGAAGTGATACTGCTTGATATTCTTCAGGCATAAGAAAAACCTTTTCATCCTTTGTAGCAATTGCGGTTATGGCGAGATAGTTCGACTTTCCGTCTATTGATGGTTTGATTTCAAACGTAAATTTTAACTTCTCCATTGATATTTTTTGACAATAAATGTCGTTTTATAAGTTATTTTTGTGATTAGGACGACAAAATTAGTGAAACACAATTGAATTTCTCTGTAAGACAAAGATTTTAATGATTATTTTGTTACATGAAATGAAAGTTTACAATTTACTTTTTACTAATAAACTTACATACCTGTAAGACAAAGAAACAACATTTAATTTAATTGGTAATAACCAACAATGTCTGTTCCAAAACCACAACTAAAACACTAACATTAGAATTAATACATTATTCTCTCAATAACAATTATGAGATGCATAAGCTTATAGGTTATCCATTTTCATAGCTCAAACTTCATCTATCTGTCATGTCACGTTCGATGACGTTTGATGCGCAAGAAAATTCAAATTAAACAAAATGATATAATATTTTTCTTTACATATATATTATTTTTATTGTTTAATTGTGGACAAAAAAGGGTATATATAACAAAAAGCAAAGAACATTTCATAATATCTAGTTATCTATATAAATAAAAATGAATTGTTGTTCGTTAGTCTGCTTAAAACTCGAGAACGGCTGGGCCGATTGAGCTGATTTTGGTTTTAAAATGTTTGTCGTAGTCCAGGGTAGGTCTAAACGGTGAGCAAATAAGGAAAAATTGCGAGTAAGATAGAGTAAGACGACAATTTCATTTTCCCATATAAAAGTTGATCACTTACTTTCTGTCAAACATTTGACGGTATTTGTACTCTCAGTTCCACTCGAATTGAAGAACGCATTAAAACAAGACTTTTGAATCGACAACATAATATCAACTTTGCTTATAACATCGTGTATTTAAATTTCAAAATATAAAAATAATTAATGTGTTGACATATTTGATGGGTGCCAACCTTACAGTGTTACTAACTCTCAAAATATTTTTATTATATTGTTTTGTCATCTCATGTAAAAAGAACCCGTGTATCCGAGAACATTCCATTGTTTTGTCCATATAGACCAGGTTATAAGCCTTTAAAAATAATAAAAAGCGAAATGTATTAGTAACTCTTTATTTCCATCAACTTGGCTCCATCTACTTGGGAACCACTTGGCTCGCCAGGACATGATGATATGGTGGAAGTACTAGGCGACTCGGACAAATCTGATTCGACCAGAACATAATTATAATTAGGCGGTACGAAGTTCACCGGGTCAGCTAGTGATATAATATTTTTCTTTACATATATATTATTTTTATTGTTTAATTGTGGACAAAAAAAGGGTATATATAACAAAAAGCAAAGAACATTTCATAATATCTAGTTATTATAGAATATATATAACGTACTAAGGATACAAACTAATTAAACAGAACAACGTAACTCGTGTTCGCTGTTCATGGTCAAAGTCATTCAGGGCTCCCGTAGCGTTCGCACACGCTCCGTCTGAAAGCCAATATGGCTGACATCAGGCGATCTTCATTGCCTCTAATTACATAGCTCCACTGGGCTTCATCTAAGGTCACGTGCTCGGAATGTTGGAGCCGATGTATATTTCTATTAGTTGCATAAATTAATTAATCTTTATTGATGTTATGTTACACGTTAGTTGTCAGAAATACTCTAATGAAAAAAGGTTATATTTAAGGACTATCTAAACTAATATGAAATAGAGGAAAGATTTGTATTTTTGTATGTAACGAATAAACTCAAAAATTACTGGACTGATTTTAATAATTCTTTTTTCATTAGAAAGCTACATTATCACTGAGTAACATAGGCTATATTTAGTACTAGATTACTATACAAATCTTTAGAAATTCTTATTAAAACCAATCGAACGTGTAAAATTTGCCATAAAATGTCTTTCACGCATACGCAAATTTTTTATCTTTCGGAAAATCTCTTTTTGTACATAGAGTAATTAGAATTACACAATAGTCCTAGATTGTAAAATACAGGAACAAGTAATTATGTATATTTGCGTTATAGATTTTCTTGTAAATCTTCTTTTAAAATTTACGTAAACATACTTATGACTTTATCAGCGGGATAATTCTAAAACGAATAAATGTAAATATGCATACCCCTATTTTATGCTGAAATTTTATGTTTTTTGGCAAATTTTACACCCTCGATTGGTTTTAATAAGAATTTCTAAAGATTTCTCTAGTAATCTAGTACTAAATATAGCCTATGTTACTCAGTGATAATGTAGCTTCCTAATGAAAAAAGAATTATTAAAATTGTTCCAGTACTTTTTGAGTTTATTCGTTACATACAAAAATACAAATCTTTCCTCTTTATAATATTAGTGTAGATATATATATATGAAATGAAATAAAAAAAATAAATATATATACTATTTTTTGGTTTTAACAATATTTTCTTTATCTTCTAGTGGTTAATATTGTTATCGCACTTTCAATATATCAGTTTCATAGTCGATCTTTTGTTGCACTTTAATAATTTCATTGAGTTTCAACTAGAGTTTCCGCGGAAATGTTATAGCGAATAGTTGATTAATTAACGAAACTAATTTCATGAATGTCACTGACAGACACAGGACTGAAATTTAATATTAAAGATAATAATTATACTATTCTGTGTATAGTTTAATTATTTTTAACTCATAACTTATTTATTCGTTACAATTTAATTTTAGACAACTATTTGACGAATTTCGAAATATACTAAAAATATATACAATATTCTACGAATATAAAAAAAACAATGTCGAGTAATGCCGAAAACTGAATATTTGCGGCAACACTAGTTTCAACTTAGATTTTAGGGTTTACAAATAAATTAATTAAAACTATACACAATTACGATCACAGGTTTTAGTCTAGATCTAGGAGACGTTAAAGAAACTAATAACCAGATAGCGAGTTTGACGACTCTCTCTCTTAACACATACCCGTGTATGATGATTAGAGATCGGATAATCGGATGCATATTTACCTAAATTTAATTTTGGCTCACAAATTATGGAAGCGGCTTTTTAAAATACATTTTGTTAAATAAAAATCCCGGGAAAATACGGGACTGCAAATTTAACGTAGTGATATTGTTTGAAATTACTAAATTAGCACGTGGTATTTTCAAAAGACCGAGACTCCGGGTTCATTTATACAACTATGCATACGTATTTACATGAAGTTTAGTTTCAGTTCTCCGTGCGATTTATGAATGTACGATATATGACATGAAGAGTGTTATACGGAAGTAGTGAGCTAGTTTGACTAAAACAATAATCAATTAAATAATTGAATAAAACAACAGAAATGGTGAAAATTTTTATTTAACAAAACCATAAAAAAGCCGTTTCCATACTTTGTCTTAAACTAACTTTAGGTAAATATGCATCCGATTATCCGATCTCTAATGATGATAAAGAGTTTCACAGATCAGACGCCACGTTAAATCAAACCATTATACATGACTTTGTTATTATGTACACTGAATTAGAAATACACAGAGAAGCAGTAATAAACAATGTGATAGCATAATTAGAGAAATGAAACACGCTCGCATTAAGCGGACCAATTACCGAATTAAACACATCAAAATGCAGTTAGACGCACGCCTCGTAATCAATTCATGCCAATAAAAATCATCGCAACCGCATTAGAATCAATTTCAATTTCAAATTATTTAAGTGGTGTTTTTGTCATTTGTACAGTTAGCAACAAGACTAGCATTACATTTGCGATACGAAAACCGCAGCTATTGCGAGCGAGATAGAGCTGTCAAGGTTGACGTGTTAAGTGACATTTCCGCGTCAATGTCGTATATTAAATTATATTAACAACAATTTGTATGGAGGTTCGCTATTATCCTTTATTCAATATATGCATTTACATAACGTCGCAAAACAAACAACACTCCGCTAATCAAATAAATAAATTACGCACTAAGTGATAAAGTAGTTTTTTGAATGAATCTTATAAATCATGTCTTGTATAATAACTAGAGATCGGATAATCGGATGCATATTTACCTAAAGTTAGTTTAAGACAAAGTATGGAAACGGCTTTTTATTGTTTTGTTTTTTTATTTAATTATTTAATTGATTATTGTTTTAGTCAAACTGGGTCACTACTTTCGTATAACACTCTTCATGTAATAAATCGTACATTCATAAATCGCACGGGGAACTGAAACTAAACTTCATGTAAATGTACGTATGCATAGTTTTAAAAAATGAACCCGGAGTCTCGGTCTTTTGAAAATAAATACCACGTGCTAATTTAGTAATTTTCAAACAATATCACTACGTTAAATTTGCAGTCCCGTATTTTCCCCGGATTTTTATTTAACAAAATGTATTTTAAAAAGCCGCTTCCATAATTTGTGAGCCAAAAATTAACTTTAGGTAAATATGCATCCGATTATCCGATCTCTAATAATAACATTAATAACAATTAATAAAATCAAAATAATAATCTTTATTGTAAAGAGCCCAAGAGCTTATATAACCTTGAACACATACGAGAAGAAAAAGCACTCTCCACATGCTTAAAAATTGGGATAGTATTTCAGAGAAGAACAGAGAAGAAACTCTGAGAGTATATAATTTTTTCCCTCTAACATAAATTTTCTTACATTAATATTTCCTACACTTACGCCAATTAGCCTAGACCAGTGATTCCCAAAGTGGGGGTCCCCTAGGGGTCTATGATAACCTGCAAGGGGTTTACATTAGCGAAAAAAAAAATTGGGGTCCATGATATGAAAATGGGGGTCCACGATAGTGGATCTCAACAAACACTGATAATACATATTTTTTAGCATTGTATTTTTCTTCTAATATAAAGACGTATACATTATTTATAAAAATACCTATGAAGTAAAAAAGTTATTAGGCAAAGAGATTACGACACAAAAAAGTTTGGGAGCCACTGGCCTAGACCAAAGTAAGCTGTGTAAGGCTTGTGTTATGCGATTTAGGGCAACCGATAGACATAAATATATTATACATATATAAACATTTTTGATAGAAATCTACCCCAACCGAGACTCGAGATCGAGTTCGGGTCCTCAGAGATGATAAGTTTGTGTGTATTCGTTTAAAGTTCAGTATAAAACATATTTCTGTATAACCAACTAAATAATTTATTGTTTATCCTACGTATCGACAACCCTACATCAGCGTCCGCGGAATACTAAGCAGAAATCTATTGAGCGCCATTGTGTCTACAGTTGGCTAGCTTTTATTTTCTCTTAACAGCTGACTAGGGGTGTCATTAAAAAGTTTTTCTTACGTTTTGAAGCCAATTTGTCGGAAAAGTAATAAGTTTTCTGGTCTTCGAAATCCTACCTTCAAAAGAAGTAGGAACCTTTAATATATGACTGAAAACTATATTTATTCCCTCCATTCAAGGTATTAAAATGCGACCTTACTTCCTAATTTCCTCGTATTACTGTCCTAAATAACCTATTCGTTCATTCCACGTTTATGTAATGTGACTAGAACCTTTTTAAGGTTCAGTTAACCTTTGCCTCGGAGTTGAATAATACACGTAAATCATTGCTCTGCGTTAAATGGTCTGCAGTTATTTCAACCAGTTCCGGAACTCACCGCTGTTTTCAGGGGTTTGTTTCACCAGCTGTTGCCATGGTGACCACCGACCCTGGCTCGACCTGGAAATAAAGAACACCTCGGTTACACATAACTAGTTCACACAAGCTCATTCATTATGTAATGGCAACCTATCAAATATTGGAATTAAAAGCCATTCACTAGATGAATGTATAGCATTTATTTATTACAAGTATATAATGTTATGCAAGATAATTACAGGTAAGAAACAAATGATTAATAAGACTGGACTTTTCATAAGATACATATGATTTCAATCTTCTGAATGAAGGCTATTTATTAAGTACTAGCGCACCCGATAGACTTCGTCCTGTCAAAAAGATTTGTAATGTGGCAGTTTTTTGATCCTACCTATTTTATAGATAACTAGCGGACCCGACAGACTTCGTCCTGTCAAAAAGATTTGTAAAGTGGCAGTTTTTTGTTCCTACATGAAATGACATATGATGACATTAAATTTGTTTGACAGAACTAACGTCACTTTTTTGTCTTGCCAAAGGTTCAAATTGGCTTTTAAGTATTAATACAAATTGTTTGTATAAAAATGTTGACTTTACACTTTTTCAAATTTTATTTTTTTATTTTCTCTACGTACAAACCTTCTCTGGACTTCTACGAATAATTCAAGACCAAAATTAGCCAAATTGGTAAAGGCATTGTTGAGTTATGCGCTTATCAACACATTTTGCGATTCATTTTTATATATAAGATTAAATGTAAAAAAGTAGTTATAGTGACGTAACTACAATAGTTAGACATATGGTCTCGCGACGTTTTTTGTAGATATTGATATATTCTATAATATTGTCGAACATTATTTTGTCCTATCATTAATACTCTTCGCAGCGTATGCGATGAAACACATTTTATGGCTAATTTTTTTACACTTTCGGTTGGTTTTAATAAGAATTTCTAAAGATTTCTATAGTAATCTAGTACTAAATATAGCCTATGATACTCAGTGATAATGTACACTGACGGACTCATAAACTGCATCAAAGTTCAGGTTTACTCTAAAAGGATTTTTTATAATAAGTATGCAAACTTTTTAGATTAAATTATATAAATATGGAAAGACTGGCTCTTAATCATAAAAAGAAAAAATAGAACTGCAGTAAAACAAATGAATATAGCCGGGAAAAGAAAATTTACTCGTAGTATCAGATTTGCGTGTTAATTTATAGCAAATTTTAAATTGATTCTCATTGATTTTTTTGTTTTGTCAATTGAATTATTGTTACCAGCATAATTGTTGGGTTAGTTTTTTAACACATCGAGAGATTTTGAACCATAATATGGATACTTCGTCCGAACAAGCGGCACAAATTGTAGCATTGGTGCGGGAGCCCCAACCCCCCCTTTCCCCCTTATTCCCTTTTAAAAGGCCGGAAACGCATCTGTGACTCTTCTGGTGTTGCGGGTGTCCATGGGCAACGGTTATCGCTTTCCATCAGGTGATCCGTTTGCTCGTTTGCTGCCTTATCCTATAAAAAAAAGGAGCAGAGCAGTGAAGGGAAATGTTGGAGAAACGGGAGATGTACCCCATTTTTTAAGCTTCCGTTACGTGTGCAATCTTAATGGTTAAAACTACACAGAAAACATGTATGACGGAAATGATCTCCTTAAAATTATATAAAAAATATCTCACGACAGCATATGTCTATCTTTTATGGTTGACTCACAGAAACACGTGTAATGGTAAAATTTTTATGAAATGTGTCTTATTTGAAGAATAATTAAAAATGCTACCTAAATATTACGATTCCACGCGGACGAAGTCACGGGCACAGCTAGTTTTAAATAAAACTTAGATACATAAAATAATATTATCGAAATAGTTAAAAACAATCTCCATTAGCGGGCAAATGGTGCAAGCAGTTAGTAATCAGTGCGGTCCACGAGAGTTCAACCAACAGGTCGGTGTAGCCGAGGGCATTTGTCTGTAGCCAAATTGACGAAGCAATTTCGGTAGCTGCCCTTGTTGCGAGGGAGGCAGATAACAGTGAAATTACATTAATTTATCATTTCTTGGACTATTCACAATTTCGTGGCGATACTGGAAATGGCGATAATTTCGCTTAAATGGCCTCTGCGCGTTGGATCCGTGTTTTGATTTGCAATGACAACTAATACCGTCTTTACCGCATGGGCCCCGTGCCCAGGGCCCTTATTTTCAGTGCAGCATTCCAACCGCGGGATGGCGCGACCATAACTTATTTAGTGAGCATGACAAACTTATTTTATTAATATTAATATTAGTCGCGTGTTTTACTTTCCAAAAGGGTCTCTCAATTCCTGTGTACCCAAGGGCCCCAGTTTAGTTTAAGACGGCAGTGATGATGACAACAGTTCATGTGAACTACCCTTTAAGCTGCATTTCTCATTGTACAAATTTGTAATGCACCGTCCCCTGTTCTAGAGGGCGAGCGTTTTATTACCAAAGGCTGTAGGTAGTGTTTAGTTGGTAGGCTGGCCTTCTGCTAGAGTCCAGCATAACCACCCGCCGTAGTCCGGGCGCGGGTGGTATCCGGTGTAAGGTCCTCCGAGCACCAAGGGGTTATTAAGACGACTACAATAGTAACGCATCCTATCCATCATAGTGGAGGGATACACGGGCAGAGGAAGGCCGAATAAAAGATGGATCGATTGTGTGAAGAATGATATAAGAATGAAAGGAGTAAGCATGGAAATGAGATAGAGAGGAATGGAAGAAAAAGATCTACTGCGCCGACCCCAGATAATGGGAAGTGGGCAAGAGGGAAAACAAACAATAGTAACGCATCCCTTATGAGAATTCACTACCATCCCCCGTGGAAAAAAATTGTACAAATAGAGATTAGACTAGGGTTCCCGGGAGACCCTGGTAATAATGGTTAACCTCCCGACCTCCTGGAGAGTTATAATTTCTCCGGTTTTTTCTAAAAATTAAATACATCAGCAACACCGCCCACCGTTTCGCTACCGACTTAAACCTGTTCGTCTTAAATCATAACTTAGATTGTGACAAATTGTACGACGAGGTTGGACTTTTGCGTGAGGTGCCAACGCATTTTGTTGAAGAAAATCGAATGGATTTACGCTGGGTTGACTTCTTTACGAAATCGAAAAACAGAAATCCTTGTACTGAATTGAAAAAAAATGGTCACGTTTGTTCTTTCCATCCCTGTCTCTAATGCTTCATGCCAGCGTGTATTTAGCACGATGGAGCAAGGAAAGAAACCCAATGAGTATTTTATTTCGTATTTTCATGTGAAAACTTTTACGAATTTGTGGTAAAAAACCGACAAATATTAGATGCTGTTCGAAAACAAAATATTAATTAAAAAAATAACCCCCCCCCCCCTCCCTCCAATAAATACCTCAAACATACAATTCTCCCTTGGTCTTTTCGAGAGTTGACAACCCTAGAATAGACTCAGTTGGTATCCTCCTCGCATTCTCATTACATTCATTTAAATAGCCTTTACGCATTGGATCTATATCCCCGCCTTATAAAGGACCGTGTTTTTTTTTATTGCCTTACGTGGCAGACGAGCAAGCGGCACGCCTGATGTTAAGCGTCAACCGCAGCTCATGGACTTGGCAATTCCAGGGGTGGACACAGCTACGCCGCTGCCTACCGAGATAAGGTTACTCTCTTGAAGCCTCGTTTGAAGAGGGACATGTCATAGCGCAGGGGAAACACCGCAACAGGAAGATCATTCCACAGCTTACATGTCCGTGGAAGAAATGATCGCTGGAAACGCACCGTACTAGACGGGAACGGATCCAGGTAGAAAGGGTGAAGTCTATTGCGGCGTCGAGTGGTACGGTGATAGAATGGACGAGTGATATAAGCGGCATAACGATGGAATATGATATTCGACCAGGAAACGGTAAGTTCAAATGTCCACGAATCATGATGGGAGGCGATTGTGGTCAGCTGACTTTTGAATTGACTGGATATTAAGTTTCAGAAGCACCCTCACCACGACCGCAATAAAACAATGCGGATCAGATATTTGCCTAATATCAATATCTATAGTTTGCACTGGATCGCGTGACGCCAAGGTTTTTGTGCCAACCGCTTTTTACTCGAAGCCAATGAACTAGGCCGTTGATACAACGCTGTGTGCTGTCAACAGTGACTTATACCGTTTCAATAGGGTCTATAATTGCGTAGTTCGTGTGAACGCCGACTGCTAAGTTTTTATGAAGGCGTCTCTTTGTGATAAGTTCAAGGCTTGATGTTTCGTTTCCGGAGAATTGTGTCTCCGAGATAAATATTGTTGACGTGATTCTGTCACGTATAAGTTTGTATAGGCTTCTGTTGACATTTGAGTCATCTTTATTTGTCTCTTCCAGAAATAGCAAAATCTAAGTTTATTCTCGAAATAGGATTTTTGCAATCACTTTTGGACGTCAAAGATGCTACGCCATTGGTTCACAAGTCTACAACAGAAGACCTTGTACTGGAAATAACCAGCAAGGGTTTTTTTTCTCTCCTTTCATTTTTACAGTCGTCAATTAGAAGCTGGCCTCAGATAGTCTATAGCCAACTTTCATTACAAGTTAAAACAAGTTCACGTTAAATCTATAAAAGTTATAGTTTCATTGTGTTATTTCTATTGAGTTATCAAAATTGAACTCAAACATGACTAAAACACAAATGCTCGTAGTCGTCATACAAACATCGACCCCACCGGGACTAAAACTCGGGACTTTGAAGTCGTTTTACCAATAAATATTATTTGGTTTACTGTTTAAAAATCAAGGTATGTTTAGGTGTGACTTTTTAAATAAATTACTGCGGTTTTTTTTTTTACACCAATTAACCTAGCCCAGACTAAGCTCTATAAGGCTTGTGCTATGGGATCTAGGGCAACGGATAGACATCATATATTATACATATATACATAATTTTTATTTAAATATAGATCAACAACCATGACTAAGGTACAAATGCTGGCATTCATCACACAAACATCTGCCCCCACCGGGATTCGAACCCGGGACCTCAGAGATGGCGACACCTTGAAACCGGTGTACTATCCACTCGACTATGGAGGTCGTCAACGACTAAATTAAGAAAGAATAAAACACAAGTTTTCTTATGTGTGTTGGTGAATAATGTATATCATTTTAAGATATTACAACATTATTTATATAAGCAAAAAGTCCTTTATCAAACATTTAATTTTTAAAATTATATACATATCGTTTGTAAAAACCTGAAAGTAAGCATCAATGAATATTCGACTAAGTTTGTATGGATGGATGTTTGTAACTCTTTCACGTAAAAACTACTGAATGGATTTTAATGAAACTTCACAATAATATATAACTTATACATCAGTATAACACATAGGCTACAATATGTCAAGATATTGTGTGAATAGTTCAAAATATACACACATTTATGTTTTTTCATAAGTATTTATCGAGAATATTGGTGAATTATAAATCGGGCAGTAAATAAGGGACGTTTCGTGATAGTTTTTTGGTGCTGTCAGAAAATTTGTAATACAAAAATTTCAGCTAAAACATGACATGAATTGTAGCCTATCTGTTATACATCGGAATAACACATAGGCTACAATATGTCAAGATATTGTGTGAATAGTTCAAAATATATAGGTACACATTTATGTTTTTTCATAAGTATTTATCGAGAATATTGGTGAATTATAAATCGGGCAGTAAATAAGGGACGTTTCGTGATAGTTTTTTGGTGCTGTCAGAAAATTTGTAATATAAAAATTTCAGCTAAAACATGACATGAATTGTAGCCTATCAGTTACACATCGGAATAACACATAGGCTACATTTTATTAAGGCACACGCCACGCTAATATAAGCTACTCGAAATACTAATCCTGCGCAGACGAAGTCGCGGGCACCAGATAATTTAAAAATAAAATGGGATACAATATCCAAAGCATTACATAGAATCGTAATAAATATGGACTTACAGTATGAAAATTCACTGTTACATTTGCAAAAGTGTCGCGTTCGCTTAATGGGGTATAAACATTTGTTTGACATTCCTTCACGTCGCTAAGTGACGGGTCCATGTTTCCAGATAAAAATACATCAAGGCTAGACTATTAACCTTTGAGAATTTAAAAATAATATTAATATTTGCTATTGTTTTAGTTACTTTGTTTTCCGTCCTTACATGTTTCGCCATGTCCATACTATAGGCCAGTCATTAAAGCCTGAAACCCGAAAGAAATTAGTAACTCGCTAAAATTTTGAGGGGTCATTAAGGAAGGTGAAATACCTTACCGTGTGATTTTGCAGCGCTCTGGGGTGTACGGAAAGGGTTGAAAGGGATGAAAAGTGATTTTTGTTAATAACATTGTCAAAAAAATTAGTAACACGCTGCAAACCTAGAATTAGGTTGTTCTCATTGTTTTGTAACGTGTATTAATTTTGCAGCGTTTTGCAATGTACGGAACATTGTTTATTATTAAAAAACAGTACATTTTGTTAATAACAAGGGTAAAAAATTAGTAACACGCTGCAAAAACTACTTTTTTCACCCTTGTTATTAACAAATTTCATTGTTTTTTAATTATAAACAATGTTCCGTATATTGTAAAACGCTGCAACATAAATAGACATTACGAGTTGGTTTCAGGCTTTAGTGACTGGCTTACTAAGTCACTTATCACAAACATACCAATATATCCTCCCTCTATCTTTGAAACGCTAAGGAAAAACAGATAAAGAAAATGGCGGGAAATCTATTTTATATTACTTTTTAATATCGTCTATATCTTCTCAGTTTATCTTTCTCTCACTTTCTTTCTTTCATTTCTCATTACTGCTTTCTTCATTGTTTGATACTTCATTGATGAGTTTACATAATGTCTAAAAATTGATAACTGAACAGAAGGGATCTCGGGAAACTCTGAAGAGAAAAGATAAAGGTAGGAAAACTATTTTGCCTTTTTATAAGTTCAAGGTACATGATAAAAAGACGCTAATGGGTAGGGCTATTACAAGATCATTGATTACTTAAATGATGCCAATGCTTGGTGTTGATTCTAAAGTGTAAATATTTGTTTTCCCGTAAAAATTGTAAACACATATGTACGTTGTATGGTAACGACATAATTGATTGTAAATGTTGTTATTACTTTTGATAAAGCGGATTAGTTTCTAGCGCCCATTCTTCTTATCAGCTAAAAAATACGTCCTGAATGGGTGGTAGGAAAAAATATTTGGACGATTCAAAACAGCTTTCTATAAAGTTATATTTCAATAAATTTAATTTTGATTTTATGTTGACATAAAATATTGTGATAATGGAAATGTGCGGTAAAAAAAAGTGTCAAAGATCGAGAAGCGAAAGCTCAACTCCAACCCATCTAGTTAGGACACAGAGAAAGGTTGGATGAAAGAAATTTCTAAGGCACATGGAGCCGGTTGGTATGGGACAACCTTGACGAACATACTTGGACCGAGTCGGTGATATAATGAAGGAAGATCAACCTCCTCGTGGTGTACCCTGGGCAACGTCTTTTGACGGCTAATAGTCTGTCAGAGGGCTCCCCGAGAGAGGGGGCGCGGGATGGTCGGGTCTAACCTGGCGGGCCGCTTCTAGCGGCCAGTGGCGGACGAGCGAAGCCCCCCTTTTTTTTAAGAGGGGATAGTTGTCATCCAGGGAACCCATTTTGGGTCGGTGGATAGCGGCAGATGTTCGGCGGTCGCCCTTGAGACGGCGCGGAGTGGTGGTCGTCCGCTAGGGTTCCCATCAGGGGCCTCGTCAGGGCGCGATGCTGCTCTCCTTCGGGATTAGTGCTCGCGTCCAGGCGCAATCGGAGGCGGGGTCGGTGAGGTTTTTAGTGGGTAGGCCTAGCCCCTTCTGGGGAGGAGAGCCCCACATAACCTGACTTACGGGTATGCGATTCAATGCATTTCCCACATCGTTACAAAAAAGTCAAGAGTCAAGAAAAGTCAAGATCAACCGACGAGCGTGCATAAAAGTATTAATAAAAGTCGAAGAAGCTAAGGATGTATGTTTGGACCGTAGATCTCTGCCTACCCTCATGGGAAAGTGGCGAAAGTTTATTATGTATGTTTACCGTCCAAAACTACCCTCACATTTTAAGATTGACTGATAGAGAATACCAGAGCCTGATTGTTCGTTGTACGAAAAAGATTAAATAAAAAAATAGTCAAATTGTCATCAGTTTCTCATTTGAATTTAGAGGGCGCGAATAGTTTCCGAGACCAGACTTCATCTATCCCAGGCGATGAAGGAAACTATAACTTTTATTTTTATAGGATAGGGCAGCAAACGAGCAAACGGATCATCTGATGGTAAGCGATTACGGTTATCGCTTACCATCAGATGATCCGCCCATAGACACTCGCAACACCAGAGGAGTCGCAGATGCGTTGCCGGCCTTTTAAATGGAAATATGCTCTTTTTTTGAAGGTTTTGATACTGCATCGATTCGGAAATACTGCAGGCGACAATTCATTCTACAGTTTAGTAGTGCGTGGCAGAAAATTCCTAGAAAAACGCACTGAGTTATAAAATCACCTAAGTATGACTCATAAATACCTCTCCATGCTTATTCCGTACCATAATTGATTTAATATTATGGGGCATTACGCGCCAGCTCATTGCCCAAGAGCGGTATAAATAATATCCGATCTCTGGAGAACAGGGACCGTCTATTTGTGGAGGAATGCGAACTCCTATTTCGGCGGCATAGTGTTGTCCCTAGCGTCGGGATACGAGCTATACTGAACGGATATTGTGTTCTTATTCAATACTAGCTTTCTGCCCGCGGCTTCGCCTGCGTGGGTTTCGGGATTGGGTCTATAGAGGGTTAAGGGTCATAGCTTTTGCCCACGGCTACATATGCGTGGAAGTCGGTATATGGCGCGAAGGTTTTATCGCGTTTCCCGTGGGACTATATGTTTTTCTGCGATAAAAAATACCGCAAAGCCTTGCTCAAGAATCACTCCATCTATTGATGAAAACCGCATGAAAATCTGTGCAGTAGTTTTTGGACGAAGCCTTTATTGCGCATCCCGTGGGATCTGTCGATTTTTCCGGGATAAAAAGTAGCCTATGTTACTCGGGGTTAATGTAGCTTTCAAAAGGTGAAAGAATTTTTGAAATCGGTCCAGTAGTTTCGGAGCCTATTCATTACAAACAAACAAACAAACAAATCTTTCCTCTTTATAATATTAGTATAGACTAACGGGTGCTCTTCGTCTGCGCAGAATTAGTATTTCGAGTAGCTTATATTATCGTGGCGTATATCTTTACAATTTATAACTAACGTGTAATACAATATATAAATCTAATGCCCTCTGCATTCCCAAACTTTTTTGTGTCGTAGACCCTTCGCCATGTTTTTCGGTTTTGCCTAAAAGAATAAAATAAACTTTTACATATAAAAGCTTGTCGCGAGATTTACTTACTTATAGAATACTTTTAACGACAAGCTTTTATATGTAAAAGTTTATTTTGTTCTTTTTAGCGCATTTAATAAAAGCTTGTATTTAAAAAAAATACTTTTAATTTATTTTCCGACTAAAAATCCAAGCTTAGCAAACCCTTTCATTTGATACCCATATTGTTGGGGTGCATTATAAATAATTGGACCGAAATCTTGGGAAAGTCCGCCATATTCGATTAAGAGTGACGTCACATTATTTATCGAGATGTTCTTTGCAATTCCTTTCATTTGATACCCATATTGTAGGGGTGCAATAAAAATAATTGATCTGCCATCTTGGTAATGCCGACATGTTGGATTTAGAATGACGTCACACACATAACCATGCATTGTCATCCGACTTACACGTGAATGCAAAAGGAGATAATTTTTTTAGGCCCACTAGAAAACGGCAACGTTTATTGATATTACTGAACTCTAAAATATCAATTTATTATTAAAAGCAATTGCACGATATTATGAGTAAAAATGAAACGGGAATAATACAATCAATTAATTAAACTTAGTAATGACTTTTGACATTCGAGGTATAGGAACTAACGTTTCTTAAATCAAATGAAAGATAATTTAATATATATACAAATAATATATAAATATAATAATAGATAAAGGATAGTGTATTATTTCTTTTTTATTTTATTTAAAAGTATTGCACTCTTAATAATTATTTTAATACTATTTTAGATTATTTTAACTATTAGTTCGTCAGTCCAGTATCGTCGTGAAACGGAACGCGTCATCATTTTTGACAGCGACAGAATGGTACCTACACTGACATCCAATTGACGTCGGTTTGTTTTCAACCGAATTCTGTTGTTTACGTTTCCAACGGCTTGATTTCGTTTTCTTTCCCGTATCCAGTATTTAGAATGCAAAAAAGTAATACGGTTTCGGGCGTTTGGTAGTGGTCAAAGAAGATTGTATTTTTCAAGAATAAAAAAGTGTTGAATAGCATTTACGTAAAAAACAATTTGAATACAAATCAAAATAAAGCGACAACTACTAATAACTTTTAGGTTATTGAATTTTCATGTTTTAATTGATTTCTCAATATTCCCGTTAGATAAAAACAAGCTAATGTTCCTTATAATATCTAGGGTTAATAAGAAATTATTTAACGTATGTCTCATTAATAAACGTTACATTTTGTAGTGGGCCTATTCTCCATACAAGAAAAAATTATCTCCTTTCAGCTCAATCAGAGACCGGGTAGTGGGTCAAATTAAGATTCCAAGATTTTCTTACATAGTTACAACAAGTGAAGGTAATATAAAAGCTTGTAAAAAAATATTATGCGATTCAGGCATCGCATCGCATCGAATCAATATTCCACTCCGAATAATATCCGATCTGCACATCACTACTACTCAACTGTGCGTATGGATCCGATAAATATAATTTAGTAAAATATTGCCTACTTTATGGACGTTTAATATATGAACAACTTCTAGTAAGCGTACACATATAGTTTTACTAATATTGGGAATAGTGATTTTAGTTTACAAGTGAAAATAAACACAAGTTAAATTCTCACAATAGAATGGAGTTAATAAGGCATGTTTGTTCTTATTTTTTTCTAGCCGCTTCATCTGTGTGGAATTCAACAAAAAAGTTAATTCGTTTTTTTGCATTTTTACGGTTCCGTAGCCGAATGGCAAAAAAATGGAACCCTTATGGATTCGTCATGTCTATCCATCCGTATGTCACAGCCACCGTAACTTTAAGAGCTATATATACTGTGGAACCTTGGTAAGTAGATGTATTCGGTGAACCGCATTTAGATTTTGATACAAAAATAGAAAAAAACAATACATTTTTCGGGCTCCCCATTCTTAAGAACTGAAACTCAATTTTTTTTAATGAAACCCATACATATGGGTATCTAAGAATAGGTTTTCAAAAATTATATTGAGGTTTTCTTATATATTTTTTTCTAAAATGAATAGATAGGTTGCGTAAGAGACGCTTCCAAAGAGGAAAATGTGTCGTGGGCAAGTTCGTCAGTAATAGGCTTGTTGCCTAAATTTCAGTAGTTAGATACTAATATACCTTGATGCCTATTCTATACAAAATAATTATTATTTTTGAAAAAAAATGCTTATTTATAAGAATAATTTTGCATTTAATTAAATATTTGACATTAGTCATCAAAAACGCTCATGACTGTCATGGCGTCTTGAATGACGTCACGCCGTGCAAAACACAGCTGTTTTAGTATCGGAATATTCGGTATTGTGAAGTTATTTTAATAAAAAATAGATTCATCGTATTACAAGTACTGCATAGTGCCCCAGTGTACAAGCACAAGTGCAAACACTAAAAAAAATATTTATATACATGCCAAACAATCAGCAGATACGTAAAAAGTGGCTGACACTCGCGAGAAGGAATGATGCCCATTCTTCTTCGCACTTCCACAAGACACTTGGGAATGACATTTTGACTTTGACGTTTCGCACGGCGTGACGTAACACTTTTTAATTGGTGTTTGCTGTCACGTGACTTATGGCTTATTGTGTGCAATTTTATTTTATAAAAATATAAATAATCAAAAGTTATTATTTTATAAAACTTTGTTTTTTCATAATTAAATGATCATCTTAATAGTTATGCAACCTAACGCATCAGATTTGTTCATAGTGGATACAAGCCTATTATGTTGGATTCAAGGTTAAACATCACGTATTCAATAAACTCATCGCGGAGTCCAGATCCTCAAAATTAGGCCAATCATGAAGGCCTGGCCGTTTTACACATTTATTGTCATCTTTTCATGTCAAACCAGGGTCAGTAGAACCAACGGCTCAGACTGTCTCCTGGTCATCCCGGATGAGCCTCGATCGGTTGGGACTCAGACACAATTCACCGTGGCACTTGATTGCGGTGCTATCCTAAAGATTATCAGCCTCTTCTCTACAAAGGGAAAACAAAATATTTACGTTTAGTAATTGCCCTAACATGATAATAGGGAACGTGCACATCGATGGTGCTGCCAACTGGTGTCATAAATTTGAATGTGTTCCCTAGTTTAATATTTGACATTTACCATTTACATACAACACGTGTAAATAAACATAATTTTATAAGTGAAAAAATTGGTGGAAATACATATTATATACTTAATAATAATGCATTGTTGCATTCCTGGATGTACCAACACGTCAAAAAAATACAGTAAATCAAATGGCGTAAACGTTTATTACTTTCCAAGGAAAAGTATTCACATGCCATGGTTATGTGAAAAACGGCAAAAGTGGATAAACGCAGTAAAAAAACATATGTAAGTATGAGTCTTAAATTATATTGAAATTACTAAATAGCTCAGACATTTTCAGTCCCTTATCATAACCCAATAATTGCCGGTGAGATGGTTTACCCCATTGTTGGGCATTACTTGTTTTTGATTTAGCACTTTCTGGAGAATTTACATAATGAACTAAGGCACATACATGTTTACATTTACCTGATTGGCCAGCCTTGCATTTACAAATTGCACTTGTAATGTTTCTGTTACAATCAAGCTGCAAGTTGAGAAAGTACATAAATAGAATTAATGAAACGTATACTTTGAAAACATAATACATTTCATAAATTAAAAGGTAATTCAGAAAAAATTACAGTAATTTGCACGTCGTAAAGAATGGCAATTTTTGTTTGTGCGACAACTTTACCAGTTATCACAGTATCATTTTTGTCGTGAGTTTTCTCTTCAACATATAACACGTGGCCGGCCTCGAAGAGCTTTTTTCCTTTTAAATATATTTTGACCACGTTGTCGATCATTATTGATTGGTCTAAACCAATATTTTATAATTTTAATCATCATCTATCTATATAAATAAAAATGAATTGTTGTTCGTTAGTCTGCTTAAAACTCGAGAACGGCTGGGCCGATTGAGCTGATTTTGGTTTTAAAATGTTTGTCGTAGTCCAGGGTAGGTCTAAACGGTGAGCAAATAAGGAAAAATTGCGAGTAAGATAGAGTAAGACGACAATTTCATTTTCCCATATAAAAGTTGATCACTTACTTTCTGTCAAACATTTGACGGTATTTGTACTCTCAGTTCCACTCGAATTGAAGAACGCATTAAAACAAGACTTTTGAATCGACAACATAATATCAACTTTGCTTATAACATCGTGTATTTAAATTTCAAAATATAAAAATAATTAATGTGTTGACATATTTGATGGGTGCCAACCTTACAGTGTTACTAACTCTCAAAAATATTTTTATTATATTGTTTTGTCATCTCATGTAAAAAGAACCCGTGTATCCGAACGTTCCATTGTTTTGTCCATATAGACCAGGTTATAAGCCTTTAAAAAATAAAAAAAGCGAAATGTATTAGTAACTCTTTATTTCCATCAACTTGGCTCCATCTACTTGGGAACCACTTGGCTCGCCAGGACATGATGATATGGTGGAAGTACTAGGCGACTCGGACAAATCTGATTCGATCAGAACATAATTATAATTAGGCGGTACGAAGTTCACCGGGTCAGCTAGTAAAAAATAAAAATATGTAATTTTGATTTTTGTTTATATTGTTGACAACACGATGACAGGTCTGATAAGTTTCTTTTATTGTCCGCATAGTGTCTCTTCTGTCGCAGTAGTGCTGCCACCTATAGTTTGTGCGCGGTCCCTATAGTACATTATAATACAAGTGTAATATTCAGCCGAGAATGTAATTTTTAACTGCTCACGAGTGTTATACGACGTTTTTCAACACCATTGCGAGTAAATAATACAAACTTTATAGGTCATAAAAATTTATTTTGAAAAACAATTTGTGAAAGTACATTTATAAAAATGTTACCTTCACCGCCAGTCAATAGGCTTGTTGCCTAAATTTCAGTAGTTAGATACTAATATACCTTGATGCCTATTCTATACAAAATAATTATTATTTTTGAAAAAAAATGCTTATTTATAAGAATAATTTTGCATTTATTAAATATTTGACATTAGTCATCAAAAACGCTCATGACTGTCATGGCGTCTTGAATGACGTCACGCCGTGCAAAACACAGCTGTTTTAGTATCGGAATATTCGGTATTGTGAAGTTATTTTAATAAAAAATGGATTCATCGTATTACAAGTACTGCATAGTGCCCCAGTGTACAAGCACAAGTATAAAAACACCAAAAAAAATTATTTATATACGTGCCAAACAATCAGCAGATACGTAAAAAGTGGCTGACACTCGCGAGAAGGAATGATGCCCATTCTTTTTCGCACTTCCACAAGACACTTGGGAATTACATTTTGACTTTGACGTTTCGCACGGCGTGACGTAACACTTTTTAATTGGTGTTTGCTGTCACGTGACTTATGGCTTATTTTGTGCAATTTTATTTTATAAAAATATAAATAATCAAAAGTTATTATTTTATAAAACTTTGTTTTTTCATAATTAAATGATCATCTTAATAGTTATGCAACCTAATGCATCAGATTTGTTCATAGTGGATACAAGCCTATTCTGATATATTGGTTATTATTTCATTCGTACAATCAATTTCATCGCTTGATGACATTTTTGATATAAAAATCTTAACAAAAGAAACAATGCAAAATATCTACTTGCAAAATAGTAGTGAAAATTGAAAAATGGCGCGTTTACTTTTTCATTGACGGCTTTGTGCGCGAAAAACTAAGGTACCGACGCTTATACAGCCAAAACAGCAAATTATATAATTTTTGCAAAATAAATATATACTTTTAATATTTATGTATGATTTCTATTTAATAGTTGTAATTTTAGATAAGTTTTTATAATTGTATATCTTTAAACAGAGTGTTTCTAAACGCCAAACTTATTTAATTTACAAAAATGTTTCAGCATTTTGCATATAAATTCTCTTTGGTTCCTATTTTTTTTTTCTTATAAATAAAAGCGTGACTTTTCTTTATGAAACTATTACTTTTGATTACATTGTGTGCAGTAATCGAATTATTTCGAAATTCGAAAGATATTATAAGTTGGTAATATGATACATTGTGAAACTAAAATTGGTGTAGTTACATACCAATTACGAGCAATGGTGTTGAAAAAGTAACTTTTAATATTAATTGAATTTGTGTAATAAGCATTTCTTAAAACACTATACATATATATATCTCGGCGCAAATGACTATTGACTGTCTGTTCGTGCGCCTTCCACAAAAACACTCATTGCGACGCTGAACATAGCCATCTGAGGTTTCAGCATAGGTCCGTCCAAAAAAAAAACAAAAAAAAAATCTATTGACTGTCTCGTATAATTAAAGTCCTCGCCTGCGGCACATACTACAAACTCGTATTAGCACTGCAATTGCCTATTTTCATTAATGTACTGCTACTATTCATACATATGCATAGAATATATATCCGAAATCACTGTATTCATAAGACATTAAAAACCTTATTTCAAACGCAATACGACTCACAATGGCAAATTCTAATCGAAAGCCAACGCATTCGGAACTTGACATCGTTGAGCGGAAATTTGACCGGAATCAATTCCGAACCCGCCGGCGAGCGCCTGGACATCCTGGCATAGCCTGTAAACTGTAATGTTGATTATATGCTGTTAATTACTTTATGAAGTTTGTTTGAGTTAACCTCTTGAATAAGTCACGCACACATGTTCTTAGGTCGGTGTAATAAAGTTCAGTTTTGTTTATCAAGAAGGGGTTACTAAGGAGGCAGTGGGTCCTTCACATTTTTTACTCACGAAAATTCAGATATAGCTCAAGGCATAATAAGCCTTATTGTCAAGCCGTAGGGTTCTTATAGCTAAGGTTCAGGCTGATTTTAGTCGCAAGTTTATTCCGGTCGAGGCGCCTAGCTCAATATGGAGTCCGACATAATCATCATGGCACTTGATGGCGGTGGTACCCATGACGATTTTCTCAGCTTCTTTTTTCCAGAGGATAAAAAAAAATATACTTCACACGCTTTTATTGGTTAAAGGCAACTTTTCTGTTTCGTTTCGACTGAATTATGGACAAACTCAACGATGCAGTGTTGATTCGAATGACTCGAAGTCAAATGCAAGAGTCCTGTGGAATCTTCTGGTGGAATATCACATTATTTATACACACACACATAAATACACACATTCATACAAACACACACATACGCACATTGATACAAACACACACATCTATACTAATATATAAAGCTGAAGAGTTTGTTTGTTTGTTTGTTTGAACGCGCTAATCTCCGAAACTACTGGTGCGATTTGAATAATTCTTTTTTTGTTGGATAGTCCATTTATCGAGGAAGGCTATAGGCTAAATAACATTACGCTATGACCAATAGGAGCAAAGACAGAGCGGTAAATGTGTAAAAAACGGGGAAAATTATTCATTTTGAAGGCCTTCTTTGCGTGCGCTGCGAAAACGGTTCAAGATACACAAAAATATGTATGAAAGAATTATTCCTCTATACATGATCTAAAAAAAAGTCCGCGACGGCATATGTCTATCTTTTAAGGTTTAGTCACAATGACCGTTTTTATGGTACCAAATTTGGTCGAAATAATTTGTTTAAGTTGTATCAACATATAATATTAATCTTTATTCAAATATAAAATATAAATATGTTGTTGGTTAACCAAAAATCTGCCGGAAGTCACTATTCCACGCGGACGAAGTCGCGGGCAAAAGCTAGTACTTTATATATATATTTTTACAATACTGACGAATGACTTATGATTAAACGCAGGAATCCAGTAGTGATTTGACTGACTTATGGTTGAAAGTAACGGTGCAGTGTTCATTAGATTGACTTATAGTTATGCGCAACGAATCAGTGTTGATTTGAATGATTTATGGTTCAACGCAAGGATTCGGTGTCAATTCGACTGGCTAATGGACAAACGTAATTATCGGGTTCGAATCACTGGAAGTCAAATGCTAGAGTCCAGTGGCAATTCGACTAACTTATGATAAAACGCAAAAATCCAAGTCATATGACTGACTTATGGTGAAAAGTAACAGTGCAGTGGTAATTAGATTGACTCATACGTAACGAATCAGTGTTAGTTCGAATTACCGATTGTGAAAACGCAACGATAGTGTTGCTCTGAATGACTCAATGTCAAATATCCAGTAGCGACTGACTGGTTAATCACAAGAACCCAGTAGTGATTTGACTGACTTATGGTTTAAAGTAACGGTCTAGTGTTAATTAAATTGACTTATACGCAACGAATTAGTGTTGATTCGAATGAGTCATGATTAAACGAAATATATCAGTACGATTCCCCTGACTTATGGGTAAATGCGAGAGTTCAATGTCGGTTCGATTTACTTATTAGTAAATGTCATTCAAGTTATTGGTAAATTCATTTTATTTAAGACTTTGCACTTGCTTTAAAAATAACAATATGGTATAGGGTAGAATAAATGTGATTTGAATTCGTACATTATTGGAAATCGTATTATCGACGTAACTCCTTCAAAAATTCAACTGCTTAAGGTGTCAAACCAAATTAGACTTTATTTACCTAAACTATACATATTAATTTCTTACGTTATTGTCTTTTTTCAGTTTTTTCAGACTTCTATTATAAGTCCAGTATTAGTAATATTCAAGTAAAATCTAAAATGATATTCTGTACTCACAACAGTCAAAACTTGCGCTATAAACGGACATAGACAAACAGTTAAAGATGGCGGCTATTGTATTGATTATATATCTGTTAGCATAGACAAAAAAAAAATATTTTATTGATGTTATATTATATCTTTGGGATCTTCAATAAAATCTCTACGTAATCGTGTCTTGTTTAATTCTCAAATCCTAAATTAAATAATATAAAATAATAGCCGCTATTATTGAATCAAAACCGCAAGCATACTCAAGTCCTTTCCATCCAGAATAGAACGTAACTTGATTTATTTATAGTTGGCAACTGACGCCTGCTTTGAAATGTCTTGGTGGAGCCCAGAGCGGTTGTCAGCTAAACATAGAACACTTGATCTGAAGTAAATCCAGTAGCAGTTTCTTTAGATTATTTATGTGAAATACGAGCTTATTTTGTACGAGACGAGATATCTTTTTAGTTTACTTGTGTCGAACTGTCGAATTTCAGGGCTACTCTCTACGGTTATTTCACGGTATTAGACGGGGATTTTAGTACTTAAATTCAGATAGTAACCCTGCATATTTACAGACAAATTGTTCATATACAGATACTTTATTTATTTATTTACCGTTAGTAACATTTTCGTTCAATATGGGCTAGTTAGTAATTATTATTATATATAAATTCACTGAAGATATGCGTATGTCGTCAAAAATGTTACTTGTCATATTTGCAAATAGTAAAAAATAATTTCACTGAAGATATGCGTATGTCGTCAAAAATGCTACTTGTCATATTTGCAAATATGTAGTAAAAATAATTTCACTGAAGATATGCGCATGTCGTCAAAATGCTACTTGTCATATTTGCAAATAGTAAAAAATAATTTCACTGAAGATATGCGCATGTCGTCAAAAATGCTACTTGTCATATTTGCAAATAGTAAAAAATAATTTCACTAAGGATATGCGCATATCATCAAAATGCGACTTGTCATATTCGCAAATAGTAAAAAAATAATTTCACTGAAGATATAAGCATGTCGTCAATGATGCTACTTGTGATATTTGCAAATAGTAAAAAATAATTTCACTGAAGAAATGCGCATGTCGTCAAAAATGCTACTTGCAGATTTGCAAATAGTCAAACACTTGGCTCTTAGTTGTTACACGAAGGGACTTAAGTACTTACTTACACAAGTCCCTTCGTGTCTACTATATCACTACAAATTCTCGATAGGCATTGTTTTCACCGTTGCCTCGGAGTACATCGTCCTCGCGGTCATTAGCGCGTCAGTACTGCGTAACGTGTTATTTTCATGTACGGTCCGCAATATCATTGTATATTCAACTAAAAAATTGTGTCTTATTAGACAACTTGAAGTCGTATTACCAAAACTGCCCTTATACGAGGGGAATAAGGAATACGAAAAGGAACGAGCAATATCTGGCTTGCTTTACGGTATACCTTTTTTTTACGAGATGGAATGTTACACTTCGTACCTGTTAATGGCTAATTAACAGGCGTGTATGGGACTCACCCGGCGGGAAGCAGGACATACCCACTAAGCCACTAACTTGTGTATCATCAATACATAGTATAAAACAAAGTCGCTTTCGCTGTATGTCCGTATGTATGCTTAGATCTTTAAAACTACGCATCGGATTTTGACGCGGTTTTTTTTAATAGATAGAGTGATTCTTAAGGAAGGTTTGTATGTATAATAAATGCATAATATAGTAGAGAAACACTGATAAATTTAAAGGTTTCTAATGTGATGTCGTAAATAAGCACGTTTTTTTGCGCTTATATTGCAAACGCTGGCTGAACCCTACGAGATAGACCAAAATAATGTACTACAGTATTGTACAACTTACAAAAATCCACAAAAAAGTCCGCGATGGTATATGTCTATCTCTTAGGGATAACCCACCATAACCATTTTTTCACTGCACCCGTGCGAAGCCGGGGCGGGTCGCTAGTATTGTATAATTTAATAATAATAATTTTATTTATTTATCTCCAATAATCTACATGTAACAGTTTATAAGTATATAAACAATGCATAAGTTATTCAGAACTAAGCAGAAGCTTGTATCTCAGTCACCAGTATTCTCCTCTTCGTAAGGTGACCGTAATATTATAGAAGTAAATGTAAGTTTCTGCGTATACAATAAATACATGTAGGAGGATGCTATAACACTTATGGTTTAATGATGACTCGACAATGAGCAGTTTTTATATCCCAACTAATATTATAAATGCGAAAGTGTGTTTGTTTGTTTGTTTGTTTATTTGTTTGTTTGTTTGTTTGTTACCTCTTCATGCTTAAACTACTGGACCGATTTCAAAAATTCTTTCACCTTTGGAAAGCTACATTCTCCCCGAGTAACATAGGCTACTTTTTATCCCGGAAAAATCGACAGATCCCACGGGATGCGCAATAAAGGCTTCGCTCAAAAACTACTGCACAGATTTTTATGCGGTTTTCATCAATAGATAGATAGAGTGATTCTTGAGGAGTTTTGCGGCATTTTTTATCTCGGAAAAACGAATAGTCCCACGGGAAGCGCGATAAAATCTTCGCACCATAAACCGACTTCCGCGTATATGTAGCCGTGGGCAAAAGCTATGACCCTTAACCCTCTATACACCCAATCCCGAAATCCACGCGGGCGAAGCCGCGGGCAAAAGCTAGTTTAACTATAAAGTGCTTAGTGCTTAGCTTAGCAGGGCATACCCACTAAGCCACTAACTTGTGTATATTGTATATTTATGTGTGTATGTATACTGAAATAAATATTAATTACTTTTATTTCTATTATTGTAATTTGTATTTTTTTAATATACGTACAAATAATATGAAACTTCTCCTCTCGCAGGTCAGATGGAAGAAATTTCAGTTGTGAAATAAGCAGTACCTTTGCACACTTCGTTTTTAATATTTGTTGTTAGACTAATTACATGTGCAAATAATCCATACTAATATTATAAATGCGAAAGTAACTCTGTCTGTCTGTCTGTCTGTTCCACTTTCACGCCAAAACTACTGAACCGATTTAAATGAAATTTGGTACACAGATAGTCTAGAGCCTGAGAAAGGACATAGGCTACTTTTTCATGCAAAAAAGGTTGTAAAGGGTTGTAAAAGGTTGAAAGGAGGGATAATAGGCTGTATGGAAATATTGTTAAAACTACTGAACCGATTTAAATGAAATTTTATACACAGATAGTATACCCCGTATATACCAATCGTAAAACCCGAGGACCCAAGGAAGGAAATAAGATAATTTTACCGACGGAAAACATATCTTTCCTGTGGGAAATTCGAATATAACGCGGGCGAAGCCGCGGGCGGAAAGCTAGTTATTAAATAAATAAACCACCTCGATGTCCATTCTATCCTCACTTAGGTCGATCTAAGCACTGGAAGCATACTTTACGGTATACCTAGCCTATCTATAAATTATTATTGTAGAATTAAAACTTGGCACTACCAAATATGCAAGACCTAGAAATATTCAAGAACATTTCAATCATATAGAAAATATTAAGTCTTGAAAAAGTCGACAACACGTCAAACGTTATATTTGCACGAAAACAACCGCCATTTTGAAACCAGAGCTGTTTCAAGGTCAACGTGTAAAGCCTATCTAAGTCATTAGTACTTAGTTATACTGTGTTTTGTTAATGTCAATAGGGGTCATCCATAAATTACGTCACACGAATTTCTTGATTTTTTGCCCCTCCCCCGTCCTTGTCACATTTAGTCACAATTGTGAGACTCCCCCCCCTAAGTGTGACGTCACAAATTTTGAAATTATAGAAATTATTGAATGATAAAAGCGGTTTCGAAATCAGTCTTATTTTCATTTTAATAAAATTAACATCAAATCAATTAACAAAACGAAAAAACGATTACTTATATTAAATAAGTATATGGTCATTTCATGATTTTCTTATTATATTTTTCAAAATCACCTACTATAATCAATTGGAAAAATAGCACGCTTCCGGTGTACCTACCCCTATTAATAGATAGAAGAAGATACTATTCCTTTATTTATTTACGAGATTATACAGACTTTACAGTAAAAGTTAATATTTACAGCACTTTTCATACTAATAGTAATAATTTAAAGTTTGTGTTTTAACATTTTGCTTATTTGATTTAATAGATTTTGTAATGTGACGTCACGAAATTTAAGATCCCTCCCACCCCTTTGTCACACAATGTCACACTTCGTCAATCCCCTCCCTCCCCCTAACCGTGTGACGTAATTTATGGATCGCCCCATAGCTTTGAATAAAAATGTTATAGTTAAAAATCAAGCGCAGTTATTATTTTTTTTTTGCTAACGTTACCTTCTCGGTAGTGTAGCGTAAATGAGCATATCGCAACGCTTTTACTCGCACTTGTTAAATGTAGCTTTGATTAAATTAAATAATTAACATGGCTATGGTAATATGTCCAATATTTGTCAAGAATAAGCGTCAATATCGTACATTAGTTTAAAAAAACTGTCGCCGATCTGTTAGTGTACTGACTTTGCAATGTCCCTCACGTATGCAATGCTACCAGAGAGGAAAAGAGAACACCGGGGAGTTTTAGTCGCCTCACTACTCTGGAGGGCGGGCGCTTTAGTTCAAAGCCGATAAGGTCCCAGGCCTTCTGCTCGACCAAAAGGCTTGTAGGTAGTGTTTAGTTGGTAGGCTGGCCTTCTGCTGGAGTCCAACATAACCACCCGCCGTAGACCGGGCGCGGGTGATATCCCGTGTAAGGTCTTCCGAGCACCAAGGGGTTATTAAGGACGACTACAATAGTAGCGGAGCCCTTATGAAGATTTACTACCATATATAATACTTTATTGTACAATAAAAAATGAAAATTATAGTTACAAGGGCGGACTTATCTCTCTAATCTCTCTTATTCATTTTAGACATCATGTTTCATAGAGACATTTACTGCTTAAGACCTACACAATCGATATCTAAATAGAAATAGTGTAGGTATTTTTTTCAAAACAATCGGGTTCGATTCCCGAACGGAGTACAGATGATTTTTAAAATGTATGAATGCAGTTTTTCTTGTTATTAAAATCGACGACATGGTTCCTCAGAACAGATCTTCGTATGTCTTATAGTTTCAGACTTTCCCATACTGACCGATTTGAATGAGACACCCTGTATATACATATACATACTTACACATAAATAAATATATACACACATACATACATATATATATATACATACATACATACATATATATATATATAATAATTATATAATTTAATACAATTAATTAGACAGATAGTACTCTTTCAGAAGACATTTGAAAGATGTAAGGGATGGTCTCTCACGAATGGAAGCGGGCAAACTATTCCACAGCTTGGCAGCACGAACGGAAAAGGATTATTGAAAAAATACGGAATTGGACTTAGGAATTTCAAGGACATTTTTAGTAACACAGGATCGCTTGGGGCGGGAGCTTTCGGCACAACTGAGGATAGTGGAGAATTTTGTACACAAGGGAAAGCATGTGTAGATTTCTACGCAAGCGAATAGGTAGCCACCCTAACTGCTTACGATAATCAGACACGTGGTCAAATTTACGCAGACTGAATATAAAGCGAATGGCTAAATTTTGAAGGCGCTCTAGCTTATTAAGTAGCTCTTCAGTTGCATCTAAGTAACAGACATCAGCGTAGTCGAGAATCATCTCCCGTGGGGAAAAAAAAATAATCAAATTATTATATTTAAGTCTATTTTCCAATAACCAGAAATGCGTGTAGGACTTTCTGATTATACCCCGCACGTCCTTTCGAATAAAAGAAACTTGTAACTGTGTGATTATGGCCTGATTCTTCAACCAGGATTCATTAATCCTCAACAACTAAAACAAAATTTCTAAAAACATCTAGATCTAGTCTATATATCTCCAGTCCAATGACCAACAACAGAACAGATATGTTTCTACGACATATCGATCATGTAAACCCATTAGAAACAAATAGTATATTTTGTTAGTCCTGAAAATATACAGTTTTCAGCAAACTTTGTTTTATACTATAAATAGTGACCGAGAACTCTTCTTGTGGGTTTTTTTTTATACTACAACGGTAGCAAAAAGGCTTACGGCCTGCCTGATGGTAAGCAGTCACCGTCGCCTATGGACGCTTGCAACACTAGGGGCATCACAAACGCTTTGCCGACCTTTTTAAAAACCTATTTACTCCCTTTTTGAAGAACCCCATACTGTAATCCCCCGGGAAAGCCTCAGCAGGGAGCTCGTTCCACAATCGGAGCGTGCGCGGAAGGAAATTACGTTGAAACCGCACTGTGCGTGACCATTTAGGCTCCAGCATGTGAGGATGAACACCCTGCCGATGGCGAGCGGTGCGATGGTAGAATGTGGCCGTGGGCATCATGTCGAACAATTCTTTGGAACACAACCCGTTGTATAAGCGATAGAAAACACACAAAGAGGCACAGTCTCTTCCCACGGGAGAAAACAGAGTATTCTAATACCACCAGCAACCGATTACGAGTGATTAAGTCTAACTCCTACCGAAAACCGAAAACTGACTGCAGCATCAGTTCTAATTCTACTGAGTTCCAGTTCGAGGGTCGCTCTCAATTCAAGCCTATATTTTCCTCACACCCTAAAAAGAGAATACGATGCAGCGCTTGAAGCAGAACTGGGACCACAGTCGGACTATGACAATAATATAAAATGCACAGACAGTTTGTGGAGACGGCTTTCCCTAAGACCATGGCTAATGCATTGGCCGAGGTCAGGTCAAGATTTGAATCTTGCACAATTATAAAGTGAGAACGTTTAATTTTACTGTCAACTTTCAATTGTCATTAATAGAGTAAACGACTACAACAGAATATGGCCGTTTTATTTCCATAATTATATAATTTGAGCAATTCATATCTCACTAGCGACCCGCCCCGGCTTCGCAATGCTGATATTAATTACACTACAGAAAAACTGTGAACGTTGTATATAAGAAATTACTCTTCGCAGCGTATGCGATGAAAGACATTTTATGGTAAATTTTTTTAAACCTTCGGTTGGTTTTAATAAGAATTTCAAAAGGTTTATAGCTTTATAGTAATCTAGTATTAAATATAGCCTATGTTACTCAGTGATAATGTAGCTTTTTAATGAAAAAAGTATTATTAAAATCGGTCCAGTACTTTTTGAGTTTATTCGTTACATACAAAAATACAAATCTTTCTAATATTCTCTTTATAATATTAGTGTAGATAAAAGTATGCAATATAGAAATTCCAGATCAAATTTTTATTAATATAGTTTTTAGATTTTAAAAAACGTGCAATTATTTTTTAAGTAATTCTAATGCAACGAACACATTTCTAGCATTCTTACATTAAATATCCTCATGATAAGGTCGCCGCCACTTTGGCTTCCCGCGCCTCTTCAAGCGCTTTGGGCCCCTTTTATGGGCCTGCGCTGCATCGCCTCCTCTCCCGAGGGGCCGTGACCTACCGACTAAACTCAGCCTGTGTCAAAGTTCTGAGAACCATATAGGCAAATCGTGAGGGTGACCGCCCCTTCAAGAGAGGAAGCGATGTGGAGGTGACGGCGCAGACACATATAAAAGGGGCTCAAAACGCTTGAAGATGCGCGGGAAGCCAAAGTGGCTCCTTATCATACAAACATTTGTTCCGGTCTGGATGTCGCTTGGCGTTCTCGGGGGCTCCCTACATGCCTGAGGAAGGCCATCCCTGAGGTTTTTAGTGGGTAGGCCTCCCCCTTCTGGGGCGTGGGAGAGCCCCATATAACCGCCGGCTCAGCCACAGTCGGGGTATGCAATTTAATGCATTTTCCTAAAGGGAACAAAAAAAAAGGGGTGGCGACGTGTTTTTAAGACAAAAAAAATGTACTTATTGAGTCATTAAAATTAATTTTAAGCATTGTAATAATTTAAGTAATCGTTAAAAGTGTAATAACCTTTATTCATAAGAGTATTTTTTACAATTGATTTATATTTGTCTAAAATATATAACCCTCCCTGATCTTTAGTTTTCAACAATGAAAAAGTATTAATAAGTGAGAATAAATGATATAAAGCCTTACCTAACCTTAATAAGTCAAATGATCAATTGACGATTTTTAACTTCAGCCATTGTGAAAGAGATAACGATTTCTTTAAGAGCCCTTTTACGACATTTCCGAGTCGAATTGAAGTTTGTTTCAATTGGGACACTTAACGCAAGTATAGACGTCGACGCCTAACAATCAGTAGCATGTCGGGAGTCTTCTACCAAGCCAAAACCACCCTTGAATTCTTCGGGAAAGGTGTCATTTTGCTATTCAAATGTCATTCATTATATGTCGTTGATAGGATGTTGAATAATGCGCCTTTTGTTCGAAGCCTGCCCTTTGTCTCCATAGCAGCTGCTCATTGTAACGGAACTAATCTGAACTAACAGTTTTCACTGCAATGTCTTTTTATCTTCGAGATCAAAAAGAAATTTATAGATAAAGGTGTCAAGTTGCGCTGGTTTATAGTTGAGCTGTGCTAGTTTTTATTGAAATTGATTGATGTTAGTCAAGATTAGTTATAATTTGACTGGTTTTTGCCCGTGGATGTTCTTTCTCCCAATGACATCTGAATCTACATAAACAAGTGATGGTTTGGTATAAAAGCCTTGTGGATGACATTTTTTTTAATTCTATATGTATTAAGAGTACTCTTTTAACTGAGAAATACTGGAGAACCAACAGTATACCTGCGCTTATTACTTTTGAAGATACGAGGGCTATCCAGAAAGTAGATTACGTTTTGGAATAAAAAATAAACAAAGTATAGGGAACAAATTTTATTATATCCAGATGAAAGCCACACTCAAATACTACTTTTCTACATAGTCACCATTCAAATTAAGGCATTTATCGTAGCGATGTATGAGCTTGGAAATTCGTTCGTCGAAAAATTCCGCCGCCTGCGCCTTCAATCACATCGTTACCTCCTCTTGCAGCTGTGCGTCGTCATCAAAACGCTGCATAGCCAGCCACTTCTTCATTGCTGGGAATAGGTGGAAGTCGCTCAGTGCCAGGTCGGGACTGTACGGCGGATGAGGAAACAACTCCCACTTAAAAGATTCAAGAACTTCACGAGTGACATTTGCCATGTGGGGCCGGGCGTTGTCGTGAATCAACAACATCTTAGAGCTCAATATTCCTCTGCGCTTGTTTTGAATTGCTCTTCTGAGGTTTTGGAGAGTTTGGCAATACCGTTGAGAGTTTGTTGTAGTGCAAGAGGCACTACAACAAACTCTACAACTCCAGGAAGTCCACCAAAATCACACCTTTTCTGTCCCAAAAAACAGTCGCACGAAAAACGAAGTGGTTGAAGGCGCAGGCGGCCGAATTTTCCGACGAAAGAATTTCCAAGCTCGTACATCGCTACGATAAATGCCTTAATTTGAATGGTGACTATGTAGAAAAGTAGTATTTGAGTGTGTCTGTCATCTGGATATAATAAAAATTGTTTTCTATACTTTGTTTATTTTTTATTCCAAAACGTAATCTACTTTCTGGATAGCCCTCGTACATCGACATGTTTGCGGCTCTGTCGCGGATTGCTCAAAAACGCTCAATACTAAAAACACTGCACTCGTACATCATATGTAATTCAGTAAACTCGCCATAATTTGTATTAACGTATAAACACCATTTAAAATAATTTTGTTATTTGTAAGTTTATAAGGGAGCACAGAATACATCGTTGAAGGATTTAATGTCACGTTCCAAAATTGCATAGTCACAAAATGTAATGGTTTATTTCGACCTGTTTTGCAATTTCGTTAGCTATGCGATATTATCTATAAAATAAGCAGGAACAAAAAACTGACAATTTACAAATCTTTCTGACAGGATGAAGTCTGTCGGGTCCGCTAGTAACAATATAAAAACGGCTATATAGTAGCCATTTTTTTTTTTTGAGAGGGGAAATGCGACCTTGTCCGGTCATAGAGGACCGGCCTATTCACTAAAACCCCTCTGAGTTCTCTAGGCCCAACCAAGGACTCGACCAAGGACTGGCTTAGCTGGACGCGCATGCAGCCTCGTAGCCATCTACCCTGTTAGGGGACTCTTTTCTCTGAAAATTAGGCTATTTTGTTTGTTTCTCGTGAGTGTTAGCTGTCAAATTTTTAATGGTCAGATTATTGATATATATCTAAGTTATCTGAAGCGCTAGTATCTTTCTAGTTCCAACGCTATATTTACGTCTTCTACAACGAGAAACAACAAACGCTCCTATATCAATGTGCAATAAAATACACATTTCATAAACTCAAAACATATAAAATTCAAATGAAGAGAAGATATATTTATTAGTCTCATCGTCGGCATATTGTTACGTCTAAAGCAATAACAACGCGAAAGGCGTTACACAATCGGTCATTTGGAATTTATACAAGTTAATTATTCGAAAAGAAATGGACGAATATAATTATTTAGAGAAAGTTTCGTAACACATGAATCCGTAATCAGATATAACTCTATTGTGTGATCGTGCGCCGTTACACAAATGATGGGTTGATCAATATATCTGAGCGGTGGAGAAATTATGTGGAATATAAATGAAAAATTATTTAAAATTTTAAAATAGTGAGCGTCAATTAATTCTGTATAATGATTGACACGCCCACTACATATTTGCAGTTACAAAAGTCAACATCGCGCGGTGTTCCCAGGCGGTCACCCATGACACCCATCTAGGTACTGACCGCGCCCAATGTTGCTTTACTTAGGTGATTTGTAGCCTTATTTCATGAGTGTCTTTTTGATATGATCTTTAAATTTATATAAAGGCAAATCAATGACACTTCTTGGGTATACATTTCCCCACGTACTGGAATGGCAAATTTATATATTTATTTCTTGTATTTAGATTATGTAAATTACATTTTTTTGTAGCCTATGTGATTGTTTTTTATATATAAAAATTTAAATTTTACAAAAATATATTGACCGGCTAAAGTTAAGATATTTATTTTGAAAACGATTATTGATGTATAACAAATCTTTTTGCTCTTATCCTAACTATATAGGTATAATTTTATATATATATATCCTTACTTACTAATATTACAAATCGGAAAGTGAGTTTGTTTGTATGTTCCGCTTTCTGAACCGATTGCTTTGAAATTTTGCAGACGTAAAGATAAAAGTCCGGATTAAACAATAGGATTTTTATCCTGGAAAATTTTGATATTCCCGAGGAAAAACAATAATATTGTTTGCTTAATGGATGTATTGTAGATGGCGCTGTGTGTCATTTAAAACAAGGTACAAAACGGAGCGACGAATTGACGTGATTATTTATCCCGGAAAAATCGACAGATCCTACGGGATGCGCAATAAAGGCTTCGCTCAAAAACTACTGCACTGTATTCATGCGGTTTTCATCAATAGATAGAGTGATTCTTGAGCAAGGTTTTGCGGTATTTTTTATCTCGGAAAAACGGATAGTCCCACGGGAAGCGCGATAAAACCTTCGCGCCATAAACCGACTTCCGCGCATATGTAGTCGTGGGCAAAAGCTATGACCCTTAACCCTCTGTAGATCCAATCCGGAAATCCACGCGGGCGAAGCCGCGGGCAGAAAGCTAGTTTTAAATAAATAAACAAATAATTCTTACACTACACCAATGGCTTGTGTTATGGTATATCTACGGGGTGACGGATACATATAGTTTACACACATAATTTGGTAGATATATACAGGTCCCAGAAGCTGACTTCAAGCCGAAAGCAGGTGGTAGACTAACTGATATATGTTATCAGAAAAATAAAAAAAAATCTAAGTCGCCTATTAAAAAAAAAATCTAGCATTTAAAAAAAATCGATAAAATTTACACCCTGTGACGGTTTTTTCACTGTTGTTGTTACAATTCTTGACTTTTCTAAACATTTACTGTTGTTTCTGTATATTCTAATCTTAATATTAAAGCCAACTGCTGCAAATTAGAAGAAACTGCCATTTTTATCTGAATTAAATATTCAAAATTAATCTTTCACATAGCTTTAACACGCCGTATTGAAAAACAATGTACTATGCGAGTTTGTCAAGTAACTGCAAAAGTTGGCGCATTCAATAAGGAGTCCAAAATGGTATGATACTTGGTAGCCGCAGACATCTTTGACGTCAGTGCCTCATTAACCCTTAGGCTAATTAGGCTGCAGCCTAGGGTACGCCCCTTCCGTGGCCGGGGGGCGTCGTCGGTGGAGGAGACCGGGGGAGGTAGTAAGCCTCCCCCGAGGAGGGCTCCCCTGTGCCGAAGGGGGAGCGGAGGCTGGGGGTTCCCGGAAGGAGCTTGATGTTCCCGGGGGCTCCTTACATGCCTGAGGAAGGCCATCCCTGAGGTTTTTAGTGGGTAGGCCTCCCCCTTCTGGGGAGGAGAGCCCGACATAACCGCCGGCTCGCCACAGCCGGGGTATGCAATTTAATGCATTTTCCTCAGGGGAACAAAAAAAAAAAAAAAAAAGGCTGCTGCCTAGGGCGCGAGGATAGAGGGGCGGACAATTAATTTTAAAATTTAAAAAAACGCGCGTAAAACAAACCCTGACTTGACTCGAATCGGTTCTTTTTAGGCCGTAACACACCTGGCGGGGGCGCGTTCTTACAATTAGCCTAGGGCGGTCAGAACTCTTAATCAGTCGCTGTTTGATGTGTAAAAGTGATTGTAAAAATCAAATTTGAAGAAGAAATGTTTTCTTTTAGATGTTATAGTCCTAAACTTCTGTCAGTTGGCATCGAGCCAGACTCACTGTATCCCAGCCTGCATCAGAGAAATCGGGGCATGGTTTCTCTGGTAAATAGCACAGTTGGCCATTGACTTGGAAATGTTTATAACGCAATCGTCGTTCAGAAAAGATGTTGCCATGTTGAAAAATAGCTTAGAATGTTAGCTAATATTTCTAATTCGTTAGACATTAAGGTCAGTTGTAATAAAATCGGACACTTTTTATAAATTTAGAAAATATATATATCTGTGTTATATTTATATTAATATATATATATATGTTCAGACTCCATAAAACTAGCTGTTCGTTCTTGGGGAAATGTATATCTATGTTTAACAAACTTCCGCAAGGTGTCATTGATTTTCCTTTATATAAATTTAAAATCCATATCAAAAAGACACTCATGAGTAAAGGTTATTATAAAGTAAGTGACTATCTAAATGATCACACTATTTGGGAATAGGGACACTATTCATAGAACCATGTTTGGTAACAACATTATTTATAATATTGTATTATTTTATATGTGTATGTAAACATACATACGACTGTAATCGTATTAGGTATGATTGTATATTATACTATATTGTATTTTTATATTATATTATTATAATTATTAACATTGAAAAGAGGAGATAAAAAATAGACCTTCAGAGTTTCTTGCCTGTTCTTCTCGAGAAGGCTCTCCCAATTTCCGAACAGGTGTCGAGTCAATATATTTTTTCTTTTTTTCCTTATTCGTACGTACGGACAAGGTTTTTGTTTTTTTTATTTAAGCTTTTTTTTTGTTTTGTTTGTTGACGTCAATAAGTGCCTGTAAAGGTCTATGTTGAATAAATATTATTTTGATTTTGTTTTTTTTTTTATTTTGTGTGTTATAGGAGATGTATAAGCTCAATTAAATCACATTTGCTTCAGTTGCAGTTACAAGGGTTCGACTGATAATATGATAATATGAACTTACTTGTCTTTTTAATACTGTGTATTACTTGTTATTTTTACACTACTTTTTTTTAATTTTTTGTTGTTTAAATTTTTTGCTGTGAAATTTATACTACGGTCCATATTGTCCTTGTAACTTTCTTGTTGTGTTGTTTTCGTGCTACTGTGGCAAGCAGAATACCAGTGAGCCTGCCACAGTGATGGTATCATAATCTAAATTAACTTTTCTTAACTCATAAGACGAATGGGCGCAAGAAACTGTTCAGCTTTATCAAAAGTAATAACAACATTTACAATAAATTATATCGTTATCATTAGAGATCGGATAATCGGATGCATATTTACCTAAGTTAGTTTAAGACAAAGTATGGAAACGGCTTTTTATTGTTTTGTTAAATAAAAATCCCGGGATCGCGGAATTGGATAGCCGGATGTTTATTTATTCACCTAATTTAGTTTTTGACAAAGTATGGAACTGTCTTTTTATTTTATTTCCATAAATAAAAATCCCGGAATTCCGGTACTGTTAACTCAGAGTGAGATACTAGACCATACTTACGCCGGGCACCATTTCTGTTTTTTTTATTCAATTATTTAATTGATTATTGTTTTAGTCAAACTAGTTCACTACTTTCGTATAACACTCTTCATGTAATAAATCGTACATTCATAAATCGCACGGGGAACTGAAACTAAACTTCATGTAAATACGTATGCATAGTTGTATAAATGAACCCGGAGTCTCCGGTCTTTTGAAAATAAATACCACGTGCTAATTTAGTAATTTTCAAACAATATCACTACGTTAAATTTGCAGTCCCGTATTTGTGAGCCAAAAATTAACTTTAGGTAAATATGCATCCGATTATCCGATCTCTAGTTATCATACAATGTACATATGTGTTTACAATTTATACGGAAAAACAAATATTTACACGTTAGAATGTATCCTCCAATCAACACCAAGCATTGGCATCATTTAAATAATCATTGACTTTGTAATAGCCCTTACTCATTAGCGTCTTTTTAACATGTACCTTGAACTTATGAAGAGGCAATTCAGCTACACTATGTGGAATCTTGTTATAAAAATTTAGTTTAGTTTAGTTAGGGGGGGTTAGTGTGCTAAAATGCTAAAAAAACATCACGTGTGATGATTGGGAGGATTGTTGATGGTGTATGACGACCTCCATAGTCGAGTGGATAATACACCGGTTTCAAGGTGTCGCCATCTCTGAGGTCCCGGGTTCGAGTCCCGGTGGGGCCAGGTGTTTGTGTGATGAATGCGAGCATTTGTATCTTAGTCATAGTTGTTGATATATATTTGTATAAAAATTATTTATATATGTATATTATATGTATGTCTATCCGTAACCCTAGATCCCATAGCACAAGCCTTACAGAGCTTAGTTTAGGCTAGACTAATTGGTCTAAGTATAACAAATATTTATTTATATTTATCTACATAAATAAATAATAAGCTTATACATCAGAAATAACACTTAGGCTACAATTGGGTAGATGACAATTTTTTTTATTCTATATATGATAACAGTTCTCTTTTAGATGAGAAATATTGTAGAAGTAACGAAGTATCTGCGATTATTACTTTTGAAGATACATCGCCATGATTGCGGCGCTGTCGCGGGTCGCTCAAAATCGCTCCATACTAAAAACACTGTAATCGTGACGTCATAATCGAGTAAACTCGCCAAATTTATATGAGCGTATAAACAAATCTGAAATTTATATATTGACATTCTTTCATAAGAGATAAATTGCTCAAATTAGATAGTCGCGGTTCGCTCAAAAACGCTCCATACAAAGTACACTGCAATAGTGACGTCATAATTTACAAAAGTTGCCTAATTTGTATGAGCGTATAAACAAAATCGCCAATAACTTTGTTATTTTTATGTTTATAGATATACTTTCTATATTAAGCAATGTTACATTTAATGTGAGGAAGTAAGAAAGGTAGGTATTCGTTTCATTTGATTTTTTTTAGAAATCTAACAATAATATTAATACAAAATTAAAGAGAAATTTCCATATTGACATTCTTTCTTGAAATTGCTCAACTTTGATAATTATATAATAAAAATAGGCATATTCAGTTGTAGTCATCAGTATTTATAAAGATATAGAGTGAATAAAATAAATGTCTTGCGCAGACGAACTTAGTCTAGTCTGTTATAACAAGAGCTCGGATAATCGGATGCTTATTTACCTAAAGTTAATTTTTGGCTCATAAATTATGGAAGGGCTTTTTAAAATACATTTTGTCAAATAAAAATCCCGGGAAAATACGGGACTGCAAATTTAACGTAGTGATATTGTTTGAAAATTACTACTCACAAATCACACGGGGAACTGAAACTAACCTTCATGTAACGTCGTTTTTAAGCTCATATTACCGACTAGTTTTGCATTACCAAAATGTTCTACAGTCAGAAATAAAATAAAAAGACAGTTCCATACTTTGTCAAAAACTAAATTAGGTAAATAAATAAACATCCGGCTATCCAATTCCGCGATCCCGGGATTTTTATTTAACAAAACAATAAAAAGCCGTTTCCATACTTTGTCTTAAACTAACTTTATGTAAATATGCATCCGATTATCCGATCTCTAGTTATAACGGAGGCACGAAGTTTCGTTGATATATTAGCTATTCTATTCAAATTACAATTTCACCAGAAACAATTCATTTACGTAACAAAATCGATAAAACTCCGACTCAGTGAATATTCACTTTCCAATTCCACTCAACAACTAATTAACTATTTCTCTAATCACATTTGTCTAACCAGATTGACTAAATTGAATTAGTTTATTTCAGTTTTGTAAGCTGATTCGGTGATGTAATGTTTAACGGGGACGATTGTCGACCGATATTGGGTAATCGATAAATATATCGAGTTTTCCAGTCCATTAATCGATAGTATTGCTATTATCATTTCGACCGAGACGCACAGCTAAATGAGAACCTCCCAAAAATACCATTAAGCCACTGTTAGCAATATTGGAAATGTCACAATGACTGGAGTTAAAAATCGACGATTGATAATTTGTCTTATAAAGAGTTATGCGGATATTACCATATCACATTTTCTCCCTTATGTTGGAGGGATTTTAGGAAAGGTTGTTAGCCAAATGGGATGCTAATGGCCGTTTTCACCAACTTTGTCTTAGCTTAGGTGACTCCTAAGAGACATGCTGTCTCACTCTTTTCAGTTAATACAAAAAGTGACAGCATGTCACTTAGGAGTCGCCTAAGCTAAGACAAGGTTGGTGAAAACGGCCATAAATATATTTTTAAAAATATTTGTACCAAGTTTTGTTAAAATCCATCTAGTAGTTTTTATTTTTCTATAACGGTTATACCGACAGATAAAAATTTTACTGATTACATTTTTGGCATCAGTATCGATCCCTAACCACCCCCTGATAGTTATTTTGGAAATATATTTCATGTACAGAATCGACCTCTATACAGATTTATTATAAGTATATAGATTATGACACAAAATACATTAACACATTATTTACAAAGACATATTTTCTTTCATATGTTATGTGCCTAAGCAACAAACAGGGCCCAACTCAGCATTGCGCTTCACATAGCGCGAAGGGCTGATATGTCCCAAACCCTTTAAAAGGGCGAATACACCGGAAATCATAAACTTTTAATTTCAAAAATTATAACTATTTCCATTTAGTGTAAATATCGTTCATAATAAGAAATATATTTTTTAATTCGCCATGACGGGACTTTCAGTGTTACCGGCTCCCCGCCTATTATCATGGTGCTTAATTTCAGAATAAAATTTAATTATAGATTATACCTGTATTTAAGGTAATATTTTGAAATTTAAAAATTCTTTGTAGGTACTAATACGTGTTCCCGCAAAGGGCTTGATGTTCCCGGGGGCTCCCTACATGCCTGAGGAAGGCCATTCTTGAGGTTTTTAGTGGGTAGGCCTCCCCCTTCTGGGGAGGAGAGCCCCACATAACCGCCGGCTCGCCACAGCCGGGGTATGCAATTTAATGCATTTTCCTCAGGGAAACAAAAAAAAAAAAACAAAAAAAAAAGGTACTTATACGTGATGTTGGGAAAGCGGGGGGAGGGGGGGGGGTAGTGTGCTAAAATGCTAAAAAACATCAAGTGTTTAATGGACAGCCCCTTACCAGAATTGTCGATGGTGTCTACATAAATAAATAATAAGCTTATACATCAGAAATAACACTTAGGCTACAATTGGGTAGATGACAATTTTTTTTATTTTATATATAATAACAGTTCTCTTTTAGATGAGAAATATTGTAGAAGTAACGAAGTATCTGCGATTATTACTTTTGAAGATATTTACATTTAGTGTAAATATCGTTCTTATTATATTGTTTTGTCGGTTTATATCACGTGTATTTATAAAACACGATCATTTATAGAGCGTCCGAGTACGGATACAGATCCAAAGCGTAGAGGTCATTTAAGCGAAATTTAATGAGTGTGCGTGGACTGTACCAACTGGGTCTAATCTCCATCTGCACCGTGAAAATGCAGCTAAAGACTATACTCAGTTAGGTGCACAGAAACTATTATACTTCATTGCCCGCTCGGTGTCTCACGTCACGAGCGACTGGAAACGAGACACCGAGCGGGCAACAGATCCTGAAGATGTCTCGCTGAGAGACGACACACGTGTCGACCTTGTCTGCTTGTTGGACAAGTCATCATCAACTGCGCGGAATCAGCAAACGTAATCAATATCCTTTGTAATACAATGGACTTCCGCAAAATAACACTTGCTACAATAGAGTACTTTTGATTTATAATTTACGTATCCTTACAAATAAGTTACTTACGCTTCTTCGTATTGAATAAAACTAATTGTATTCATTCGTACATCGCATCAGTCAACGTATTCATTTTAATAACATCACCTATGTTTTACGTATACTCATTATTAATTTATGTTGTATTTATGTTGGTGATTTTAAAACGGTTAACTTTCATTAACAGAGAATCTGCAAGATGTCGAAGGAGTTGAAGAAATAATAAGAACTATTGAATATCTCACTGAATTAGAGCAGAAAAAGAGGATAATAACCCAGAATCAGTACTTAGAAGATGTAGCTTCAATGACTGGTAAGTTTATACTACACTGATGTTTTGAAATTATGCCGAAAAATGCCTTTGCATTTTTACTTACTAATACCAAGAATTAAAATACATATATATTTTTAATAATGAATTACCAAGTATCAAAGTAGGTTATTCCAATTTTCATATTAGTATAATTTTAGTGTTGTCATGCATGTATTTTGAAATTTGCCGCCAATATTCTGGGGCCAACTTTCGTTAGCCAGACTCTATATAATTAAACATATACATGTGTGCAAGCAAGTTTTTACCTAACATGCAAACAAAATGCTGGGCAGACTGACGCGAGCCGTTCCCTGCTGTATCAATTTCATTAAAAACTAGGCGTGAATACCTTGGACTAAGTTGGCTATGAGTCACAGATATTATAAATACATCAGCAACTGATTTGTTTCCGATGGCACCGTTTTCATACTTATTTGTTTATTTTACAAGCTTATTGGTTCCTAGCGAATGATACAGAGGTTCCCAAACTCTTTTGTGTCGTAGACCCTTTGCCATTTTTTTCCGTTTTGGGTAGACTTGGGTACTTACCTGATATTGAATGCCTACATCCTACAACTTTCAAAATTTTACAAACATATATTTTTTTTTATTTCATCGGTACTTTTATATATACAGGGTGTCTCATTCAAATCGGTCAGTATGGGAAAGTCTGAAACTATAAGACATACGAAGATCTGTTCTGAGGAACCATGTCATCGATTTTAATAACAAAAAAACTGCATTCATACATTTTAAAAATCATCTGTACTCCGTTCGGGAATCGAACCCGATTGTTTTGAAAAAAAAACCTACACTATTTCTATTTAGATATCGATTGTGTAGGTGTTAAGCAGTAAATGTCTCTATGAAACATGATGCCTAAAATGAATAAAATGCATTGTTTTCACATACTTTATTTTATTTTAGTAGGTGCTCGAAGTGACCGCCGCCTTTTTCAATACAATATTCAACACGTTTAGGTAACGATCTTATGATTGCATTTTGTATCTTCATGTGGTGAATTTGCGTTAAAATTGTCTCTATGGCAACTTTTAGGTCTTCAACGGTATCATAACTTGTTTTGTACACTTCATCCTTAACGTATCCCCACAAGAAATAGTCCAGAGGCGTTAAATCGGGCGACCTTGCGGGCCATTTGGTAGGGCAAAAATGGCAATGTCTCTTGGCAACAATGCATTTTATTCATTTTAGACATCATGTTTCATAGAGACATTTACTGCTTAAGACCTACACAATCGATATCTAAATAGAAATAGTGTAGGTTTTTTTATCAAAACAATCGGGTTCGATTCCCGAACGGAGTACAGATGATTTTTAAAATGTATGAATGCAGTTTTTCTTGTTATTAAAATCGATGACATGGTTCCTCAGAACAGATCTTCGTATGTCTTATAGTTTCAGACTTTCCCATACTGACCGATTTGAATGAGACACCCGGTATATTGTTTTGTCTTTCTATTAGAAGATAATATAATGTAATTAAATAGGTACTATCAGTGTATGTTGAGATCCATTATCGTAGACCCCCATTTTTATTTCATGAACCCCCAAATTTTTGTTTCGCTGAAATAGACCCCAGACCCTTTTGGGAATCAGTGGAATAATAAAACACGTTAAGACAAATTCCTGCGGGGGAGTTATGTGCCGGATATCCGTATCCGCAGATATCCGAAGCAAAAGTAAGATCTGTATCCGTTCCTGTGCATCGGATCTTTTACGGATCTTATATTACGCAAAAATATCAAGAAGCAATCATGATGGTTCACGCACGTGATATGTAACGAATCGTCTAATAAACGTTACTGCTTCGGATTAAGGTCGACAGTTCAATAGCAGGCCATCTTACTCTGCTCCGATGTACACTAACAAAGAGATTCTCGGCCCATCCTGTAACCTTGCACTATGATCTAATCTAATACATCGAATAACAAGATCGTGTCTTATGTACTGGTGATAAATATCAATTTTAAACAGGGCGATTAGATCGTATATTTGGATACAAAATTTGTATGATCGGGCGGTGTATTGTATTCATATTGTATCGCGTATAATTGGATGCAAAAAACTTCATAAATTGGAACGTTATCTGCGATTTAAATTTTGCCAACACTACCAACATGCAAATATCTGTAAGAAATTTATCGAATTTAAAAAGCGAAATAACGGTCGTATTTTTGTTTTATGAAGCTACTAGCTGACCCGTGCCCACTTCGTTGGGCATAATGTTAATAATCCTTTTTTAGTACAGGGTGTTATGTTTTAATTTCTAACTGCCAAAAGGAGGGTTATACGTGGGTATAGTTTGTATTTGCATGTTAATACAAAATTCGAAAGTAACTCTGTCCGGAAGAAAAAACATTTTCTGCGGGATTTGCGATAAACGAATTCTATGAGGACCAAGTCGCGGGAAAAGTTAGTTTGGTTATGGTAATTTTAATTGTTCAAAACTTCTCTGTAAACTATATTGGATGTAATGTTATCATTTGGTAGCAAAATATATTGTCTATCAGAAGTTCCAACCCGAGATAAGCCAACATATAACTGCCCATGGGAAAAACACGGCTTTCTCAGATCAATGCCCACCAGAGAGAATGTTTGACCTTGGGACTTGTTAATAGTGAGGGCAAAAGAGATCTTCACTGGAAACTGTAGCCTTTTAAACGGTATGGGTAAATCAGTGGATGATGATGACACTCAGCAATAATGTGGCTTTCAATTGGTGAAAGAATTTTTAAAATCGATGATGATGATGATGATGACACTCCGCAATAATGTGGCTTTCTATTGGTGAAAGAATTTTTAAAATCGGTTCAGTAGATCCCGAGATTACCCCTTACAATTTAACAAATATACAAACACACAAACTTTACTTCTTTATAATATTAGTATAGATAAGGAAATGTCGATTAATGTACATAACTTTATATAGTGTTATGTATAATGCCATTAAATTTTGTATAATTACAGACACAAAAATGTATAGTCGATATTTATCTACTAGCAGCCCTGATTTAAAGTATTCTCAGATGCGAATTTCTGACGAATTATTTGAATTTTGGTGCCATTTACTTTGACAGCAGTTGGTTTCTTTTTTTTTGTTTAATGAATTTTAATACCACTATTATCCTTTTTTCTTGAATCACTTTATAAGGTAAGTAGGGGGTCTACCCAAAACCGAAAAACATGGCTAAAGGGTTTATCTGCGATACAAAAAAAATTGGGAACCTCTGAGCTATATTATATAAAGTTTCATTAAAATCCATTCAGTAGTTATTACGTAAAAGAGTACCAAATATTAATCCATACAAAACTCCGGGTTTATAATATTAATCCCCAAGGGGATGGCGTGGGATGCCCGTTCCCAACCTGGCGGGCCGCTTCTAGCGGCCAATGGCGGCCGAGAGTAGCCCCCCTTCTTTAAGAGGGAGTGGTTGTCGTCCAGGGGACCTATTTTGGGTCGGTGGATGACCGAAGGTATCCGGCGACCACCCTTGTGGTGGCCTGGTGTGGGCGCTTGTTGCCATACGCCGATGGGGTCGTGGTAGTGTCCGCAAGGGTTCCTATGGTTTCGTCAAGGCGCGATGCAGCTCTCCTTCGGGATCGAGCGCTCGCGCCCAGATGTAGTGAGGGAGATTGCTGAGGTTTTTAGTGGGTAAGCCTTCCCCTCCTGGGGAGGAGAGCCCCATATAACCACCGATTCTCAGGGTTATGCAATTCAATGCATTTTCCTCAGCGGAAAAATAAAACAGAAGGCATTATTTATATTGACCCAAATTAGGTCAAACTCAGCAGATTACATCACACCGGTGACAGAATAACGAATGTGTTGAAATCAAACACCCCTCCTGATGCCTGCTGAAGTGTTGTGACTTCGATATACTTAGCGACAGCCACGAACGGCTAACGGCATTATGCACTCTCGCAAACTAAAGCCGTCATAAGCTGCTATCTTAGCTGTCACTCAGTTAAGTTCTGCTTACGGCCACGAAGTAGGCGAACTAGGGATAAGACGAAAAAATTCAATATGCATAAAATAAACGCGAATAGTGGAGTAGGCTTAAGGCCTTTACCCATCGTGGGGTTCCAGGAATAGAATAGAAATAGTTATTTAGTTATATGATAGTTTAAGGGAAAATGTAACTTAAGTTTGTTGTTATTAAGTAGATTTTATTATTATTATTGTCGCTTATATCACGCATCTTTAAAAGACACGGTCCTTTATAAGGCGTGCGCGGGGATACAGATCCAACGCGTAGAGGCCAGTGTCCGTGGAATGTACCAACTGGGTCTAATCTCCATCTGATCACCATGAAATCATCACCATGAAAAATGTAGCTAAAGACTTTACCCAGTTAGATAGACAGAAACTATTGTCATTACTGGTCAAAACTATTGCATTTCGATTTTTATGGAAATGAGAAACTATGGAAGAGACTCCGATGCCCTGGCTTCTCAAAGCCCCCTAATTGATTTAAATATGGCAGGTGGTGATTGAGACGCTGTCAGCCCCTCAGGAGAGGAGAGGCTGAGACCCTCATAGCACCGCGACCAAGTACCACGGTGGCTATGTCGGGCTCCAGGCCGAAGCGGTTCAACCGATACTGACCAAACTCAGCCTAAGCCTTGGTTTTAATGTAATGAGAGCGTCCGCTCCTCAGGAGAGCGCGTGGTGCAAAGTAGCCTCCCGATGATTTAACGCAGAAACTTCAAACTCTGCATGCGATGGCGTCTGCGCCGTCGTACACATCACTACTCTTTGCTCCGCAGTCTTCTGCATCATCATGATCAGGCCCCCAATCATTACACGGCCGACGTCGTATTGACTTCCGTACTGCTTCTACCGCAACGCAAGTTCCACGAAGGTTAAGTTTGACTCAGATTAAAAAGTTGGCTTAGACTGCCTACCAACTAAATTTTGCCTTAACGCCTTGGTCCTAATGACCTTATGGCTGGTAAAAGGTTAGTTTACTTGTAAATCGTTGATCCACCAAGGTCCAACCAATTACCACTTAAGTACTTTTCCGCCCGACCAGCAGTCACTTGAGGTTCGCAATTTTTTTGTTTTATTTCCGTCTTTTGTCTAATTCGAATAAGCAGTGAAACTCCGAGTACAGCTCATTGGCAGTTGGGTTCTAGCGCCATAACTCTTATCTAGCTACATACAAATATCAAATATAATCGTTTTTCGCAATACGGTATATGAAGTTATATTGGTATCATCCCTACATTTAACTGGATTAAGGGAGGAGTATATATGTACAATAAAACAATGATAATTTATCCACCCGTTTAATGGATAACTAGTTTTTCTACGTAGCGGTAGCAGTTGCTGCTTAGCAGAACAAAAAAATAAAGATGTCATTAACGCCACTTTCCCTTCATGAAAATTAAAAAAAACTCCGTAACGACTCAAGCAAGTGACCACGGTCAGTTTCCCAAATGATACGGCGCAGTAATTGGTCCATCACCAGACCCCGTACCGTTATTCAAACGCCTTATTTACCGAATCCGCGTCGACTGAATAATTTAACAATAACCGTCGTGGCGCTACGTTATAAAGTAACTGTCTCGCGCGAGATCCACGCATAATGAGGGACGTAAACTCGTTACTGTGTATTATTGGTAGGATGTAGAGATGTGTCAAACTTTACAGAAACGACTCAGTGAGTCGTTTATAAAATATAGTTGTAGCGTACCATGCTACATATTTTATATGCAACCTTTTTGACAACAATATTTTTGTATTTTATATAACATTATATTGATATTGAGCGACTCGAAAAGATTCAAAAAAAGTTTCTGAATAGAATATCTTTTATTGACGGCGTTCACTGTAGAATAGGGAGTTATGCAGAAAGGTTAAACGAATATCACATGTTATCCTTAAGACAACGTAAAGAACAGCTGTGTGTGATTTTTTTATATAAGTTACTGAACCGTCATGTTGATTGTGCGTCTCTCCTAGCACAAAATAATATATTGGTTCCCAGGTTTAGTGCACGTGTAGATAATTACAGGCCATTTGAATTGAGTTTTAGAAGAAACAAATTTGGTAGTCACTCTCCTATGAGTACAATTTTGAGAAACTCCAATGATTTTGCACAAAAATTCAACTCAGATATTGATATTGACATTTTTACTGCAAAGTCGTATAATTTTAAAAGAGCTATTAGGGAGATTTGTATTTTTTTTGAGTTTTTTTTTTTTTTCACTTTGTTGTTATAGTTGTTGTTTATAATTAGGAAAAAACGTCTTTAAAAAAATGTTGTGCCTACCTATAATTTAAATGCATATATGATACCATTATACAAAAAATGTTAATATGTTAATGACGCTTATGTATTTAGTTGGTAAGCCTTATTAAATTAAATAAATAAATAAAAAACATCTTTTCTACTTTTGTTTCTGTCACTTACTTTTGTCCGCTTCTGTCAACTGCATGGTTTGTATTTATTTTCCGATATCAAAACGTTTATTAATTTACTTTTACTAATTAATATTTGATTTCACATTCACTCCTTAACAATAGTGATTCACCAATTCATATCTCTAACAGCGCTTCAAATTAATCATTCGCTCAATTGCATCTCTATCCGTCCACCGCTCTGGAGGTCGGGCGCTTTAGCTCGATAGCTTCAAACCCGATAAGATCCCCAGGCCTTCTGCCCGATCAAAGGCTGTAGGTAGTGTTTAGTTGGTAGGCTGGCCTTCTGCTAGAGTCCAACATAACCACCCGCCGTAGACCGGTTGCGGGTGGTATCCGGTGCAAGGTCGTCTGAGCACCAGGGGGTTGTTAAGACGACCACTGTGGTGGCGCGCCTCTTATGAGGATTCACTACCATCCACCAGGGGAAAAAAAAATGCATCTCGGTTTCATTCGATACGCGACGCTTAAACGATTGACTCCGAGTCACTGATACAAATGAATCAATATCAATATTTATATCAGTGTATTTGTATCAGATATCAGATTTCAGAATATTTGTACCGATTTAATCGGTTCAGAGTCACTGATACAAATGACGCAAATGAAGCACTTTATAGATTCGAATCTTTGTACTGATCCGGATACAAGTGATCCAATCTCAACAAAGATACGTTTTTCCCATCATTACTAGGATGTTTATGATAGGTGTAATAATCACCCATTTATCGCCAATTTATAGTCAGTCCGAGTGAAATCCCCAATTACACTATTACCACTTTTCACACCCTTGGACTAGTTACTGTGCTCACCCTAGACAGCTTCGTATTCCAGGAAATGGTGGCCATGGTTCTTCATAGAACGTTTTTAGCATTAACTCCTTCACCGCTGAGGTTTGTATCACATCAAAAGAGTGAATATTCATTATTTATGTTTGTCACTCGCGACGTAAACCACGAGAAGTTTTTAATATCTATAAATTACCGCCTGGTTCGTGGCTCCATTGATTTTAACTCCTCGCCAGCACCTATCGCGCGTTAATTACTTCCGAACAAATCTAATAAACGCTTTACAAAACTCGCTGAAATGATTTTCATTAATGTCCTAGACGTTGTGAAGTAGATCTAACATGACATAACTCTTATTTGTACACATAAAATACAAAAAATATAAAAACACAATATCTTGACATTCCGGAGCACGGACAGAGGCTCAGGCTGAGTTTAGTTGGTAGGTCACGAGATAGGACCGCTCCGGTCGTGTTTTTTTTTTTTTTTTTTTATAGCATAGGGCAGCAAACGAGCAAACGGATCACCTGATGGTAAGTGATAACCGTTGCCCATGGACACCCGCAACACCAGAGGAATCACAGATGCGTTGCCGGCCTTTTAAAAGGAATAGGGGGAATAAGGGGAATAGAGGGGAATAAGGGGGGTTGGGCCTCCGGTACCCTCACTCACTCGGCGAAACACAGCGCAAGCGCTATTTCACGCCGGTTTTCTGTGAGGCCGTGGTATCACTCCGGTCGAGCCGGCCAATTCGTGCCGAAGCATGGCTCTCCCACGGTAATGTGGAGTCCAACATAACCTCCGTGACACTTGCCGTTGCGGGGGTATCCTGGGTACGTTTCGTGCTCCTTGTGAGGATTCTCAGCCTCTCCTGAGTAAAAAAAAAGGACAGAGGGAGCGGACGTTTTTAATTCTATTTTAATTAAATTTAAATAGCGAAGCAAAGGTAGTCAACTCCTATCTGCCAAAAATTGGCACTTTGTCTTTAAACAATTAAAAAAGTTTTGAAATATGTATCGTTCTCGTTAAAACCGTTACTGTATGGTTCAGAACTAAGCCCACAGAACGTTATATTAAATAATTAGACCAACACACCATTAAGGTTATTGTAATTCGGCTGTGAAGATAAACAGGTGCAACGACTTTTGTTGTTGTTCTGCCCAAGGTTTAATATATGCGCGTGCGCCGAAAAAACGGTAAACATGATAAGATTCCGTTAATTCTTAATTGTAAAGCTAAACTGCATGTGTATTTTGATAGTATCAAAAACGTACAACTGACTGTGCATGAAGACGTGCTGGTATGTATGGGAGTAAATGGGTGTAGCAAAAAAGTATAGAAACAGGATTAATGCAGTGAAAATGAGACCTTTGAGAGGAATTATAAAGTAACATTAAAAATATTACGGTCGTACCAATTTGGTATTTTTAGGGGTTAGAGAGTGTTAAATAATCATAACAAAATAACTTTTTTTTTATGACCAGTAGCGTCATCTAATGTCATTTATTATTAAACTTGGCTGTATGGCTGATGATGATTGTATGTGTACTTATTGTGAATTAAGAAAATAAAGTCAGTTGATTGCAAACTATCGTAGCGTTTTATTAGAGTGCTCCTTATTTTCAACTTCCGAATTTATTCTTCTTTTGTAGATCTAGTCTGCATTAATACTTCAAACAGAAGTAGAAATAAAAGTTTTGGATTGATTGATAAAGTATAATTCTCTCACAATGTATACAATCCTTCTCGGTGACTTCGATTTTGAAAATGATTACCTGAAACAATAAAAGAATAAATGTAAGATTTATAAGTTACAAGAAAACATGTTTTATATTATCTGTGGCACTGCAGACATACTTAACTTGAAAGTTAATATTATATTGCAAAATACCTACAATTACAAAAAAAAAATATTTGGGAATATTTCATAATGCACATTATATAGATATTGAGTGTTGTCAGCCGCAAAATTAAAAATTGAGTAGCGGAGAGCGCGCCCCCTCCTGACACATAAATGGTTTGTTTCCCTTAAAACTTAACTAGGTTGTTAATTATATACAAATAGCTTTTTTCGACGTTATTATCTACAATGCCATAGATAATACACACATAGAATTATTTATAAAAGTATGAAGTAAAAAAAATATTACAAATGTGATGTAGATATAATTCAATATAAGTAGAGGGTCTACTCATAAACCGAAAAACATGGTAAAGCCTGGGACCTCTGTTTTAGATGACGCCGAAAAGAAGACAAGCGTAACTTTCGACGCGATTTCATTTTTAAAATCTTATGCTTATTTAGATAAATTTATTATTTTGTAAGTTGGTGCTTAGGTGGTTTGGGCATGTGGAACGGATGGATGAAAGTAGACTGACCAAAATGATTTATGAAGCTGGAGTGAGTGGAGATACGGGACGAGAAAGACCTAGGCGAACATATTTCGAACAAATCGAAAGTGTCCTCAATAAAGCCAGGTCAGAAGTACCCGCAATCGTCGAGCATGTATGAGGAATGTCATGAAAGTAGATGAAGCGAAAGAGATATGTAAAGGCCGTAGCAAGTGGAAAGACGTAATCTCTGCCTACCCCCATGGGAAAAAGGCGTGAGTGTATGTATGTATGTATGGTACATTTAGTATAATTGTAAACTTTGTATTAATCAATAAATCAACACATTTAGTAATTCCTTGCGTGTTTGTCATATATGTACACTTCGGCTCGACCCCAGAGGCAGAGCTGGCTGCAATAAATACTTCACTAAATGGACCCAAGTTCAGGCCGCAATTTACCGAGCATGGCAACACCGTAAACTTACAAACGGCGTGAGTCACACAGGAACGTAGCTAGGGTTGAACGATCGTCCAAAAGCATATAATGTCATAACATTTGCTTTTTATTTGTGAATCGATTCAATTACTATCTAAAACTAATGTAACATTTATTTTTTTATATTTGGGAAATAACACCAGTGAAGTTCCCACTTAATCATTAAAACACTAGCCATGTGTAGCACTGTGGGGGACAAGACCATCTGTCCCCACAAAACGGTGAACAACACCTTTCTCCTGATCGACAAATGATATGTTACTTCATCAATACATAGTATAAAACAAAGTCGCTTTCGCTGTATGTCCGTATGTATGCTTAGATCTTTAAAACTACGCAACGGATTTTGACGCGGTTTTTTTAATAGATAGAGTGATTCTTAAGGAAGGTTTGTATGTATAATAAATGCATAATATAGTAGAGAAACACTGATAAATTTAAAGGTATCTAATGTGATGTCCTAAATAAGCACGTTTTTTTGCGCTTATATTGCAAACGCTGGCTGAACCCTACGAGATAGACCAAAATAATGTACTACAGTATTGTACAACTTACAAAAATCCACAAAAAAGTCCGCGGTGGTATATGTCTATCTCTTAGGGATAACCCACCATAACCATTTTTTCACTGCACCCGTGCGAAGCCGGGGCGGGTCGCTAGTGTAGAATAAATCATATAAAAGGAAATGTAAAGATACTAACACAAACAAAAAAGAGTGCGGACCAAAGAGTCCGCAGAAAACCTAAGAGTGTTAAAAAAAACACTAGCCATGTTGGGTTTAGAATGGCGTCCAACATTTAATCATGCATTGTCACCCAAACTAAACGTGTATACAAAATTTCAGCTCAATCGAATTAGGGCAAGTGCCTTGAGGCACTTGTCTAGCAGATGTCAAAAACTATATGGCATTTCTGATTGAATAGTATACTAGTTTTAAAGATTTAAGCATACATAAGGATATAGGGACAGGGAAGCGACTTTGTTTTATACTGTTTAGTGATATTATAAGTGGATCTCATAATAAATACACACCTATTTTAAGCATCAAAATAGTAATTCAAACTACAAATACGAATAGCACGAATCTCTCTCTTAAGCTTAGCAATAGTTTCCATCAAAAAGATCGAAAGACTCAAATTTATTACTCGTATTATAAAAAAAAACATGAACGATCAAAAACTGTGTACTTACAACAAATTGTTCGTCTGAGTTCAGTCGAGGGAATCTAAATGAAACTTGACTAAGTAAAATGGAGACTCCAAATAATTGTTTATTAAACTAAATAAGGATAATAAATCCTTTTCCGTACGTACGTCGACGACATATACAGTTTATATTAATTGAAGTGATATAACATAGAATATAGAAGTGATAGTCAAAATATAGAGGTGATAGTCAAAATTAAAAAAATGCTATTTAATAAAGTTTTGAAAGTCTTAGTATAACCATAGTATTATAAGCACCTGTCTGCGGGATTCAAGATACAGGCTTTTGTCTAGTTTGAGTCCCGCTGGTACGCTGATTTAAAGGCCCATTCTTCTGCAATTTTGATATATTATTGTGTAATGTGTTGGGCCATGTAATTCAGTGTTTATTAATAAAAACATTATAATAATAAAACATTATATAATAACAAAATACTAACACATAAATTCAAGACAGACTTGATCGATATTTGTGAGTGGCTCTTTTTGCCTATAAAGAGTTCTCACTGTAACTTGACCATGTGACTTAGAGAACGATGAGGAAATGTAAACATCTCTTGTATCAATCATACACATCAATAAGATATAAGAACAAGAAAAAAATTATTACAATTTTTTTTTTATAGGATAGGGCAGCAAACGAGCAAACGGATCACCTGATGGTAAGCGATAACCGTTGCCAATGGACACCCGCAACATCAGAGGAGTCACAGATGCGTTGCCGGCCTTTTAAAAGGGAATAAGGGGGGGAGGGGGGTTGCTCCTCCGGTACCCTCACTCACTCGGCGAAACACAGCGCAAGCGCTATTTTACGCCGGTTTTCTGTGAGACCGTGGTATCACTCCGGTCGGGCCGGCCCAATTCGTGCCGAAGCATGGCTCTCCCACGGTAAAAAAGTTTAAAAGTCAGCTATAAACTTAACCATAAAATATAATGGGCCAATGATAAAATATAAACATTCTAAAAAAGCAACAAACACAGGAATTAGGAAAGTTGATGGCCGTGTATGGAGAGGAAGATCGAAGAAAAGGTGGATGGACTTTGTGAATAATGATTTGTTGAAGAAGAGAGTGAGTGAGGAAATGGCGAGTGATAGAGCAAAGACATGTTGAGCCAACCCCAAAAAAATAAGAAGAGAAATTAGGAAAATATTATAAGGTTGCATGACAGCCCTAAAGAGCGTGGGTCTTGGCCCACTAATGACTATATTTCGCGAGAGGTTAATTTGAGAACATGGAGTACATAGTTATGTTGAACTGAGCTTGCTCACTGTACTATTAATGTGCGTGTATTTATATCCAGCAGAACTTCCTACTCTAAGCGGTTCTTCCAAGTCGCCGAAGAGCAACTTAATCCCCTAGTAAAGGAGTCAGCGGCATAGAGACGAACTTCTTAGCACTCTATGGGTCCATCGTGTGGTAGAAAGAGAAACTCCGAGCAGATCCCGAGACTTGTGACACGGGTGTAGATTTAAGGGGCCCCTTTCCGACGTACGTCAACACTCACCTTCACTACTCGTGCTTCACCCCTTGTAGAGATGTGTCAATCTTTACAGAAACGACTCATTAAGGCGTTTCTTTCAAGTGATTCACAGATAGAAATCTCTAACTGCGCGTCAAATGAATCATTCGCTCAATTGCATCTCGGTTTCATTCGATACGCGTTTGTATCAATTTATCTGATACAAATAAATCAATATCAATATTTATATCAATTTATATCAGCGTTTTGTATCATATCTATACTAATATAATAAAGCTGAAGAGTTTGTTTGTTTGTTTGTTTGTTTGAACGCGCTAATCTCCGAAACTACTGGTGCGATTTGAATAATTCTTTTTTTGTTGGATAGTCCATTTATCGAGGAAGGCTATAGGCTAAATAACATTACGCTATGACCAATAGGAGCAAAGACAGAGCGGTAAATGTGTAAAAAACGGGGAAAATTATTCATTTTTGAAGGCTTTCTTTGCGTGCGCTGCGAAAACGGTTCAAGATACACAAAAAATATGTATGAAAGAATTATTCCTCTATACATGATCTAAAAAAAAGTCCGCGACGGCATATGTCTATCTTTTAAGGTTTAGTCACAATGACCGTTTTTATGGTACCAAATTTGGATATGTCGCGTTGTCAAGATCGGGTAACAGCTGAGGTGCGCAAAATAACTATTCCACGCGGACGAAGTCGCGGGCACAGCTAGTATCAAAATATTTGTATCAATGACTCTGACCCGATTTAATCGGTTCAGAGTCACTGATACAAATGATGCAAATAAAACACTTTACTGATTCGAATCTTAGTACTGATCCGGATACAAATCTTCCAATCTCAACAAAGATTCGTTTTTTCCACCATTACTGCCCAGCCAAATCTGGTATGAACCCGCTAATGCAGCTTTAGACACACGTTCTAGTGTAGAATTTACTGCTGGACAAGCGAAGGTCTAATAAATCTCTATCAAAATAACGTGAATAATCTCTTTCACATTTTACAGGTTGACTGGTAGAGGATGCATCTAGCATTAAGTCTGCTTTTTCTATTTTGATTCTTCGATGTACATAAAATTTCGATATCAGCCAGCAATGTGTTACCATTTAAGGTGATAATAATTTTCACTTGTCACTTAACGTACATAGTTGACGAGTTTCGCATCTCGTTGGTAATCGTTTGCGAAAACTCTGTACAGCGCCCCTAGCGGAACGTAATTGTACTATTCTTTCATCTATACTAATATTATAAATCTATACTAATACTAGCTGGCCCAACAGACGTTGTCCTGTCAAATGTCTCAAATGTCAAATGTCTCAAATGTCACGTTGTCTCACGTTGTCTCAAATGTTTTTAAATAAATAATTTAGCTGAAAAACAATATCTATATGACCGTATTGTGAATCTAAACCATTCTCAAGCCCCCTGGAATACACACAAAAAATTTCATCAAAATTGGTCCAGTCGTTTAGGAGGAGTTCAGTCACATACACACGCACACAAGAAATATATATATTAAGATTATAAAGAGGAAAGATTTGTTTGTTTGTTTGTTTGTAATGAATAGGCTCCGAAACTACTGGACCGATTTCAAAAATTCTTTCACTTTTGGAAAGCTACATTATCCCCGAGTAACATAGGCTACTTTTTATCCCGGAAAAATCGACAGGTCCCACGGGATGCGCAATAAAGGCTTGGCTCAAAAACTACTGCACAGATTTTCATGCGGTTTTCATCAATAGATAGAGTGATTGTTGAGCAAGGTTCTGCGGTATTTTTTATCTCGGAAAAACGGATAGTCCCATGGAAGCGCGATAAAACCTTCGCGCCATAAACCGACTTCCGCGCATATGTAGCCGTGGGCAAAAGCTATGACCCTTAACCCTCTATAGACCCAATCCCGAAATCCACGCAGGCGAAGCCGCGGGCAGAAAGCTAGTATTATATACTATACGTCAAATACCTATCGAAAACGATAGCAAACTCATGGTAGAGCCACTACAAAGTTCTGAGTCACAGCATCACCCAATTTCCGTTTAAAAACCTTCGCATTTAGAACATAAGTTTGCATTTCCTTTAAATTTTAATTCTATATACCTAGCAAGGATAGATGTAGTCCCCTCATTAATTATGACATGAAAGGCAGGTGTATAATTCTGCGCATAATCTGGAGCGGTGTTCCTAATCTCACTCACACGTGAAAAGGCAAACGCAACGGAAACAGGTTAAGGGCCCTTACACCGTCAGCCCTTCAGGAATCCCGCGAACGGATATACGGTTTCCAACCCACTCCTGTTCGTTATATAATTAGGTTATAAGGTTTTATATAAATCTCGTTGTTAGATTTCGTGTACTTTTATTTATAACTAGCGACCCGCCCCGGCTTCGCACGGGTGCAGTGAAAAAATGGTTATGGTGGGTTATCCCTAAGAGACAGACATATACCATCGCGGACACTTTTTTGTGGATTTTTGTAAGTTGTACAATACTGTAGTACATTATTTTGGTCTATCTCGTAGGGTTCAGCCAGCGTTTGCAATATAAGCGCAAAAAACGTGCTTATTTACGACATCACATTAGAAACCTTTAAATTTATCAGTGTTTCTCTACTATATTATGCATTTATTATACATACAAACCTTCCTTAAGAATCACTCCATCTATTAAAAAAAACCGCGTCAAAATCCGTTGCGTAGTTTTAAAGATCTAAGCATACATACGGACATACAGCGAAAGCGACTTGTTTTATACTATGTATTGATATTGATAATCTTTTAGAATCAAATAGGGCGAGCTTTATTATGCGTTTCCATACTGCCGCCGATCATCACTGCAATCTGCTGCTGCAAGCTGCTTTCAATCAGATTTTATTACATAAAGACACTGATATTATAATCGCAAGTAATTGAATTATATTTGTTCTAGATTATGCCGACTTCTGATCGCCTGATACCGAAGATATGAATCGTAACTTTGGATCCAATTCTGATCGGATAAAGATTTAATTTATTAATGTCGCGTTCGATTCTTGTTCAATGGAGATTTAATCTTTTTACTGTGATCATTGGGGATACTATCTATGTCTGTCAAAAAGGTTTCTCTTGAAATGTTCACTTTAATATTTTTTCAACACACTTCCTCATAAAGTGGCTCTAATCCCATGGCAATTAGGCACATAATGACACCTATAATCAAACTGTGACTTTATCATTACTATTATTCACGAGTGAGTAATAGTTTTTTTTTAATATTATTGGTTGAGTTACGCTTACATTTGCGGTAAAAAGCTATCCGCGAAAAGCCCAAAAAAAAGAAACCTCATTTTTTTTCATTAGTCTATGGCCGATGCGTGCGCATAGGAAAACTGATTAATTTTTCCCGCCATTACGAAACATTTTTCACAACTCGTCTCGTTTTCTCTTTTGAAGTTATTTAGTTAGTTATTAATTAAGATGTCTGCAAATACAATTTATGAAGAAAATGGTTTTTTATTTAAGTATTATTTTATTCAGAAGTGTGTTGAAAAACGTTGTATGATACACGTGTGTATTGATGATTACCGTCCTCGGCTCCTTAAGACCATCGCCTGACGGTTCGGGCCTCAATGCGCCTCAGCGGTAATCACCAACATTACACACTTGTACCATAATGTTACTATTAAATTGAAAGAAAAAGCGTTCATTTATTTCTTTTTTCGTCGTTAGTATTATGCCATAGGTTAGTCAGTAGTTACAGTCTGGTCATTATCAATATTCGGCACACATAAAAAAAAGTAACAACAATTAAAAAAAACACATTGTAAAATTATGAAAAACTAAGTTTTTCATAATTTATCTTATCACGGGCACGGGCTTATCACGGGCATTAAACAAACATTTTAAAAAGTATAATTTTTTAACACCATACATAATTTCTCATTTTTGCGTGGTGTCATTAGCAAAGCGTAAAATAAAGTAAAATGAAATTTATTCTTATTATTATGGTACCGTCTAACCGAAGGGCGTGAGCGGCGCCCATGCGACATTTTTAAAATGACTTACATTTTTAAACTTATAATATCTCTCGAATGGAATGTCTAAATTGAATAATTCCAAAAGATATATAAAGGTATTGAAGCAGATTTAAATTCATCATTTATTTCGATAAGGATTAACTCCGAAGTATAAATAAAAAAAGCTGTTATAGCGGTGGCATTTATATATTTTTTTAAAATGAAAATGAAGTTATTGTTGATATATGCATATGATAATCATATGTTCTGCAAAGAAGTAGTACATTATTTTGTTCTATAATAAATAGTTTTTGCAGCGAACGCGATATATGAATGTTTTTTCGTAACCTATTCACACCTTGGATTACATTATTGGAGCTTTAGTATGGATCCCTAACTTTTTGATAATTTAATGTAACCTAGAGATAGTGTAGTTTTTTTAATAGTGAATTATTTTTCAAATATCTTATGTAGTTACGGAGCCATTTAGTGCCATTGATTTGAAAGCTCTTATAAAAGCTTTGAGCTTGAATCATGAAGTGGTCGAAATGTGATTGTAAACCTCCAATCAAACGAGGAAACTAAGTAATGGACAAGCTTATTGTAATCAAATAAAAGTAATCTTTATTCAATACTAGCTTTCTGCCCGCGGCTTGGCCTGCGTGGATTTCGGGATTGGGTCTATAGAGGGTTAAGGGTCATAGCTTTTGCCCACGGCTACATATGCGCGGAAGTCGATTTACGGCGCGAAGTTTTATCGCGCTTCCCGTGGGTCTATCCGTTTTGCCAAGATAAAAAATACCGCAATACCTTGCTCAAGAATCACTCTATCTATTGATGAAAACCGCATGAAAATCTGTGCAGTAGTTTTTGAGCGAAGCCTTTATTGCGCATCCCGTGGGATCTGTCGATTTTTCCGGGATAAAAAGTAGCCTATGTTACTCGGGGATAATGTAGCTTTCCAAAGGTGAAAGAATTTTTGAAATTTCTTGCCCGTGGCTCCGCCCGTCGTTGCTCCGTCCGCGTTAATTTCGATCCCACGGGAACAGTAGCTACTTTCTTCCGGGATAAAATGTGATATCCTTCCCCGTACCACAGACTATGTGTATGCAAATTTTCGTGATGATCGGTGCAGTAGTTTAAGCGTGAAGAGGTAACAAACAAACAAACAAACAAACAAACAAACAAACACACTTTCGCATTTATAATATTAGTTGGGATTGGGCTTTACAGGCATTTACTGACGTCGAACAAATATAAAATTGTAAGGACACAAAGAACTACATAATGTTAATTACGGCATTCTTTAATTATACTAATCATAGATATTACTTAAGCATTGTTAGTCTTAAGGAATAGTTAGGACATAGATATCTGTCCCCACAAAACGGAGAACAACACCTTTCTTCTGATCGACAACTGATATGTTACTTGTAGAATAAATCTAAATATATAAAAGAAGAAACTGACTGACTGACATATCAACGCACAGCCCAAACCGCTGGTCCTAGAGATTACAAATTTGGCACGTAGGTTCCTTATAAGGTGTAGGGGTGCACTAAGGAAGGATTTTTCAAAATTCATCCCTTAAGGGGGTGAAATGGGGGTCCAAAGTTTGTATGGAGAAACAAGATTTGTTTGAATATTTTATTCGAAACTTCGCAGGAGTACTCCTAACAATAAATGAGTAAACACGTCTTTCAGGATTTTTGAAAATTCAACCCCTAAAAGGAGGAAATGGGGTGTCAAAGTCTGAAAATCGACAATGGGTATTGTTTCTATGGTTTATCGGGTCGCTGAGAAGCGTATCTAAATTGGTTTAGCCAAACATGAGATAATCGCGGACAAACATACATACTTACATACGTACATAAAACATACGGGTCACACTGAGAAGCCACTTTATGTAGACGGTTGAAAAATACGATTAGTACGCGGGCGAAGCCGCGGGCACAAGCTAGTAATAAATAAGGGAATGTAATAATACTAACACAAACAAAAAAGATTGCGGACCAAAGAGTCCGCAGAAGACCAGAAAGAAAAAAATCTTAATTACGGACAATGAAAAACATTACACAAAAAAACAAGTTAATAAAAGGATAGGTACCTAAATTCCTTGCGTTCAGAAAGTTGTTATATTGATTGAACAAGTTTTAGATGGTAGCCCGAATCGCGTCAAACGAAGCTCCGTCGAAAACTCGAACGGTAATGGATATTAAATCAACTGCACTTTGAATACAATCCAAAAGCAGCTGCTGCAATCAGTAGACACTTTTAATCGTTATAACTTAGTAATGGTAGTAATTAAGCCATTAATGTACTTTAAAATATGAAAAAGAACACATGGCTTTTCAGGCAATTTTTGTTTTGATGATCTTATATTATCAGGCCGTTAAGTTCTATCTCTTAGAGATATTTTCGGCTGTTCTTACAGGATTTTCCCATTTTATTTTTTCCATACAAGCCGTAGGACCTTAAGGCCAAGGCCAAGGCTGAGTTTAGTCAGTAGGTCACGCCAGACCGCTCTGGCCGTTGTAGTCAGTCTGCATAATCTCCGAAGCACTTGCCACTGCGGCGGTATCCTAGGCACGTTTCGCGTTCCTTATGAGGAGGATTCTCAGCCTCTCTCTTTTGAGAGAAAAAGAACATTACTTTACGATTTCATGCCCGAGTTTCAAACTATCCCTACTTCGAAATACATCAGGATCGCTCGAGCTGTTTTGCCATGAAAACGTAACACGCTACCCTAAACAATTTAAGATGTTAAGGGTTTAACAATAACCTTCAGCGTAAAACCCTAGCAGTAACTATTCTAAGGTTTACCGATGCCCCTTTGCCATATTTTTCGGTTATGGGTAGAGCCCCTATTTACCCGATTGCCTCCTACCCCCTACTTGTCTACATCCTACAACTTAATTAATAAAATTTTATAAGCATTCATAATATTTTTTTTTACTTTCTTTTGACGTAGGGTTCTCTAAAGGCGTAGTGAAATCAAAATCAAAATAATATTTATTCAACATAGACCTTTACAGGCACTTATTGACGTCAACAAACATTCAAAACAAAAAAAAAGCTTAAATAAAAAAAAAACAAAAACCTTGTCCGTACGTACGAATAAGGAAAAAAAAATTGACTCGACACCTGTTCGGAAATTGGGAGAGCCTTCTCGAGAAGAACAGGCAAGAAACTCTGAAGGTCTATTTTTTATCTCCTCTTTTCAATGTTAATAATTATAATAATATAATATAAAAATACAATATAGTATAAGATACAATCATACCTAATACGATTACAGTCGTATGTATGTTTACATAAACATATAAAAATAATACAATATTATAAATAATGTTGTTACCAAACATGGCTCTATGAATAGTGTCCCTATTCCCAAATAGTGTGATCATTTAGATAGTCACTTACTTTATAATAACCTTTACTCATGAGTGTCTTTTTGATATGGTTTTTAAATTTATATAAAGGCAAATCAATTACACTTTGCGGAAGTTTGTTAAACATAGATATACATTTCCCCAAGAACGAACAGCTAGTTTTATGGAGTCTGAACATTGGAACGGCAAGTTTATTTTTGTTTCTAGTATTCACATTATGTACTCGTAGATCACTGTTTTTATTGAATTTATTAAAGTTTCTATATACAAAAACTAAATTATCATATATATATTGACTAGCTAAAGTTAAAATATTAATTTCTTTGAACAATTCTTTTAGGGATTCTCTAGCCCGTGAAAACGTGATATCAATAAATTTCAATAACATCCTCTATAATAAAATAATAGCAGTAAGTCAACACAGACTGCGATTTTAGAGAGCATCTCTAAGTTTCCAACAATAACCGCTCAAGCGTAAATGGCGTGTCGTCTCCGAATCGCATCTTACAGGTTCGACGACAGCCGGAACGAAAGGCAGCTACAAAAACCCGAGCGATAAACAGAGACGAAGATTCAACCAGACTTTTATGAAAGTTAATAACGTGTCGGCTACACTGTATCTGTGACAGTAAGACAAAATATTTGGACAAACGTTGCATCATTCACACGAACAGTACACTGCACAAAGAATGTTTTGTTTGAAGGCCAAAGTGCTTCTTTCATGTGCGGATGACTCATTTGGTAGATCACGAGAATCGTTTGTTCGTGATTTAGCGCTGGGAATAGACATGTTATGTCTGCCCTGTTCCTTTTGGGGAAAGTAAATTACAGGTAACATATTACCTTTGTAAATATCAATTGTACCTTAAATATTTCTTACACTCACGCCAATTGGGTAGACGACTACAACTAAATATGGCGGTTTTTATACTATAACTAGCGGTCCCGACAGACTTCGTCCTGTCAAAAAAAAAATGTAGTGGCAGTTTTTTGTTCCTACTTATTTTATAGATAACTAGCTTTCTGCAACGGCTTCGCCTGCGTGGATTTCGGGATTGGGTCTATAGAAGCTCATAGCTTTTGCCCACGGCTACATATGCGCGGAAGTCGGTTTATGGCGCGAAGGTTTTATCGCGCTTCCCGTAGGGCTATCCGTTTTTCCGATAAAAAATACCGCAAAACCTTGCTCAAGAATCATTCTATCTATTGATGAAAAACGCATGAAAATCTGTGCAGTAGTTTTTGAGCGAAGCCTTTATTTCGCATCCCGTGGGATCTGACGATTTTCCGGGGTAAAAAAGTAGCCTATGTTACTCGGGGTAATGTAGCTTCCAAAGGTGAAAGAATTTTTGAAATCGGTCCAGTAGTTTCGGAGCCTATTCATTACAAACAACAAACAAACAAATCTTTCCTCTTTATAATATTAGTATAGATATAGATATCGCATAGCCAATCAAATTGCAAAAAAGGTCCAAATGAACTATAACATTTTGTGACTATTCAAGTTTGGAACGTGATATTAAATCCTCCAACGATGTATTCTGTGCTCCAACGCACACACGCACACTGTTTTGACAGATATGATTGAATTTAAACTTTATACATAAAGCAAATCGACTCTTTGATGTTAGGAAGACATCTACATTGCTTAGACAACAGTGAGTGCTTGCAATATGAACTTTATGTAATAACAATGAAGCTCAAATTGACTGTACATTTTAGTTAGAAAACGTTTGTATGGGAATGAAGGGCTATTTTAGGATTTTTATGATAATTTTCTCGCCGTAAAAACCATCCTTGAACTTCAACGAACATTTTAAAAAACAATTGGCCTAATTAGTCCAGGCGTTGCTGAGTTATGCGCTTACCAACACATTTTGGATTCATTTTTATATATAAGATTATCTAATATGCACTAATGCACTATGTATAATATATGTATGTTTATATATACTCGTACGTCCTGAATGGGTGGTAGGGGAAAAAATTGGACGATTCAAAAGAGCTTTCTATAAAGTCCTATTTGAATAAAGTTCATTTTGTTATAGAATTTATCCGTTACCATAGAATCCCATAACACAAGCCTTACAGAGCTTACTTTGGGCTAGGCTCATTGGTGTAAGTATAAAAAAAATAGAAATAGAATAAAAAAAGCTTATTATCACAGCTTATATACGGAGGGGCAGGAGCCTACCCTAATTACGTTAGGGTAATTAGGCTTTAGTCAACCAGATTGGTAGGAGAAGGCGGACACACGCAAGCGCGGGGCTCACCTAATGAACCTACCGCGAGGCTGCGTGCGAACCTGGCTACCGCGCACGCTGAGGTGATGCCTCTCCGTCTGGGGATTGTCCAAGTGTTCTCCAACAATCTGCCCCCCCATGGTGTTGGCTCGACCTAGAATTGGCGTTGGCTATAACAATTCTAGGTCGAGCCAAGATCCGCTTCGCGACTCCACTGCCGTGCGCCCCGCATAGGCCCCGAGAACACAGAGGGGTTTCAGTTGATAGGCCGGTCCTCTCAAACCAGAGAGCCCCACACACAGCCGCGCCTAGCCAGCACGGTGTCACGGTGCATAAGGAGCATTTCCCCTCGCAAAAAAATTCCTCAGTCAACCACTCTGCCCCAGTTGGTTGACTACATACATCTTTGAATTTCTTTGCAGGTGTATGCAGGTTAGCTCACGTTGTTCTCCATAACGGCAGGAGCGTCAGATAAATTCACATATGAAATTCGAAAAACATGAAAAATGGCAGGATCCACCTCGACCTTGGGGGATTGTCCAAGTGTTCTTGGACAACCTCCCACCCCCACCCCCACCCACCTGCGCGTGAAAGCGCACCCCGCCACATGCGCCCCGATATGGGCCCAGAGAACACATTTTAGTAGGTAGGCCGATCCTCTCAGAACGGCCGCGTCTTGCCAGCGCGGTGTCACAGTGCAATAGGAGCATTTTCCCTCGGAAAAAAAATAAAAAAGGATCCACTCCGACCTCCCCAATCCTTCCGCTTCATAGACCAGCGCAAAAAACGGTAAAATCAATTATAGTTGATAACGTCTCTAGAGCAGAAGCGAATCGTGCGATTCGCAAATTAGTTGAGTGTGTCTAAACATTAATATTTAAAAAAATCTGTATCCAAATACTCGAACGATTGACAAGTGGCCAAATCTGTTTGACGTTGACACTTGAACTACTCATGATTCGTAACGGTACTTTCGATGTACAGAGATCGCATTGATGTCAGGTCGCTCATTGCCTTATAGGGTTGCCAGTTATTACATTTTATCGCAAAGTACATGGCACATTTAATATGGCAGTTTGGCGAGCGGCGATCGACTCCAAATTTTCGAGAGTGTTGTTCTCCTTGACGAGCTGATCACGAATATAAAAGTTTTAGGAAAAGTAACAACAAAAATCGCCGCTAAGGGGCTCTGAACCAGTATAATCGATGATTTTAGTTCTTTATTTTTGTCATGCCCAACGTGACTCCCATCGAGTCTCCCGTGATCCCTGGGAATCCGTGGGTTGATATAGGGAAATGGATGAATTGAACCAATTTTGTTGAAAGTTTATATAAGAATAGTTAGAGATCCAATAAAGGAAGTAGCATATACCTTTTAAACGGGAAAACATATTACGATCCAATAGTGGTTTAAACAAAATTACACACACAATAAACGGGCCTAGGCTGACATCACAACGTGGCGCCATCGTCTTCACGCGAATATATTCTCTATCACGTTCTCGTTAATAACGTGTTTACAGTACCACACGTAGGCGCTATTCTATCAGTATGCCGCGTCGAACACCCTCTATTCGAAACACCTTGATTGATATTTCGAATGCGCACAGCGATGTAAGTGATGAGATTTTGCCGATGTCGAGATATATTTAGTGTAAAATACTGAATACTAAAGTGACATGTACAAAACTTGTTTATGAACTATTAATCTAGATTCGAACACCAAATTTTTGTTGAACTTTGTTCTATATAAATAGTTTATGCTTTGTGCTGTATATATATATAGTTTTCAATGAATCGACTGCAACGATATGCTTTGCTCCTCCACACTAGTTGAATGATAATAGTAATTGGAATAAAAAAACAATATTGAAGTCAATTATCATTCGTTTAAATTAAAAAAAAATAGATTTTTTTTCGTGCATACAAACTTTCATATTTGTATTATCAGTAGGGATTATGTATTGGCCACATTCGGGCGGCTACGACCAAACACACATTTAAGAAATTAGTTCGTGAGCACTATCTGAAGACACTTGCTTAAACACTTCATTTTCTAGATAAATTTATGTATGTATGTATATATATATATATATGTAGGTATATAGCTGTATATATGTTTGTTTATGTATGTATTTGTATATATATTAAGTAGTATGTAAGTTTAGAATAGTTTTTTGTCTGCGCCAAACAAATGTTTGTATACCTACTAGCCTTTCGGTTGACTGGTAGAGAATGCCGCATGTTGCATTAAGTCCGCCTATTGTATATTTTATATGTGCAATAAAGTTTAAATAAATAAATAAATAAATTGTATGTGTCGTTTTGGATGAATGTTTTTCTTTCTGACTTTCTTTTGTAATATTAAAGAAACTATCACGAGCCTTAACTTACTTTTTGCCACTTATTAGTAAAATTAACTTAGGTATTGGTTGAATAAACGGAAGCAAAGCCAGAGACATTGTCTTAAATTTTTCTATACATTAATATAGAATATACATAAAACAATTTCTAACAAATTTCGATTTCAAATAGAGTGCACCAAAACAAATTTTAGCTTATTCGATTCCACTTTTATTGTGGAAACTGACAGAATACAAAACATGTACCAATTTCTTTCTTATTATATTCAACTAGCGACCCGCCCCGGCTTCGCACGGGTGCAGTGAAAAAATGGTTATGGTGGGTTATCCCTAAGGGATAGACATATACCATCGCGGACTTTTTTGTGGATTTTTGTAAGTTGTACAATACTGTAGTACATTATTTTGGTTTATCTCGTAGGGTTCAGCCAGCGTTTGCAATATAAGCGCAAAAAAACGTGCTTATTTACGACATCACATTAGAAACCTTTAAATTTATCAGTGTTTCTCTACTATATTATGCATTTATTATACATACAAACCTTCCTTAAGAATCACTCTATCTATTAAAAAAAACCGCGTCAAAATCCGTTGCGTAGTTTTAAAGATCTAAGCATACATACGGACATACAGCGAAAGCGACTTTGTTTTATACTATGTATTGATAACAAGAGATCTTATAAACAAACGCCCGCTTCTGCGACTGACTTGGACTCAAATTAGGTATGTAGTTCAAGTTGTTTTACGTAAGCCCAAACAAAATAAACCCTAGCGCCCATCAAATAAAGCTCAAAAGATTTATCGAGATACAGTCAAATTAAGGTTAGTGAGGTTTTCTCTTTCAACGTACCAAATGACGCTTTATTTCGGCTTTAGATATTCACGTTTTATCGATTGCTATTAATCGAAGGATTTTTTCCACTGGAAAGGAGAGGCTGAATCCTTATAGATACCACCACAGCTGCGGTGATAATGTCATCACGCAATAACGAGATGTTATCTATAATAAATCTTCATTGATTCATTATGAGGGTTAAACGAACAATAAAGCTTCGATTAATTCAAGCCATGTTATTAGAACTAACGGCTCAGGCTGAGTTACATCGGTACGTCATTCTGGTTGAGACACAATTATCGTGGCACTTACGGAGATATCCATGGGATTTCTCAGCCTCTCCTCTCAAGAGGGAAAAATTATATTTGTCCACAGTCAACTCTTATTTAACTTTAGCTATATGTGCTCTCCTCTATTACCACTTTTTTTTGAGGCGGAGGAAATGCCTAATCCGAGGAGAGATGTTGGTCCCCGGCGCACTATCCCTCCTCCAGGGGAAGAGAGGAGGGGAAGAGTGGGGCTCGCACCCACTAAAAACTCCGCCGTGTTCCATCTCTCCATTTCGCCGGAGGTCGCGGGGACTACCGATTGGTATTAATTCTACACGACTCCGGCAGAGTTGGTCCGTGAGAGCCTCGCGTCTCATTTTGAAAGGCGCACGGGAACACTTAGCGCACGCCTCTTCAAGCCAGCCAGTTAGTACTGACAGTGGGCCAGCCACTGTCACGGCTCGCTGTAATATTCCTCTGTAAATTCCTCTATTACACTGTCTAAATTCATCAGTTCAAAACTATCGGAAAGAACGAGTGTGATAACATCATGTACCGACTTGTATATTAATTAAATATTTTATTCTTTGGCAGATATTTTTAACGCAGTATATTGGCGCATTAATGTACGGAAGTGAAAATTGGGTATGGGAGAAACGACATGAAAGCAGAATAAATGCAGTAGAAATGAGAGCTTTGCGGAGTATGGCAGGAGTAAAACTGAGTGACAGATTGTATAATGAAGTGATTAGAAAGAAATGTGGTTTGAAAGAGGATATCGTGACAAGAATAGAGAAAGGGATGCTTGGATGGTTTGGGCATGTGGAACGGATGGATGAAGGTAGACTGACCAAAATGATTTATGAAGCTGGAGTGAGTGGAGATACGGGACGAGGAAGACCTAGGCGAACATATTTCGAACAAATCGAAAGTGTCCTCAAAAAAGGCCAGGTCAGAAGTACCCGCAATCGTCGAGCATGTATGAGGAATGTTATGAAAGTAGATGAAGCGAAAGAAATATGTAAAGACCGTAGCAAGTGGAAAGACGTAATCTCTGCCTACCCCCGTGGGAAAAAGGCGTGAGTGTATGTATGTATGTATGTAGTATATTGGCACATTGACCATCTGAAGGTAAATGATTATAAGATGTTTTCCTTCACCGTAGGAGCGGAGATACATATGAGATTCGCAAAACGAAAAAACACATAGGTAGATGGCAAGATAGACCTATGGCCCTCCGTTCATCCGATTCGTTGATCAGTGCCGAAACCAACGCCACCTGCTCCTAAGGCGAAAGGGTTATTCCAGCTAAACCCCTCCACACACTGTTGAAAGACGTCGAACTGCCATCAAAGACCGCGAACACAGAATTATCAATCAGAGTAAGTTAGGGTGGTGATGATGAGTGCAATCGTAAGGGACTCCTAAACCTACCACTGGGTCATAAGTCCCAGGCTCTACTTCTGGCCCCTCTCTGCAACACTATGGACCCGGCACCCTCACGGTGTATCCATGAAGCGCTTAAAGTTTTCGCTTCTTTGGATACGGAACGTTTAATTAACATCTTATTGTAAGTGCAGACGAATCCGAACAGAGTGCGCGAGGCAGATCGTAAGGTGGATGCACTCCTCCAGCTAACATGGTGTCGAGAGTACGGTCGAGAGGTCAAAATCAAAATCAAAATAATCTTTATTCAACATAGACCTTTACAGGCACTTATTGACGTCAACAAACAAAACAAAAAAAAGCTTAAAAAAAAAACAAAAACCTTGTCCGTACGTACGAATAAGGAAAAAAAATTGACTCGACACCTGTTCGGAAATTGGGAGAGCCTTCTCGAGAAGAACAGGCAAGAAACTCTGAAGGTCTATTTTTATCTCCTCTTTTCAATGTTAATAATTATAATAATATAAAAATACAATATAATATAAGATACAATCATACCTAATACGATTACAGTCGTATGTATGTTTACATACACATATAAAAATAATACAATATTATAAATAATGTTGTTACCAACATGACTCTATGAATAGTGTTTAATGCTATTCCAATAGTGTGATCATTTAGATAAATAAATAAATAAATAAATATTTGTTAGACTTACACCAATTAGCCTAGCCCAAACTAAGCTCTGTAAGGCTTGTGCTATGGGATCTAGGATAACGGATAGACATACATATATTATACATATATAAATAATTTTTATTGAAATATATATCAACAACCACGACTAAGGTACAAATGCTCGCATTCATCACACAAACATCTGCGCCCCCACCGGGACTCGAACCCGGGACCTCAGAGATGGCGACACCTTGAAACCGGTGTACTATCCACTCGACTATGGAGGTCGTCGATACTTACTTACTTTATAATAACCTTTACTCATGAGTGTCTTTTTGATATGGATTTTAAATTAATATAAAGGCAAATCAATGACAGTTTGCGGAAGTTTGTTAAACATAGATATACATTTCCCCAAGAACGAACAGCTAGTTTTATGGAGTCTGAACATTGGAACGGCTACTTTATTTTTGTTTCTAGTATTCACATTATGTAGATCACTGTTTTTATTGAATTTATTATAGTTTCTATATACAAAAACTAAATTATCATATATATATTGACAAGCTAAAGTTAAAATATTAATTTCTTTGAACAATTCTTTTAGTGATTCTCTAAGCCCGTAAACAGTAAATAGCACGAATCGCTCTTTTTTGTAAAAGGAAAATACACTCAATGTTAGCCGCAGATCCCCATAGCAGCAGTCCATAGGACATAACACTATGAAAGTAGCTGAAATAAACAATTCTTGCTGTTTCAACATTAGTTAAAAGTCTAATCTTTTTTACTGCGTACGCCGCTGAACTAAGTTTGATTGCCAAAGTTTCAATATGTGGATCCCACTCGTCGTCTGTAGGTGTTTATCCTACCCAAAAGAAGGCACAGTCTGACATAACAGCAACGCCCTGGACACACGCAATGCCTGCGAAAGGTTTCCCATGGATGCTGATAGCGACAAATCGGGACCCCACACCTCTACGGCATCTTTACAAGATTTGTCTGTGAAAAACGAAAAAAGGTCTTATGGGACCACTTACCCCTTATTAATAACAATACTTCACAAAATATATGATATTATTCAATTCTGCGAAGAATTTCCTCAGAATGTATCGAAGCTAACTGAATAAGGAAGCAGAAGGAATGATATCGACTTTCGTATCCTCAGCGCTATTCCTGGCTCGCTTTCCAGTTGTCAGGAAGGCAGTTATATTTAGTGTTTGCTCAACGTTTATTTATCTATACATATAATAAGACAGTAAAAATATTTTGTCTGTACATTTAGTATTTTTGACTGAAATGGATAGAGGGGCACTTAAATAGATTATTAGAAAGCAAAAAAATTTTTTGGAATTTTTTGTCTGTCTGTCTGTATGTTTGTTCACGTTTATCTCCGAAAGTACTGAACCGATTTGCTTGAAACTTTCACTATTTGCTTTGTTTTAACTCAGAATAATATCTAAACTTTGTTTCATCAAAATCGGTTCATTAAAAAAAAAGTTATCGTCATTTTAATGAACTCAAGGCATGATAACCTCTAAATTTTTCAGTATTTCTCTACTATATTATGCATATATTCATACTAATATTATAAATGCGAAAGTAACTCTGTCTGTCTGTCTGTCTGTTCCGCTTTCACGCCAAAACTACAGAACCGATTTAAATGAAATTTGGTACACAGACAGTCTAGCGCCTGAGAAAGGACATAGGCTACTTATTCATGCAAAAAAGGTTGTAAAGGGTTGTAAAAGGTTGAAAGGAGGGATAATAGGTTGTATGGAAATATTGTTAAAACTACTGAACCGATTTAAATGAAATTTGGTACACAGATAGTCTAGAGCCCGAGAAAGGACACAAACTACTTTTTAATACAAAAAAGGTTGTAAAGGGTTGTAAAAGGTTAAAAGGAGGGATAATAGGTTGTATGCAAATATTGTTAAACCACTAAACCGATTTAATTGAAATTTGGTACATAGATAGTCTAGAGGCTGAGAAAGGATATATACGGGGTAACCACCCCGTATATATCAATCGTAAAACCCGAGGACCCAAGGAAGGAAATAAGATAATTTTACCGACGGAAAACATATCCTTCCTGTGGGAAATTCGAATATAACGCGGGCGAAGCCGCGGGCGGAAAGCTAGTTTCACAATATAAATAACATTCAAAATGCAAGCACTTGATTTTTTGCAAACAATTTTTATTTTTTACTAGTTAAGGCATTGACAAACGTTAGAGCTATTTTAAACATATTACCTAAGAAATTCTTACATGTACAAATAAATACATATATGTACATATAATCTTGAATATAAATATTTAAACAGTTCAGCTTGTGAATAATATGTTTAACTAAGCGATTTCAGATAGAGCTCGCGAACCAATCTCTCCAATCTTATGTAAGAACTAAATATGAAATTGGAGAAAATTACACAATAAATATTTTCTTTATGTGCCTGCATAAAGAATTGCTGTCATGAAGACCAAAATCCAAAAGTAGGTAAAGTAATTATTAAGCAATATAAAAAATGGACATATAATGACAGTAACTCTCATTAATTTTAGTTAGAGGCTAATTATAATATAACCTTCATGTTGATGCGAGTCGAAATGTCAGTACAGTAGTTGACTAAATGTCAATCGACATAAAAGTCAAAGATTAAAACTATAAAATATTACAAAAAAATTGGTTGTCTGTAGATCTCCGTCTACTGCCGATATTTGAACGTGACAACGTCTATTACATGGTCATTTTTTCTGGGTGCAATGAAATTATTTAAAATAAAGTAATGTATAACATTTATATTTTTATTTAATAGTTTGTTTAAATTTTCTGCTTCTGAAGTTATACATAAATTAATTATTATGAGTAATGTGCGTGGCTCCGTGTGGCGTCAGATTCGGCCGTTACGGTGTTTTCGAGAATGACTCCACGCCGTACCAATTTAATAGACGTTGTCACGTCAAAATACTTTTAATAACTTCAAAATAATATAAAAACATCAAGTGTCGTTTCTCTTATTTCCAGGTGAAATATTTAATTTAAATTTAATATTGTATTTCTTTTTTTTATTTAAATTTGTATATCACTACGTAGTATAATGCAAAGTCGCTATTCGCCGTCCGTCTGTCCCTATGTATGCTTAGATCTTTAGAACTACGCAACGACTTTTGATGCGGTTTTTAAATAGATATAGTGATTCTTAAGGAAGGTTTATATGTATAATTCATCCATAATATAGTAGAGAAACGCTGATAAATTTAGAGGTTTCTAATGTGATGTCGTAAATAAGCACTTTCAAAACCGCTGGCTGAACCCTACGAGATAGACCAAAATAATGTACTACAGTATTGTCCACCTTTTTTTTTTTTTTTTAAATTTTAACAAAATTATATAAGGATTGCACCCATGCGAAGCCGGAGCGGGTCGCTAGGTATCAATAAAACTCTTATTTCCAGAGCCACGCACATGTTTTTTTAATGTATACCAATATTTATAAGAGAAACACACATACAATTAATTTTTAAATAATTTGATTGATGTAAAATTTATGAATTGATCATATATTAAAAAAAAATTATTAATTATACATAATTCGAATAAAACATTTTAAGCTTTCTTACTGTAAATAGAACATTTTCAAATATAGAAAGAAGGATATGATATAAATGTACAAATATCAAAATTATTTGTATTTCGCTAATACAAATTAGGTGACTTTACCATATTGTGACGTCACAGAGTAATTTTAATATACCTACTATTTTGAACAATTCGCTACAACGTCACAAATATGGCGCCGTAACTGCGAAAGTAATCAACCGCAGATACACTGTTGCTGGTGCAATATTGTTCACAGTTATAAAGTCTAAAATACTTCAATTAGGTAATAATATGATAAAATTACTGATGTGTTTAGTTAGTTGTAGGAATATACCCAATTATCAGTATGTGACCTTCACCCGCGTCTCAACTCACCGCGTTTTCAACTTAATTGGAGCATATACTTATATAGAAATTACTTTTTGGAACTACTATATATATATAGTATAGCTAACTGTAGTGCACACTACAGTAGTCTGTACTTCCTATTGTTTGCAATATAAACATTCAGAGCTTTTCCCTGTTCTTTTCCAGTAGGCTTTTCCAATTTTCGAACACCTGTAGAGTATTTCTTCGTTCTTTTTTCCCGCTGGAGAGAAGAGGCTGCGAATCCTCGTGGATACCCCCGCAATCAAGAGCCACAATTATAATGTCGAGTCCAAACCGGTCGAGGAGGCTCGACCCGACTGATTTACCGACTAAACTCAGCCTGAGCCTTCTGGCTTGGATGGAGGGCTATTTTTCCTTATACGTAAACGCTTATTACTGCGCTCTCTGTATTTTTTTAAACTTATATCTGTCGTAAATAAGTGTCTATGTTAAATCTTACTAATATTATAAAGAGGAAAGATTTGTTTGTTTGTTTGTTTGTAATGAATAGGCTCCGAAACTACTGGACCGATTTCAAAAATTCTTTCACCATTGGAAAGCTAAATTATCCCTGAGTAACATAGGCTACTTTTTATCCCGAAAAAATCGACAGATCCCACGGGATGCGCAATAAAGACTTCGCTCAAAAACTACTGCACAGATCTTCATGCGGTTTTCATCAATAGATGGAGTGATTCTTGAACAAGGTTTTGCGGTATTTTTTATCTCGGAAAACGGATAGTCCCACGGGAAGCGCGATGAAACCTTCGCGTCGTCATAAACCGACTTCCGCGCATATGTAGCCGTGGGCAAAAGCTATGACCCTTAACCCTCTGTAGATCCAATCCCGAAAACCACGCAGGCGAAGCCGCGGGCAGAAAGCTAGTAAAGAATAAAAAGGAACATCCTATCGTAAACAAGTACGGCGTGTTGAAAACATCGAAATTAGAAAGAAAGCGGGAACACCGGAATTTGTGGTTCAAATAATAATCATTCATAATAAGTTGACAGTAAAAACGGCGCGTGCGCATTATACGCGTCGCATGCGTGCTAATTGATAGTATAATCTACGGACTGCGCACGCAGGGCACATGTCGAATATTGGCACAGGCAGCGAGCTTCAGCAGCGAGCAATCAACAACAAAAAGGTTTATCAAGAAGCAGGTTTCTTCATGGGACTCCACATGTGTCGCAAGACCATTTAGTTCCCTCTGAAGAGGAGAGACCAGGGTGTCCACAGCTATTAGTTAAAGAAAATCCCTGACTTTCCATGACTATCCCTGACCATTTTTTCAAATTTCCATGACTATTTTTTTCAAATTTCCCTGACCATTTTTTCAAATTTCCCTGACCAAACTAATTAAAACTTTTTTTTTAAGTAAGTCATTCACTCACTCTAATAGGTACCACAATGAGAAGTGTTGGCAATTAAAAAAAAATAATAAAACAATAGCAGGCCCCCAAGTGGGGACGTGGGACTTTTTCAGCAAATAGAATGACTTTTTCATCAAAAAGGAGGACTTTTGTTACTGAAAAGTAAAACTTAATTGTACAAAAAAATCAAACACTTTTTTTGCTAAAACAAATTAAAAACCAAATAATATTAGAACATTCAACAGTCTATCATGTATCATATAGGTATAGGACTGAAGAAATATCGTGGTGAAACTCTAATGAATGAATACATAATCAATAATTAATTTCATTTGAAAACTAGATTTCCGAACGCGGCTTCGCCGCGTTAAATTCGATTTTCCCACAGGAACGAGATGTTTTACCTCAGTAAAATTATCTTATTTCGTTTCCCGTGACTTATAAACCCTCCCCATATCAAATTACACCAGAAATGGTTTGGCTGTTGTTATCGCATTTTCCCACGCGAAAGAAATATTTTACCGCGGTAAAAAGTACCTAAATCCGTTCCGGGGTCCAAACTATATGCGTACCAAATCAAGTTTTGTGGGTTTTACGATCTTCACCATAAGAATTTTTAATAATTCTACCAAAGCTGTGTACAAAAAAGGCGAAAATGGTTTTTCGCTTTGGAATCGTTTTAAAACGGTTCGCAATCTTATACAACTGATCTTGTAGCAGCTAATTTGGCTTTCAACAAAAGATCTTTCATATAAGTATTTAACTTTTTCTTATTATGACTATCTGGAACAGATGCGATTGTAACGAATTCCAATACTTTATCATAAACTTTCAAAGCTCGGTCAATGCAAGGGCCATTTTCAAGCCATCTTATTGAAGTAAACTTCTGTGGAAATTCTGTACTGCCAGTAATTGTTGTATACAGAGCTCGACGTGCCGGTGAGTCTTTAAAATAATTATACATTGTTCTTAAGAGTTCGTTTATTTCCCAATCAGTTTGCTTATGTCCGGTTTTAACAGCGCCATTCACGGTGTGTAAGCCACAAACTCCGATATCTATTAATGAAGATTTTGAATTTTCTGTAGCAAGTTCTGCTTTCAATTTATGAAGAACCTGAGCTAGGTTAACATTGGGTCCATCCATCGAAACCTGCAATAACTTGTCTTGGACTAGATTTAACAAACCCTTTAAAAATCCATTTAATAGATCATTTGCAGTCGACTTCCCTTGAAAAATACTTGTCCAATACCTTGTTTCAACTCTTTCGGTGGTCTTGTTCCAAAATCTTATAACAATATCCATTTGACATTTCTGGGAGACTTTATTTAGTGATTCATCAAAGGAAATTACGTAAAATAGACAATCTTCTAAATTTTTTCGCAAACATGTTCTTAAATAAGGTGCTATTCCGTAGTTTATTACATATGACGCTTTTGTTTTTCCCAATGTGAAGTTTAGGGCAATTTTGCTGTCAGGAAACATTCTTTTGAATGCAGTGCTGGTTCTATCACTAGGATTAAGGGACATTTTGTTAAAAACAATTTCTAATGCCCAAAGTATTTCCACTGATGTCACATCATCGTCTTTGTAAGTAGGTATACACATTTTTGTAACTTTACTTTTATGGGAGTCATAAGAACTTTCGATATTGAGGGACGAAGTCTCTGTGGCGCTTGCAATTGTCGAAGTTGATGGTTCATCAGATTCAACCTTTTTTGTAAAGAATTAAATGTTTGGTTGCATTTTTCTTAATTGTTATTTAATGCCAACCCATGTTACTTAATTTGATGGACTTGCAGCATATCTTACAGAATGCTAATCCTGGATCATTTGGAACATCATTCAGCCATTCAAAAAATTCAGGACTGACTTTGGGATCTAGCCACAATTTATTAAATGAACATTTTTTGGCATTAATTTTAGTTCTAGTGTTGTAAAATTTCTATAATTCCTCGTAGATAACAGTAATGAGCACTTTTTGTATGAAGAAATAGAAGATTTCTAAATACGAAGAATTAAGTAATATTAAAAGTGAGTAAACTAGTTATAACCTATAATTATAACATAGTTCACTCCAATTTTGAAGATACATGTCCATGTGCACAATATGACTGATAGTTTACCCTGTCAAAGTAAAACTCTTTATTTATTGTAAATACTCATTTATTTCAAACAAGAAAGGAGTAATTTTAGTAGGTAATGGCAAAAAACTACGTAAAAAAATGCTTCAATGGTCTGGATTAAGAATCAAACCAGAGCATAAAACAATTTACAGTTCAAGAAATTTTTCTTGACAAATATCTTAAATTTTCCCTGACTCTCCAGGTAGCTCCTCAATATCCCTGACTTTCCCTGACCACCTCAAGCGTCCCTGACTTTTCCATGACTTTCCCTGACTTTCCAGAATGTGGACACCCTGAGAGACAGAACCCTCATGTATACCAACGCTACCAAGTGCCACGGTTATGTTGGACTCCAGACGGATCGACGTGGCAGGACCAGATTTACCTACCAATCAAACTCAGCCTGAGCCTTGGCCAGAAGAACCCTACGGATTGGATGGGTGTTAGCAGACGACCTATCTTGATGGATTTGTTCGGGATAGTCACAATTATCCTGCAGTCAATCCCGACGTTGCTCCAAGCGATTTTTTTACATTACATTTCCCGCACTAAAATGATACCATTCATCTAAACTAACTTGTTGTACCACAAACTAGGCTACAAAAAATTACTGCATCATTTGTAGGGCAAAGTATACAATACTACAACAAATTACCAAAGAGTATTATAAAATTACCGATAAATAAGTTTAAGACCCGCATTAAAAATAGTCTTCTTAAAAAGGGGCACTACACTGTTAAAGATTATTTAAATGATAAATCAGTTTGGATGTGACTCTTACCTGCTCCTCGTGGGATAGCTCATAGAAATTATAATTTTAATGTTGTGTATCTAATATTCTAAAACTTGATTTGGAAGATGAACGCATGTACAAGTGCGATTAAGGAATTAATTAATAATTTATTGTCTTTTCTATTTTAAATTTATTGTAGTTTTATTAATATTATTATTCTTGTGACGTCAATAAGTACCTGTAAAGGTTTAAATTGAATAAATTATTTTGACTTTTGACTTTGACTTTAAAGAAGAAATGAAGAACTGCAAAAACAGTAGACCTTTGGCTTCGTAAGTGAAGATATTTTGACAGCGGCTTTAGAATAAAAGCTGGTTACCAGAATGCAGAAAGTGATTTGTCGTCAAAGTAAGTCATCAACACCCTGCCCTTAATCTCTCTTCAGTGGGGTCTAGTGAGGCGCCGCAGTGAGATTCTTTGCATGCATGTCCAGCTTCTTATCCACCAATACTTTCCCAGGTCTTTGGAACACTTAATTCCACCCATAATCATGTATTCAATTCGTCAAGTAACATGACGTTCATCCTTCTTTATCACAAGCCCCGTACCACGCTGGTCTGTAATTAATCTTCTCTGTCACTGCTGTCAATGGTGCTGCTATTCTTTCCTCCTATATCATCATCTTCACAGCTCATTTACATCCTCATTGACGATCACGAGCCTACCTTACGTGAGGGGGATTAGGTTCAAATCAAAATAAACTTTATTCAAATTTGACTGTACAGAAAGCTCTTTTGAATCGTCCAAATGTTTTTCCTACCACCCATTCAAGACGTATTTTTTAGCTGATAAGAAGAATGGGCGCAAGAAACTTATCAGCGTTATCAAATGTAAAAACACCATTTACAGTAAATTATGTCGTTACCATACAACGTACATATGGACATTATTTACACTTTGGAATGTACTGTCTTCAAATCAACACCAAGCTTTGGTATCATTTAAATAATCATTGACTTTGTAATAGCCCTGACTCATTAGCGTCTTTTTAACATGTACCTTGAATTTATAAAAAGGCAATTTGCCCGTAAACGAAAAATACTTTCTACGCTAGCAGCCGACCCCCATAGTAGTAAGCCATAGGACATAACACTGTGAAAACAACAAAAGTAAAGGTCGCCGTATCCGCGGGCGTGACTTCCTCGCACCCGCCAGCGACCCGCGGGTCTGTAAGTTGTCTTATTATTTTTACAGCATATGCTGCAGAACTTAGTCTGTTTGATAGGGTCTCAATATGTGGATCCCATTGCAAAGTCGGATCCAAAGGTTCTTATTCCACCACGCTGGTCTGCGGATTGGTTGACTACTAATTTCTTCGCAGGTGTATGCAGGTTGCTCGACCATATTTTTCTTCACCGTACCAGCGTCAGATATACATATGAAACTTGAAAAACGAAACGCACATGTATATGGCTGGATCGTCATTGGGCCCTCCGAATAAAATTCGTAGACCAACGCCACAGACGCTCACGGATGTTCCTTGATGCTTAATTTTTTATTCAGTCCAAATTTCACTTAGGATGATGATGTATATAAATATATCTACTTATGAAGATGTGATATCGATAATTATCACTAGATATTTACCACTTTGTGTGTTTCGCGCATATTATACAGTTTTGAAAAAAAAAATATCTTGGCAACCTCAATATCATTTTTGAAGACCATAGATACCCAACATGTCCGGCATTGATTGCGGCAATGCTGGCGGACGAGGGAGGTTGGAGGGCTGTGGCCTCCTTCTGTGAAGCAGTGATGCTCCAGAAGGAGGCCGCCGAGCGGGGTCGGGAGATGGCCGATCCCGCTCGAAGGAGGCGGCGCCGGCCTCGGTAGCACAGCTGCGGCGCCGCCGCGGGTCGCCGGCGGGCGCGAGGAAATCGCGACTGCGACTGCTACGGCGACCCGGGATGGACCACGCCCCTTCCGTGGCCGGGGGGCGTCGTCGGTGGAGGGGACCGGGGGAGGTGGTAGCCTCCCCCGAGGAGGGTTCCCCTCTAGAGAGGGGAGCGGAGGCTGAGGGTTCCCGGAAGTGGCCTTTGTGTTCCCGGAGGCTCCCTACATGCCTGAGGAAGGCCATCCCTGAGGTTTTTAGTGGGTAGGCCTCCCCCTTCTGGGGAGGAGAGCCCCACATAACCGCCGGCTCGCCACAGCCGGGGTATGCAATTTAATGCATTTTCCTCAGGGAAACAAAAAAAAAAAAAAAGATACCCAACATGGGTTTGATGAAAACCCCAAAATGTTTTATTATTGTTCTTTCGTTTTCTATTTTTGTCTAAAAATCTTAGTGCGGTTCACTAAATACATCTACTTACCAAGTTTAAACAATATAGCTCTTATAGTTTCGGGAAAAAGTGGCTGTGACATACGGTTGGACAGACAGACATGACGAATCCATAAGGTGTCCGTTTTATGCCACCGTAAAATAACAAAAGTCTTGTAACGAAACGTTCAACAGAAACCGTATTGGGTACAATCCCGCGTTAGCATCGATAGTTGAAAGATAAATGAAGTCGCCACTCCAGATCTGTGTATTGAGGCGACAAACGGAGCCAATTTATCGGGTGACCGAGTTGCTCCGACCTGGTGTATCAATACCTAGATATAACCTGCAAAAGATGCCGGATAAATGCCCACACCTGTATTACAGGACAGTTGCTCTAGCATGAGTTTGCTATCGTTTTCGATGCGTCTTTAACGTATAGTAAACTACAGATTTTTTTTGGACATACCTATACTGAAGCCGCAAATGGTTATATTTAGTTCTACCTGAAATGTATTTGTGGAAGGTGCGACAACTGAAAGTTCTGCGCATAGCCTGATAAACAGAGGTCGGAATTAGGCATATAAGTAGAGTTATTTATGTACTTGTGTGTCTAAAATCCATTTGTACTCGTACTTTAAAAAAAACCTTTTATTTAAGAAAACTCAGGATTTTTTCTGCTCTTCAAAATTAATCTCGGGATTTGAAGCATATCCATTTTATTCTTTCGCTGTATGGAATCAGTGTAAGTGCATGAAGAACTCTACCTAATTCAACCTGTGCTGATAAAGGACTTGGCGCCGTTATAGTTGGAGCAAGAGTCTACATAATTTGACCGCGCATCTTCTGACTCGGAGGCTCAAGGTCGCAGTGAAGGGTGAGAATGATCCGGTAAGTGACGGCATATGTGGCCCCGGTCTTTCTCGCCGATGAGCGCGGTTATTAGCCAGCGAGAGGGATGAGTGATGGGGTCAGGCAGTTAGTAAACTATAGAAGTAATGTCAATTTAATATGCTAAAGGAGATGTCTTCTTATTACAAGGAGGTTGGTTTTTTGTGATCAGCGTTAACTAACAAACACCAAACTACATTAAATTGAAAACCGAAAAAATATGAAGTATGAAACAAATAAAAGAAATATTTTTACCACCCCCAATTATTTTTAAATAAATAAAACATGTTTTGAAGAAATATTTCATTATGGCAACACCTTAATGATGTTTTTATTATCTGTGACTACCGGTATCTTACTCTATGTTTGATATTTTCCGTTGAGTTATGACAATGACAGCAGGTGCCTGACTTGTCAGTTGATTTTTTATTAATATTTTTTTCTGGCTCTAGATAACATACATTAAGTAACATAGCAGTCCCTATATTTTGTTAGTTAAAAACTTCTCAAAATTAGAAATATTCGGTTCATTAAAGCAATTATGTATGTATTTAGATTTTTAAAAGGCTTGTTGATAATTTTTTTTAAGCAATGTGTAATTATTGCATTAAAGATATTTCATTTTTATTATACTAGAATACGAATTATTAAAAATCGGGGGTCTTGAAAATAACATGACTGACGGCGATTACTTTCTTTTAGAGCCTTCTATCCAAATATATCAAATTTACCCGAGTTAGTTACTATAAACCAATATGGGACATCTCCTTTGTACAATTATGCTCCGCTAAGGGCGCATATAAAGTTTTCATACAAAAATGTACGCTGTCGATATCGTTTGCAAATGAATGACTCATGGTAGCTACACAGACTTGGTCGTTAGTTCTCTGACTTATGTACGTTAAAAATTCATGTTATGTTTGTGTTTGATAATTAGCTTTAATACCGCGGCTTTGTTCATATTTTAATCGGTAAAAATAATCTAATGTTCACGATAAATTTCTTGATTTTCAATCCTTTCTTCCTTTGCGAATGACAATAACATGCTACAGTTACTTTATTGCGTCATCTTAGGCGTTTTATTTTTGCAATGATGCAGACTTTAGTACAACATAATCTATACTAATATTATAAAGAAGTAAAGTTTGTGTGTTTGTAAATTGTAAGGGGTAATCTCGGGATCTACTGAACCGATTTTAAAAATTCTTTCACCAATAGAAAGCCACATTATTGCGGAGTGTCATCATCATCATCATCATCATCATCGATTTTAAAAATTCTTTCACCAATAGGAAGCCACATTATTGTTGAGTGTCATCCATCATCATCATCAGCGGACGGCGCGCGATGGCTTCGGGTTTAATTCAGTTCGCTTTCGTGCTCGCTTCGGGGATTATATTAATATTATGCCCAACGAAGTGGGCGCGGGTCAGCTAGTAATTAATACTTGATATTTACACGTATTCTTGAGAAAAACGGCCTTGATAGACGGACAAAGAACTGATCTTATTCAATTTCCGTTTTTTTAATATGGAGATTAGAACATTAAAAATTCAAGCTAAGGATGGAATAATATTGCTACAAAATTGTTACAAAAACATAAAAATTTAGTTTAATATGTATTTAACAAAAATATTACTGACTTCAAGAAAATACAATTCCAAAAATCACATCCACGATTTGGTTTTGCCAGATTCTGAAGTAATCTGTTACGCAGATGACACAATTATCCTATTCAAAGGCAAGTCTTGGTCTGACACTGTACGATCAGCTGAATATGGGATGTCTCACGTACATAACTGGCTAAATAAAAATCTTCTTACTCTAAACTGCGCGAAGACCAAATTTATCTGTTTCCATAAAACAGCAATATCCAATCCTATTAATATTAGTCAAATTAGAATTCATAACTGTGGCTTTGTCTCCTCGATCCACTGTAACTGCAGCCTCATTGACCGCACTGACTCCTTAAAATACCTAGGAATAATGGTTGATGAACATCTTAACTTTAAATGTCATGTCCAGAAGCTGGCAAAGCGAATTAGAAGGGTGTCTGGCATATTTAGGAAACTGAGGGATGTCGCCGACGATAAGTTACTTATTATTATTTATAAGGCTCTGTGTCAATCTTTAATTACCTACTGCATCTCAGTGTGGGGTGCCACTGCGAAGACGACACTTATATACAGATTAGTATTAAAAATAATGTTTAAACTACCTTACCGATACCCAACAGTGGATCTTTATAATAGGGCACAAGTATTATCAGTTCGGCAGTTGTTTGTCCTCAAAATGGCACTCATTGCACATAAACGTCTCATCTCGTCCGAATACTACGATTCGCTCCTTAAAAAAAGAGTCTTTAGATTGCCAACCCCATCTATAAATTCGGCATTTGCGGGAAGATTTGGAGAATTTATCCAAGCACGAGTCTACAATGCGGTGATTCGGTTTTGTGGTGTGGTGTCTTGTTCTGTTTCTGAGGCAAAAAATATCCTAACAACTTGGCTCCTATCACTGGACTATGCCTCCACGGAGGAAATCCTATGTTGATGTTTTGTGTCTGATATCCCAAGCCACTAATCTTATGTTTTATATGTTTTACACTAATCTCATGTTTTGTATAGTTTTAATTTTTTGTTTATAGTTTTTTGTCTGTCATTTTATATAAAACAAAGCAGTAAATTGAATAATGCATGGTCCACCAAGATACAGGCCTAGCCTAGTTTGGGGACCTCTGTCTAATTATAATTACTGTATTTTGTAACTGCACTGTAATTTAGATTTGTGTTTGATAACCGTTTATGTTAAAATTCTACTTGTATGTGCTAAATAAACTAAATTTATTATTATTATTATTATTATTAAAACAAATAAATATGCAGTAAAAAGTAAATAATTAATTACGATAATTTAATGTAGTTACAATTAATGTCAAAAATAACAATAATCGTAGTTGAGTTTTATAAAAAATAATTATTTTCAATAAATCTGATGTACACTTACTTGCTCGGCCTGATATTGATTTAAATTTAATTTATCGTGCTCACATTATTAATGCAAATTTAAGACTTATATGATATTCTCATGGATAACATTGTCAAAACGCGAAAGTAAACTTAAAAACTGATAGATTAATAACTGTATCCGTCTGTGGGTGCAATAGTACATATGACGTTTGCTCGTGAACGGGTGCTGCCAGCGGAGATGAGTCTGCTCTTTGCTATACTGGGTACTACTCGTATTTATTATTATTTTAATTTAACTTTAATATATTCTTTTAAAACTGTATGACACGGCATTCCTAATATAGGCATGTTTTCAAAATAAATTTTTATTAATTATATTATGTAATGGAAAGTGACTTCATGAATTATCAATATTGAAGTCATTTTCCAAATTGACGACTCTGTATCTATTTAATATAGGGAAAAAAAACAGCCCTTGCTGAGTTTCTTGCCGGTTCTTCTCAGTACAAGGTCTCCCGCCGTAGATTTGCGAACCGATGGCGTAGCTTTTCGACATTCACAAGTGCTTGTAACAGCCCAGACTGAATAAATGAATTTGAATTTGTTTTATTTCCGGCCTGTTTACGTTTATACAGTCTCGACAACTTCCCCCAATGACTCACACTGCAAAGAAAATAGGTGCGAGTTGCTGGCAAAAACGTCATTCGTCAGAAAAGTAAAACATAAAAAAAACAATCGAATTGAGAATCTGTTCCTTTATTGAAGTTGGTTACAAATATAAAGCAGCCCAAAATAATGAAATAAAACAATATAATGAGCACTTGTAAGTATTTAGTATGAATAATGATTATAACAGACGCTTTGAGGAGCTTAAAAAATGTATAAAAAAGGATCTATCTGGTCTGCGACAAATTTAACTAACTCGGTCGTTCAACTTCTGCGCGTCGCTTTTAGACTAGCCGCTTATGTTCTAAGCTTCCGACCTGTATTCGTTTTACATATTCATTTTTTTGTATGTTTACTTTATGATCTGGGTGCTTTTGATCCCAAGTAATATTGCAAGTGAATGTTTGTTCCTCTTTCACGTAAAAACTACTGAATGCATTTGAATAAAACTTTACAATAATATAGCTTTACATTATATTATTATGTACATCAGAATAACACACATATCGCACTAAAATACAATAGTGTATCAACTCAAAATCGAACATTTTTCAGAATCAACAAAAACCTTATTACTCACTTCATATAATAGTTGCAAATTGAATAACTGTCACATAAGTTTTTTAATTTATCCTTATTCTGTTTTTGCACTAATCGAACGATGGTCTTGATCACGCGTGAGGAATCAAATTTTGGGTGTGTTTATAATATTACTAGCGACCCGCCCCGGCTTCGCACGGGTGCAGTGAAAAAATGGTTATGGTGGGTTATCCCTAAGAGATAGACATATACCATCGCGGACTTTTTTGTGGATTTTTGTAAGTTGTACAATACTGTAGTACATTATTTTGGTCCATCTCGTAGGGTTCAGCCAGCGTTTGCAATATAAGCGCAAAAAAACGTGCTTATTTACGACATCACATTAGAAACCTTTAAATTTATCAGTGTTTCTCTACTATATTATGCATTTATTATACATACAAAACCTTCCTTAAGAATCACTCTATCTATTAAAAAAAAACCGCGTCAAAATCCGTTGCGTAGTTTTAAAGATCTAAGCATACATACGGACATACAGCGAAAGCGACTTTGTTTTATGTATTGATGTCAAGTACGACATTTTGAGTTGATACACTATTGTATTATTAGTGCGATATTTTCATAGCCCTAAGTTATAATTAGAGATCGGATAATCGGATGCATATTATTTTTGGCTCACAAATTATGGAAGCGGCTTTTTAAAATACATTTTGTTAAATAAAAATCTCGGGAAAATACGGGACTGCAAATTTAACCTAGTGATATTGTTTGAAAATTACTAAATTAGCACGTGGTATTTGTTTTCAAAAGACCGAGACTCCGGGTTCATTTATACAACTATGCATACGTATTTACATGAAGTTTAGTTTCAGTTCCCCGTGCGATTTATGAATGTACGATTTATTACATGAAGAGTGTTATACGAAAGTAGTGAGCTAGTTTGACTAAAACAATAATCAATTAAATAATTGTATAAAAAAACAGAAATGGTGAAAAATTTTATTTAACAAAACAATAAAAAGCCGTTTCCATACTTTGTCTTAAACTTACTTTAGGTAAATATGCATCCGATTATCCGATCTCTAGTTATAATGGTAGTCCAACTCCAAATTTTTTTTGTGTCATGAAAAAATATATACAACCCTAAATTTTCACCCTTCTATCGCAACTATTAATCTATTATAGTAATTTTAATAAGTTTATAATAGAAAAAAAATATATGGCAAGGCAACGTTATTTTAAAAACGTATATAAATAACAAATAATTAAACAGGATAAAAAAAGTAGATAAGCAAATTATTTTTTAAATGTACATATATATATTATTCTCATTCAAATGTTTCATTGTCATAATTATACTTGTCATGTAACTGAATGAATGATCTTATTTAGAAGTATTTTACTTTCCAAAACGGGTCCAAAAGAAAAAAAATAGATTGAGAACCGCTGCCAAAAGGAGTTGTGCAGCACTTTACTTATATAAATAAGTTATGATCTATATAAATCGTCGTCGTTTTGTACGAATACTAGTTTTCAACTATAAGTCATCTATATATATAAAAATGAAACCCGTTTCGCGTTGTCACGGCATCACGTGTGAACGGCTGAACCGATTTCGATAATTCTTTTTTTTAAATGTTTGTGGAAGTCCAAGGATGGTTCTTACGGAAAAAAATATTAAGAAAATCTGTTAATCTCTCAGAAATATTGAAAAGTATACATTTAATTTTGCATATTTTAAAAACGCGCGTTACGAATGTCAAATTTTTTTTTTTATACGAATGTTCAACGTCATTCACAGCCATAGACTATATTAAAAGAGCATCGTTTCAACTATACAAAATAAAGTACAGTCGGGTCAATTTAATAGGCCACATTTGACATTTCATTAAAATTCCTCAACTAACCTTGTAATGGCGGACATAAAATATTCAATATTTTTTTAGTTGGAAATGCACAAATGGCCGTTGTTACAATGTTGCGTTTAGTGAAGTCTATACGTAAGTGATGTCCCTCAAAAAATCGAATGAATGCAATGATTATTTGTGAAGGGATTATTCACCATGAATTAATAGACAAATTTTTATTAAAATAAAACATGTTATTCTTTTGTTTCATAATAAAAAACAATAATAACTTAATAAACAGAGAAATAATTGATATTAAAAAATTTTAAGGCAATTAAACTCGTAAAATATATTAATACAGTACCTATAAAAAAGAGCGTATTCCCATTTAAAAGGCCGGCAACACATCTGTTGTTGCGGGCAGCGATAATCACTTACCATCAAGTAATCCATTTGCTCGTTTGCCTATTACAGTTATTGTGGAAAAGTACTTCTTTTATAAGATAGGGATCTTATAAAAAAAGTACTTTTCCATAATAACTGTATTCGATTCACATATGTTTGAAGTAAATATCGATTTTTTCACCATAATCGGAGTGTTTAAGCAGGTCACCTCACTATGAACAAATGTCAAATGTGGCCTATTTAATTGACCCGACTGTAGTGCATCAAAGCTACGCTAAGGCGGTACGAAGTTCGCCGGGTCAGCTAGTGTAATATAAAAATTGTGCCCTTGGACATATGATAGAAATGTTGTGCAACATAAAACAAACTATTATAAGTCGTGAATATGAAAATTGTCAACTTAGAAGTTTGAATGAAATAAACAGCGATTTCATACGTATAAAATATGTAAAAAACATATCAGTATGCCAATCTCCAAAAATATCGACTTCGTAACTTTCTTATTTATTCATGATATTATAAGTAATAATAAAATACGTAAATTCAACGGACTCGTAAAACGTAACGATTTCCTTAATATGTTTAATAAACATACCCAATTTGATTTATAAGAATAAAACTTTTTCGAAGGCAATAAAGTTACGTGCAGACAATTTCACACCTGGCGCCGAAAGTTGGCGCGAATACATTCAACGGCATGATTGCGGGAAATTTTTTAATGAATAAATCATTAAATAACTTTGTCGTAGCTTCGGCAGGTTTTATGAATGTCTGTCAATATCTGATTTTAAGATATGTCTTATTTTCTATCGAATTAAACTGACCTTTTTTCGGGTAGAAATCGGTACATACCCGTTCGTTAGGCGGTGGCGTTCCAATGTTCAGACTCCATAAAACTAGCTGTTCGTTCTTGGGGAAATGTATGTATATCTATGTTTAACAAACTTCCGCAAGGTGTCATTGATTTGCCTTTATATAAATTTAAAAACCATATCAAAAAGACACTCATGAGTAAAGGTTATTATAAAGAAGTGACTATCTTAATGATCACACTGTTTGGGAATAGAGACACTATTCATAGAACCATGTTTGGTAACAACATTATTTATAATATTGTATTATTTTATATGTGTATGTAAACATACATACGACTGTAATCGTGTTAGGTGTGATTGTATCTTGTACTATATTGTATTTTTGTATTGTATTATTGTGATTGTTAACATTGAAAAGAGGAGATAAAAAATAGACCTTCAGAGTTTCTTGCCTGTTCTTCTCGAGAAGGCTCTCCCAATTTCCGAACAGGTGTCGAGTCAATATATTTTTCCTTTTTTCCTTATTCGTACGTACGGACAAGGTTTTGTTTTTTTTTTTTTCTTATTTAAGCTTTTTTTTTTGTTTTGTTTGTTGACGTCAATAAGTGCCTGTAAAGGTCTATGTTGAATAAATATTATTTTGATTTGATTTGATTGATTTGGTGGGCGTGTGTGGAGCAAGTCTCCTACTATGAATGCTAGCCAATGTTCTGTGCCTCCACCATTCCATTCAAGCCGTAGGGCCATTAGGGCCAAGGCTAGGCTGAGTTTAGTCGGTAGGTCTGTGTGGTCGAGCCGCCTCGACAGCACCAGGAGTCCGACATAATCAACGCATCTCTGCTTGCCTGTTGCGTTGGTATCCATGAGGATTCTCAGCCTCCTCTCCTGAGTAAAAAAAAAAAACACTGCCTCCTTGAGGTAACGTAGCGAGCTGTAGAGTCCATATAGCCATGTCACTACACAGAATCAAACTAATCTTATCTTCTGAGATACATTGGTTTAGGCTTTAGTCAACCACACAGTCCCAATACAAATTAATCGACCTCACACACCTTTGAATCTCTTGACACGTTATCTTCGTTATCTCCTCGACCTCTGCTGATAAAGGACTTGGCGCCGTTATAGACGGAGCAAGGATTGACACAATTTGACCGCGCATCTACTGGCTCGGAGGCTCACGAGATTTTTTTTAGGATTTGAGGCATATCTATTTTATTCTTTCGCTGTATGAAATTACCTAATTGCGACCTCTGGTTATAAGTTACTGCAAAGTGGACTCAAGGTTACGATACTAATTTTATTTTACTACAACGAGGTGATGTAGGGGCCCATCCATAAATTACGTCACACGGTTAGGGGGAGGGAGGGGGGTTGACGAAGTGTGACATTGTGTGACAAGGGGGTGGGAGGGATCTTAAGTTTCGTGACGTCACATTTAAAAATCTATTATAAGCTAATTATTAAAACGCAAACTTTAAATTATTACCATTAGTATGAAAAGTGCTGTAAATATTAACTTTTATTGTAGTCTGTATTCTCTCATAAATAAATAAAGGAATAGTATCTTCTTCTATCTATTAATAGGGGTACTCCCGAAACGTACTATTTTTCTAATTGATAATATTCTAATAGTAGGTGATTTTGAAAAATATAATAAGAAAATCATGAAATGACCATATACTTATTTAATATAAGTAATCGTTTTTTTGTTTTGTTAATTGATTTGATGTTAATTTTATTAAAATGAAAATAAAACTGATTTCGTAACCGCTTTTATCATTCAATAATTTCTATAATTTCATAATTTGTGACGTCACACTAGGGGGGGGGAGTCTCACAAGTGTGACTAGCTGTGACAAGGACGGGGGGAGGGACAAAAAATCACGAAATTCGTGTGACGTAATTTATGGATGACTTCTAGATTATGACATAAGTGTTCCGAATTATCTGAACAGGATTTTTATGGCAAAATATTGACAAATCAAAAACTCACAGTAATTTTTTTTAACCCCCATAAACCCACAGTGTACACCGCCAAACATACTCGTACATATAAAGTCACAGTACTCAGTAATTTCACTGCCTTTGACAGAAATAAGCAAGCCCTAGCAGAGAACCCTAGTATAACGACCCTCCAGTAAAAATACGGCAGTACGGAACCCTAAATTGGAAAGTTATCGCCCGTCAATCATTTAATATATTAACATGACGATAATAATACGTAGTATGTAATTAACAAATAATTAATTACACCAATATGGGCGACGAACGAAACGAGACAAGTGTCAAATAACATTTCGCAACATTGGACGTTGCTCTCGTGTGCGTTTTCTGTAATTCTATCTTAGCTGACACAATTCCTGATGTGAACTCTGCATTATTTACCTGTAACAAACAAATATACGTTGAAGTTACTAAAATAAACTTCAAAGTTAACTTATAAAAAAAAATAATTTTGGTCCAACAGGAATGTCATTCTTATTTATATTTATTAGGTTGTAGGAAAAGTTCGTCGAAAAATTAAGAACAAAAATGTTTTGTATTAACTTTCTTTATTAAAGTTTAGTTTTAATTTTGAATATAATCGCCGTCGGAACTAATGACAGTTTTCTTATAAAATATAACTTGCCACTACTAAATTTTGAAAACGAAATTAAAATGTTCAGTTGCAAAGTTGCAATATTGTTTTCTACAGTAGATTTCTAATATATCTATTTGTAATCTAGACTTGGTGTATTTGATACTTAATCAAGAATTATATTTGTAAATTTGTTTTTTTTTTTCATATTATTTACACTTCCGTTTCTGCATCCGTTTCTATTTCTGCTAAAAGGCGATAATTTTTTTTTAGGCCCACTAGAAAACGGCAACGTTTATTGATATTACTGAACTCTAAAATATCAATTTATTATTTAAAGCAATTGCACAATATTATGAGTAAAAATGAAACTGGAATAATAAAATCAATTAATTAAACTTAGTAATGACTTTTGACATTTGAGGTAAAGGAACTAACGTTTTTTAAATCAAAATGAAAGATGATTTAATATATATACAAATAATATATAAATATAATAATAGATAAAGGATAGTGTATTATTTCTTTTTTATTTTATTTAAAAGTATTGAATTCTCAATAATTATTTTTATACTATTTTAGATTATTTTAACTATTAGTTTATCAGTCCAGTATCGTCGTGAAACGGAACGCGTCATCATTTTTGACAGCGACAGAATGGTACCTACACTGACATTCAATTGATGTCGGCGTCGGTTTGTTTTCAACCGAATTCTGTGTTTACGTTTCCAACGGCTTGATTTCTTTTTCTTCCCCGTATCCAGTATTTAGAATGCAAAAAAATAATACGATTTCGGGCGTTTGGTAGTGGCCAAAGATGATTGTATTTTTCAAGAATATAAAAGTGTTAAATAGCATTTACGTAAAAAAACAATTTGAATACAAATCAAAATAAAGCTACTAACTACTAAGAATTTTTAGGTTATTTAATCTTCATGTTTTAATTGATTTCTCAATATTCCCGTTAGATAAAAACAAGCTAATGTTCCTTATAATATTTAGGGTTAATAAGAATTATTTAACGTATGTCTCATTAATAAACGTTACATTTTGTAGTGGGCCTATTCTCCATACAAGAAAAAATTATCTCCTTTACTTTTGACATGTTCCCGTTTCTGGTTCCGCTAAGACACTTCCTTTGTATCACAGATGTTTGTCACTCTTTCACGTAAAAACTACTGAATGGATTTTAATAAAACTTGACAATAATATAGTTTATACATTAGAATAACACATAGGCTACAATTATAATAATAAATGTCAGTGAAACAAATCTACAAGAACAAATATATAAAATACGTTTCGTTTCACCACTTCTCATACTATTACCGAGACTTATCTGTCGCTTCCGTGACCTCTTGATCGTATGTCACTGAAAAATGGTCCCTATTAACAACAAGACAATTCGGAAACGGTCAAGTAATACGTTATCAATGAACCTTGAATTGACTAGGATAAAGTCCTTATTGGCGTAACTACAGCTACTTTAAGCCGGGCTTCACAATAGTCAACTCATTAAACCAAATTCCAGCAATAACAGTAAAATTGATAGGGAAATGTCAAAAATGATTTTTCAGCTCGTATACAAAAATCGATTACCGGCAGAGTCGAAAGTTTCTGCTATATTTTGGCATTCCCGCTTCAACCGACCTCAAGCCTGCCAGCAACAGACATTGCCTAACCGCCTTTAGGAAACGCAACTCTTTTTGCATATTCGTTCACATCACGCGGCAATGTACGTCAATCTACGATGACAAATTATCATCACAAAACCCTCGATTAAATACACCACCTGAGTTACAAGTTCCATAAACACCTGACCATCCATCACAGCGGTCATAGTGCATTCTCGTCACGTTCGCCGATCACTTGTTTGATGTAGATTGCGTTACGTGATCACTCATCATTAGAATGCAATGTGCGCTGGTGATTATCTGTTGTATTTAATATTATTTCTTAATTGAGACTGCATATCCAAGTAGTGTTCAAAGATTAAATAAAGAAATTACTGTTAGAGAAACAAGGACTTGCATTCCGAAATGTCCAGCTTAGAAAACTGCACAATGTAATTGACATGAGAAAATTACATTTTATTTTTACATTCTCTTTTTATTTTTCTTCTTCTTTTCACTCACTTACATATATATGATGAATGCGATTTTGAAATCACCGCTGACTATTATAAATAGTCAGCGGTGACTTTGAGGTCACGGATTCCTAAACATCCATTTTTGAAAGTCGATTGCAGAGTTGCCAACATAGATAAAGTACACACATAAACACAGAATGTAGCTGCTGCCGGTTATTGCAGGCTTAACCATTATGGTTATATATATATATATATATATATATATATATATATTATATATATATATATATATATATATATATATATCTTAATATATATATTTCTTGTGTGCGTGTGTATGTGACTGAACTCCTCCTAAACGACTGGACCAATTTTGATGAAATTTTTTGTGTGTATTCCAGGGGGCTTGAGAATGGTTTAGATTCACAATACGGTCATATAGATATTGTTTTTCAGCTAAATTATTTATTTAAAAACATTTGAGACAACGTGAGACAACGTGACATTTGAGACATTTGACATTTGAGACATTTGACAGGACAACGTCTGTTGGGCCAGCTAGTATATGTATAAATATATACAATATGAATGTAGCCGCTGCCGGTTATTGCCGGTCGGTTTACCACAATGGTTATGTGGTTATTTCTTAGTTATATACATACATACATAATATATATATATATATAGACTGAAAAAACAACACATCAACTTCAGATTCTTGTCAATATGTTCTCTAAACAAAACACACATTTCCACAAGTATGACTTGATTACGAGTGGGTGAGGGCACTCGTAATGAAATCACATCCGTGACTAAGGTAGTCACATAAGTGATATTCAAAAATAAGAATTATTGAAAATCGGTGATTATTAGTCACATCGGTGATTTCGAAGTCGCATTCGTAATTCAAAAATAGGTCTCCTGATCTATACATAGTATTTTAACATGTTGTATTTTTCAATTTTAATTGCAGGTGAACTCGTGCAGGTGAAAGATAAAATCCTTACAAATTGTAATAAACGCGAAAGTTTGTAAGTATGGATGGATCTTTGTTACTCTTTCATGTAGAACTTTCAATGGAGTTTAATAAAACTTTACAATAAAATAGCTTATACAACGGAATAACACATAAGTTAATTTATATAGATATTTTTCAAGTTGTCCAAAAATGACGATTATTGTTCTGCGCAGACATAGTCGCGGGCAACAGCTAGGTAGTGAACTATATATCGAATATGCTACCATTCTCTTAAGATGGATTTGATCGATATTTATAGCCATTACTCAAATTTGTCTTCGCGTTCGATCGTAGCAATAACTCGCATAATTTACGCAGGCATTGAGAAGACGGCCTTGTAAATTAGAACCGCAGTTTGGAATGTGATCTTATAGGTTCTTATAGGTTCATACTTTTTGATTGTATCTGGGTGATGATTGCTTTACTCTTCGACTGATCGTTGATCGATGTCCTACGCTGTCTGATCTACATATATCTTTAAATTTCTTCACAGGTGTATGAAGGTTGTTCCACAATGTTTTGCTTCATCATGGTAGAAATGAATGAAATCCGAAAAACACGTGGCAAGATCGATACCACAGCGCAAAGTATGCTCCTAAAATATCGGCTGATTAATTCTTCTTTCATGTAAATCCGTAATAATATTATAAATCGGAAAGTGCCTTTCACGCCGTAACTACTGAACCGATTGCTTTGAAATTTTGCAGACGTAAAGATAAAAGTCCGGATTATATAATAGGGTACTTTTTATCCCGGAAAAATCGACAGATCCCACGGGATGCGCAATAGGGGCTTCGCTCAAAAACTACTGCACAGATTTTCATACGGTTTTCATCAATAGATAGAGCGATTCTTGAGCAAGGTTTTGCGGTATTTTTTATCTCCTCTCTTGAGGGATAATAGGTTGTATGAAAATATTGTTAAAACCACTGAACCGATTTAATTGAAATTTGGTACACAGATAGTCTAGAGGCTGAGAAAGGACAGGGGCTACCTTTTAAAGCAGAAAAGGGTTGTAAAAGGTTGAAAGGAGGTTGTATGGCAGTATTGTTAAAACATATCCTTCCTGTGGGAAATTCGAAAACAACGCGGGCGAAGCCGCGGGCGGAAAGCTAGTAAACAATAAATATATACAACGTTCTCAGTTTTGCTGTAGTGTATTTAGTACCAGCATTGCACCCGTGCGAAGCCGGGGCGGATCGCTAGTTATTAAATTAAAAAATTGCCATGTGTCAGTTAGTTTTGTCATTACTTAATAAGATCTATTAATGTTTTTCAATTAACACATACATTCCACAAAATTATTAGAAATGGTGATTTAATTTTTGTTTTAATGTCAACAGTCATTAAGTTCAATTAATAATATGTTCAATTGAAAATTAATTTTTGTTGAAAGGAAAAATAGTCCATTATTTATCATCGACGTGGAATCTAGTGATATGTTGCATTCATTAGAGCAATTTCAAGGTTAGCAGGTTATATCAGATGCTAAACGACTTAGTACGTTCGTAACAGTAGCAACTTTGTTTATTTGTTTAAGAAAAACAAATGATATAGCTTCGTTAACAAACATTTCAGGATTACACGATTTACACAAAGTGAACTGAAGGTAAATATTTGTACTTCATTCTTAGGACTCTGTCATAACGGGGTGCGATGTCAGATAACCTCCGTCTTTTGAAGGCTATAGTCTGACAGACTGAACAACTGACAGAAGAGGGGGTGGTTGTCGTCCAGGGGACCCATTTTGGGTCGGTAGATGGCCGGAGGAATCTCGTGCCGAAGGTAAGTCACCCATCTTGGCTCATCAGGCTTTGAAGTAACGGATTTTGCTTTCGGCGGCGGTATGTGTGATACGTAGTCGTTTTTAGTGGCATTGCTACCCCCAATAAGCCAATATTTACGACGAACATATGCGGTAGTCAGTCCTACTCCTCCATGTAGTGCGAGTCTATGGGCTTGGTCTATTATGAGTTCTGCCAAACGAGTTTTACTTTTTTTTTTTTTTTTTGTTTCCCTGAGGAAAATGCATAAAATTGCATACGCCGGCTGTGGCGAGCCGGCGGTTATGTGGGGCTCTCCTCCCCAGAAGGGGGAGGCCTACCCACTAAAAACCTCAGGGATGGCCTTCCTTAGGCATGTAGGGAGCCCCCGGGAACATCAAGCCACTTCCAGGAACCCCCAGCCTCCGCTCCCCTGCCTAGAGGGGAGCCCTTCTCGGGGAGGCTACACTACCTCCCCCGGTCTCCTCCACCGACGACGCCCCCCGGCCACGGAAGGGGCGTGGTCCATCCCGGGTCGCCGAAGCAGTCGCGATATCCTCGCGCCCGCCGGCGACCCGCGGAAACGAGTTTTACTAGGCAGGAGTATCGGATGTTTCATCTCGATATCCATATTGGCGTGCGCGAGTCTTCCTCCAACTCTTAATATACCATAATCATCTAATATTGGATTTAAGTTACTAATTCTACTCTTACTGCTTACGTTTCTTAACTTTTTCAGACTATCTATCTCTTCTGAAAATTCGCTAGCCTGTACTATTCTTATTAATATATTACTAGCTTTATCTAATTCCTCTAAGGTTAAATTACTATTTTTTTTTTTTTATTTTTACTGCACCCTGGTATGGGCGCTTGTCGCCATACGCCGACGGGGTCGTGGTAGTGTCCGCAAGAGTTCCCATGGCCTCGTCAGGGCGCGATGCAGCTCTCCTTCGGGATCGAGCGCTCGCGCCCAGGCGTAGTGAGGGAGATCGCTGAGGTTTTTAATGGGTAGGCCTTCCCCTTCTGAGGAGGAGCCGTATATAACCACCGATTCTCGGGGTATGGAATTCAATGCATTTTGCTTAACGGAAAAAAAAGGGCTCGGTCATAACAGGGTGGTTATTTTTAGTCTTATTGTTGCGTTTTGCTATTATTTGGTATTCGGCATTACTCGTTTTTTTATATTCGTCGAATACCGAATAATAGCTAGTATTATTCGACATTCGGCGAGTAGTCGACTAAAATAAAATTTTAACGAACAAATAACTAACGAGTTAAAAATAATTAATATTTACTACTTATTTTCCTTAATGAAACTATACACAGTATCAACTATTATCTTTAATATTAATTAGACTTAATAATTAATTTGAAATTACTTACTACATACGAATGTATATTACAACATGAAACCAATTTCTTTAACTTTATTTCTGTACTTTTTTATTTTCTCATTCGTCTTTTGTGCATAGGCGCAGGCGCAGGCGCGTCAGAAATAAAGAGACTTCTGTAGCGTGGAATCGTAATTTTAGGTTGCATTTTTAATGACTGAGAATGTTATAAACCTAAGAGTAGACAAATATAATCAGAAAGCTTCAAACTGCTAAGCTATCGGGAGTTACACGTGTTATTGTGAGTCAACCATAAACGATAGACATATGCTGTCGTGGGATATTTTTTATATAATTTCATGGAGACGCGACGGAAGCTTAAAAAATTGAGGAACTTCTCCCGTTTTCCGAACATTTCCCTTCACTACTCTGCTCCTATTGATTATAGCGTCATGAAAAGCATACTATAACCAGCTCAGTGGTATGAGAAATAATTGTACCAAGTTTCGTCTAAATCCGTGGAGTAGTTTTTGTTTCTATAACGGTTATACAGACAGACAGTGACAAAAATTTTATTGATTACATTTTTGGCATCCGTATCGATCTCTAAGTAGTATTAGATAGTTATTTTGGAAATATATTTCATGTACAAAATTGACCTCTCTACAGATATATTATAACCTTACAAAATATAGCTATGCAATTATCAACTTTAATACAACGGAATAAAGCAGACGACGTGCACGTGTGCTAACTGGAAACGTTATCTTGTCTAAATTAGAATTGGAACTACTCAAAAAGTAGGGAATTTTACAAATTAACTAACTAGATATGATGTAAGATCAAAAAGCATCAACTGTCAATCAAGTTAAACGAGACGAGAGCTAAATGCTCTGTTTGGCAATGACTCGGGCGCATCGTATCGAGCGCGTGCGCGAGCGCATGTGCGTCCTAGTAACATACTTTGAGGTTTTATATAAACGTTTTCTTAAGATATTTTATACGTTAACTAGAATAGGGAATTAATCTCTTTGTTGAAACGAATCTTAATTTGATCCTTGCGTGTCAATAAGCCATATACTAAAAATATAAAAATTTTATACACTCGTTAAGTACTATAAAAATTGCATTAAAATTTAATATTTTCAAATTTCGCGCGTAATTAGACGAAGGCGCCGCACGAGTTGTTACTCTGTAGCGATGACGTCAATACGGCATGTAAATAATAAACAAAGCTCTATGTTTGATGCTATGTTTTATTATATTCATAATTTAAAAAGGAGTTATTATCTTTTATATATAAACAACTAATAAAGGAATAATAATAAAAGAGTAATACTGACATCGATGTTTTAATACTTCGTAACTCGGCAGAACAAAAGTCGGGATTTGCAGCAAAGAATTTTCCGTACTATCTCCTTTTACAAAACTGCTTTCCATAGTGTGATTCACGTGCAATTTCAATTTAACTTACGTATTTATAACGTTCTCTTACATTAAAAAAGCAATCTACAAACTTCTTTTTTTTTATTGTTTTGCGACTTTATGCGTACTATGATTCATAATGACATTGACACGCATAAGTTTACAGTACCTTATGACGTCACGACATGGCGGCCTATGTTTAGCTCTTGTTTTACGTATAGATTAAAAAAGTGAATACTTTGAAACTAATTTTTATATTATTTTTGTTATTTTATGTACTTAAACATGATGGTTCCGACTATTTAATGCATAAGCTATCATAGTTATATGCTTTTAGATCTTTTCTAATATAGAGGGAAGTACCCTATTCGATAGCTGTTTTATGTCTTCGAATAGGAGAAGGATTTTTGTAAATTTGTATGATCATCATTTCAGCCAAAGCTGGATTTGCCAGTGTTAAGGCAATGGATAGCCGTATTGTAGTTGAGAGTCCACTTTGCCATAGTTTTGTTTCCGTCGGGTCCATTGTTAATGAGTTGGGTTACCATTTTGCCATGTCTTCTGTTCGTCGGTTTTTGTTGTTCACGACGTTTTTATCATGTCTTCTGTTTGTCGGGTCCATTGTTCCAGTCGGGTTCTGAAATGTCTTCTGCGCGTCGGATCCTCTGGTCGGGTTTGCCATATCTTCTGTGCGTCGTCCTTGTCACCAATTTGCCATTGTTTTCTTCGTGTCGTGTTCGTCGGGATCACCAATTTGCCAGTGTTTAGGTAATGACATAATGAGACTCAGGTTATAGTCTGATATCGTCTATTATGGTCTCCATTATAATAACTGATTTATTGAACTAAAACTAAGGCTTATATACTAATATGCGCGTGCGCATTGCTGCCTCTTAATACGTGCACCTATGCGGTCGCTACACTGGACATAGACTTACGACGGTCCTAGGCTTTTTTTTTTTTGTTCCCTGAGGAAAATGCATTAAATTGCATACCCCGGCTGTGGCGAGCCGGCGGTTATGTGGGGCTCTCCTCCCCAGAAGGGGGAGGCCTACCCACTAAAAACCTCAGGAATGGCCTTCCTCAGGCATGTAGGGAGCCCCCGGGAACATCAAGCTCCTTCCGGGAACCCCCAGCCTCCGCTCCCCCGTCGACAGGAGCCCTCCTCGGGGAGGCTTACTAGGTACCTACCTCCCCAACATCTTCAACAATTGCGTTACGTAATACTTGAACGCTCCTAAGTGCATAAAAATGTATTGATTTAGTTCGAAATATAAAGAGATTTTGGAGGGAACTCGTGATAACTTTGAATTATAGAGGTTCGAATTATCGCAGGTTGGAATTAGCGAGAATCGACTGTATATAATACATATATACGGAACCCTCGCTGCGCGAGTTCGACTCGCACTTGATATTTTACTGATATTGAAAACTACATAGTTGATTAAACTGTTTCATAACAAGAATATCGCATTTGAAGTTTTCAAAGAAATTTCAATGGAAATAAACAATATCATTGTTGGGATTTAACAATACGTGCGAATACTCGGAAACTAAAGTAATGGAGTATCCGAATCATCATACCATTGTTAAATATTGCGTTATTGACTTGTCACATAATTCAAAAAAGTTTTATACACTAAAGTAATTAGTTGTTAGCAAGGCCGAAGTCACTTTGCATTCCCGCGTCTTCAAGAGCATTACATATAAAAATAAAATAGACATATATTCTTCAAATGGGATTTTTACAATCACTTATGCACGCCGAATATGTTACGCCATTGGATCACAAGTCTACGGCGGGAGACCTTGTATTTTTTACAAGCTTTTATATTAGCTTCACTTGTAACTATGAAAGATAATCTTGGAATTTTAATTTGACCCACTTCCCGGTCTCCGATTGAGCTGAAATTTTGCATGCACGTGTAAGTCGGATGATAATGCATGGTTATGTGTGTGACGTCATTCTAAATCCAACATGGCGGCATTACCAAGATGGCGGATCAATTGTTTTTAATGCACGCCTACAATATGGGTATCAAATGAAAGGGTTTTCAAAGAACACCTCGATAAATAATTTGACGTCACTCTTAATCCAATATGGCGGACTTTCCCAAGATGGCGGACCTGAAAGGGTTTGCTAAGCTTAGTTTTTTAGTCGGAAAATAAATTAAAATTATTTTTTTTTTATTACAAGCTTTTATTAAATGCGCTAAAAGGAACAAAATAAACTTTTACATATAAAAGCTTTAACGTAAACTTACTTACTTTTAGAATACTTTTAGCGCATTTAATAAAAGCTTGTATTAAAAAAACTTTTTTTACTTTTAATCTATTTTCCGACTAAAAATCCAAGCTTAGCAAACCCTTTCATTTGATATCCATATTGTAGGGTGCATTATAAATAATTGGTCCGCCATCTGGGAAAGTCCGCCATATTGGATTAAGAGTGAAGTCACATTATTTATCGAGGTGTTCTTTGCAAGCCCTTTCATTTGATACCCATATTGTGGGGGTGCATTAAAAATAATTGATCCGCCATCTTGGTAATGCCGCCATGTTGGATTTAGAATGACGTCACACACATAACCATGCATTGCCATCCGACTTACACGTGCATGCAAAATTTCAGCTCAATCGGAGACCGGGAAGTGGGTCAAATTTTTTAAATAAATTAATTAAATATATTTGTTACACTTACACCAATTAGTCTAGCCCAAACTAAGCTCTGTAAGGCTTCTGCTATGGGAGCTAGGGTAACGGATAGACATACATATTATATATAAATAAATAATTTTTATTGAAATATATATCAACAACCATGATTCGAACTGCCCCCACCGGGATTCGAACCCGGGACCTCAGAGATGGCGACACCTTGAAACCGGTGTACTATCTACTCGACTATAGAGGTCGTCAATTAAGATTCCAAGATTTTCTAACATAGTTACAAGTGAAGCTAATATAAAAGCTTGTAATAAGTTTATGGAAATGTGAAAGAATGACAACGAAAAAGTATAATACATTAGTAGCGAGATCTCTACACATGTTCTTCGATTTCGATTGCCGATTTATCGACGCGTTACAAAATAACCACCCAGATCAGTAACAATGGGTGGCGCAACACATTCTAATGCACTGCTCGCCATTGTGCAGAATCGTTGCCACACGAGTTGCATCCTCGCTGGCGAAATTTCTTTAATCAAACCACTCTCCTATATTGCTGGGACGAGACATTGCAGGATCGTGCAGTCGTGCGAGTGAACTTTCAATGCAATATTCGAATACTGCGATCTAATCCCCACCGTGTACCAATGTGTTTTTCGTTCCGAATTTCATATGTACATTTATCCGACGCTCCTGCGGTGAAGGAAAACATCGGGAGGAAACCTGCGTACATCTGCGAAGCGATTCAAAGGTGTACGTAGTCAACCAACCCGCACTGGGCCAGCGTGGTTGACTAAGGCTAAATCGCCCTAACGTAGTTAGGGTAGGCTCGAGCCCCTCGGTGGGGACATTTATATAAGCTGTGATGAATTCAAATTCTGCTGCGAACGTACTGCCTTGAGATATTAGATGTAAAGATAAAATGAATTTAGAATGAACCTGATTAATGACACAGTTTGTGGTGGATTCTAGATTAAACGAACTGACTTATAACTAGAGATCGGATAATCGGATGCATATTTACCTAAAGTTAATTTTCGGCTCACAAATTATGGAAGCGGCTTTTTAAAATACATTTTGTTAAATAAAAATCCCGGGGAAATACGGGACTGCAAATTTAACGTAGTGATATTGTTTGAAAATTACTAAATTAGCACGTGGTATTTATTTTCAAAAGACCGAGACTCCGGGTTCATTTATACAACTATGCATACGTATTTACATGAAGTTTATTGTCAGTTCCCCGTGCGATTTATGAATGTACGATTTATTACATGAAGAGTGTTATACGAAAGTCGTGAGCTAGTTTGACTAAAACAATAATCAATCAAATAATTGAATAAAAAAATAGGAAATAGGATATTATAAGCTCATATTACCGACTAGTTTTGCATTACCAAAATGTTCTACAGTACCGGAATTCCGGGATTTTTATTTATGGAAATAAAATAAAAAGACAGTTCAATACTTTGTCAAAAACTAAATTAGGTAAATAAATAAACATCCGGCTATCCAATTCCGCAATCCCGGGATTTTTATTTAACAAAACAATAAAAAGCCGTTTCCATACTTTGTCTTAAACTAACTTTAGGTAAATATGCGTCCGATTATCCGATCTCTAGTTATAACTTACTAGCGGACCCGACAGCCTTCGTCCTGTCAAAAAGATTTGTTAAGTGGCAGTTATATAGATAATCAAATGTAAAAAAGGTAATTATAGTGACGTAACTACAATAGTTAGACATATGGTCTCGCGAAGCTTTTTGTAGATATTGATATATTCTATAATATTGTCGAACATTTTTTTGTCCTATCATTAATACTCTTCGCAGCGCATGCAATAAAAGACATTTTATGGCAAATTTTCTTACACCTTCGGTTGGTTTTAATAAGAATTTCTAAAGATTTCTATAGTAATCTAGTACTAAATATAGCCTATGTTACTCAGTGATAATGTAGCTTTCTAATGAAAGAAGAATTATTAAAATCGGTCCAGTACTTTTTGAGTTTATTCGTTACATACAAAAATACAAATCTTTCCTCTTTATAATATTAGTGTAGCAAATTGAGTAGTGAATATGAATCATCTTCAAAGGGCGTAACCAAATCCTTACTATAATACTATAATAAATCGGAAAGTGAATTTGTTTGTTTGTTCCGCTTTCACGCCGTAACTACTGAACCGATTGCTTTGAAATTTTGCAGACGTAAAGGCAAAAGTCCGGATTAAATAATAGGTTACTTTTTAACCCGGAAAAATCGACAGATCCCACGGGATGATGCAAAAAAGGCTTCGCTCAAAAACTACTGCACAGATTTTCATGCGGTTTTCATCTCGGAAAAACGGATTGTCCCAAGGGAAGCGCGATATATTTGTCCGTCTTTCACGGCAAAACGGAGCGACGAATTAAAGTGATTTTTTACGTGGAGATAGTTGAAGGGATGGAGAGTAACATAGGCTACTTTTTATCTCGGAAGAATCGTCAGATCCCGTAGGATGCGCGTTAAAGAATATTCAAATACTACTGTTCGGATTTTACTGCAGTTTTCATCAATAGACAGAGACAATTCTTGAAGAAGGTTCTAGGCTATGATGTATTCCAGAAAAACCGATAAATCCCACAGGAGGCGCAATAAAGGCATCGCTCAAAAACTACTGCACAGATTTTCATGCGGTTTTCATCAATAGATAGAGTGATTCTTGAGCAAGGTTTTGCGGTATTTTTTTATCTCGGAAAAAACGGATTGTCCCAAGGGAAGCGCGATATATTGTCCGTCTTTCACGGCAAAAACGGAGCGACGAATTAAAGTGATTTTTTACGTGGAGATAGTTGAAGGGATGGAGAGTAACATAGGCTACTTTTTATCTCGGAAGAATCGTCAGATCCCGTAGGATGCGCGTTAAAGAATATTCAAATACTAGTGTTCGGATTTTACTGCAGTTTTCATCAATAGACAGAGACAATTCTTGAAGAAGGTTCTAGGCTATGATGTATTCCAGAAAAACCGATAAATCCCACAGGAGGCGCAATAAAGGCATCGCTCAAAAACTACTGCACAGATTTTCATGCGGTTTTCATCAATAGATAGAGTGATTCTTGAGCAAGGTTTTGCGGTATTTTTTTATCTCGGAAAAACGGATAGTCCCACGGGAAGCGCGATAAAACCTTCGCGCCATAAACCGACTTACGCGCATATGTAGCCGTGGGCAAAAGCTATGACTCTTAACCCTCTATAGGCCCAATCCTGAAATCCACGCGGGCGAAGCCGCGGGCAGAAAGCTAGTATAGAATAAAACGAACAACTGCACACACAACAGGAGGATAAGTTGTGCATAGTAGTGCACTAGCTCACAATGAATAACTTATCACATGACACTAATAAAACTGTGTAAAATTGTCATTGTCCAATGTAAGAAAAGTGATTAAAACCATCAAAACGAATGATGACAACAATGAAAAAATTCTACAAAAAATTCTTTGATAGTACAAAAAATTTGGGTATTACACTATAGTGATTCCCAAAGAAAACAAAAGAAATACAAACTCATTTAGAATTGGGTTTTAACGAAAGCAATGGAGAACTATAAACTAAATCACGATCTTTATATAATTGAATGTGTATATTTATACAATTTAAAAGAAATAATAATATGTAAGCTAACATTTTGTTTTGTAAATTTTAACACTGTCTACAATTTTAGCAATTTTATTAGAAAAATGTATTTTTTAATGACTGTGTGTGTTAAAATAATAGAGAAGTTAATTCAAATCTCATTTAGTCACCGAGAAATTATAAAGTAATTTGTAGATATTCCATTAAAATTTCAACCATACATGCATATAAAAGTATGAAAAATTATTGATAAAATTATAAATTAAAATTACAATGTCATGTTCTTATCTATATCTATACTAATATTATAAAGAGGAAAGATTTGTTTGTTTGTTTGTTTGTAATGAATAGGCTCCGAAACTACTGGACCGATTTCAAAAATTCTTTCACCTTTGGAAAGCTACATTATCCCCGAGTAACATTAGGCTACTTTTTATTCCGAAAAAATCGACAGATCCACTGGATGCGCAACAAAAACCTTCGCGCCATAAACCGACTTCCGCGCATATGTAGCCGTGGGCAAAAGCTATGACCCTTAACCCTCTATAGACCCAATCCCGAAATCCACGCAGGCGAAGCCGCGGCAGAAAGCTAGTAATTAATATATTCGCTATAAACTATATTTAAAAAAGATTCTGTCATACTTTTCCTAAATGCGGGCAACGGAGAGAACGAGGAACAAAATAATTTCCGTCACACACTAAAACAAATAATAAGAACTGTAAGTACTCTGGACTTTCATACGCGTACACAAAATTCGAACTCGACACAAAGATATCATCAACACGACGCAATAACGGCCAATATAATAAATCCCAATTTAAGCAAATCATCGTGTCTTGTTTCGTAACGACGACGACCGACAGCCGAATTATTGCGTGCCGTGATTCACTTTGACTAAGAAACCGACACGACGGGTTCATTCAAACTGCGGACGGTAACCGATTCTGTTATCAAAATTGTGTCACACTCGCAACACAATGAAGTAACAATGACAAGACTAAATAGATGTTAGACCAGGAGACCTTTTTTTTTTTTTTTTTTTTTTTTGAATTACGAATGCAACTTAGAAATCACCGATGTGACTAATAATTACCGATTATCAATAATTCGTATTTCTGAATATCGCTTATGTGACTACCTTAGTCACGGATGTGATTTCATTCCGAGTGCCCTCACCCACTCGTAAACAAGACATGCTTGTGGAAATGTTATCTGTGTTTTGTTTAATTTTTCAGTATATATATAAAAAAACAGTATAAATATAAACAATGGTTAAGCCGGCAATAACCGGCAGTGGAACCGAACTCTTACATTTATGTGTGTACTTTTATCTATGTCGGTAGCTCTGCGATCGACTTTCGAAAATTGGAATCCGTGACCTCGAAGTCACCGCTGACTATTTAGTCAGCGGTGATTTCGAAGTCGCATTCGTAATTTAAAAATAGGTCTTCTGGGATTCTCAAAGTGGTCTCTATCGACCCCTAGGCGTCTGTCAACCTGCAAGGGGTTTACGTCAGCGAAACAAAAATTGGGGGTCCATGAAATGCAAACGGGGGTCTACGATGATGGATCTCAACATACATTCATACTAAACCTATTTACTTACATTACTTAGAAGATAGTATTCTAATATAAAGACATAAAATTATTTATAAAAGTGTTGAAATACGAAGGTCGTGAGATATCTGAACGTATCTTTTCATACTAATTTAATCTACGGTATACTGATCTGTGGTCTGGGTGATTGTCCTGATTTTTATTGTTTATTGTGAATTGGTAAATTGCTTTTTCTCAAGATTAATATACTTTGTAACCTGAATCACAATGTTTATTATTCATGCCCTAACAAAAAGTGCATATGAAGTAAAAAAAATATTATAAACGATTATGAAATTTTGTAAGTTTTAGGATGTAGGCATTCAATGTGAGGTAGATAAGTAGTCTACCCGAAACCGAAAATATAGCAAAGGGTTCGTGGGATATTTTTTAATATATTTTAAGGAGAACATATCCTTTTTTTCTCCTCAGGAGAGGAAGGCTGGGAATCTTCACAAGGAGCACGATACGTACCCAGGATACTACCTCAACGGCAAGTGCCACGAAGTTCCGCGGGTCGCCGGCGAGCACGAGGAAGTCGCGACTGCTACGGCGACCCGGATGGACCATGCCCCTTCCGTGGCCGGGGGGCGTCGTCGGTGGAGGAGACCGGGGGAGGTAGTGTAGCCTCCCCCGAGGAGGGCTCCCCTCTAGGCAGGGGAGCGGAGGCTGGGGGGTTCCCGGAAGTAGCTTAATGTTCCCCTACATGCCTAAGGAAGGCCATCCCTGAGGTTTTTAGTGGGTAGGCCTCCCCTTCTGGGGAGGAGAGCCCCACATAACCGCCGGCTTACCACAGCCGGAGTATGCAATTTAATGCATTTTCCTCAGGGGAACAAAAAAAAAGTGCCACGGAGGTTATGTCGGACTCCACGCGACCGGGACGGTCCAGCCACGTGCCAACACGTGCCGTCCAGCCTAAACTCAGCCTGGCCTAGGTTCTAGTAACCATATAGACAAATCGTGAGGGCGACCGCTAGAAGAGGCGCAGGAAGCCCAAGTGGCGCCGGCCTTGTCATGAGGGAACCTAGTCATGGCGATGCTGAAGGCTGCCGAACTAAGGGATCATGGAGGGTTTGGCGGCGCAGATGCCGCCGGCAGCGCAGATGCTGCCTGCAAGGACAGAAGGTCTGCGTTAATTGGTTGTCATGGCCGACGAGGTGACGATATCGGTGACGCGATGGAGTCCACTGCCTTCCTAATAAGCGGGTTTGCGTGTTGCTCTGCGGCTTTGAAGAAGTGTTCGGATTTCTGTGTAGCTTTAACCATTAAAGTTGCATACGCGACGGAAGCTTAAAAAATGGAGTAACTTCTCCCGTTGTCCCAACACTTCCATTCACTGCTCTGCTCCTATTGATTGTAGCGTGATGAAAAGTATTCTATAACCAGCTCAGGAGTATGAAAAATAATTGTATCAAGTTTCGTTAAAATTCGTCGAGTAGTTTTTGTTTCTATAACGGTTATACAGACAAAAATTTTACTGATTGCATTTTTGGCGTCAGTATCGATCCCTAATCACCCCCTTACAGTTATTTTGGAAATATATTTCATGTACAGAATTGAATTGATTTATTATAAGTTTAGATGAAAAAGTTTCTATTACGAAATAGCATTCACAACAATCCTATGAGTTACCCACGAGCCTACGCAGAACGCTAATGGTATTTGCGGTCTTACAATGTAAACACGTCGAACGATTTGCAGGACATACCTAACCGCATTCACGAGCCGTGATATGTTCAAGCTATTGTAGAACGGAACTGTAATTCCAATGCTGTTACTCAACGATTGTCCATTAGGGGCCATCCATAAATTACGTCACACAGTTAGGGGGAGGGAGGGGGTTGACGAAGTGTGACATTGTGTGACAAGGGGTGGGAGGGATCTTAAATTTCGTGACGTCACATTACAAAATCTATTAAATCAAATAAGCTAACTGTTAAAACACAAACTTTAAATTATTACTATTAGTATGAAAAGTGCTGTAAATATCAACTTTTATTGTAAAGTTTGTATAATCTCATAAATAAAGAAAGGAATAGTATCTTCTTCTATCCATTAATAGGGGTACTCCCGAAACGTACTATTTTTCTAATTGATTATAGTAGGTGATTTTGAAAAATATAATAAGAAAATCATAAAATGACCATATATTTATTTAATATAAGTAATCGTTTTTGTTTTGTTAATTGATTTGATGTTAATTTTATTAAAATGAAAATAAAATTGATTTCGAAACCGCTTTTATCATTCAATAATTTCTATAATTTCAAAATTTGTGACGTCACACTAGGGGGGGGAGTCTCACAAATGTGACTAGCTGTGCAAGGACGGGGGAGGGGCAAAAAATCACGAAATTCGTGTGACGTAATTTATGGATGACCCCTTAATGCCAATTACACACACTTCCATCATTTATTTATACAAACTTGTCCGTGGCATTGTAGTAGATCCAGGGATTCTATCCAGTCACTAGCCCGTGGGTGTGTCTAGTGTCCTCTGAGCCCATACCGCGCCCCGGTATGGGCTCAAAGGACACTAGGGGGTTTTAGTGGGTAGGCCGGTCTCTCAGACCGGAGAGCCCCACACACGGCCGCGTCTTGCCAGCGCGGTGTCACGGTGCATAAGGAGCATTTCCACCCGGATAAATGAGATAAGTGTAACTATTTCAACCAAACAGTTACACTTATTTCTTATACCTTATTCAATGCAATTTAAATATATTTATTAACAAAAGGATGGCACATATTGTGCCATCTATATACTATACTATAGCTATACAGGGTTCTCATTCAAATCGGTCAGTATGGGAAAGTCTGAAACTATAAGACATACGAAGATCTGTTCTGAGGAACCATGTCATCGATTTTAATAACAAGAAAAACTGCATTCATACATTTTAAAAATCATCTGTAGGTACTCCGTTCGGGAATCGAACCCGATTGTTTTGAAAAAAATACCTACACTATTTCTATTTAGATATCGATTGTGTAGGTCTTAAACAGTAAATGTCTCTATGAAACATGTCACATTGTCGAAAATCAAAGAAAATAACCAAAGGGCAAAGAGCCAGCATCACGAAATGAATGCACGGATAAACCCAATATTAAACCCTTGAACTTTGAACTTTAACTCCTGACATAAGACACCTGATTTGAGGGACAGGCCTTTATTCTAAATTTATAGAACAGCAGGCAGAGCAAAATTGAATCTATTGATTCGCTATATTTGTTATGTTATGAGAGACAAATAAAAGATTGTGTTTAGACAAGTTAGTTTTACAGTAGCCTTAGGAAATAATTGTAATCTAGAATTTGATGATATTTACGAAAATATGAAAATATAAATAAATAAATATTCCTAACACTTACACCAATTAGCCTAGACCAAAGTAAGCTCTGTAAGGCTTGTGTTATGGGATCTAGGGTAACGGATAGATTCAAGGCGGCACAGTCTGGTGCCCAAAGGCCGGGACAGGAGCAGATGGAGACTTAAGCTCCTACTTCGTAGGTAGATTGGCAGGTTAAGGCGAGCAAGCGCTCGCCTAATGACCCTGCACGCCGTTGAAGTGCCTCTCTACCTGAGGATTGTCCTAGTGTCTGGGACAATCCTCCCTTGGCGAAGGCTCGACCGACGAAGGTCGAGCTAGCCCGTGGGCGTATGGCGGTAGAATCGCGAAAGCGCACCCCGCCACGCGCCCTGATATGGGCTGGAAGGACATCGGGGGGTTTTAAGTGGGTAGGCCGGTACTCTACCGGAGAGCCCCACTCACGGCCGCACCTAGCCAGCGCGGTGACAAGGTGCATTTTCCCCTCGCAAAAAAAAAGGGTAACAGCTAGACATATGTACATATTATAGAAAGTATGAAGAAAGAAAAAATTATAAAACAAATATGAATAGACCAGTTGGTAGAAGACGAGCTAGACCAACATACTTAGACTAAATAGATACACTGAAGGAAGGTCAGGTCGAAAGTACCCGTAACTGTCGAGCGCACAAAGTATTAATGAGAGTAGAGGAAGCTAAGAAAACTGTGATCTCTGCCTACCCCCATGGGAAATAGGCGTGAGTATACATCTCTTTACTTGTATTTTACTTGTATAAACTCTTTAATGCTAAGAAAAAATATCAAGAGAAGAAAAGTTTCCCCGTTAACGATACACAAGAAACGTTAACTACACAGACAGACTTTGTCTCTGTGCTGAAATTAAAATTTTCCAATATTCTTTGAAGCACAGCCTCGTTTAAAAGTTATGAAATACGGTAACGTTTCTGGTCACCTTAATTACGATTTGCCTTTTAATAACTAGATACAATTTCAGTTCAAGTGACATTAACGAGCACTAAATACTTTTTTATGTGTTAAAACTTTATCGTGCACGCGTAACTCGTCGAAATGTTAAGTCATTTCGACTAATTATTAGAAAGTTGTATATTATACTGTTCCATAATAAGTTTTTAATGTTTATCCTGTATTCGATAGCGACATTGGTTCCGCAAGTGTAAACTCAATATAGCGAAATTGAAGGGACAGGCTATTTTATTACGTTACTAGCTGTGCCCACGACTTCGTCCGCGTGGAATCGTAATTTTAGGTAGCATTTTTAATTACTGAGAGTGTTATAAGTAGAGATCGGATAATCGGATGCATATTTACCTAAAGTTAATTTTTGGCTCACAAATTATGGAAGCGGCTTTTTAAAATATATTTTGTTAAATAAAAATCCCGGGAAAATACGGGACTGCAAATTTAACGTAGTGATATTGTTTGAAAATTACTCAAAATCAAAATAATCTTTATTCAACATAGACCTTTACAGGCACTTATTGACGTCAACAGACAAAACAAAAAAACAAAGTTTAAAAAAAACAAAAACCTTGTCCGTACGTACGAATAAGGAAAAAAAAGAAAAAAAAATTGACTCGACACGTTATGAACAGACATAAATTATCACGTGGTATTTATTTTCAAAAGACCGAGACTCCGGGTTCATTTATACAACTATGCATACGTATTTACATGAAGTTTAGTTTCAGTTCCCCGTGCGATTTATGAATGTACGATTTATTACATGAAGAGTGTTATACGAAAGTAGTGAGCTAGTTTGACTAAAACAATAATCAATGAAATAATTAAAAAAAAATTAACTTTAACAAAACAATAAATAGCCGTTTCCATACTTTGTCTTAAACTAACTTTAGGTAAATATGCATCCGATTATCCGATCTCTAGTTATAAGTGTAAGAGTAGACAAATATAATCAGAAAGCTTCGAACTGCTAAGCTATCGGGAGTTACACGTGTTATTGTGAGTCAATCATAAAAGATAGACATATGCCGTCGTGGAATATTTATTATATAATTTTAAGGAGAACATTTCCGTCATACATGGTTTCTGTGTAGCTTTAACCATTAAGGTTGCACACGCGACGGAAACTTAAAAAATGGAGTTACTTCTCCCGTTTTCCCAACATTTCCCTTCACTGCTCTGCTCCTATTGATTGTAGCGTGATGAAAAGTATACTATAACCAGCTCAGGAGTATGAAAAATAATTGTACCAAGTTTCGTTAAAATCCGTCGAGTAGTTTTGTTTCTATAACGGTTATACAGACAGACAAAAATTTTACTGATTACATTTTTGGCATCAGTATCGATCCCTAATCACCCCCTGATAGTTATTTTGGAAATATATTTCCTGTACAAAATTTACCTCTCTACAAATTAATTATATAATTAAAAAAAATATACAAATATAATTAATTGAAATTTTAATGAAGAATTACATAACAATGTTATAATCAGTAATTTTTGTATATCCTTTTATACTATGCCACTATTTTAAACGTATATCCTTCGTTATAGATTTTTACATTAACGATTTATCTCATGATTCAGTGTCTCGACAAAAAACTAAGAAGAAAAGAAATCATGTAATAGACGCTTTAGTCATGCTTGTCCTCATTATTAGTACTCCTTAGAAAGCCCTAATATTTCACTCTGAGCAGGAGCGGTGACGCATCGTATTCCCGGGAAATGTAAGGCTTAGACGGGAATATAACAGGAACAGCGCTCGGCTTATTCATTCTAGGTATGTAGTTATATATATATATATACGCAAAAGTTTGTAAGTATGGATGTTTGTATGAATGGATGGATGTTTGTAACTCTTTCACGTAACAACTACTGAATGGATTTTAATGAAACACAGACTATAATTTATAAAGATTTACGCCACGCAATATACTACTACGCTACTCGATACCAATCCTGGACAGACGAAGTCGCCGGCATCAGCTAGTAGGTATGAGACAATTGTACGAATAATTTTCTGGATAATATATATAATTAGCTGGAAATTTGTGATATGCCGAGTCGCTGTTTTGGTGGATCGAGTCGATTCGAATCAGGGGGCGTACTCTTAAAAACGATATTCGATATATCATGGACGATTTTGCGAATGTTCGTCTGTCAAATTCAATTCATCGTTGTCATTTGAGGCTTCCTTATGTCAAAATTAATATCGTTCGTTCGATCGTCTATTGAAATGTTTTAAACGATAGTAACTAGGAGTAGGATACGACACGACGAAGTCCATGATATATCGAATATCGTTTTTAAGAGTACGCCCACAGTTTATACGGTATTCGAATCAGAACTCGATTCCCTGATTCGAGCCCAGCACTCGAATTCTATGTTTGGTATTCGAATATTTCCAGACTCGAGTCCGATTCCTAGACTCGAGTCTATAAATTCGAGTCTGGAAATTCTAGTCCAGTCCAGAACTAGAGTCCGATTTTAGAACAAAATGGAAAAATAGAAAGGAGTTAGTTTCAAACAGCGTCTAGGTTAGGTTAAGCACAATGACATCAAAATAATAATACTGTAATTTTTATTAAAAGATAATAAATATTGAATCAAGACATAGAGGATAGGAGTTTATGTAAACAGTTTGCGAGTTAACCAAACTCGAATACTAGACTCGAGTCGGTAGGACCCGTATAAATAGAATCGAATTAGCGAGTAGGAACTGATTAATCCTGACTCGAATACCGGAATCGAGTCCGGCATACTCGAATTAAAATAAAATAGTAGTCGAGTAAGCGAGTCCAAAGCAGGAATCGAGTCTGACTCGAGTCAAACCGTACTCGGCACATCGCTACTGGAAATAGGGGTCATCCATAAATTACGTCACACGAATTTCTTGATTTTTTGCCCCTCCCCCGTCCTTGTCACAGTTAGTCACATTTGTGAGACTCCCAACAAAAGAAAAAAACGATTACTTATATTAAATAAGTATATGGTCATTTCATGATTTTCTTATTATATTTTTCAAAATCACCTACTATAATCAATTAGAAAAATAGAACGTTTCGGGAGTACCCCTATTAATAGATAGAAGAAGATACTATTCCTTTATTTATTTACGAGAGTATACAGACTTTACAGTAAAAGTTAATATTTACAGCTCTTTTCATACTAATAGTAATAATTTAAAGTTTGTGTTTTAACATTTTGATTATTTGATTTAATAGATTTTGTAATGTGACGTCAGGAAATTTAAGATCCCTCCCACCCCTTTGTCACACAATGTCACACTTCGTCAATCCCCTCCCTCCCCCTAACCGTGTGACGTAATTTATGGATCGCCCCATATGGGAGATCTGAGATTAACACATAAATAAAACATTTTTCCATATTTCCCCACAAGACCTTACAAAGTTTTAAAGGTTCCCAGACGAAAGCTATTCAGAGATACCGCTCTGAGAGCTGTGTCAAATAACTTCGAAGGTCGGGATCGGAACACGCAACTACCCAATTCGTTACCAACAAATTATGTTTCCTCTGCAAAACATTTCAACGAGGCAAAGTGAAGGGTGTCGGAAATCGGAACGGATCTCGTCTGATCCAGGGTTCGAAATCTTGGATAATATCGAATCTCATTTTCCGTGTAACCGAGGATTTGGGAAACGCGGGCTGATCTCATAAGGACGCTTCGCTGCGCCTTGCTAGGTCAGCGTGTTGTAATATCAAATCCGGTGACGCGAATATTCGCTATAAAGTTCTTAAGCGACGAGCAAAGTTTACGAGCGAAAATAAAATAACAATAAATATAATATAATCACTAGAAGTTGGAATGAGGTAGAGTTATTCACGTACTTACACTGATTTCATACAGTGAAAGAATAAAATGTATATGCCTCTAATCCCGAGATTAATTTAAAGAGCAGAAAAAAATCACGTAATTTTTTAAATAATAGTAGATAACCGAGGGTGGAAAGAATCAATCCCCGAGGTATTTAGACGAGGCTATAGTCCGAGAAGGAATTGATTCTTTTACCCGTGTTAAACACTCTACTTTTCACTTCGAATATATGAGGAAAATAAAACATTGGTTGTTTATTTAATCTATTTATTGATAATATATGATAATATCAGTAGACCATCAGTAGGCAGAACACAATTTGCCTCGTCTTTAATTGAATCTGGTGTCAATATTTCGAAATCGCTTGAACTCATTTTTAAAATTAAAATCTTAACTAGTATAAGAGATTATTTGAATTTTTTCAAATTCCGTCACAGATATATATAATAAATTCACATCCGGCCAATTTATGTCGCTGGTTAAATTTTAAATATGGAACTTACCGCGTGTTTGTTGCGGCTTATTCCGCTGGAAGTAGTTTGCGCTAAGTTCACACTGGCTGTTTAGAAACTCACATGGCCGCAGCATTTTTTTTTTATAGTTCACAGCTGACAGTTCGTAGCTGACATTCGTAGTTCTATTTTTAAAGTTCATTCCGGCCCTTGGGTGGGAAGTAAATTGTATGAGTTTTTCCCTCCCTATGTCGGGAAGCAGCATTTTCCACCCAATAATCAGATCAAAACAACATAACTTTCCGAGTATGAGAAATGAAAAAGTTATTTTAGACGTTCGGAGATATTCATTGAAGCCAGAAAACCTATATATTTTATTATATATTTTAATTCTCACAAAAGTTATACAGTAATATCGGAAGCGAACACTTCAAATCTTGCTGGTAATGAATCGGTCAAGGAAAATGATTCTGATGGGCCATTTGAGTAACCTCACGAGTTTAGGCTAGAAGCAAAAGTATTCGCTCGTATTTATAAAAAAGGCGAAATATGCGTGTGAGAATTTGCTAAAGACTATCAATAATTTGTATTGTGAATTAATGTAACTTTTTTTTCCTACGAGGAAAATGCATTAAACTGCATACCCATGCTGTGGAGAGCCAGCGGTTATGTGGGGGGTATCCTCCCCAGAAAGGGGAGGCCTGCCCACTATAAACCTCAGCGATGGCCTTCCTCAGGCATGTAGGGAGCCCCCAGGAACGCTAAGCGACTTCCGGGAACCCCCAGCCTCCGCTCCCCTGCAATGCTCCAGGGGAGTCGTCCTCGGGGGAGACAACTATTTCCCCCGATCTCCCGGCCGGGGGCGTCGTCAGTACGCCCTCCGGCCATGGAAGGGGCGTGGTCCCTCCTTATTATTATATATTTGTAATATCGTTGGCCACACGGGATTGTCACATTAGAGATCCCGGGAAGGTCCATATTCACATAAACATTTCGGTGCAAGTACATATATAACTCTTCCTAATTCCGACCTCTGATAATCACCCCTCTTTCCAATGGGAGTAGGCAGAGATAACATTTTACCACTTGCTGCTATCCAAACATATTGCCCAAGCTTCTGCGACTTTCACTAATACTATCTTACATGCTCGTCTATTACATGTACTTTGGACCTGACCTTTCTTCAGTATATCACCTATTTTTCGAAGTATATTGGTCTAGGTCGCCCCCTACCAACTGCTTCATTCATATATGCTCTTAGGTATGAATTTCTGTCGTCAATCGTCTTTTCTTTCTACATGTCCGACTGCGGCGTTTAGGGGAAGTTTTAGCTATCAGGCAACCAAATGTTGGAACATCCCACCTCCCATACGGCAACTAAAGTGTAAATCTACGTTTAAAAAAACATGTGTTACAAAAACAAAGAACTGTCTATCTGGTTTGCCTGATAGATATGCTGACTCTGCATTTGTATGCTGATGGCTAATTGGGAAATATGTATCTGTATGTGTATATATATGTATATGTATGTATGTGTGTATATATATATTAATATTATCTGTCTACATTCACGTATTGCGCTTTATTTATTAATGTAATATGTATGCTTAGGTTTGTCTGTTTCTCTCTGTGTGTCTGCTGTCTGGTTTACTTACCCTCTCAAAGGGTTTCGGCAGAATATCAGCGCTTCGCGCTATGTGAAGCACAACGCTGAGCCGAGACCTGTTTGCTACTAGGGCACAATGTTACCTACGTATTTTTAATAATGTTCTGGTTTATATTTTGTGTCAAGGTTGCAAATAAAGTTATGTCTATGTCCAAAACATCTAAGCATTCCCTTTGTCACTTTTTTTTCTTCCCTCAGGATAGGAAGGCTGAGAATCCCTCACAAGGAGTACGAAACGTGCCCAGGATACCCTCGCAACGCTAAGTGTCAAGAGGGTTATGTTGGACTCCACGCGACCGGAGCGGTCCGATCTCGTGACCTTTTTTTTTTGTTCCGCCGAGGAAAATGCATTGAATTGCATACCTCGGCTGCGGAGAGCCGGTGGTTATGTAGAGCTCGTGACCTACCAACTAAACTCAGCCTGAGCCTTGGCCATAAGGGCCCTACCGCTTGAATGGAAATATTTGTCACTACGCCTTCTTTCACACCGCACATTTCCGTTATCACACTATTCCGAAAGACATCGTTGATCGGCACTCCAGCGATTCCCCTCAAAGTCCTCATTTCCACTGCATTAATCTTGCCTTTATCCTTCTTTTGCCACGCCCAGCTTTTACTCCCATGCATAGCGACCGGTATACCTCCAGCACAAAGTAACAATATAATAATTGTTTATTATAATAAATTAACAATATTAATTGAACTTTTCGAACTGAACGATAGACGAGTCTCAACAGAGATCAGCGGCTTCTTTTAATTCGCATGTTCAGATCAATTAGGTTTTCATTGCACGGAAGTAACACATTAGAGCTATAACTGGGGTCATGTAGACTTTTTTCTTCAGGAGAGGAAGGTTGAGAATCCAGCACAAGGAGCACGAAACGTGCCCAGGATAACAACGGGAAGTGCAACGGGAAGTGTCACGGTATTATGTCGGATTCCACGCCGCGCCGGCTAGAGCTAGAATTCAGCCTGTGCCTAAGTTCTAAAAACCATATAGGCAAATCGTGAGGGGCCTCAGGAGAGGTGGCGATGCAGCATCATGTAGACCTTTATTCAGAGAGTATGGGTTACTGGCACTTCCATTGATGTAGATGTAAGAGGTTTTTGTAAAAAACCGAAATAAACTTGAATTCTCAAACACACAAAGGTGTACTCGATACTACATGTCAATTCTCATGCAAAGGCTAATGGGGATTTCAATTTCCGAACACATAAATGCCGATACAGACTCGAATACACAAAGACCTGGTCTCGAGCACGCAATAGACTGGTCTTAAAATTTGTACCTAGATCTATGAATATAGCCGCAATTATGTATCGAACAGAATTCTAAAAACCCTGAGAATTTCTCCTAGTTTAGAGATATAATATGTAAACTCTTGTATTTACTGAGTCATTACCATACCTTATGCGAAAACCTAGACGTATTTTGAATACATTACTTCTTTTTCCATCTTTGGCATTAATTTAATATTAGAAGAGCAGCAATCTATACTAGACGAGGAGCAGATGATAGACGCGGATCTTCCTCGTGGACACAATTACGAGATTCTTGCGCAGAAAGTCCGCCGAGTGGGCCAATGACGCGTGAATCGTTTTTGCGCGTATGCGCTTGCACATGCGGCCGTTCGCTATACTCGTGCGTGGGTAGCAACTGCGCATCAGGAGAAATTAAAGATGCCTACTATTAAAAAAACAGATTTCATTGATTTTATTTTTTACTAGCTGACCCGGCGAACTTCGTACCGCCTTAGCGTAGCTTTGATGCACTACTTTATTTTGTATAGTTGAAACGATGCTCTTTTAATATAATCTATGGCTGTGAATGACATTGACATTCGTATAAAAAAAAATTGACATTCGTAACGCGCGTTTTTTTAAAATATGCAAAATTAAATGTATACTTTTCAATATTTCTGAGAGATTTTCTTAATATTTTTTTCCGTAAGAACCATCCTTGGACTTCCACAAACATTTAAAAAAGAATTATCGAAATCGGTTCAGCCGTTCACACGTGATGCCGTGACAACGCGAAACGGGTTTCATTTTTATATATATAGATGTGATATGTTTTTTTAAGTGTTTACAATCGCCTGCAGTTAATATAATTTCTGTGAGATTCGCAGCTATCGGCAACCCCCCAAAAAACCCTAGTGTGTGTTGCCAAAATGTACGCCGGAACATAAGCAATGACAATGTTGCTAACACTGCAACAGACATAAGTAAGACAGAATATAAAGCTTTTTATTCCTTGTTCTTGAACTAGGTTTTTATTATCTAATACATGTGTTGTTTTTTATTTATTTATGACAAGATGTCTAACTGCGGTCGTCGTAAAAGTAAAGCACCACCTGAGCCAAAGTAACACTAATGACTCGTTTCAGTAGAACGAAATATATGGGAATGATTCCGTGGAATCGAATCCAATGACCAACGCCGAAAGAAACATACTTCACATAATATCTTGTAATATATATAACGAAATGTAACCATTATTAATGTGAAGTACACTCAACTGCATAGTGATCGGCACGTGTACAATAGTACCTTTGTAACTTCAAGGGCCTTCTCAAGATAGCGGTTCTTTTAATCAAAGGTTTCATTGGAAACCGTTATATCACATCCACGATAGGCTTGCACATGTTTGCTTCACAAAGATGGTTAATGATGTTTACGTAATATAAAAAAAAATGGAAGGTTCAAGTCTGACACGGCTTATGATTAAAGTAGCACATTTGTCAGCAGAATGGTAATTGTGAAACTAGGGTTTTAGAGGTATGTAAATTTGTAATTCATCAGTTTACAAAGAACAATCAAAGAATTGGCTGTATGATCTTAGTACCTTTGCCTGTTAATAAAGCAATGTTTGATCTATCTAATTAAAAATCATGCTATATTATATACCTTTAAAAATGGCGATGAATACATGTTCGTCATCCTATTTAAAAGATGCGAAGGAAGGAAGTGTAGTTTTGTTTATAAAACACTGAACTGCGAAAGAGAACAGTTTGTATGCCCACATGCCCTTAGAAACAATACAACAATGAACAATTGACGAATTGGTTGTGAGGGCATAGTGCCATTTGCCTTCTCGGGATGGACATATTACCAAAAAAATAAATATGAGTTTAGTTCATCTAATGAAAAGATAGTTATTCTGTACGTAAATTTAAAGTTGACGATTAACACTTCCCAACTTCACACCTTCTAGAAATAACGGCTTAATTATTAACTAGCGTGACTTTTAAGTCATATCTAATTATTGCACCTTTTAAAATCAAATGTGCGACTGTGTTCCGCCACGTGGCTCGCTGTGCTGCCATCTATTGGATTATGCCACAAACAAAAAAGAGACGGTAGTCAAATCCGCAATCTACCATCATGATATAACCTCAAGCATGAGAAGTAGAATTGCATATTTACATTACAGTGACTGCGTATAATAATTAAGGTACTTTATAACACTATCATATTGTGTTAAAGAGATCCCGCTACGAGCAGAGGAAGTCCTAGTTTTATAAATAGAGATCGGATAATCGGATGCATATTTACCTAAAGTTAATTTTTGGCTCACAAATTATGGAAGCGGCTTTTTAAAATACATTTTGTTAAATAAAAATCCCGGGAAAATACGGGACTGCAAATTTAACGTAGTGATATTGTTTGAAAATTACTAAATTAGCACGTGATAGTTATTTTCAAAAGACCGAGATTCCGGGTTCATTTATACAACTATGCATACGTATTTACATGAAGCTCATATTACCGACTAGTTTCTAGGAGGTAGACTCTGTACCAGGGTCGTCTGCATGGGTACCTCCGTCTTACCTATTTCCGCTGCCAAACAGCAGGGTTCGCTTTGCTGTGTTCCGGCGTGAAGGGTAAGATAGGCAGTGAAATTACTGGGTACTGTGACTTTACATCTTATGTCACAAGTTGGCAACGTACACTTTGGTTCTTATGAGGTTTGCAGATTTGCTGCGAATCTCGTGGGAACCACATGTACTATAGGCGACTGTTACCAGTTACCATCAGGTGGGCAGCCTGCTTGTTTGTCAACTATAGCAATAAAAAAAAAATAGTTTTGCATTACCAAAATGTTCTACAGTACCGGAATTCCGGGCTTTTTATTTATAGAAATAATTTATAGAAATAAAATAAAAAGACAGTTCCATACTTTGTCAAAAACTAAATTAGGTAAATAAATAAACATCCGGCTATCCAATTCCGCAATCCCGGGATTTTTATATAACAAAACAATAAAAAGCCGTTTCCATACTTTGTCTTAAACTAACTTTAGGTAAATATGCATCCGATTATCCGATCTCTATTTATAATCAAGAACTGCGCAGGCGCACGTTTTATGTCTACATGCCCTCAGAAACATTTCCGCTGCGCACGCGTCGCGTTGCCCCTGCAACGAGTTGGAAACAATCGCGTAATCGGAGCCCGCTTTGACACCGAGCAGGTTATTTGCAATTGGTTTCACTACAAAATGGTTTCCGAGAGTACCTGAACGAAGATTTTTATTCAAGGAAGATGATCGGAATAAACACTATTTTCATGCCTACCAACATTATTCCTACTCTTACAAAAATAAAACTTGCAGCTATCTATACACTGTAAATACCTGTAGTATATGTAATCCAAAAAATGTATCTAATGTTAAAGATTCTATAACTTGCAAACTAATTGGCGGAGTTGTCTCATTCTTGATAGTGTGATAGTTTGTAGGTAGTTCCGGCAATCGCCATACAACTGACAAAATAAAACGCAATACAACTTGTTTTGCGTTTTGTTTTGTCAGATGACAGTCGTCAGATGTCAGTGTTTTTTGTTAATTGTACCTAGTTACTAAAAAAAACATGGCTGACGCAAGGCTTACATTTGATGATTCTTTTTCCCTGAGAAGAGAGAGGCTGAAACCCTCATGGCTACCACTGCAATCAAGTGTTACGGTGGTTATGTCAGACTCCAGATCGATCGAGGCGGTTCGACCCCAAAAAGCCAGTGGTCCTAAAGACCCTGCTTAAATTGAAAGCGACCGCTCCTCGGGAGAAGGCGGTTCGATGAAGGGATGTCAGTTTTGAAGAGCTTTACAAGTGGGAAGTTTGGTCGGTGTGCAGAGAAAGATCACCATAAGTTAAACTGATGAATATTGTCGAATAATAATAATAATAAAAATTATAAAAGTAAAGGGTAAAGTTAATTGGCTAATGCTTCCTCTGTGGCTGTTAATCGCACATTAAACATAAAAGAATATTAATAAAGTTAATCATTACAACTCTAGGTTGCAAACGCAGCTAAAATTATATGACATAGTAAAATATTGCTCAGTACTTAAAAGGTAACATTGCACAGTAAAATATTGCTCAGCATGTAAGCAAGATGATATGTACAGTATGAGACTGTACAGAGAGTCACCAACAAGTTTAACGATTAGTCGCATTCGTGATAAAGGAGATAATTTTTTCTTGTATGGAGAATAGGCCCACTACAAAATGTAACGTTTATTAATGAGACATACGTTAAATAATTTCTTATTAACCCTAGATATTATAAGGAACATTTGCTTGTTTTTATCTAACGGGGATATTGAGAAATCAATTAAAACATGAAGATTAAATAACCTAAAAATTCTTTGTAGTTAGTAGCTTTATTTTGATTTGTATTCAAATTGTTTTTTACGTAAATGCTATTTAACTCTTTTTTATTCTTGAAAAATACAATCATCTTTGGCCACTACCAAACGCCCGAAATCGTATTATTTTTTTTGCATTCTAAATACTGGATACGGGGAAGAAAAAGAAATCAAGCCGTTGGAAACGTAAACACAAAATTCGGTTGAAAACAAACCGACGTCAATTGGATGTCAGTGTAGGTACCATTCTGTCGCTGTCAAAAATGATGACGCGTTCCGTTTCACGACGATACTGGACTGACGAACTAATAGTTAAAATAATCTAAAATAGTATTAAAATAATTATTGAGAGTTCAATACTTTTAAATAAAATAAAAAAGAAATAATACACTATCCTTTATCTATTATTATATTTATATATTATTTGTATATATATTAAACCATCTTTCATTTTGATTTAAAATACGTTAGTTCCTTTACCTCAAATGTCAAAAGTCATTACTAAGTTTAATTAATTGATTGTATTATTCCCGTTTCATTTTTACTCATAATATCGTGCAATTGCTTTTAATAATAAATTGATATTTTGGAGTTTAGTAATATCAATAAACGTTGCCGTTTTCTAGTGGGCCTAAAAAAAAATTATCACCTTTGCGGTATTTCCGAACCATTCGATGCGACAACCTTCATAAAAGAACTCCATTTTGACGTGACAACGTCTTAAATTAGGTTGCGGCTGGGAGTCACTTATGAAAAAGTGTAACGCTCGGTAACGTTACGATGAGTCACCGAACGAGAGAGAGGCCCGCCGAATGCCTTGCGTCTCTCTCCCACTCAACTATGATCGGTCTGCCGCGCGCGCAGCACTAGAGAATTAGGCGCATTGAATCGGCGCATGCTTGTGTCTCTGTCTTTGTCTTTCTCGAACGTTCTTGGCGTTGGAAAAACAAGAAAGCGTCATAATACAAGTTCACACGTGTGGTTAAAGTATCGTCAGCTGTGTCTGTAGTGAAAATGTGGAGTGCTTAGATTCGTCATTTACGTAAAACCGACTTTACAGGCAACCATTTTTTTTTCATTCATTTGAATTTCCATTCAAAAGTCTTTATTCAATTATAAAGGATTTTTAAATTTCCGACTTAAAGACTGTATGTGTAATGCCACACTTTTAGAAGCTTTTTATATCGTCCCAAAATATTCTGGCTAGTGTACTTGCGTATATGGATTTTGCATGTCAGTTTCACTGTTGTATTTAGTCCATTATCATTGCAAATATAACTCTGTCGGTCTGTCGCGTTTTCACGCCAAAACTGGGATCTGGAAGTCGATATAATTGAAATTTAATACACAGACAGTCTAGACTCTAGAGGCTGAGAAAAGACAGGTTACTTTTTAATGCGAAAAAGGGGTGATAAGAGGTCGACATTCACGATAAAATCTTGTATAAAAATATGTAAGGTTTATGTGGGAGACAAAATAATAAGAGCTTTTATGATGATTAGTTAAAAAATTGAAGTTTATAAAAACATTATTTTTAAAAGGGCAAATAAAAAATTGGAGATATACTGTAAGATGAAACTTTTGTCTTTGCTTGGATACAAACAAAAATGTAACTTTAAAGTTTGTTATAATTCTACCCTCGAAGGGGTAAAATTTAAATAGCAAATGCTACCTAAAGACACTATTCGACACGGACGGAGTCGCGGGCATAGTTAGTAATTTAATATTTAGTAAACTAGCTTATCTTAAATATTCAACTAAACATTTGCAACAACAAAACAAGTGGGCCAGCAAAAGTGCTTTATTATTATCTTACACAACAAAAATTCTTTACAAATGACTTGCTACTTATACTTAGTTGATGAATTTATAATGATTATCGCTAGCCTGACCACCTGCGTAGACTTTAGTTATGAGGACACAGCGTCGCTTATCAAATAAACAAATTTTACACTGGAATGATAAAACTGATTTTTTAATTATAGAATATAATTATAAATAACTGCATAAATTCGCGGTCCCCCATCGGGATTTTTTTTTAAATATTAATACATACTAATACATACAGGTACTTTAGGATTAATATTCTTTTATTATTTTTTACTTTTCAAAGGTAACTTATGTTTTTTGTATCGGTGGTTTTAATTTTTTTTAATTAAATTTTTTATTTTATACTTTTTAAAGGTAAACATACTTATAATATATCTGGTTAAGTTGTAAATACATAGGTTCTTGTCGATTTCAAACATATAAGTTAAGATTACATTTTAAGTTCAATCTACACAGACACACACACAGACAGAGACGTCAAACTTATAAAAGTTGTTGTTTTGTGATGTACAAGTCAAATCTTTCATTTGATTTGACCCCACTTGAGCATAGTCGGTTTTTCTTCCCCACTTTAACCCTCCATAACTTTTAAACGGCTCAATCGATTTTCATCAAAGGACTGGGAGTTCAAGCCGATAGGGTCCCAGGCCTTCCGCCCGACCAAAGGTAGTGTTTAGTTGGTAGGCTGGCCTTCTGCTAGAGTCCAACATAACCATCCGCCGTAGACCGGTTGCGGGTGGTATCCGGTGCGAGGTCGTCCAAGCACCAGGGGGTTGTCATAGCGACCACTGTGGTGGCGCGCCCTCTATGAGGATTCACTACCATCCCCCGTGGGAAAAAAAAAATTTTTCATCAAACATGTCTAAGAACACTCGCCCGTTAAACACAATACAAAAAAGACTATATTGAAATCGGTTCATTCGTTCGGGAGCTTTGATGCCACAGACAGACACGTCAAACTTATAACACCCGTCTTTTTGCGTCGGGGTTAAAAATATAGTGTGCTCTAGCGCTTACTACGAGCTACTAATAACAAATCAAAACCATAGTTAAAGGGAGACAGTGCTATACAACTGATATAGTGTTCTCTCTGTTCTCACGTTGCGTCAACTAGATTTTAAGCTCTTGTGGTAAGGAATACATAAAAGTAAGCCGGATCGTGTCTCGCAGCACTACGAGTACCACATCGGCAAGTGTAAAATTACACAGACGCGACAAAAACCCTTGGAAGCGCGCATCCTGTCAGGAAGACGCCGCAATACACCTCTTTTATCATTGATAGGGGGCCATCCATAAATTACGTCACACGGTTAGGGGGAGGGAGGGGGTTGACGAAGTGTGACATTGTGTGACAAGGGCGTGGGAGGGATCTTAAATTTCGTGACGTCACATTACAAAATCTATTAAATCAAATAAGCTAACTGTTAAAACACAAACTCTAAATTATTACTATTAGTATGAAAAGTGCTGTAAATATTAACTTTTATTGTAAAGTCTGTATACTCTCATAAATAAATAAAGGAATAGTATCTTCTATCTATTAATAGGGGTACTCCCGAAACGTACTATTTTTCTAATTATAGTCGATGATTTTGAAAAATATAATATGAAAATCATTAAATGACCATATACTTATTTAATATGTAGTAGTAATCGTTTTTTGTTTTGTTAATTGATTTGATGTTAATTTTATTAAATTGAAAATAAAACTGATTTCGAAACCGCTTTTAACATTCAATAATTTCTATAATTTCAAAATTTGTGACGTCACACTAGGGGGGGGGGGGGGTCTCACAAATGTGACTGGCTGTGACAAGGACGGGGGGGGGGGCAAAAAACACGAAATTCGTATGACGTAATTTATGGATGACCCCTAGGCGTATTAAGCGGTGTTAAAAACTGACCCGCATGTAGGTAGGTATTTATCTTTTAACGTATCACGAAATTATGAAGCGTGGAAAATCAAAATCATATTTGAATAAAATTAATTTTGGTTTTAAACCAATTGCCCGAATCCAACCCGTGACATTTCAGCGGAGTTCCCAAGTACTAACAGTGTCTCGTAATGCCAAAAAATGCAGTATTTTTATATCTAAGGAGAGAGAGGTTGAGAGGATCTTAAGGCTGGGATTGCGAGCGACAGCAGCTCAGGAGAAAATATCCTTATATTTTCTATCAAACAAGAAACCCTTGGGTTGTAGCACAATACCAGGGCAGAGTGTTAAGTTTCAGTCACAATTTGCCTTTTACACCTCTGCAGTGCAAACATCTAATGACGATAATATAATGTAATACAGTTAAAGATATTTAAAAAAGATTCTGTTTATTAATGAATACCTATTAATTTCTTTTGCAAACATTGTTTTTATATTATAAATCGTTTTTTATTGTGTGTGATAAGGACGTGTGTAAATAAAGATTTTATCTATCTATCTATATTTTATATATATTTTTTTTCTTCGAGGAAAGCATTAACCGCGACAATTTGAACCGACGATTTCCTAAAGAACGCAGGAAGTAGCAGGGTGCCTGCACCACAGGTCCGACGATAACCGATCGGTATGGAGATCCCTAAGAAGGTTTTATGTTTAGCAGTGCAGTTTCTCGCTTGAAATGATTCACTGAAATCATATAGGCTATGCAGTTTATGTTGATTTCTTTGACCCCAGTGGTGAAAAAGGGTGTTCATTTGTTGACATCCGTTGCTGGTCCCAAGTAGGATGAAGAATTCACGAGAGAAGAGAAAGGATTCACGTTTGAAACTGCTTCGGAAAATAAATAGACGAGTTTTAAGATACCATAAGTCTGGAGTTTTTACCACGGAAAAATGCGTTTCCTATGACAATTAATATAAACGGATGATTCTTTTAATATCATTTAATACGTGAATCAAGTGTAAAACCCTTAAAAATTAAACTAATTGTTGTGTACTATGGGCTACGAGCCTAAATGCTCCAAAAAGTCTGCGTCTATACATAAAAATAACCTACAATATTGCTAAATATTTAAAATCTACAGGCAACTGCAACGTAGCAGCGCCATACATCTTGGTTCTAAGCAATTCACTTCTTTCGTAGTTTGCAGATTAATGCACCGATTATTCCACAGCAATATTAAAGGCAAGTTCGAAGCCACGAGACAGAGAACCTACCTCATTTTTTGAGTTTGTGTAGGAAAACCGGATCACGGGCGCCCGCGTATCAACAGGTAGGGCGGACAGGGCACTGACCTTATTGCATAGAGGTATGAATGACTTATCTACTCAGCAGCTGACTGAACAAATGGCCTTATAATACTTCGCATATGTTTATTATAGAAATACAGTGACAAAACAGTGCAGGAAGCGATACACAAAGCAAATAATCGCTTATTTACTGAGAATGACGAACGCACTGATAACCTTAGCGAAACGAACTAAAATGAAAGAATATCGTCTCGAAAAAGTGCAACTAAGTAAAAACAAAAACAGGTAACAGGTATTTTGTAGTTTTCAAGCGGAACCACTCACCTTTTCGAGCTGCAGAAGAAACAGTCGATCGTTCCGTACTAGATGCAAGCGAGCCCGTGTCCTTATGAACTTATAATACTTTCACCGGCTGACGCCAGCACCAAGAATCGACCATATACGAAACGGCCCTCTCACGATGAGCGCAAATCTCGTCTATACGAGCCTCGAACAAAACAGTAACGTTCAGATAAAACGGTAAATAGCAACCGCAAAAAAAGCCTTGCGAACACTTCACTGACACAACTTCACTTTCTCACCGCACTATTGTTCCCGGACGAAACTAAACCCTTCGGGAGCTGAGCCGGCTATAAAAAAAGTTGTCAAACTTTTTCGTGCTTTAACTCGAGAGCGGACAACGAGACGTCCGTCGCGTAACGAACGCACCGCGCGAATGCAAACGTAGGGAAACAGCCAGCCGGTTAGTAAAACTACATGAACAGGAGAGTGCGCGCGAGATAGAGCGTCAACGGAGCATGCGGCTAGAGAGAGACAAAAAATAGAACCGTTGAGCGCCCCTCTAGCCCCGCGTGCCAAATTCTACGGGGAAGTAAACACCTGCTTACTTCATACTATTTAACTCAACAAATCGAAAATAAATGTGTAAAAACCATTCGAGTTAATTGGAATAGGTCTTTGTTTACAGAATATCAAAAAGGTTGTATTCAATCAAAAATGTTGACAAGAAAACCGACTTCGGAACAAACTATTCCAAAACAAATTAATATGCACTACATAGTAAAAATAAAACTTCAAAAACAACAAAAGTATTGTATTATCATAATCATTTTTTTTTTACTTTTTAGTGAATATTAATTTCTTTTAAAATAAATTTTATTCAAAATCAATATTTTAATTAAAAGTTTTGTTTTTTATTGAATCTGAAGTAGACATACACAGCGAGTTATCAGCTTTTTAGACGCACACATACATAATATAAATTTAAAACACGGCTTTCTTCTTATGGAGGCCATTGTCACAGCGGGACCAAATAGGACCACACAAAATGAATCATTAAAATTGGTTCATCCAGTCGAACAGTCAAAGATAAGAAACAATAAAAATACAGTTAAATTAAGAATGTATTTCGTTTTCGAATCGTGCTACAAAAAGTTGTCTCATGAAATTGAGTTGTATGAAATAAAACAATAATCATAAAAATTTACGTATTGTTGCAATGAGTTATGGAAACATTGTTATCCTACTTATCATATACATACATTTATAAATTACAGAAGTAATCTTTTCTCAATTAAATAAAACACATACTATACAAAATGAAACACTTAAAATATACATAGTGCTAAAAGAAATAATAAAAATATGTATAATATTATTTTGATTATTATATATTTGATATTATATTTGATTTACAAATACCAAAGTATATAAATATTAAAAAGCCAACTCCTGGTTAAAAAACATTTGGTAAAATCCTAAATAGCAGTATTGATTTATTTTTTTCTCAACACATTCTGCTCTCCACTAGGGTCCGAGTGGGGCGGCGCCATAGCTAGCGGCGCCTCCCACTCGGATACGAGCGAGCATCCTGTTCATTTTGTAGTAGTGAGTGAACCGATCAGTCTTTGGCACGCAGCACGCTGTGTGCTGACCACTCGGATCCGAAAAATGTGTTTTTTATTGAAATAATAACAATATACATTTATCCATTTATTTTTTTTTAAGTGTGCCAGGATCGTAGCAAGTGGAGAGAGGTGGTCTCTGCCTACCCCATTGGGAACAAGGCGTGACATATATGTATGTACATATATCCATATTTTCAAACATTCACATGTACTTAAACAAAATTCACCTTAAAAAGTTTAGGTTCCTTATTTTTTATTTATTTTGTAAGCAGTGAATGTGTTAATGCTTTGACTACATATTTCTATACTACCAATAATTCCAATTATTAAAAAATGATCCAATCATCTATAATTTGTCTCTTGAAATCTCTAACACAAATATTAGACATGTGTAATTCAACTAAAAATACACATTATGTCAACAACTTTAAATTGTTATGCAATTAATAAATCTATAACTCATTAATAATGTTTTTTAAAAAAATGTTTAATACATATTATCATATAATAATCATTTATAAATAGAGGTACCAGTCAGTCATGCAACCCACAAAAAAAAATATTTTATTTAATCTTGTTTATATTATACAATTATAATATAACATAGAACATATTATAACAGACATAATAATCTCCTTTACATATAATACAAGTGTTGTATATTTATCAACTGGAGCGTTGGTTGTTTATTAAGATATATCAACAGTTTAAGATCATAGTTATTGATTTTGATTCGGTTTATGAAAAAATAACTCCAGTTTATCTTGGAAGAAGGCAGACTCTTAAATAATAAATGGCCAATCAGGCCAATAAATTCAGTTCGTATAGTCACAATTTTATTTATTAATAGGCTTAAACCTAAAGATTTATTATTGTCATTGTTTTAATACTTCTAATGGAACACTTAACTCTGGAGTCATTAAAAGAGGATTGGATACAGATGTTTTCAGTTTAGGCTCAGGTGTATGCCTGTGTAACTTAACTTCATGTTTCCTCTCACTCAAATAAGTCCGTACTGTTAATACTAATGTGTTGATAAAACTCACAATAAAATAAATGCCACCAATAATTGAAAACAGTCTGAGCATAAATTGTAATAGGTTTTCCCTTTCTTGATACACTTTTACTTTTAGTGCAGCCATATCATACTTGAAAAATATCCCGGGCACACCATGGGAGCCTCTTGAATGGCTGATTGGCCTTTCTAATTCCTTAACTGAGTATTGGTATGTTTTTATAGATTCAAAGGCAGTGTCAACATCTGTTGGGACAACCTCTATAAAGTATTGGTACAACACATTCTCATCTGTAGTAATCTTTTCATCTCCTTCTAAAGGGTACACAATCCCATTAGCTGGACTTCCAAAGCTTAATCTGTGTATTCTGTGACTGAAGTTTTGTGGCGTGTCATCAAAAAGCATATTTAAATGGATGTGTCCCCGTGGCAAATGCAGACTTTTCCCAGCAGTCACATGAAAGTTTCCTGCCACTTTATTCAAAATTAGAACACCATGTAGTCTACATGCGTCTGGCCGCCTATTCGGCTTGTTCTTCCTAGGTGGAATCGTAGCTCGTACCGAACCGTGACCTTCTTTCCACAATAGTTTCCATAAAGAATGATACTCTTCTCTTAGAACAAAATTCATGTGCTTAACCATGTCAAAGGCGTCTCGTTGCTCCGGTGTTAAATCAAACCATGTGTCTTCTTCTTGTAGCTCTCCAAAACCAAACACACTTTGGGAAGTGGAATCTAAAATATCAGCTCCAATGTTAGAACACGGCATAGCAATCGTAACGTCTATGTTTATTTGCAATCTTTCATCCATATCAGTGTCCGGCATAAACTTAAACACCAAATTACTATCTAAATAATAGCTTACTTCGCTATAAATAAGCCATAAAATGATAAAAAACGTAACGACAGAAAAAGTGCCACCAACCGGCGTACTGTCCACGTATTCGTCAGGAACTTTAGGAAAGGCATCTAGCTCTTTTACTTGGTCCAAAACTTTCTTCTTACCGCGATATCGTAGCATTTTAAGTTAATAAAAATCAAATCAAAAAGAATTAAAATAGAAGATTACATTTCAAAAAAAATAGCAAATCGAATAGGTAATTTAAGAATTTATATTGCATTTCTCGTTATGACGTTGACTGACATTTTGTCTTTTTTTTTTTTTTTTTTTTTTGGTCATATTTTTCCCTATTTGGGAAAGGCAAAGGCATCTTTAGCGCCATACAGCCAAGACAAAAGAGTTTCTCTTCACTATTCACAATCTTTTCTCTTTTCAAATTTCTTCAATTGTATATTCAATGTACTTAAACAGCAATGGATACGTGTCGAGATTTTTCATAATGACAGGAACAGAATGCGGGATATTATCATCAGACTTGTAAATTTTTTTGAGGTTTTCAAAAAGTAAGGTCCTTTGTGTAGAAAAATGTGAACATTCAAAGAAAATATGATCCAAGGATTGCACAATATTAGAGTTGCAGAAAGTACATGACGGGGAGGAGATCATGTTCATTCTGAACAAATGTTCATTAAAACGGGCATGTCCCATACGTAATCTGCACAACGTAGTGTAAAACTTTCTACTTTTATATTGTCTGCTTACAAACCACGGCTGTTTTATTTCAGAGTTAATATTGTAATACCATCTTCCTTTAAATTCTAATGTTTTATTCCAATCTTGCGTCCAACTAGTTAATAAATTTTCTCTAAATATGGCCGCACAATCACTTTCCGGAATATTAACCTTTTTAATAGGTACGATATCAGATGTGTCAGAGATCAATTTTGCAAAGCTATCCACTTTCTCATTACCGCTTACTCCAATATGTGAAGGTGTCCAAAAAAATACAATATCCTTATTATTATTTGTTACCAAATCAAAGTACTTTTCACGTATTTCATAAACAAGGTAATTTGTTTGAGACGAAGTATTTGGATTTAATAATGATTTCAAAACACTCATACTATCCGTAATAATAATCCATTTCAAATCATCATTTTTTTCTATATACTCCAATGCTGCCAGAATAGCTGCAGCTTCAGCTGTGTATATACTTGCTTTTTTTGGTAATTTTAAGCCATGCCCGACATTTGTATGTGAATCATAAATAGCCATGGAAACATTATCGTTCTTTGAGCCGTCAGTATAGATTTGCCTGTATTCAGCCCAATTACTTAAATCATTATAAACATCAAATTTACAAGTCAACTTCTCATTAATAACTATATTCATTGCAAAATATTTACTATAAAATTGACCATTATAACAAGGTAGCTTATCACTATTATATACGTAATTGTTTATAAATATATTTGAAATATTATTTAAATCAGCAAACAAATATATAGGACATTTGTAGGCTTTTAATTTGTTAATTAGTAGATTATTGTTCACTGATAAAAGTTTTAATAAAAATCTACAATTCAAAAATTTGAAACGGATACTCAAAGGAGGAATGAAGCATTCAACTTGCATAGAATTTATTGGCGTTGTTTTCATAGCACCTAAAATTATTCGTAAATTTTTATTTTGAATTTTATTAAGATTATCAATAATTTTGGAATCAGTAGCAAAACAGAAGAAAGCGTATTCAAAATGGCTTCTTACTAAAGATTTATACAATATGAGTAATAACTTAGGATCAGCTCCCCAGCTAAGACCAGCAAGGGATTTTAAAATGTTTGTTGATCTCGAAGCCCGATCTATTAGACAATCGACATATTTTTTCCAGCTTAAATTATGTTGAAAAGTAACACCTAAAAATTTTGCAAATGTTTCTATAGGAAGAGTTTGAGCTTTATAAGTAATGTTGATTTTAACCTGTCTGTTATGTTTATTAAAAATAACAACTTTACTTTTATTAGGACTTATTTCTAAATTTAAATACTGAAAATAATTTGATAATTTAGACAAAATAAAATTTAATTTATATTCTAATTCAGAAATCGAAGAACCAGTCGAGTAAATTACTAGGTCATCCGCGAACTGAAGATTGTTTACGGTATGATCCATACCTATTATTTCGTTAAGTCTATGTATGTACAAAATGTACAATAATGGACTCAAAATACCACCTTGACTAACACCTCTGTAAGAAAACCTGGGACCGTGTAATTCGTTATTGATTTTAACATATATAATACGCTTATTAAGATATTCATATATCCAAGTAACTAATTTACTGGGAATTCCTAAGGAGTATAATGTTGAAGTAAGAATTTGCAAATTAACATTATTGAAGGCACCTACTACATCAAAAAATACACAAACTAAAAAATTATTGTTATCAATTGCGTTTTGTATATCTGTATATAGACATGCAATACTTTCTCGAGCGGATCGGCCACGCCTAAAACCATATTGATTATTGGGAAGCAGATTGTTAGTTTCAATGTAGAACTCTAAACGTTGTTTTAATAGTTGTTCAAATATCTTTCCAACGCACGAAGTCAATGCTATAGGTCGATAAGATTCATAGCTGTTCTTGTTATTATTGGACTTCAAAACAGGAACCAAACAATCAACTTTCCAACTATCTGGTATTGAATTTGTTAGCCAAAGTTTATTAAAGAGTAATAAAAGTTTCTTGCGATTTTCGTCATTTAACATTTTAATCATCTTATAAGATATAAAATCAAGACCACAGGAAGTTTCTTTTCTTGATTTGATAGCTGAATTTAATTCGGTTAAAGTAAAAGAATTTAATAGATATGAATTTGACATGTTAACGTTGCGATCAGATAATAAAGACGGAGGTGGTGGCTCGACATAATCAGGAGTGTATTTTCTTAAAAACTTAGAAGCCAAAGTGGGATTTTCATCTAACTGATCGCTACGAGGAATATAAGTTTTATTAAATTTACGTAAAGTTTTCCACATATAAGAAATAGGTGAGTTCCTATTAATATTTGAACAAAACTCTTTCCAACTATGAGATCTTTCCTTCTTTAGAATGATTTTCTTCTGAGCCTGAAGTTTTTTGAAGTTGACATAATTTTCTAAAGATGGATAAGTTTTAAATGTAATATAAGCTTCTTTACTGGTTTGAACAGCCTGTGCACATGCGGCATTCCACCAAGGAACAGAAGGACGTTTATATGGTTTACTAGGTTTACTAAACGACGTTTCAATATGAATCTGTGGATGTACAGAATGCATCCCTTTTGCACGTTGTTCTTGTTCATGTTCATTGTTAATCTGTGGACTGTTTTGGTTGAATTTGCAGAATGATTTTTTAGCTGCCAGACAAATACATTCACAAAAAACTTTATATGAACTAAAAGGATCAGAAGATACAGAAAAATCTTTCAGCATGTCATTTACATAATTTTTATAACAATCCCAATTTACTAAACGAGGATTAATGTGATGTGGTATCCTAACTGTTTGATGAGAACAAGATTCTGAAGCTGTATCAGTATCAATCTGTATGATTGTTATTGTAGGTAAATGATAGCTACCAAGCGGGTCATCGTGAACATCCCAGATGCAGTTTAATGCAATATTAGAGCTAACAAGTGTCAGATCTAGGCATTCGGCCTCCATATGTTTGTACCTACAGTAGTAACTTGACCGTCATTTAATAAAACTAAATCACAATCATCAAAGGATTCTAATAAATATCTACCTCTAGAGTCAATATTGTTACAGCCCCAAACTGTGTGGTGAGCATTAAAGTCACCAGCAATATAAGCAGGTTTAGGTAAACTATTGATAAGACTAGTAAACTTGTCAATTTGAAATCTAGGAAGAGTATAATTTGGACAATAAATAGAGACAATAGTTAGTGCTTTGTTTTTTATTTTTACCTGAATAGCTAAGTTTTGCAATGAATCATCAAAATTAGTGTTTAATCTATCATATATAAACTTATTTTTTAAAATGATTGCTACTCCATTGTGGTTATTACCGCAATCATTACGTTCAACATTATAACCGTTGATTTTAAATCTAAGCTCAGGCCTTAACCAGGTTTCTGCTATTACAACAATATCTATATCATTATCATACAAAAATTTGGTAAGAATATGTCGACTGCATGATAAACTTTGAGCATTCCATTGCATAATCTTTAATTTGTGTGTGAATTTTGTAAGAGTAAATTTTTATTACTAAGAGTTTCACTAAAAATGTCCAATATATTTTTTGATGAAATTGCAGTATTTTTTGTTTTATTTAAGGTGATTAGTTTAATAATAGTTTCAATAAGAATTTCCATAGATTGAGAATCAGATGTTAAAACAGAAAGTAAGTTTTGAGGGTCCTTTTTTTTGGAAGGATTTGAAGACTTAATGCCTGGAAAATTTTTTTCATTAAATAGACTAGCATAACTTGATGGTTTGTGTTTATTTCTGTTTTCAATAATTTTTTGTTGTTTTATCGGACATTGAGCAGAAATGCTGATATGATTCCCATTACAGTGAGCACACACAGCTTTATCTTTTGGAGTTGTACATTCTTTATAGTTGTGATTGTTGCTACAAATTGAACACTTCTCGGAATTTTTACAGTATTTAGATATATGTCCATACCTTAAACACCGGTAACACTGCTTAACTGGTGGAATATAGGGTGTGATACTATGTCTCCATCCATCCAAGTCAACATAGTCAGGTAGTTGATTGGCAGCGAATGTGATGGCGATGGTCTGAGTAGGCTGTCGAGAAAAGCCAGTATCAGTTATTACTTTTCTAAAAAATCTTCTTATACTTATAATTTTCTTAAAGCTTGAAATCATTGTATATATTTTTTTGTTACTATATTTAATTGGAACATTTCTTATAACTCCGGTAACTTCTGTAGATGACGCAGGAATGGTAGCTTTAAAATTATTCTCAAGTAAAAATGTTTTGTTATTTAGGAAAGCATTTGCCAGTGCAGATTTCTCAAAATATACACCAATTTTATATTTATTTAATGAACGCAAGTATTTTACTCCTTTATTATATCGTCGTAGGCATGTGGATATTGACAAAAGATCTCTCGATCCAATAGGTTTTTGTGAGTCTGCTGACTCAACAAAAACTACAAACTCTGAACTAATAGAATCTTCTTGATACAGTCGGGTGTAGTCTGTGACATAATAAGGAACAAAAGAGTTCTCCTCCCCTTCTTCTTCAGATTCTGAAGACGTGGATTCGGGTAGCTGACCGTCCAAATCATCTTTATCAGTATCTTCATTTTTCTTCCGTTTCTTCCCCGTCTTGTGCCTCCCCATTTTTTTATCACATTTGTTACGATGACTAATAAAAATTCTATTGCAACTAATTGAGAAAATATACGCAAAAAAATAGATAGTTAAATTTAGCGACTATATCTTTCGAAGTTTCCCGCCAATCTTTCTTTTGTCTTTTTTTTTTTTTTTTTTTTTGGTCATATTTTTCCCTATTTGGGAAAGGCAAAGGCATCTTTAGCGCCATACAGCCAAGACAAAAGAGTTTCTCTTCACTATTCACAATCTTTTCTCTTTTCAAATTTCTTCAATTGTATATTCAATGTACTTAAACAGCAATGGATACGTGTCGAGATTTTTCATAATGACAGGAACAGAATGCGGGATATTATCATCAGACTTGTAAATTTTTTTGAGGTTTTCAAAAAGTAAGGTCCTTTGTGTAGAAAAATGTGAACATTCAAAGAAAATATGATCCAAGGATTGCACAATATTAGAGTTGCAGAAAGTACATGACGGGGAGGAGATCATGTTCATTCTGAACAAATGTTCATTAAAACGGGCATGTCCCATACGTAATCTACACAACGTAGTGTAAAACTTTCTACTTTTATATTGTCTGCTTACAAACCACGGCTGTTTTATTTCAGAGTTAATATTGTAATACCATCTTCCTTTAAATTCTAATGTTTTATTCCAATCTTGCGTCCAACTAGTTAATAAATTTTCTCTAAATATGGCTGCACAATCACTTTCCGGAATATTAACCTTTTTAATAGGTACGATATCAGATGTGTCAGAGATCAATTTTGCAAAGCTATCCACTTTCTCATTACCGCTTACTCCAATATGTGAAGGTGTCCAAAAAAATACAATATCCTTATTATTATTTGTTACCAAATCAAAGTACTTTTCACGTATTTCATAAACAAGGTAATTTGTTTGAGACGAAGTATTTGGATTTAATAATGATTTCAAAACACTCATGCTATCCGTAATAATAATCCATTTCAAATCATCATTTTTTTCTATATACTCCAATGCTGCCAGAATAGCTGCAGCTTCAGCTGTGTATATACTTGCTTTTTTTGGTAATTTTAAGCCATGCCCGACATTTGTATGAGAATCATAAATAGCCATGGAAACATTATCGTTCTTTGAGCCGTCAGTATAGATTTGCCTGTATTCAGCCCAATAACTTAAATCATTATAAACATCAAATTTACAAGTCAACTTCTCATTAATAACTATATTCATTGCAAAATATTTACTATAAAATTGACCATTATAACAAGGTAGCTTATCACTATTATATACGTAATTGTTTATAAATATATTTGAAATATTATTTAAATCAGCAAACAAATATATGGGACATTTGTAGGCTTTTAATTTGTTAATTAGTAGATTATTGTTCACTGATAAAAGTTTTAATAAAAATCTACAATTCAAAAATTTGAAACGGATACTCAAAGGAGGAATGAAGCATTCAACTTGCATAGAATTTATTGGCGTTGTTTTCATAGCACCTAAAATTATTCGTAAATTTTTATTTTGAATTTTATTAAGATTATCAATAATTTTGGAATCAGTAGCAAAACAGAAGAAAGCGTATTCAAAATGGCTTCTTACTAAAGATTTATACAATATGAGTAATAACTTAGGATCAGCTCCCCAGCTAAGACCAGCAAGGGATTTTAAAATGTTTGTTGATCTCGAAGCCCGATCTATTAGACAATCGACATATTTTTTCCAGCTTAAATTATGTTGAAAAGTAACACCTAAAAATTTTGCAAATGTTTCTATAGGAAGAGTTTGAGCTTTATAAGTAATGTTGATTTTAACCTGTCTGTTATGTTTATTAAAAATAACAACTTTACTTTTATTAGGACTTATTTCTAAATTTAAATACTGAAAATAATTTGATAATTTAGACAAAATAAAATTTAATTTATATTCTAATTCAGAAATCGAAGAACCAGTCGAGTAAATTACTAGGTCATCCGCGAACTGAAGATTGTTTACGGTATGATCCATACCTATTATTTCATTAAGTCTATGTATGTACAAAATGTACAATAATGGACTCAAAATACCACCTTGACTAACACCTCTGTAAGAAAACCTGGGACCGTGTAATTCGTTATTGGTTTTAACATATATAATACGCTTATTAAGATATTCATATATCCAAGTAACTAATTTACTGGGAATTCCTAAGGAGTATAGTGTTGAAGTAAGAATTTGCAAATTAACATTATTGAAGGCACCTACTACATCAAAAAATACACAAACTAAAAAATTATTGTTATCAATTGCGTTTTGTATATCTGTATATAGACATGCAATACTTTCTCGAGCGGATCGGCCACGCCTAAAACCATATTGATTATTGGGAAGCAGATTGTTAGTTTCAATGTAGAACTCTAAACGTTGTTTTAATAGTTGTTCAAATATCTTTCCAACGCACGAAGTCAATGCTATAGGTCGATAAGATTCATAGCTGTTCTTGTTATTATTGGACTTCAAAACAGGAACCAAACAATCAACTTTCCAACTATCTGGTATTGAATTTGTTAGCCAAAGTTTATTAAAGAGTAATAAAAGTTTCTTGCGATTTTCGTCATTTAACATTTTAATCATCTTATAAGATATAAAATCAAGACCACAGGAAGTTTCTTTTCTTGATTTGATGGCTGAATTTAATTCGGTTAAAGTAAAAGAATTTAATAGATATGAATTTGACATGTTAACGTTACGATCAGATAATAAAGACGGAGGTGGTGGCTCGACATAATCAGGAGTGTATTTTCTTAAAAACTTAGAAGCCAAAGTGGGATTTTCATCTAACTGATCGCTACGAGGAATATAAGTTTTATTAAATTTACGTAAAGTTTTCCACATATAAGAAATAGGTGAGTTCCTATTAATATTTGAACAAAACTCTTTCCAACTATGAGATCTTTCCTTCTTTAGAATGATTTTCTTCTGAGCCTGAAGTTTTTTGAAGTTGACATAATTTTCTAAAGATGGATAAGTTTTAAATGTAATATAAGCTTCTTTACTGGTTTGAACAGCCTGTGCACATGCGGCATTCCACCAAGGAACAGAAGGACGTTTATATGGTTTACTAGGTTTACTAAACGACGTTTCAATATGAATCTGTGGATGTACAGAATGCATCCCTTTTGCACGTTGTTCTTGTTCATGTTCATTGTTAATCTGTGGACTGTTTTGGTTGAATTTGCAGAATGATTTTTTAGCTGCCAGACAAATACATTCACAAAAAACTTTATATGAACTAAAAGGATCAGAAGATACAGAAAAATCTTTCAGCATGTCATTTACATAATTTTTATAACAATCCCAATTTACTAAACGAGGATTAATGTGATGTGGTATCCTAACTGTTTGATGAGAACAAGATTCTGAAGCTGTATCAGTATCAATCTGTATGATTGTTATTGTAGGTAAATGATAGCTACCAAGCGGGTCATCGTGAACATCCCAGATGCAGTTTAATGCAATATTAGAGCTAACAAGTGTCAGATCTAGGCCATTCGGCCTCCATATGTTTGTACCTACAGTAGTAACTTGACCGTCATTTAATAAAACTAAATCACAATCATCAAAGGATTCTAATAAATCTCTACCTCTAGAGTCAATATTGTTACAGCCCCAAACTGTGTGGTGAGCATTAAAGTCACCAGCAATATAAGCAGGTTTAGGTAAACTATTGATAAGACTAGTAAACTTGTCAATTTGAAATCTAGGAAGAGTATAATTTGGACAATAAATAGAGACAATAGTTAGTGTTTTGTTTTTTATTTTTACCTGAATAGCTAAGTTTTGCAATGAATCATCAAAATTAGTGTTTAATCTATCATATATAAACTTATTTTTTAAAATGATTGCTACTCCATTGTGGTTATTACCGCAATCATTACGTTCAACATTATAACCGTTGATTTTAAATCTAAGCTCAGGCCTTAACCAGGTTTCTGCTATTACAACAATATCTATATCATTATCATACAAAAATTTGGTAAGAATATGTCGACTGCATGATAAACTTTGAGCATTCCATTGCATAATCTTTAATTTGTGTGTGAATTTTGTAAGAGTAAATTTTTATTACTAAGAGTTTCACTAAAAATGTCCAATATATTTTTTGATGAAATTGCAGTATTTTTTGTTTTATTTAAGGTGATTAGTTTAATAATAGTTTCAATAAGAATTTCCATAGATTGAGAATCAGATGTTAAAACAGAAAGTAAGTTTTGAGGGTCCTTTTTTTTGGAAGGATTTGAAGACTTAATGCCTGGAAAATTTTTTTCATTAAATAGACTAGCATAACTTGATGGTTTGTGTTTATTTCTGTTTTCAATAATTTTTTGTTGTTTTATCGGACATTGAGCAGAAATGCTGATATGATTCCCATTACAGTGAGCACACACAGCTTTATCTTTTGGAGTTGTACATTCTTTATAGTTGTGATTGTTGCTACAAATTGAACACTTCTCGGAATTTTTACAGTATTTAGATATATGTCCATACCTTAAACACCGGTAACACTGCTTAACTGGTGGAATATAGGGTGTGATACTATGTCTCCATCCATCCAAGTCAACATAGTCAGGTAGTTGATTGGCAGCGAACGTGATGGCGATGGTCTGAGTAGGCTGTCGAGAAAAGCCAGTATCAGTTATTACTTTTCTAAAAAATCTTCTTATACTTATAATTTTCTTAAAGCTTGAAATCATTGTATATATTTTTTTGTTACTATATTTAATTGGAACATTTCTTATAACTCCGGTAACTTCTGTAGATGACGCAGGAATGGTAGCTTTAAAATTATTCTCAAGTAAAAATGTTTTGTTATTTAGGAAAGCATTTGCCAGTGCAGATTTCTCAAAATATACACCAATTTTATATTTATTTAATGAACGCAAGTATTTTACTCCTTTATTATATCGTCGTAGGCATGTGGATATTGACAAAAGATCTCTCGATCCAATAGGTTTTTGTGAGTCTGCTGACTCAACAAAAACTACAAACTCTGAACTAATAGAATCTTCTTGATACAGTCGGGTGTAGTCTGTGACATAATAAGGAACAAAAGAGTTCTCCTCCCCTTCTTCTTCAGATTCTGAAGACGTGGATTCGGGTAGCTGACCGTCCAAATCATCTTTATCAGTATCTTCATTTTTCTTCCGTTTCTTCCCCGTCTTGTGCCTCCCCATTTTTTATCACATTTGTTACGATGACTAATAAAAATTCTATTGCAACTAATTGAGAAAATATACGCAAAAAAATAGATAGTTAAATTTAGCGACTATATCTTTCGAAGTTTCCCGCCAATCTTTCTTTTTTTTTTTTTTGTTCTTACTACTACGGGAAGACAAGAAAATCTAATCCATACAGCCATCAACTGTTATAGTTTATTTTCTCTTGTTATTGATATTAAAATGTAGGTGTTACATTGTATAAGCTACAATAAAATTCTGAATTTCACATACATTTAATCTATTTACCTTTATTTCATCGATTCCTCATAATCGACTATTGAATAAAATGTGTATTTTAATTGATTATAATATAATTATGAATATATTCGTGACAAATAACTTATACACCCAAGTTGTCTATAAAATAAGCTTTTATTTTTAATTAGTTAGAAGAAAATTTAATAATTAAACGAAGCGACAATGTTTCACCTATTGTTTAACTTAATGATACTCCTTAATTAATAATCTAGTTGCAGAGCTTAAATACTTAACATTGGGTATAATCACTCCTATTGGGATAATACTTGTTTTTTTTTTTATAGTATTTAGAGGGAGCGATAAGTTAAAGGGTGAATGGGTTCCTTAATTAGAAACTATTTATAAGCCATATATTCAATTTTAATACAAATGTTAACTATGAATTGCGTAAACCAGAAACGTTATAAAAACTGTTGTAACAGACTTTAGTTTTACCCCAATTAGATTATAATAGGCGTAAATGTTGTGAGTTTGGATCATCAGAATAATCTCTACTACTATGGATCCACATTTAATGAAATTTTGGTATAATATACAGATGTAGATGAAGCGAAAGAGATATGTAAAGACCGTAGCAAGTGGAAAGACGTAATCTCTGCCTACCCCCATGGGAAAAAGGCGTGAGTGTATGTATGTATATATAATAAGTATATTGATGATTTTAAACCTGTGGAGAGCAAAAGATATAATAAACATTATTTTTGTATATATTTAGTAATATTAATTTGTATATACTTATTTTGTCTATGTGTATATTAGAATTGTCGATGGATATATTTTTTTAATAATAATAAAAAAATAAAACTAAATAAAAATAAACTTTTCCAGGGGTTTTCATGCGGGTTTACCTTTCCGGTGATCCTGTTATGGAATACGGGTACGCGACCCCGGCTCCCCGAGCTACTGGTATTCTCATACCCTTCCTACCGAGAAAACAGTATTCTTACCCCTACGTTCCTACCCTTAACCTTCTTTTCCTTTCCCAAATAGGTAGCTTTCTCTACCAACAACAGCATTCCCAAAGAGGGTTGGTGTCAGGCAGGCGGCCGACTGTAAAACTCTTGCCAAATCCCATGCAGTATGATTATTACGAGTTGTGGGATATATGACAGGGCTAGGGCGTACCCCGCAAGCGACGCGCAGGGACAGCACCCGGCTCCTGTGGGAAGTGGGCAAGGGTTGTCGCATCTTCCGGAGCGGGTGCGACGTAAGAGGCGAGCCCGGAAAGAGAAGAATGTCAGAGTCAGGTTTGCAAGTTGGAATTTGGGTACGATGACTGGAAGAGGAAGAGAGTTAGCGGATGTTTTGAAACGACGAAGAGTGAATGTTGCCTGTTTGCAGGAAACAAAATGGAAGGGCAATAAAGCACGAGAGATTGGAGAAGGATATAAGTTCTATTATTGTGGAAGTGATGGGAAGCGAAATGGAGTGGGAGTTGTGTTAGATAGTGAAATGAAAGAACGAGTGACAGATGTGAAAAGAATAAATGACAGAATGATAGTTGTTAAATTAATGATTGAAAACAAAGTAGTGAATATTGTAAGTGTTTATGCACCGCAAACAGGCAGTGAAGAGAGTGTAAAAGAAAAGTTTTGGGAGCAATTTGATTGTATGATGATGGGAATACCAGAGAGTGAGGATGTTTATATGGGAGGAGATTTTAATGGACATGTAGGGAGAATGAATGACGGGTATGAAAGAATACACGGTGGATGGGGGTACGGAGTGCGGAACCGTGAGGGGGAAGTTCTTCTGCAAGCAGCATGTGCTTTCGACCTGGCTGTAGTAAACACGTGGTTCCAAAAACGAGACCAGCATCTTGTCACCTATAGAAGTGGCCACCACGCGACACAGATTGACTATTTTCTGTTAAGACGGAACCAAATCAAGAGTGTCAAAAACTGTAAGGTGCTTCCAGGTGAAGACTTAGTATGCCAGCACCGACTTCTGCTGGCTGACATCTGCCTAACTATTCGCCTCAACAAATATAAGGACCGTCCTCCACCCAAAATAAAGTGGCACGTGTTGCAAAAAGAGGAGTATGCAAGTGAATTTAGAGAGCAAGTTGTAAACAAGATGATAGAGATGGGGGATATGGAAGGAGTGAGTGTTAATGAGTGCTGGAAGGAAATGGCTGATTGTATCCGAAGTGTGGCAAGGAAGGTAGTGGGAGAAACAAAAGGAAAGCGTATGATAGATAAGGATGGGTGGTGGTGGAGTGAAAGTATTAGAGAAGTTTTGAGAGAAAAGAAAAATGCCTTTAAAGAATGGCAGAACGTAGAAGACCAGAATGAATCTATGAAAGAAAGTAAGAGAGAGGCTTATAAGGAATGTAAGAAGAGAGCGAAGAGGGAAGTTGCTATTTGTAGGGCAAAGGCACAAGACAGTTTATATCGGTCCCTTGAAAGCACCGAAGGTCAAAAACGCCTTTTTAAAATTACAAGAGCGAGAGAAAGGAATGGAAGAGATGTTTCACATGTAAAATGTATAAAAGATGATTCTGGAAGGATTTTGACTAACGATGAAAGTATAAAGGCGCGATGGAAGGATTATTTTGAGAAATTGATGAATGAGGAGAATGAATGGAATGGTATGCTTGAAAATCCACCAGTAAATATGGGCTTAGTGAGAGAGATTAGTGTGGAAGAAGTAAAAATGGCTGTTAGGAATATGAAGAATGGGAAGGCGGTCGGCCCAGATGGACTACCAGTAGAAGTGTGGAAGTTGCTTAGTGCGGATGGATGGAAGTGGCTGAGTTTATTTTTCGGTAAATTGTTGCACGAAGAACAAATACCCGAGGAATGGTGCAGTAGTGTACTGGTCCCCATTTTCAAAAACAAAGGAGACGTTCAAAACTGCAGCAGTTACCGGGGAATAAAACTCATGTCACATACTATGAAAGTCTGGGAAAGAATAATAGAGAGAAGAATGAGAGAAGAGTGTGAGATAACACAAAACCAGTTCGGATTCATGCCCGGTCGAGGTACGACAGATGCCATTTTCGCTTTACGCCAATTGTGCGAAAAGTACAGGCGCGTGCACAAAAATCTGCATATGGTTTTTGTCGACCTCGAAAAGGCGTACGATCGGGTTCCCCGTGAGGTTTTGTGGTGGGCGTTAAAGATGAAAGGTGTGCCTGGGAAGTATGTGAGGTTGGTCCATGCTATGTACAGAGCATCTTGTACATGTGTACGATCTGCCGCGGGAACGACGGACTATATCGGTGTGGCTGTAGGGCTGCACCAGGGGTCGGCATTGAGCCCCTACCTCTTCCTTCTGATCATGGACGCTCTGACGTCGGACCTGCAGGAGGAGGCACCCTGGTGCATGCTCTTTGCCGACGACATCGTGCTTGTCGGGGAAGAGGGCATCGAGGTACAAAGCAGACTGACGGGGTGGCAACAGAGGCTGGAGAGTGTTGGCCTGAAGATCAGCAGATCCAAAACTGAATATCTGTTCTGTGATTTCGGCGGTCTTTCCAGTCCTGTACCCATGTCTTTAGATGGTGCTATACTTCCTACCTGCTCAGATTTTAAGTACCTCGGTTCCCTCATTCAGAACGACGGCGAAATAGACAGAGCTGTGCAGCATAGGGTTAACGCAGGGTGGATGAAATGGCGACAGGTCACAGCTACAACGTGCGATCCCCGAATGCCAATAAGGCTGAAGGGGAAAATTTACAAATCGATCATCCGACCTGTCGTCATGTATGGAAGTGAATGCTGGGCCGTCAAGAAGAAGGATGAAAATAGATTGCATACAAATGAAATGAGAATGTTACGATGGATGTGTGGTGTGACAAGGATGGATAAGATAAGGAATGAGTACATAAGAGGAAGCCTGAAAGTAGCGCCAGTGGTAGAAAAAGTGAGAGGAAGTAGATTAGCATGGTTTGGACATGTGATGCGGAGGGATGAAAGTCATGTCACAAAGCGAATGTTGAATATGAAAGTGGAGGGATACACGGGCAGAGGAAGGCCGAATAAAAGATGGATCGATTGTGTGAAGAATGATATAAGAATGAAAGGAGTAAGCATGGAAATGACGGGTGATAGAGAGGAATGGAAGGAAAAGATCTACTGCGCCGACCCCAGATAATGGGAAATGGGCAAGAGGATGATGAAAAAAATAAAACTAATATCGTATTAGCATAATAGCAACGTATGTCTTTCGTAATACGAAATTCCTTTTGTTTTTATATTTAGTAAAATCTATTTGTATTAAAATATTATTGTCTGAGTTTATCATTGAGATAAGATCAATCATTTTAGTTACGAACTACAGTTCTACAGCATTGATCACACGCAAAGATGGAATAACCTCAGAGTAAATAGAACTGGAGTAGGCATCAGTCAAATTTCTCGAACAAATTTTTCTGTCATATCTTGCGGGGGGCGAGGTTACTACTACACTCTAAACCAGCACACACAAACAGAAAATTTTAACGTTTTTACAAATGCACACATGGACACATGACACACAATTTTGAAATTCACGCACACAAACCTTAAAAAAGTACGTTGACGTTCTATTCGAACACAAAAATGTAAAAGTGTGGGAAGTAACGAGACATCACCCAAAAGAATGATATCGATAAATCGCTTTCGTTCAATGAATGAATGTTAACTTGGCGTTAATATTTCAACAAAATTAAAATATCATGCTTCGACATTTAGTATGTAGTCAATATAAAATTGACAGATATCGAAGGTTAATAAAATGCAAACTTATACTCAGTAGTTTATTATAGTAAATTATAACATCTAATAATTTTACCTAATTTTTGTGTCTTTTTAACTGCATATTTGTTATTTGGTAGGATATTAAGGTAAAAATACGAATTTTATTGCATGAGAAGCTACAGAAGTCCTATTAAACCGGAAAATAAAATAAGTTTTATTGACACCAAGTTGCGGATACAACAAAAATTGTATTTTTACATCAAAATTAGATACTGCAACACCGACATTGTTATAATAACATTAAAAATGCGTTTTCTAAAAGAAATATTTTATTGAAAAACACGTTTTGATACACACTATAAAAATAATTGAGTTTTTTGACACGGGATTGACAGTTAGTTCTATTATTCCCATGTATGTTATTATAATAATTAAATTAGTTTAATCGTATTAAATACAACTAAATATCAGATAGGGATCTTAAAAATACTTTAACAATCAACAATATCTCTTAAACGAAATTTTTTGATTTTTATCCTTAATATGTTAGCAATAATTTTGAGTAATTTTTTTTGCAGATTTATATTGGGTTATAATATTTTGTGAACTCCCATGCTCCGGTCACTGATGTAACTGAATTTTAAAGGCAATAATCCCATTAAAGAAAAAACATAGCTTCAGAAATAACGATGATGGATTATTCAAATACTGTAAAATTTTAGATGTTTTTAATATGGTAAAAATGGAAGTAATAAGTCAAAATTATAACTACATTAAATCATTAACAAAGACAACTCGTCCAGGAAATCTCCGGAATATCTCATATCTACCCACATTTGTGTTGCCTAAACGAAATAACTACTACGGTAAAAGAACAGTACAATACCTGTTACCGGAATTTCTAAACGAGTTGTCTATTGAAGATTTAAATGATTTAATGGGTTCACTTAAATATAAAAAAATGCTTAAATCTCACTTCATAAAAAATAGGTGAGTACTTATTTAAGTAGTAAATTAAGGTTAATTAGATTAAGTGTAAGCAGAATTGATGAGCGACGCTTCCTGAGCATAAACTTCATTGGGAGTTTTATCAGTGAAGTGTAAGTTAAGATAGTAATGTATTTTATTAGTATTGAATAAATGATTTAAAAAAAAAAAAAAAACTAATATTACATCATTAGGTAATTTTTCGACTGCACCTTTTAGTGTATTATAATCCGAGACGTCATTATTAAACAATATTAAATAAAGCGTACTTATTTTCTGTTTACTTACTTTGTTTGTCAATTATATTTTATTATTCAATAAGATTTAAGCATAATATTTTTAATTAATGTCAATTATTCCATTCATTCATTCATTCCTATTTACTCGTAAAACCAAAATATCGATATAGTTGCATCCCTATTTCAAGTGTGAAAATCAATTAGGGCTGCTGATTAAAAAAGATAATATTTTTTAACTAAAATTTTTAAGATGATGTTGGCGCTAGTTTACAGATGCTTACCTTTTAAGCATGGCTCTTATATTTCCTTTAACAAAATTACACTCACAAAGTAAGTGTTACTATTTTATTACTGCTATTTTTATAAACAAAAATAACATACAATGAGATTAACAGTGACAGATTGAGTAATTCGCGATAGATAAAAAAAAATATTGCAAATGTCCTCCTCATACATATTTTTGATTTCTATATATAGAAACCGCTAATAGAAACAAAACTTGTTACTTAACTGTTATTCTATCAAGGCACCTTCACCATTTGGTATTGTACAAAAAGTGTATGTCTCGATAGAATAACAGCAGTGTGCTACTTGATTTATCATCTATACTTGATTTGAAGGGAAGTTTGAGTTTAGTTCATTTTTACATTACTGATTGTTTTAAATAATGCACCTATATAAATACTTAAAAATATATTTAATTTAAATGGTATAATTGCTAGTACATCGTTATGTATAGAACTGTTAAAGTATCAAAAAATAGTAAAATTGTGTATTATTGTAACAAGGCATCGGCAATTTAAGACAGCAGAGTACCAAATGACGCTGTTACTAATTAAATTAATACCTACCAGATTAGAAAATTGTTATATGAACTATACAAATTCTATATGTCAAATGTCATAATTAATTGAAATATGATAATGTTCAACCCTAGCTCACGCACTCCCCACGAGACTATATGACGTCAGACCGCACTCCTCACGAGACTATATGACGTTAAATTTGAATTTGCAGAATTGTAAAACATGAAATTATGAATTAAATAATCAATAAATCTTAAAAATAATACTTGCAAATGAAAGGTGACACCATCTTTTTGCATACTTGACGTGTTAGACTTCTTTTTACACGAAAAAACAGCACAAATAGGCATTTTAGTGGGAGCTCTGTTCGCCGCGACATGCACAATGTTGTGTGACAGCCCATAAGGCAGCTCAACTAGTTTTATATAACGTACAAGATTCCGAGTCTTATGCTTTGGCAGAGGGGAATGTTAGACAATGGCATCTCCTGTCTTGGTTACTTTGAGGAATAACATAACTTAACCTAATAAAAAAACACCGGTAGCACTCCGGGAGTGCCGGCAGAAGTGAAAACTTCAATATTAACGTTGTGTTTAATTATAAGTAGGTACATAAGTACTATCATTTATGAGGTAGAATACAATGTTTATTTATTGCGCTATCGTACACAAATATGATAGATTTTCGCGCAAGCGCCCTGTGCCGCCTAAACGGAGCAGCACACTCAGACACGGTAGAAAGAATGGGAGATACTAGTTCCTCTCCCTTCCCCTCGATCTTACGCTTTTTCGATCAGCATCATGTGACCCTGACGCGAGTTTGGAAGTTTTTACCCATACAAAAAGTGCTCAGCACCGCTAAAGAAGTTTTCACTTTAAAAATATGGAAATGATATTACAGCAGGGTAAGCATATAAACAGAATAGGCACACAGGATGCCTTGACAGAGAAGAAAATAACGCATATTGACTCTGTCTGGTCAATTTATTGATAAACTAGCTGACCCGTGCCCACTTTCGTTGGGCATAATATTAATAATCCCCGAAGCGAGCACGAACGCGATCCGAATTAAACCCGAAGCCATCGCGCGCCGTCCGCTGCCTGTTTTTTTCTCCGATTCACTTTGCAAAACGGACTACCACGTAAAAACCTTTTTATTTTTCGGTTTTTATATAACCTATGACACTCAGCAATAACGTGGCCTTCTATTGCAGAATTTTTAAAAATCGGTTCAGTAGATCCTGAGATTACCCCTTACAATTTAACAAATATACAAATATACAAACACACAAACTTTACTTCTTTATAATATTAGTATAGATGAGAGTGTGAATTTGATTGATTTATTTATTTTTTCAATAACGTGTTCACGTTATCAAAATGAATAAATAAATGTTTCTCACAGTCACAGCTAAAAGTTGGCACTGTAAGGTTTGTGTTATGAGAACTAAATACCTATATTAATCATACATATATTTTTTGGTTGAAAAATGTATTACTGTGTATTCATCACATATACATCTTAGTCACTCCAACGGATCTTGAATCGGGAACTGTCAATGATACCAACATCTTGAAACTGGCGTACTGATTACTTTACCACAGAGGTCATCAAAATATATTTCTTGCCACTATTTATCCACTATTCCTGCAACGCCTGCTAGTTTTAATATAAATGGGGAGAGTGAAAAGTACATTCGATTTTTAGCTTATTAAAAATAATAAGAGAGTGATAGTATGATCTTAAACATGTATTGTACGTTTAATCCATAAAAAAGGTTAAAGTCAATGTCGAATTTAATGTCATACATATATTTTCTGATCTGTCAGCCAATCACTGTCACTGTCAATGTTTTTAGACCAAGCTGCAACCAGCACAAAATCTATTTTTATCCATATTACAGGTTAAATAGAAGTATTTATTTATGCAGGCCGACGAGGAAGACAGTGCGCTGCATTCATGCTTCGTTTCATTAAAGAGTGCAATCATGGGTTGCTGTTATAGCATCTGCCACAAAGAAAACGACACTCAGGTGATTTGAAACTGTTTTCCCTTTATAGTCAGCATTTTTTATTTTATACTGCCTTTGTTATTAAGAAACCACGTTCTGCTCTTCGATATTAATTGTTTTAATATTATTCTGACTAAGAAATATATTTGTACTTTTTTATTAATATAACTTTAGACCAGTGTTTTTAAGATATTGTACAGCTTTCTTCATTTATACATGGAAATAGTGAAAATTTCATAAAATAACGTCATTTAATACTATGGTATATTGTCGAACAAGATATTGAGTAAGAAAACTACTAAATTAATTATTAAAGTTTATTACAGATATTTTAGGATTAATCTTTGTATTAACAATAGATAAACAAATAAAACATTTGCTGTCCACTGAGCAAACACTGAGTGTCCTCTATGAATTTTGTGAACAATTCTTGTATACTCCCTTATATATAAAAGTCAATCGAACACTTAAGTTGCACCACATTATGATGACTATCTACTTTATTTTATTTATTTTTATTTTTATTTTTATTTTTTTTTATTTTATTTGGGTAGCTAACAGCTTGCAATAACAATGTAGTAATAAAAATAAGAAGCTACAAGCTAATAATAAGCTACCACATGTAAAACTACTTATTATCTATCAACAACAACTAGAACAATATAAAACAATCACAAATTAAACCAATCGAATCAATTCGGTATCTGAGACATTGCAGACAGAATCGGTATTAGTGCATTTTTTATCTTTTTTAAACTATCACTAAATATGTCGACTTCGCCACTTATACTATTTATAAGATTAATCACTCTAATGAAATAGCTATTACGTCTATAGTTAGTGTTCGCAAAGGGCACATTAAAAAAGATTATATAAATTATTACGTCTCATGCGCATTGGGACATTAAATGAAATTTTCTCTAGAAGCTGCGGACAATCAACCAACCCCCTAATCAATTTCACAAAAAATAAAATATCTGAAATATTACGCCTCACGGTTAAAGGTAGTAAATGATATTTAGAGCATCGTTGTTCATAGGGACATTTAGGGATTTTAAATTTAAAATTTAAATAACGTGTGAACTTTTTCTGGATTCTTTCTATTCTCGAAATATACAATTTATAACAAGGGTTCCATATTGAACTGGCGTACTCAAGATGACTACGTACATAAGCACAATAAATAATTTTGATGGTTTTCATACGCTTAAAAGGTTTAGAGACACGCATTATAAAACCAAGAGCACGGGAAGCTTTATTAATTAAATTGGAAATATGTTGGTCGTACATCAATTTTGAATCAATAATAACTCCCAGGTCATTAGCTTCTTTTTTAACACATAAATTTTGATTTTTAATCCTATATATACAATTGCAGTTGACTAATTTTCTATTAAAACTAATTGAAAAACATTTATTCACATTGAGATCTAATTTATTAGATTTGCAATAGGCACCCATCCTATCTAAGTCATCTTGAAGTTTCTCAGCATCAATAGCATTATTAACAATACGAAAAATTTTCATGTCGTCTGCAAAAAGTAGAAAATGAGAATTTCGAAAACATATCCCTATGTCATTAATAAAAATTAAAAAAAGTAAGGGCCCCAAAATGGAACCTTGAGGGACACCAGATGGAACAGGACACCAACGTGACATGTAACCACTACATACCACAGCCTGAGATCTATTGGTAATATAAGATGTGAACCATCTAAAAAGGTCGCCTCTTATTCCAATGCGTGACAACTTGGAAAGCAGTGTTCCATGATCAAGGCGATCGAATGCTTTCGTGTAATCAGTATATATAGCGTCTACCTGATGACCCCTTTCCATTTGATTCGTGAGGTAATCTGTAAAATCAGTCAAATTTGTGATTGTGGAACGATTTTTCAAGAAGCCGTGCTGACTAGAGCTAAATGTATGCCTCAGACAACTATAGACCTGTTTGTAAACAATACGCTCCAGTACCTTTGCAATCAAGCAAAGTTTGGAGATGGGTCTATAGTTCTCCACACAGTCTCTAGGTCCCTTTTTATGAATAGGAGACACATACGCTGATTTCCACAAGTATGGCATGACACCCTCGCTAAGGGATCTTTTAAATAGTATAGATATGGGAATACTCAGCTCATCAGCACATTTTGACAAAAACAGCGCGGGCAGATCGTCGGGTCCTGAAGATTTCTTTAAGTCCAGGGCTTTTAAAAGTTTACGAATCTCGAATACGTCTACTCCGATTCCCGACATATCACACGGAACATCAATCAACTCATTCTCACTAAAGTCCCCATCGCATAAGTTGTTGGAGTTTAAGAAAGCTGAGTCAAAATATGTGCTAAACAAATTACAAATTCCTTGACCGTCATGACATTGAACGCCCCTGAAAGACATGCAAGTAGGGAGAGAACACGAGTTACGCTGACTTTTCACGTATTTCCAAAATACGCTTGGGTTTTCCTGAATAGAACCCTCGATATTACCAATATATAAGTCGTAACATTCCTTTTCTAGATAATTAACCCTCTCACGAAGAAGTTTGAAAGTATTTTCATCAGACAAATTGCCATATGTCTTGAATTTACGATGAAATTTAGATTTCTCTTTTATTATTTTTATCAGCGCACTATTATACCAGGGAGGATAATTGTTCAATTTAGCAAGCCGACGTGGAACAAATTCATCCCTGAATTTATGTACTATTTTATAGAACTCGCGAACTGCATCCTCCAAAGTACCCAAACCAAGAACTGTATTCCAGTCAGTTAAAGATAAGTTAGCACATAGCGCTTCATAATTTGCTTTATGGTAATTAAATATTTTGCGCTTAGGCACACTGAGTGGAGACATTTCAATATACGTGACCATTATCTCCAACGCTTTATGATGAGGGTCTTCAGGGACTAAGGGATTAGTGCTAGCAGAAACCGTTAATGATTCATTTGATAACACCAAATCCAATAATCTACCAAAATTATTTGAGACTAAATTAAAATGCTCAAGACCACAGAAATTCAATGCATTTATAAAATCGGTCGTTGCTTCAGTACGTAAATGACTAGCCTGTAGTCTACCCCCTCCCGATCGCTCCCATTTTATTGAACTCATATTAAAATCTCCAACTATCATGATCTTATCATTAGGGTAAGTAATAGATAATGAATTAAGCTTGTCGATAAAATTATACAGCTGAACATTAAAAGAATTGCCCTGATTTTCCTCGCAAAGGTAAATCGTACAAAAGTGCAAGTCGAACGATATTTTTCGCTTAAAATGCGCATTGGAAGTTCTTCTTAAAGAGAGGGTAATCCATAAATCTTCTGCGCTTGACTGCCACTGAGGCCTACAAGCAGCTATTACGTCCCGGCGAGTCGCAACTAATACGCCTCCGCCACGCACTTGACCAGTTCTAGAATAATTCCTATCGCGACGCCAAACACTATACCGATCATCAAAAAGTTCACAGTCAGATATTCCGTCCAAAAGCCAAGTTTCGGTCAAAGCCACAATATCAAACTCACTTACTCTCAGGTTACGCATGAAAACGTCAGTCTTAGTCCGCAGCCCCCTAACATTCTGATAGAATATTTTTAAGCCCGTGTTACACATCTAAAGTATTAACAATAACAAAGGTAATTAGCCAAGCTACATAAGAATGACAATGAACAGAAACGAATTGTAACACCCATACTGCGTCTACGATATATTTAGTAGTAAAAATGTACAACACCAAATGTAACAGACATACCACTATCGCGAAAAATACATATAAAATAGTAGCAATTACAAAAACAGAATAATTTATATAAAAATTAGTCAAACAAATCGGGTGTTTACTAAAATATATACGAAATATATTAAGCGATACCGTCCGCCGGCAATATAAAATGAAACTACCAATGATAACAGAGCAGGGACTACCAATCCATGGCCCGCAAGTACATAAGATCTTATTAAATAATAATGACGACAAATCTGAGTATAAAATAAACAAATGAAGCAGTTCCCCCACAATAAAATAAAATATAAGCGTTTTAAAATTATAAATTAAAAGCAGTAATGACGTACATACTATATAATATTCGATTTGAATTTGAATTTCTACTTCAGATTTAGCATAGGCCAAAAAAAGAAAAGCATACACACTAACTTAATAATAAAAAATATCAAGGAGACATACACCAATACCAGACACTGCACTGCCGACAGAATACCACTGAAATAAAAATATGAACAGTAAACAATAGAAAAAAAGAATATAAAATAATAAGATATAAATGTTTTAGGCCATATTATGTAAATCACAGCTCTAAGAGAGTGGCCGAATAGCACCAAGGCGTCTATTTCGCCCCTACAGCAAACTTCAAGAGGTCCTTCTCCTTTGTAATTGCAAACAAAGGAGATGTTGAATCCTTCCGAGCAAAGATCTTTGAGTGCTTCACCCAAACAAACTGAAAATTGTTTTCGCTGGCAATAGCTTTTGCTTTCGTCAGCAGCTGCTTATTCCGAGCAGTAAGGTGGTCATTGACGTAAATCCTACCCACTCCATGAAGGCCCACATCTGCAGCCGTGAGGGACTTGCGTCGTGCGGCAGCCACGAATCTTCTTTAACATATTTGTTTACAAATGACAGGATGATCGCCTTTGTATTGGACGCACTGTCACGGGAAGGAACTCTTGTCACAAAATTGATGTTAGACTTTGAAACTGGATGAGTAATTGCGGTACCGATTCTATTAACAAGGTCGAAGAGATTCTCATTTGCTTTCGACGGAACTCCTTTAATTTCCACATTATTCATTCTCAGCCATTGATCCCTGACATTTAATTCTTCATCAAGTGAAACTACTTGCTCCTTAAGCGAAGCAAACTCATCCTTTAAATGTACGATATCGGCCACCCTCTCCTCCAACTTAGAGATTCGGCTGTTAAAGGCAGCAGTGGTAGTTTTTGAGTTCCGCAATGTCACACATAATAGTTTGGATTTGAGGGGCGAGACTTAGCAGTGGCAAAAAGGTAGTGTTCATTTTTTGAAGTTCTTGCAATACGTTCTCTAATGTAAGCGGGTCTATCCGCGAAGGGGATGCGCTGATCGCCGAATGAGGTGTTGTAGCCGACGAACCCTTCACAGAGGATTTGCAATTGGGGCATTTCCATTGGTGTTTACGATCCCCCAGCTTACGGTAACCTTGTTCCGTTATTGCACCACAAGCGAAATGGAAATGCTTCGAACAACTACTACACTGCACTCCATCGGTAACGTCTTCACCACACCTGTTACACTTATTAGCCATTTTCTATTAATATTTATAAAACGGGTAGAACACAATAGCGGCCCCTTGGATTGAGAGCCCCTGTATCCAAGCAGGTAAGAAAAAATACAATACACCGCACGTTGACCAGCGTGCGAGACACTGATATCCCTCGATAACGATCGTTTGGCAGAGGTCTCAGTAACTGGACGAAGCGACCATAACACTAGACACTGACGGCGGACACAAAACGCGTAAGGCAGGGTTCTTGATTACTGGTTAATCCGGAGTAGTTGATAATTGTGGGCAATGTGTGTCGATTTACGCACAACGTTCTTCAAAACTATTATGATATAATATAGTTCAAAATACTAATGAAAGTTAAAAACAAATACCACAGTTTAGCAGATATATTTTTCCTCTTCGCTTTGGTATTAATAACCCATAGAAAACTTTACGGTTACATTGGATTAAAATAATAACACGGAGTAAGTAAAACACTGACCGTTCAACAAGTGATAGTTGAGGAGACTGAAGATATTTAGTTTCAGCTTACAATTTACTCTTCGTTGCTCCAGATAAAACTGAGAGAACAGATGAACTAACTGTGGAGGCTCATCACATTGTTTGATACAGTGAAATGCTAATGTAAAAATTATACAATTTTGATATTGCAGGAATGTCTATAGTTGTTTAAGGTGAATGTAGATAAGTAGTTATTAACCGCGAATAGTTTGGCTTAATAAAGTATGCTTGCTGGAATATTTGATTGGGATTGATAGTGCTCAGTAGCCAAATGATGTGTCAATATGGATTGTTAAGGACATGGGTTCAAGGCCTGACCGAGGCATGTTTTTTATTTGCATATTTTCTTATTTTATGTGGTGACAGAAGTGAGATAAGTAATTTGAAAAATGGATTTACTGTAAAGAGAATTTTATAGTCTGCCAGTATTGTCCTTATATCAGCTTTATAATAGCAAAAGTAACTAAATTAAAGATATTTAATAATTAAATTTATTCACAATACATGGAATTCCAACTCCTCACACTCCTCAACACAGTTCCTGAATGGACAGTTTAAACCATATACTGCTTGTATAAAATTTTAGGTTTTGTAAGTTTATTTAATTTGTATTTACTTATATTATTTATGTATATGTACCACAATCCATGTTACAGGTTATAATTGGACTAGTTTAGGTGTTGATGTTGTATTCTTCTATTTTACATGCTATGTTTATGTTATATGTCATAAATAAAGCAAACATGAAAAGTAAAGACTAGTTAGTTAGATTATACAATATAATTCTGAACGTTTTAGTAAAAGATATAACACCAGTCACTATTGAAGCACAACTGAATTATTATTTTAGAACCACTTCAATTACAATAATTGTTTCTATTAGATTTAACACATATACACAATACTTACAAAGTACACTGGATTTTAAAATGTAACTTTTAAATTTAAGTTTTGGTTACAATTGATTCGGTTGCATGTTGCATTTGCATTTAAATAAAATAAAATCACAGAAAGTAGCTGTTGTATCTTTACATTTTTTTTTAATTTTTGACTTTTACTCTCTTGGTAAATAAGTAAATAAGAAATATATTTATCTCCTAATGTAAACAATAACATGTAAACATCAATCTAAAGATTGAATGAATGAGTCCCAAAACTAATGACCGTCTTACAATGTGCGCTGTCTGCTGCCACAAAAGGTTCATACTTCTTTGGGCTGTTTCAGTGAACCTGAATTTTACGTACATTTTATAATTTCTGATTTGATCACGCAGAGTAATGTGTATAAAAAATCAAATATTTATTTTCCACATGTGATTTTTATTATCACTTTTGAATGTCAAAGATGCTATGCCATTGGTTCACAAGTCTACAGCGGGAGATCTTGTAATGGAAAAATCCAGCAAGGGCAATTTTTGGGTTTGAAGGTTGCCTCACCAAGTTTTTATTCATCATGAGAGCGTTAGATAAATGTACATATAAAATTTGAAAAACACATTGGTGTATGGCAGGCTAGCCCTGAGCTCGTCCCGATTTTGAAAATTGGGAGATATTATGTACAATTAATACTAGTTAAAAATTATGTTTTATTAATTTCAGGAAAACGTAATAAATGAGAGAACACATCTACTGGAAGTGCCAGAGCAACATCAAGAGACTCCAGTGCCCGTGGTGTCATCGTCAACCCCGCCTCGTAAACCCGATGAACAGAGTGCCCTCAATAGAATACTGCACGAAACTGCAACGTAAGTCTTCATTTACAATGTTAAACAGTTTTAATTAAATTAATAATAATAAATAAATATTCCTTACACTCACATCAATTAGCCTAGCCCAAAGTAAGCTCTGTAAATCTTGCGTTATGGGATCTGGGATAACGAATAGACATATGTACATATATTATACATTTGTATATAAATTTGATAAAAATATGTTATAACAATTACGACTAAGGTACAAATGCTCGCATTCATAACGCAAACATCTGGCCTTACTAAGACTCGAACCTGGGACCTCAGAGATAGCGACACCTTGAAACCTGTATACCAACCACTCGACTATGGAGGTCTTACTACGGAGATTCTTAATCGTTAGTTATATTATAAATGCGAAAGTTATTGTTTGTCTATCTGTCGCGCTTTCACGCCAAAACAACTGCACCAATTTAAATGAAATTTAGTATACAGAGTCGGGTGTCTGAGTAAGGACATCAGCTGAATATCAATAATGAAATTTTTGATGGAAAAATTAAAAATAGAAAACATGATTATTATTAAATTGAAGACAGAACGTAACATATTACTTACCCAGAGAAATATAATTAAATTAAACCAAACTTTATGTCTCATCATTATAGTTAGTTAGTTAGTTTGGCTGGGCTCCACCGCACTTAGCCTCACGATTGGGCCATTGTGCGTATGATAGAAGGCTCCTGCCTCCTTCCTACTCCATCCATCCCAGTTCCTCCCAGAACGCTAGCAGCCTCTGTGGGCTGCTGCATGCTTCTGGCAGGGACGCCGGGGAATGGAGAAGTTTCTCCTGTTGATCGGCCACACTTGCACATTCCATAAGAACATGCTGTGGCGTTTCCTCAGCCTCCATGCACCCTCTGCACAGGGGGCTGTCTGTTATACCTATTGTGTACAGGTGTTTGTTAAAAGGCAATGTCCGGTTATGGTGGCTATGACCTTTCGGATCTTGTCTCTCTTAGTTTGATAAGGGAATGGGCAAGCTTCTTGGAAGGTACCGGGACTGCTTCCTTCGTTCGCTTGCACCCCTCCTTAGTTGTCCATTCTTTTAGGTGTAGTTCCTCTGTTCTCTTGCGCAGCCAGGCTTTTACTTCTGCCTGTGGAATGTGCATTAGGGGTTCTGGTCCATACACTTTCGTGTTGTAGCCTCTTTTTTGTTTCATCATTATATCCCAGGCTTTATAGACAATATTTAATAATTTATTTATTAAGCCTCACAAATTATTAGACATTGAAAAATATTTTAATACATATTTTGACAAACCAGATTCGTTATCAAATAAATTAATATACATGTGCTACATGAAACATACAATGTTGATAAACCTATTTAATGTTACTTAGATAAAAGTTTTTGTGTTATAAATTCAAATAGTTTGTTTGCCTCTGATATGGTCATTTTATCTAATAAAATGTGTGTTTCGTCGGCACAATTACATGATATTGTGTTGCGGACATTATTTGAATGCTAATAGAATTGAAGTAAATATTTAACATAATGATGGATTGGTAGAAAACCGGCCAAGTGCGAGTCGGACTCGCGCACGTATAGTTTCGCATACATCTAAGTTAATATTTTTTTTCTTTATTCTTTATTATATTGGAGATGATGGAATTGATTGATTGATTGACGTGAGTATGTATGAATGTAAATATTAATAAATATTTTGTACATTCACAGCGATTAACGTTTGTCACAGGGCTATTACAAAGTCAATGATTATTTAAATGATGCCAATGCTTGTAGTCCAGTCACACAAAAAGGGGGCAACCTCGGAATTTGAGATAATAAGCTTGAAACTTGTATACAGTTTTATTTTGGCGTTCTAAAAGTTGTCTCATATTATCTCGTGTCTGCGTCGTAAGTTATTCCAGGTCCAAAGGTCACGAACATCGGTTTTTTCAATTATCTCCGTTTCTATGGTTCTAATCACTTCAACACCTTTTATACAATTTGAAGATTGAAGATAAAAAATTTTGACACACCTTTGTCTCAACAAATTCCGAGGCGAAACCCTTAAGTGACTGGACTATTGGTGTTGATTTGAAGACATTACATTCTAAAGTGTAAATATTTGGTTTCCCGTATAAATTGTAAACACATATTTACGTTGTATGATAACGACACAATTTATTGTAAATGTTGTTATTACTTTTGATAAAGCTGATAAGTTTCTTGCGCCCATTCTTATCACCTAAAAAATAAGTCCTGAATGGAGGGTACGAAAAAAAATTTGGACGATTCAAAAGAGCTTTCTATAAAGTCATATTTGAATAAATTTAATTTTATTGTTAATAATAGCCATACTGCTATACTCCTGCCATACTCCGCAAAGCTCTCATTTTTTATGGCAGGAGTAAAACTGAGTGACAGATTGTATAATGAAGTGATTAGAAAGAAATGTGGTTTGAAAGAGGATATCGTGACAAGAATAGAGAAAGGGATGCTTGGGTGGTTTGGGCATGTGGTACGGATGGATGAAAGTAGACTGACCAAAATGATTTATGAAGCTGGAGTGAGTGGAGACACGGGACGAGGAAGACCTAGGCGAACATATTTCGAACAAATCGAAAGTGTCCTCAAAAAAGGCCAGGTCAGAAGTACCCGCAATCGTCGAGCATGTATGAGGAATGTTATGAAAGTAGATGAAGCGAAAGAGATATGTAAGGACCGTAGCAAGTGGAAGGGCGTAATCTCTGCCTACCCCCGTGGGAAAAAGGCGTGAGTGTATGTATGTATATGTAATAATAGAAAATAAAGATTAATAATGCGCCCATTGTCCGTAGCAACGTGATAGACGTAGGCGCGCTAGGACCGTACGCGTTGGAGCCTGGCGCGTACAGCGAGCGCGTACGAGCGTACACCGCGCGTGTGGCGCAAGCTGGGGTCGTGCCAGGCTCTGGTATCGGCATTACGCGACTTTTGACGGATGTTCCACCTGCAGTTCGAGCCAATCTACTCTCCGAGCCACCCTTACCGCACGAAGACAAAGACCTGGTGAGTACTCCACTTAACTTTATCAGATGTATAGGCACTAGTGATGTGCCGGATCGTCAAAATCTAGATCCGCGGATACAGATCTGACTACGGATATTTGGTGTCAAGATCCGCAGATACGGATACGGATTCGGATCTTAAGTTTCTTACACGATCGGTGTCGTTGCGCGCGATCTTGAGTTGAAACATGTTTCGACTTGCATTGCGCGGCGGGTCTTTTTTTTTGTTTTGTTTTACTTTAAGCCGAATTTACATTACGAAACTAGTGCATGAAATTAGTTTCCCCGACACTAGTTTTATAAACAGTTTCACGTGTAAATATCAAGTTTCACAGTGCATGCATGCATTAATTTCACGATACTAAATAGTTTCGTGTCACGCGCAATTTTTTTGTTAAAACTAATGTTATGCAACTAGTTTCACTGTGTAAATGTGACGCGAAACTAGTGTCGCGAAAGCGCTTGCGCCGAGTTGACGTGTGTTTTTGGCGCGGTACAGGCTAGAACGCGGAAAAAAGGGCGAACCAACGTTGGACAGCCGACAAAAATATACAATTCATTATTGAATATCAACGAAACTAATGTCTTTGGGATCCAAAAGACCCTCGATACAAAAATCGGGATGCCCGAGAAGCCATCCTCGAATCCACCAACGTCTTTTTTTTCGAGATAACCTTTTCTTAATTCGATTTAGTATCACCTATACGACAACGTTTTGTACTATGCTAACTAGCTTTACTGTCGACGGAGCCATAATCAGAGCGATACTGTTGATTTCACGACACTATTATTTTAAACGAAACTAGTTTCATTGCAATTGTAAGAAGTTTCATGAAAGTCATTTCATCATGCATGCAACTAATTTCGTAATGTAAATTCGGCTTTAATGTCAACACTGCGCAGAATAGATAACGCTTGTGTTTGGTATTGGTAGGTACATTGATTTTAAAAAAATGTCTACAAAGAAGTTTGGTAGTGTAATATGGAATTATTTTGTAATAAATCATGGTAATAAATCATGAATGTGCAAAGTGTAAAACTTGTGATGGAAAGTATTCTCGTAAGGGTAAAGGCTTAACTTCCTTAAAAACTCATTTACAAAGAAAACATCCTCAAGAATATGAATTATTCTTTAAAGAAGACTGCTAAATAGATCCGTAAAAGATCCGCCAAAAAGAAACGGATACGGACACGGATACGAATCTTTCTTCTGCCTCGGATATCCACGCATACGGATAACCGGCACATCACTAATAGGTACTACGCGACTATCGACACATGTACTAGTCGGGTGCTGAGTCTACCTTATCGCGCTAGCATAAAGAACCCGTGAGTCGGCTAGATTTTAATATCCAATATATACCTATATAGTCCATTTTAAAACACATTTTAAAGAGGAACAATTCAATTAATATTGCTTTTAACGTACTAGAACCTTTTCGTAACGAAAGCCCAAAAGCTTCAAATAGAAACATTGATTTCAAAAATAAGCGATAACTGTAAATATTTAAATAATTGTATATATATAATGATGATATATGCATGAAGTAGATAAATTAGGTTATTTATCGCTTTTTAGTTATGTAGGTAATGCTTTTGTCTGGTTAAAGTTTTTGTCGTTTGTGTTTTTTTTTTGAAGTCGGTTTAATTTTTTTTTTATAAAGTCAGTTTTATCTGCTCATTTTGTAAAACTCTACTCACTCAAAAAAGGTGATAACGGAATATTTGTGATTTGTCTAAATTAGGCAAATATTTAGCTGAGCATTGACCTTTTGCTTTCTGCAACATATATATATATATATATATATATATATATAATAGAACACATAAAATATATATATATATATATATATATATATATATATATATATATTATATATATATATTTATGGTGTTTGATTGTATGTTTGTTTCTTCTCAATTATTACCATTGTTTTAGTAGATATTTATATGTGTTTTACAGTAAATAATAAACGTTTTATCTATCTATCTACATTCTCATCACATTTACGCTCTTAATCATGTAAATAACTAATAGCCGTTCACTGCATTCCTCATGAATTAATGAATGTTCGTTTGTCATTCCTTAAATGCGCCATTTGTGTACCATGTCACCACTCATATTTTTTGCAATCGTATTCTCCTTCTCAAGTGGCGTTTTCATTACTAAAGGTCGTATTTAGCTTGTTGTATTGTTGATACTGATGCACTATGCTTCTCCACGTTTTCCTGTCTTCGGCTGTCCTTATGCCCTGGGACATGGTAGGCTAGTGAGCGCCATCACTAAGTCTGAACAATGGGTAGACCATCGATTTAGCCAACAACTACAAGGTTCTATACTCTCAGGGTTTCTACGAGCAATGTGGATCCATACAAGCCGTAGGGCCCTTATGGCCAAGGCTAAGGCTGAGTTTAGTCGGTAGGTCACGTGGCTGGACCGTTCCGGTCGCGTGGAGTCCAACATAACCTCCGTGACACTTGTCGTCGCGTGGTATCCTGGGCACGATTCGTGCTCCTTAGTGACGGATTCTCAGCTTCTCTCTCCTGAGGGAAAAAAGAGCAATGTGACGAAAGTACTTGAGAATGCGCTCGGTAACAGATAGTGGGCAGTGTTGTGGCAATACGAAACTCCTTAAGGATAGAGACTTTGGTCCGGTGTATTCGCAACATCCGTGTGTGATTCTCAATTTAATTACTATAAACATGGCTAATCTGTAGACGTTTTTCAATGGCTGTCTCAATCAATACAGCGCCCACTTCACAATTGGCGGCAGCCTTAACCGGCGGTATCATTTTGAATGCTGAATCACCCTCAGACGACAGAGCGACGTAATTACAAAACGTACTTACTGAAAAACACTAAATAGATGTATACAATTGTTAGGAAAAAATTGTGAAAAATTGTTGTTTGTTAAATGTCAAAACAAATTGATACCGCGGCTTTCACTAACGCCTTCGGAGAACCCTAGGCCGACCATAGTCCGAATTACTTGCTGAGTTCTTTTCTTCACTTCAATATTCTCACTGGCCCAGTTCAGGTACACTCACAATTGGAGGGCTGTGGCCTTCTGTGAAGCAGTGATGTTCCAGAAGGAGGCCGCGAGCGGGGTCGGGAGATGGCCGATCCCGCTCGAAGAAGGCGGCGCCGGGCTCGGTAGCACAGCTGCGGCGCCGCCGCGGGTCGCCGGCGGGCGCGAGGAAGTCGCGACTGCTACGGCGACCCGGGATGAACCACGCCCCTTCCGTGGCCGGGGGGCGTCGTCGGGGGAGGTAGTAGCCTCCCCCGAGGAGGGCTCCCCTCTAGGCAGGGGAGCGGAGACTGGGGGTTCCCGGAAGTGGCTTTGATGTTCCCGGGGGCTCCCTACATGCCTGAGGAAGGCCATCCCTGAGGTTTTTAGTGGGTAAGTCCCCCTTCTGGGGAGGAGAGCCCCACATAACCGCCGGGTCGCCACAGCCGGGGTATGCAATTTAATGCATTTTCTTCAGGGGGAACAAAAAAAAAAGTACACTCAAAATAAATAGGAATAGGAATGTAAAGGCGCGGGTTGCGTATAGGTCGGTCTGTCATCGTCGCGTCAGACCAGCCACCACGTTGCAACACACTAACTAATTATCTACTAGCTGACCCGCGCCCACTTCGTTGGGCATAATATTAATAATCCCCGAAGCGAGCACGAAAGCGAACCGAATTAAACCCGAAGCCATCGCGCGCCGTCCGCTGCTTTGGCCTTCACACTTATGACGATGAGTTTACTTGTTTTCATAGATTCATAATTTTTCGTAATATATGACTAATAAATATGACCTAATGATTTGAATTATTTTATTAATATAAAAAATTAAATTGTCTATGCTAATGTTAAAAAATATACTTTTTGTAATTTAAATATAAAAGTTAGACATACGCTGTCGTTGACGACTTTTTTGTAGGCATTTTCAAGCTCCACATTTTTTCTCTAGAACTCAAAAATATATCTTTCATAGTTAAGGCAGCGTTCGCAAGAAACGCTTTCATTCGACCGGTTTTTTCTTCGATTCACTTTGCAAAACGGGCTACCACATAATAGCCTTTTTATTTTTCGGTTTTTTATATAACCTATGACACTCAGCAATAATGTGGCTTTCTATTGGCGAAAGAATTTTTAAAATCGGTTCAGTAGATCCCGAGATTACCCTTTACAATTTAACAAATATACAAACACACAAACTTTACTTCTTTATAATAATTAGTATAGATTATCTTCCGCTTCCCGTGGGACTATCCGTTTTTCCGAGATAAAAAATACCGCAAAACCTTGCTCAAGAATCACTCTATCTATTGATGAAAACCGCATGAAAATATGTGCAGTAGTTTTTGAGCGAAGCCTTTATTGCGCATCCCGAGGGATCTGTCGATTTTTTCGGGATAAAAAGTAGCCTATGTTACTCGGGGATAATGTAGCTTTTCATAGGTGAAAGAATTTTTGAAATCGGTCCAGTAGTTTCGGAGCCTATTCATTACAAACAAACAAACAAACAAATCTTTCCTCTTTAATAATATTAGTATAGATTAGTATAGACTAGCGAGCGCGTAAAAGGTTTTTGGCGTAAACACAATATAGATCAATCAATATCGTTATGGTTTGTACTGTTATTAATAGAATGCTTTTCTAAAAACATGCCTATTCGTTGTTACACTTTTTCAGATAACGAACTCTGTGAAGAAAGCAGCCGCTGCAATTTCGGAATTACACGTCGAACATCACGAAGATTTAGTGGTCCCGTTCAGGGTCCCGTAGCTCGCGGGCCCGCAGTGACCCACAAGGGACCGATGGTTCTATCACACTCAACGTACAGTCGAATCCTGAAGTATGTATCAAAAGCTATTTCACGAAGTGATTTTATGATTTTGTATCAAGGTTGAATTGATGCAAAACTCGAGTGTTTATGAAACTCAACGCATACACTGTCATTGCAACTCGTGTTTAATTTTAATTGCCTTATCTATATTGCAATATTTTTGTTCCATTGGCGAGCTGGTATCACCATGATTAAAGCTTATAAAAAAATCTTCACAATAAAAAAACTGTTTGATTATCCTTTTGATACCAAACTTATCCTTTGTCTATAAGTATATAGTATTCTTAGTACTATAAGATAGTTTTAATTTCAAGGAGAATAAGAGCTTTTACACAGAAAATCTGTCGTAGCATTATTTCTGAAAACTTTTTTACATGTTTTATGTATGTTTCCTTTTTGTATACATATCTATAGCCCTTTATATTTCAATTGTAAGCATATCGTATTTGAACAATACAAACCCTACCAAAATATTTCCAAGTGGAAATAAGACCTAAAATGGAAATGTGTTTATATAGATTATGTAATGTCAATGACATTGTAAATTGGACGGGTAAATATGGTAACATATTTAAAATGGTCCACCGAATCATACCCTAACTCGACTGTACTGTTAATCCAAATATATATCTAATTGCCAAGGTTTTTCGACTGATTATTGCTTGGCGTTGTATATAAATGGCGTTACCACACGCACTTAACTACAAACCCCTGTTAGTTTTAAGGTGTTTTGTTATTATCCTTACATTGTATTCACCGAGTTGATTAATTGTATTTTAGGTGTATGTTATAAAATATAAGCATGATATATATTATGTTTTTGTGCTATATATTATGTGCAAATCATGCAAAAATTAAAAGGTCATCGCCATTAAAATCGACATATAAAAATACAACACCTTAAGGATTTTTCTCAGCCTACCTACATGCCAGTAAGACGTCTACAACCCAATTTATAATAGAACGGGGGACCTTACAGCGTACATATATGCTCTAATAAAGATTTCGGCACGACAGACAAGACGGCACCTTGTTCAAAACTTTTCATATGACCGCACTAATGTCATATGTAATAAGTCCTGTTTTCGTTGTCCAAAAATGATGTGAATTATCTATATACTTTGCAAATTAAAAAAATAGGCGCCATTTGGTGAATTCTGAGCTACAAGGCGACTTTACTGATATGCGCTACATTTCTGGACTATAAGTATTTGAAAATATTGTATATTGACGACTTTTTAATACTGGTACCGAGCAAATGATCGGTTCGGCCTTTAGTGCTAAGCGAGCACCTCTGGTCTCTTTTAATAGCAATAGTATCATTCATTCGCTCAGATTTAGAATATTTAATAAAATTATCTAAGAGGAATTTGAAATACATGAATCTTAACTAGAGTAGGCATTTTGAAAGTTGCAATTTATTAGTCATAGTATAAAGTTAAAATTCTTTGTTTCCAATTGTAACAATTCAAATGTTTCCAATTGGTCCAATTCAAATGTTTCCAATTGGTCCAATTCAAATGTTTCCAATTGGTCCAATTCAAATGTTTCCAATTGGTCCAATTCAAATGTTTCCAATTGTTATTGACAATGCAGTTTTGACTCCACTACACTTTGACTTGTAATTCTAATTTATTAAATGAAATGTTATTTAGATGAATAACTTTTATTGCCAGTAATATTAAAATAAATTGACAACGTAATTCATTGTTTATCTTTTAGGGGGTTTGGTATTGTTATTTTCCGCCGTAACTGTTGCCAATAAGAGGGTCTCTTATTGGCAACAGTTACCCTAAATAACGCAAGGTCGCTTTTATAATTAGTTTGCTCCAAATAAGAGTAAAATTACTAAATATGGCAATTTATTGTCGCTTAGAAAATAAAATAGTGCTGTAATCCAACACAACAGGCAATGAGTCCTATACTACCTTTCGCAGATATCTTTTTCTTTTCATGATGTGGAGCCATTCTCTTTCTAAGCTCTACCTTTAACTAAACTGTCGTTTTAATACGGCATTAAAACTAACGATAAATTATAAACAATGACAAACATTATTGATGGATCATGAAGCCCATGGCTTGACCCATGGTACCATTGCCTTACGATCTTGCTATCTGGCCACAATAGGCTTGTTGCCTAAATTTCAGTAGTTAGATACTAATATACCTTGATGCCTATTCTATACAAAATAATTATTATTTTTGAAAAAAAATGCTTATTTATAAGAATAATTTTGCATTTTATTAAATATTTGACATTAGTCATCAAAACGCTCATGACTGTCATGGCGTCTTGAATGACGTCACGCCGTGCAAAACACAGCTGTTTTAGTATCGAATATTCGGTATGGTGAAGTTATTTTAATAAAAAATGGATTCATCGTATTACAAGTACTGCATAGTGCCCCAGTGTACAAGCACAAGTATAAAAACACAAAAATATATTTATATACGTGCCAACAATCAGCAGATACGTAAAAAGTGGCTAACACTCGCGAGAAGGAATGATGCCCATTCTTTTTCGCACTTCCACAAGACACTTGGGAATGACATTTTGACTTTGACGTTTCGCACGGCGTGACGTAACACTTTTTAATTGGTGTTTGCTGTCACGTGACTTATGGCTTATTTTGTGCAATTTTATTTTATAAAAATATAAATAATCAAAAGTTATTATTTTATGAAACTTTGTTTTTTCATAATTAAATGATCATCTTAATAGTTATGCAACCTAATGCATCAGATTTGTTCATAGTGGATACAAGCCTATTTGCTATATGCCAAACACCATACTGAAAACATTGTCAAATATTGTGTATAGTCACTTTTTAAAACTTTTAAAGTCAATATTATTAATTTCATTTGACCTCTCGCCTGACAACTTAAGCTTCACAACCCTCATAAATGCTTCGAATAAATATATTACCTTTTTAATTTTAGGGCGATTTAAGCTTGGACTTGGTTATTTCGTATAATTGAAAATAATAGTTGACATATTGAAATTGACAAAGAATATTTCGCATGTCGCAAATTTTGTATCTGACTAAACGTATTAACATATATAATTCTGTTATCGATGAGCTGAATCAGTCCATGGGCCCTATTTAACCATCTTTTAAACAAGATGACGGTCGGTGATAAAGTTGACATGAGTTATCAAAAGGCAGCTATCAGATACATATAACAGAACTAATATTAACCAATTCAATGACGATACTAAAATTTGTTTATATTTTCTCTTCAGAATTACCATTGTTGACTTTCAAAAACAATTGCGACCGTTTTCTGACTAACTATAATATATTTGGAATTTGACTTTAATTATAACTACAGTTTTTAAGATAAAAAGAAATTATTATGATGGCGAAATTGAATTATTTGAGTATATACTGTCACATTTGTGCTTTTTATTTACATCCATTTTGGTGATACCTAACTGACAGAAACCTACCCGGTCTACCGAAATTTTCGCTAACCCCAAAGTAATATCAAAATAAAGGTAAAAATCATCACGAGATAAAGTTGTTAAAGTCATCTGACTATATCAATAGTACATCACTGAAAATCCTTTTAATATAGCGTGTCTGGCAAGCTTGTGAATGGTCCGATAAGGTGTTATCTCTGGGCTCGAAATTATCAAGTGGATATCGGATATTTATCTGATAAGAGTTAATATCGGATACTAATATTAATGTTAAGTGTCAATAATTACCTATTACTTTTTCGCGATTGCACTGCATGAAATTTGGCCTAAAGCTACAGTTAAAAATATGCGTCTCTTTATTTATCATATTAATGTTATGGTGTTTATCAAATTGCTTGTCAAGCTATGTATTATTTGCCATAATTTGCGCGTAGTTGGGACGCACTTTATGTCGCAGTTTCGTAGCCTAAGGAATTTAAGCGTTACAGATTTGTTGTGTAGCACATTATCTCGTCCGTAGCATATCTGTATTGCCATATACTGTGCTACATTACAGCATGATCATGATAGCTATTCTACTATGTAGCACTAGTGCCACTTGTAGCATATGCATGTAGCGTGTATACGCTACGTTGCAGATTCGTTGCATAATATGCTACAAACGATACCGCACGGGTTTCTAGTCTTAACTTGGGTTCAATAGATTGTACTCAGTTAAAATGACGCCATGCTAACACAATAATATAATATTTCATAATTATGTTACGTCAAATTTAGGTTTATTTTATATAAACTTACAACGTTGACTGATTAATTTATGTGCGATTGTATAAAATAAAAATAAATTTAATCCATTATTAATAATTACTAATCTCGGGAATGCTATTATTTTAATTTAGTTTTTCTTCATTATTGTATGTGATTTATGTACTCAGGAATGTGTATTTTTTTACCTGATTGTATACGTAGGCAGTTTTGATTTTATATGCTTAATATTAGTCAAGTTGTCGGAGCTAATGTATAAGACTTGACTAAGCTTCCGATTCATAATATCTTATCTCAAATGTAACCGACTTTCTAATCTAACCATAAAAACAAAACTGAATAAATATACAAGGCTAAAAAAACCTATATTTCAGTAATATTATGGTATTATTATTATTTAAGCAATATGGTCTGTATGAAGCTTGTTTTATCATTCATTTTAGATTGCAATGTCGAATACAAGTATTTTTTTAATGTTGTTCAAGTAATCTTCATCGTCTTAAATGAATTCGATCATACTTTTGTCATTTAAAAGTAGTTTATATCATTTTCGTTAGTAAAAAATAAATCAATATGTATAATCCTGTACAGATAAAATAAGAATTTCGGTTTGATATGTCTAATAATCATATGGTAATAAAAGTGAGAATTGTGAATGCGACTGACAGTTATATTATATGTAAATGTATATATTATTATTGTAAATTTGTATAATGTCAAAATTTATAAAAAATATATGTCAATACTGAAATTTGTTTGTATTTGAAAATCACTGAAGGTGTATTGAAAATTGCTAAAATAAAAAAAAAATGCATTTGTAATTGTTATTTCTTCTTAACTCTACCGAACGGAGTCAAATGATAGAAATGTTAAATTTCTTGAGTTTAAAAAACACATACAAAATTATGATACCGGTCTCGTATGTTTCAATTCTAAATATAAACTTTGTAATTATCTAATTTCAAACAGATAATGTAAAGTTGAGAGCAGTGGGGGCAGACTTATAAGCCCCAATAGCGAAGTGGTTAAGAGATAGACTGCATAGTTTTTTTTATTACTTACATATAACGTATAATTACACTCGTGTTTTATAAATATACGAGAAAAGAATTCTAATATGCTTAAATCATTTTGATCGATATGATGATTCTACTACGTAGCACAAGTCTGAGTTGTAGCATAATATGCTACAACTGAGACTGATGAAAACTGAGTAACAGACTGTTTTAACTCGATGCCCCTTATTACTTCACAATTGGGTATAGAATGATTTCGTATATAGGTTTACAGAAAATAACAGTTTGAGTGTATCCACAATCTATGTAACCAATTTTGACTTTAATTTCGACTGATCTTCGTTGCGAATTACAAATTAAACATTTTTAAAATTTGCTGAAAAAAAAATGGCGTCGTATTTAATCCTGAGCAGTAATAGTAGCGATTTGGAGTTCAACAGTTTTGCTGAATTGTCTGGCGTAAAAACGCATTATATTTGAAAAGGGCGCGGTGTCGAGATTCCGCTTTGCATGTTACACATTTTTAACAGTACACAAGAGCATTAGTGAATGAAACATCATACAGAATGTATGGGACGGAAAGATATAGCGTTGTTAGCGAAACTGCACCATAGCATTCTGCAATATAACGTTAATTACTTACCTATTATTATTTTAGTGCGCCAACATTCATTCTGAACGAGACTAACTTCACTGTGCTGCCGAACGGCGACAACTTCACTCTGGTCAGACTCGTGATTTTTGGTCGAAACGGGCCAACCACCTTCAAGTTAATTGCGGCGTATCGATATTCGATCGCGTATATTTTAACTGTTTAAGTGCTTTTTTCTCGCACTGGGAACACCCTGGGGAGCAAACACTTTCCAATTAAGGGTAGACGACAATTTTTTAAATTCTATATTTAATAAGAGTACTCTTTTAAGTGAGAAATATTGTAGAACCAACAGTACACCTGCGCCTATTACTTTTGAAGATACGACATGTTTGCGGCGCTGTCGCGGTTCGCTCAAAAACGCTCCAATCGTGACGTCAAAGTAAACTCGCCTAATTTGTATGAGCGTATAAACAAATTTTAAAATAACATTGTTATTTGTACGTTTATAGGTATACTTTCTATATAAAAAAAATGTTACATTTAATGTGAGAATGCTAGAAATGTGTTCGTTTCATTAGAATTACGTAAATAATAATTGCTCATTATTTAGAAATCTAAAACCAATATAAATGAATAATTAAACTAAAATTTCTATATTGACATACTTTCATTAGATATAAATTGCTCAAATCAGATAATTATAGTATAACAACTGCCATAATCAGTTGTAGTCGTCTACTCAATTCCTGGGCCTACAATCAATGGATATTCTCCATACCCGATACTGGCGCTGACTTCACTATACGCTGCTGCTTTCCGCCGACGATCTCTAGGAGAGTGCGATATTTAGTAAGCCGGAATAGTCTACAATTGAAACCTAGACAACTTACCCTCTTAGTATAATATTATTTATTTAATATATTTTTTTTTACTTGTGTATTAGTTATAATCCTTTTTAAATTAATATGAGATCACGCACTGGCTATACAACGGTTATTTCAATTTGAACGGCATAGTTTCGACGCGTTAGTGCCAAACTATTCCTTGATGTAAATTCATCCATGGATGTAACATATGTATGTCTATGATAAAACTTATCTCTATGGATTTAAAATTGTAGTAGTTGAAAGTTTATATTGTCTATGCCATAGAACGATTATAGTGTCTGTCAATAAGAACTGACTTACATCACGACTAGACAATAAGCTTATTTTTATTATTTTTTGTGAACATTATTACTAGAAAGATGTCTGTCTTTGATGGTGAAATAGAGTTTCAGTCTGTCTACATGGTCGACTTCCAGAAGAAAAATAAACCGTGAGATTTTAATCACTAATTATTAATTAGTTACATACCCCTTACAGTAGGAAATATGAACTCCAATGAAACGACAAAGAATATTGAACAATACTTCAAAACGTTTTTATGATGACAAACCAAACATTCGGAAGGCCGGGGTGCTGTCGTGTACCAATAACTTTTAAAATGTCGTATGTACATTTTATCATTTATCTAACGCTCCTACGGTGAAGAAAAACATTGTAAGACAATCTGCAGAAATAATAAATGACTAAGGCCCTAATCCCTCTAACATACGAGCGTTTTTATATTCGCGGAATGGGGGATGTAGGGTGGAAATAAAAAACCAAATAATTTTTTCCTTTTCAATATATTCACCTGCAAGATACATTTTCAGATCTTTTAATTAATTTATTTATACCTTCATAAATAAAATGTATTGTTTTTATCTTCAAAATACACCAAAACTGCCTCCTTGACTTCATCATCGGTGGTAAATTTCTGACCCCCCAGCTCCTTTTTCCATTTTGGGAACAGGTCACTAGTGGCCAGGTCTGGACTGTAGGGTGAGTAATCCAAAATATTGAAGCCCACCTTATGCAGGACAGCCAATGCAATGCATGCGGCTCTTGTGGATGGGCTCGTTGTCGTGCAAAAGCACGTCCTCTGGCCCTCTGCTCATTTTTCCCCGTCTTTTCTCTTTAATAACATCTTTTAATCGCTCTTATATTGAAGCGTAGTATTCTCCGCTTATAGAAACATCCTTATCTTTATAATCGCTTAATAATATTCTTTGAGAGTCCCAAAAGACCGTTGTCAGGAGTTTCCCAGCTGACTGTGACACCATAAACTTTATGGAAGGTATTGTGCCCTTTTGAGTGCCTGAGGTGCGATTGCCAGCAATTACATGACCTGATGACCTCTAGAAGATACCCATAGATTTAAAGGTAATAATTTATCGTAACAATATAAAACATGCAATTTCGATCACGCGTCAAAGGATTAACGATCACATTCAACGAACGTTAAATATTCCTAAAATTAATGCTTTAACATTGAACGAATGTTTATTAATACATTAGCGATTGACAAAGTTAATTATTTGTAAACGGCTATGGTAAATAAAGCAGCAACGTAACTGCACTGTGAGTTTTTGATAAAAACTCAGCTCTAACTTTAGGGCTGGTAAACACTTTATGCATCTGTTGAGGAACCCCAATTAGATGATAGTAACTCTTTACTTATAAAACTTTCAACTGATATAGCTATTATTGCTGTATATCGCTCCCCATCATACAAAAATGCTGAAAAATTTTTATTGTCTTTGGACTCTTTTTTGCCTTCATTACAAACATTTAAATCTGTAGCTCTGATTGGTGACCTGAATATAAACATTACTCCTGATAATCATGATGGAAACTCAGATAGATACCTGCATTTATTAGCTTCACATGCCATGCTTCCAGGACATCAATTACCTACACGTAATCTTACCTGCTTGGATCACGTGATCTTAAGGACTAATAAACCTGCTGTTACCGTAGTGTTGGATTCTCTGTTTACTGATCACGCTCCTGTATTATTCTATAGTGACTACAAATGTAGCACATTTAATAGGAGACAAAATCGCACAATGAGACATGTTGACGTATTGTCTTGTGTCAGAGATCTGGAAAAGGCTGATTTCTCGTCGGTCGTACTGGCAACTGACGCTGAGAATGCAGCAAAAAACTTAGTCGATATTGTGTCACAGTCGGTTAAATCTAATACACGTGTCACTTCCCTTACAAGCAGTAAACGCATTCTCAAACCTTGGATTACGCCAGGCTTGCTCAGGTGTATTAGACATAGAGATAAACTATTTCGTAAGTCTAGACTAAACCCGACCAACGATGTTATTAATATTTCCTATAAAAGGTATAAACATTTTTGTAACAATTTGCTAAAAAATATTAAACGAACATATGAGAGAGCGCAATTTGAATTAAACAAAAACAATATAAAGGGTACTTGGAATACGATAAAAAATGTATCTAACCTTAAGAGAAAAACGACACCAAACGTACTCATTTCGTTATCAGATGATCCAGTTGCTTCTGTTAATATTGTAAATGACTTCTTTACAAAAGTGAGTGATAGATTGGCTATGGATAATTTGACCTCAGCTGCTAATCAAACTCCTTTCTTGTCGGGGTGTACGTCTAACCCATCCACTCGACAATCCATGGCTTTATTGAATACAGATGAGGAAGAGATAAATACACTGATTATGAATCTTAAACTAAGTACAGCGAGTGGTTGGGATGGTATTCCTGCTTCTCTCATAAAGGCCGCCAGGCATGTCTTGGTACCAATATTAAATATTGTTTTTAATCTTTGCCTATCAACTGGGATATTTCCAGGTGTTTTTAAAAAATCGCTCGTTCACCCCATCTATAAAGGCGGAGACAGAGACTGTATCTCTAACTATAGACCAATATCTGTGTTGTCTATATTCTCCAAAATATTAGAGAAAATTCTTAATAAAAGGTTGGTTGGATTCCTGAATTCTGAAAACATTATTTCTTCAAGACAGTTTGGGTTTAGAACTGGAAAATCAACCGAAGATGCGGTTCTTGAAGTTACAGGCTCTGTAGTTAAAAACTTAAACAAAAGATTGAAATCACTATGTATCTTTCTCGATATCTCAAAAGCTTTTGATACTGTTTCTGTCCCAATACTTTTGAGTAAACTAGAACATGTGGGAATTCGAGGTTTCGTTCATGATATTTTTGTCAGTTATTTAAATGACAGATATCAATCGGTCACCATTGATGGTGTAGTAAGTGAGGAAAAAATGGTCACCTCTGGTGTGCCGCAGGGTAGTGTACTCGGGCCTACCCTGTTTTTAATTTATGTTAATGGACTGACTCAGTTGTCCTTACCCAACTGCAAAATTGTGACATATGCGGATGATACAGCAGTTCTTATTCATGGCCAGACTTGGGAGGAAGCCCGTATATTCGCTGAGAATGCCTTGAATACGATTACAGCATGGTTATCAAAGAATATGCTACATCTTAATCTTAAAAAAACCGGTTTTGTCACCTTTGCCCCTAGATTACAATCACAACCAGACAAATTATTTAAAATATTTGTACATAAGAGCCATTGTCTAATTTTCGGTCGTCCTCAGTATGTTGTATGTGATTGTAATACAATAATTCGGTTGAATCATGTGAGGTACTTGGGTGTAATTATAGACAGTGTCATGTCTTGGCAAGAGCATATTAAATCTCTTACAGCCCGAATTAGGAAACTTATTTTCGTTTTCCGGAAACTGAGAGGTAATGCCGATAAGGACACACTCAAGATAGCCTACTTCTCCTTGGCTCGATCAGTATTGTCCTATTGTATTTCTGTCTGGGGTTCGGCAAGAAAGACATATCTTATGCAGTTGGAACGAGCTCAACGCGCAGTATTAACGGTGATGGCGTTCAAGCCAATACGGTATCCAACTCACCAACTTTATGCCCTGTGGAAGGTTCTTTCCATTCGCAAATTATTTGTTTTTAATGTTATTTTACGCAAGCACTCGTCTTGTGGATATGATGTAGGATTAGCTTCAAATATAAGATTGGCAAACAGAATATTTGTAATTGATAAATGCAATACAGAATTAGTCAAACGTCATTATGTATATCTAAGCTCATCATTATATAATAAAATTAATCCCAAATTACATATATATAAATTGTCCCTCAATGACTGTAAACATGCACTGAAGAAATGGCTACTCGATCTGGATTATGATGATGTTGAGTCCCTTATTAAATAAATAAATTAAACATATAAACATACACACACACACACACACACCCACATACACACACACCCACACACACACACACATACACACACACACACAACACATAATAAACTTAAAATTTATTAGTTTATATAAGTTTTCTTGTTAAGAGGTTGTTCGAGGTGGGCGTTAATGACTGCGACACAGTCTGACTAAAGCAGTTATTACCGTTTTATATCAGTTTGTGAACTTTATAATTATTATTAATAAATTATTATTATTATTATTATTATTATATATTTGTATTGGAAAACCTACAGGAAAAATAAACAAATAAACAAAAACAAATTTATTCTGCTTTTTCCTTCTGGAAAGGAGAGGCTGAGATCCTCATGTATTCCACCGCAACTAAGCGCCACGGCGATTATGTCGGACTTCAGACCGATCGAGGCGGCTCCAACGGAATTACTTATTAAACTCAGCCTGGGTCTTGGCCATAAAGGCTCTATGACTTGTATCGAAAATAATGATTCCAAGTCGAACCGACAGTAAGACTTTGAACACTTCAAAAGTAGTGATAGATTATTACACTAACTATTCAAAGTACGGTTATATCTCGTGTTATCCACCTGGAATTAGGTGTAATCAGCAACAGTTGGTTAAAACTACACGTGTTCTTAGCGGTATGAATATAACACTTATTAAATTGATGTAAACTTCTTGAAGTCTTCACAATCTAAGAAGTCCGTTTAATTAAGTGGCATTCCAATAGTTTAAATGTCAAAATTTAATAGTTTTGGTGATGACATATGTCAAAACTGACTGACAGCTTCATAGATTGCGAAGACTTGATCTTATCTTTTTTTATGACCGTGAAGTTTACCTTTCAAGCTTTCATTATATTTCCAATCATTAGCAAAAGCCCTCGTCGGAAAGCGGTTGATGACAATTGTCTGATCGTGGGGCTCAGCCGAGACACTCTCAAGGCTACGGAAGCCCCTCGCCGCTGCCCCGACGTGCTGTGTCCCAATCACCAAGAGTACTATAAGGCTGCTGTGAAGAGGGTATCATATCTTATTTAGAATGTTCCTTCTCGATTAACCATCTGTAATAGGAGAGTGTGTACCATAGCTATTTATATGATATTAGCATTATGCCCAGTTGTGGGAGTCTGGACTGAAATAATAATGATGATAAGATTCTATATTGGCTGCGTTCCGATTTGCGCTCTGTTAACTGTACTGTTGACCCTGTGAGCATCTACAGCCATTTCGTTTTGGTTATCGGGCTGACATGGATTTTCTTCTAATAGTTTAATTTCATTAAATAATGTGTAATACTTTTTTTTATATAAAAATAGAACAGATTAATCTGTTTTGTTTAGGATGATAGTTTTGACAGTTGTCATCTTCATATTTTATCTGTTAATGTGACATCTATAATAAGAGCCGCAATCACTTTAAATGCAGGATTGTTCCAGAGTTCTAAAGTTATAATAACTTTGTCCATTTTTAACCACTAACTTCCTGATTCCAGTTCCAAGAAGATTATCCGAAACTAGTTAAGAAATACATGTCGGAGGACATAGACCCTACGCCCATCGAAAACGAAATTCAAGACCTGAAGAGGACCGAGTACTTGTGCAAGTATTGTTCTAGAGGTATGAACATGGTTTTATTGATCACACTCCAACCATATTATTTTAACAGGCAATAAAGAAAATAATCTAAAAGTTCTAATAAAAGTTCTAATTTAATCACATTATCAAGTCGCAAGTGCTTGATGAGGATTGTCTTGACAAATGTTATTAGAGTAGGCCATGAGCCTTCAGCTCTCTCCCTGGGGACGTATAATGACTGTCAATGATAATGTCAACAATTTGCCGAAAATGGGGCGAATTCTCCATGATTAAAACATATATAGTTTTTTAAAATTCAATTGCATAGAGTTTGTTTATAATTTAAAAAAACCTGTGTGTGGTATAAAATGTATTATCAGCGATTGCTGACATTGATTGACACAGAGTACATCCTGTTTTCTCTTTGAATTGCCAGAATTAATTGATGGCGTCCCTTATTATGTGATATACAAAAGCGCACAAGTGCAAAATAAAGCACAAGAATGCTGACAGCATAATTTCGGACCGCATCTTGCTATGTCATTAACGTCACGATCTTGACCATTCCATTTTAGGCCGTTAAACTTTAATAAAAAAAAAGACCTTGACCATAGCAAACGTCAAACCAGTGGAACGTCTACGGACGAATATTTCTTTTTTGTAATAGGGTACTTCCCTCTATATTAGAAAAGATCTAAAAGCATATAACTATGATAGCTTATGCATTAAATAGTCGGAACCATCATGTTTAAGTACATAAAATATACAAAAATTATATAAAAATTAGTTTCAAAGTATTTACTTTTTTAATCTATACGTAAAACTAGAGCGAAACATAGGCCGCCATGTCGTGACGTCATAAGGTACTGTAAACTTATGCGTGTCAATGTCATTATGAATCATATAGTACGTATAAAGCCGCAAAACAATAAAAAAAGAAGTTTGTAGCTTGCTTTTTTAATGTAAGAGAACGTTATAAATACGTAAATTAAATTGAAATCGCATGTGAATCACACTATGGAAAGCAGTTTTGTAAAAGGAGATAGTACGAATTTACTAAAAATAAATGCATTAATGGTCGGAAAATTATTTGCTGCAAATCCCGACTTTTGTTCTGCCGAGTTACGGAGTATGTTGTTATATAACATCGATGTCAGTATTACTCTTTTATTAGTTGTTTATATATAAAAGATAATAACTCATTTTTAAATTATGAATATAATAATACATAGCATCAAACATAGAGCTTTGTTTATTATTTACATGCCGTATTGACGTCATCGCTACAGAGTAACAACTCGTGCGGCGCCTTCGTCTAATTACGCGCGAAATTTGAAAATATCAAATTTTAATGCAATTTTTATAGTGCTTAACGAGCGTATAAAATTTTTATATTTTTAGTATATGGTTTACTGACACGCAAGGATCAAATTAAGATTCTTTTCAAAAAAGAGATTAATTCCCTATTATAGTAGACAATATACTGTACGCGCGGTACTGGACAGTACTTGGACATTGCCACATTACTTTATCTTCCTAAAATAAAAGGAGCCTATGTTACTCCTAATTACACCAGCTACCTCCCAATAGTCGCGTCTAAATCGGTTCAGCCATTTCAGACATTAGCCGGAACAAACAAACAGACGGGCAGACGACACCACCAATTTTATTTATATGTTCAGATGTACAGATTAGTTATACAGTCCGTATAATTATTAAACACTGACTTTGCATCTCATTTTACTGGGAGTCCTTAAAAGTCCGACGTCAGCATAATATGCTACGGCTGGAGGACTAATGTTAATTTCAACCGTTTTATATCGCACTATTTCAGGAAAAAGGAAGTAAGTGATTTTCACCTACTTTTCAGGAGCTTAAAAAAACTGTCCTATATCTTTTATTATGAGGTCTAGAAAAAAGTTTCAAAGAGATAATCGCAGGTCATAATTGCCTTCAACTACACGTGTTATTTAATTTCATTATAATCTAGAGTTGTAAGTATAATCACGTTGTTATTTAACGGAAAATCCTTTTTTGTACATAGAGTAATTAGAATTACACAGTAGTCCTAGATTGTAAAATCCAGGAACAAGTAATTATATACATATGAGTTATAGATTTCCTTTAAATCTTCTTTTAAAATTTACGTAGGTATACATAATTATAACTTTATCAGCGGGATAATTCTAAAACGAATAAATGTAAATATGCATACCCCCATTTTATGCTGGAATTTTTTGTTTTTTAAAGTCGCAAGTTTTGTTTTTATGCATTTATTCCTTCATTTTTGTAAATAGCTTCACGAGATTTTGACAGAAGGTGTAAACCATGATGCTCGCTTTATTTACGTAATAAAACATTTTCGACGCAAGTTTAGTTACGACTTTTTTACACGGGTAGTGCGATATAGCAAAGTCGGTAACGTCCCAGGTTGCTTGTAATACCAGTAGATAATGTGGTACTCACAGAGCTCCCCTTCATGTCCGTGAACCTGTCGCGCCGCGCACGCGCGCTGCAAACCCTGCGGCTGCCCGATGACGTATACATCCCGGACACGAGCCAGCGTAACGGTTACCGTCCCCCGGCCCCGGAGAAATTCGTCCGCCCCGCCACGATATCCATGAAGCCCAAGTTGGACGATTCGCTGCAGAGTAAGTTGTTTGAGGACGCTGCGTAGAGTAGAAGGTGGTGATTAAAAGCTTCTAGTTAATTCTGGAGATCAAGTGACAGTTAAGTGCAAGTGTCTAAAAGTGACAAAAAATATTGCGTTGTAATTATAATAATAATATATAGGACAAAGCCAGTAAGTACCTTGACTTGGCATACGAGGTAACCGCCATGTGGGATGTTGATTCGACAATCATTGCTCCGATAGTTGTGTCTGCGAATGGCTTGATAGCAAAGAGTCTCCGATCAACGTCTTAAGAGGGTCTCGCTTGATGGATGGATCAAGGGCCGGATACAAAAAGCAGTGATTCTCGACACGGCACGTATTGTCCTGAGATTTCTCTGTCTGCAGCCCTAACCATCGGCATCGGTTTGTTTGGGCCTTGCATCGCTACCGGCGGCATACCGCTTGTGGCGAGCTGTCGGTGAGTTGCGTTACCGAGGGTACCGATGTGCTTCAGGGGGGCGTGTGCCACCCGCCTCTGTCTTGCCTTAACCAGCTGAACGGAGTGGAGTCGCAAGAGCAAATGCTCGAAGGGTGTGGTAGTGTAATGTCATAACGCCGACGGCGTCTCGATCGCTTTTGCAGACACACCTCTCTACACCCTCGGCCGTTCACACCAATGTTGCTCTCTTCGCACCAATATTGGTCTGCTTTTTTGGGGGGCCCATTTAGTGACCGGCGAGTCACCTGCCATATTTAAATCAATTAGGCTTTGAGAAGGCAGGTGACCGAAGTCTCTTCCATAGCCCGGTTTTCATTACCATATATATATATATATATATGTATATGTATTGTTTTCATATTCGCAGAACTAGAAAGAGAGAATGTGCACGTAAATGTTGCAATAACAATTGATTTGGTTATAATTAGGGAGCTCCACCAGTGTGAGCTGCCATGCCTTTACATTCGTTTGCAAATGATATCGACAGCGTACATTTTTGTATGAAAACTTTGTGCAGCGCCCTCTAGCGTGTCTGTACTATTCTACTAGTTAGCACTTAATTGTATATTCTTTCATATTAAACTGATACGAAGTCTGTAGTTGTAAACTCTAGTTGTTACGCACCCCAAATGCCGATAGTAAGACAGTTTTTTGTAAATCTGTTGGTTATTTTCTGCTTCCTAGAGAAACTCCGCAGCATTCTTCGCGTGAAGACTGGAGAGACGACATACGGGGTCAGCCACAGTCTCCTCGGCAAGGTGGTTCTGGACAAGAAACCCTTCGGTCCTCCCCGGGAGGAACCAGCATATGGACGCTGGAAGAATCCCTACTATTACACTTATTCGCTTTAGATATTTGATAAACGATTTTTAATCTGTTCTGCCTTTTTATTTCTTATACTTCAATGTCTTTGGAATTGGTTGTTTCATATAGAGAGACGACCTCCGCAGTTGAGAATTTGTACCATTATCATGGTTGTTATAATATATTTCTATAACATTTATTTATATGTGTAATACACCTATGTATGTCTATCCGTTACCCTTTTTATTTTATTTTTTTGTTCCCCTGAGAAAAAATGCATTAAATTGCATACCCCGGCTGTGGCGAGTCGGCGGTTATGTGGGGCTCTCCTCCTCAGAAGGGGGAGGCCTACCCACTAAAAACCTCAGGGATGGCCTTCCCTCCCCGGGGGGAGGCTACTACCTCCCCCGGTCTCCTCCACCGACGATGTCCCCCGGCCACGGAAGGAGCGTGGTCCATCCCGGGTCGCCGTAGCAGTCGCGACTTCCTCGGCCCGCCGGCGACCCGCGGCGGCGCCGCAGCTGTGCTACCGAGCCCGGCGCCGCCTTCTTCGAGCGGGATCGGCCATCTCCCGACCCGCATCACTGCTTCACAGAAGGAGGCCACAGCCCTCCAACCTCCCTCGTCCGCCAGCATTGCCGCAACCAATGCCGGTGGAGACAGATCCCGCCCGATCTCTGCGACCAAGCCTCGGCGCTCGGAGGCCCACGCGGGGCACTCCGCCAGCGTGTGCTGGGCCGAGTCGAGGTCGGATGCGCAGTGGTGACAATGTGTCGATCCCTCCCGTCCTATTCGACACAGATACTCACCGAAGCAGCCGTGCCCGGTGAGTATCTGAGTCAATCGGTAGGTGACCTCCTCCTTCCCCTGGAGCCAAGCTTCGAGGTGCGGTCTATCCGTTACCTTAGATCCCATAACACAAGCCTTATACCGGTTACTTTGGTCTAGGCTATATGGTGTAAGTGTAAGAAATATTTATTTATTTATATAAGTGACTAGTTTTCCGCCTGCGGTTTTACCCGCATTTTACCAGACTATCTGATGCCCGCGATTTCGTCTGCACAGACGGTAGATTTTTTCCTGTTGATACTTATCATATTTTGGACATGTAAGTAGGAAAAATCTACTATCTAGTAGCTAGTATCTTTATTAATTGTAGCCTATGTATGATTCTGATACACATGAGCGATCCGTCCGGCGAGTATGGTCTGCGAACGTATAAATACTGGGCTATTTTAGGTATATTTGGTCCGTCAAAATCAAAATTAAGTTTATTCAAATATGACTTTATAGAAAGCTGTTTTGAATCTTTTTTCCTACCACCCATTCAGACGTATTTTTTAGCTGATAAGAAGAACGGGCGCAAGAAACTTATCAGCTTTATGAAAAGTAATAACAACATTTACAATAAATTATGTCGTTATCATACAACGTACATATGTGTTTACAATTTACACGGGAAAACAAATATTTACACTTTGGAATGTAATGTCGTCAAATCAACAACAAGTATTGGCATCATTTAAATAATCATTGACTTTGTAATTGCCCTTACTCATTAGAGTCTTTTATACATGTATAAAAAGGTACTTCGGCTACAATATGAGGAATCTTGTTATAAAAGTACATTTGCCCATAAACGAACCTCTATTTGTAGCCTGTACGTTGGAACGGCAAGTTTATTTTTATTTTTTGTAATGGGATCTATGCCGCAAGTTGAATTGCTATCGAGGTTTTCTTTTTATGACTGGTAATATGGATAAGTTTAAAATAATATATCTCTTTGTTTCTTGGATTAGATTATTTTTAAAATTAGGTTATTTAATTTTAGTAAATTTATTTAATCATTGTTTGTAGATTATCAATTATTATTTATTAGATATAATATTTGTATTTAATTTAATGTATGTTTGACAACTACTGTTAATATAAATTAAAAGTAGTTAGACATCAAATTGCTATTAAAAATACATACATACATATATGTCACGCCTTGTTCCCAATGGGGTAGGCAGAGACCACCTCTCTCCACTTGCTACGATCCTGGCACACTTCTCTTGCTTCCTCCACTTTCATGAGCGTCTAAAAATACCAGCACGCTGTTTTGTTGTTCATGTGTTCATTATGTTCAACTTAAACAACAAAAACAGCTTTTATTGCGTATTGAACACAGGCGGTCTCTAGGTCAATATGTATAGTCTTGGGACCCGTGTGTATGTCAATAAAATCTATGGTATCCGTAAAAGGCAAACGTCACTGTCCATGTCACAAGAACTTTCTCTGTGTCACTCAAAACCAACAAAATTTCAATGCACTGGACATTCGTGTATGGACTTTTACAACCTAAATTCTCTGTAACAATGTAAGCAAGACAAAATCAAGAAAGCAACCAATAGTTAAACCATAAGAGCATCATGGATCATTACCTGACTACCTATAGAAAGGACTACCTCTGGCCCAACTTACCCAAGGCCGGTGGCGGTGGCGGTGGCGGTGGCTTGGCTGAGTGAGTAGAACTGCATTCTCTTAATCATCAGCGTTCATATGATGAGGTGAACATGTTACATGTTACTTTCACCGTGGGAGAGCCATGCTTCGGCACGAATTGGGCCGGCTCGACCGGAGTGATACCACGTCCTCACAGAAAACCGGCGTAAAATAGCGTTTGCGCTGTGTTTCGCCGAGTGAGTGATGGTACCGGAGTCCCTTATTCCCTTTTAAAAGGCCGGCAACGCATCTGTGACTCCTCTGGTGTTGCGGGTGTCCATGGGCAACGGTTATCGCTTACCATCAGGTGATCCGTTTGCTCGTTTGCTGCCCTATCCCATAAAAAAACTATAGTGTTTTAATTATAACTATATAGAACTGAATAGGGCATATCCAAAGATATGAAGGTTGATGATACCGGAGAGGACTATACCAGAATCTTCTGCTCGTGTACCTCTGTCTTAACTATGTCTGCCACAAAATATCAGACCGCAGTGCTGTATTCCAGTGTCAAGGGTAAGTTACATGTTGGCAACGGACAATTTGCTGCGAATCTCACAGGAGCCATATCAAAATCAAAATTTATAGAAAGCTCTTTTGAATCGTCCAATTTTTTTTTTTGATTCAGGACGTATTTTTTAGCTGATAAGAAGAATGAGCAAAAGAAACTTTTCAGCTTTATCAAAAGTAATAACAACATTTACAATAAATTATGTCTATCATACAATGTACATTGTGTTTACAATTTATACATTTGCCCATAAACGAACCTCTAGTTTTTTGTAGTCTGTACGTTGGAACGGCAAGTTTATTTTTATTTCTTGTGCTTAAATTAATAGTATTAATAGTAAAAACGCAACAGTTTGTATGAATGAATGTTTGTTGCTATTTCACGTGAAAACTACTGAATGGATTTTAATGAAACTTTACAAAAATATAGCTTATACATCACAATAATACATAGGCAGTAATTTATATAGATAGTGTGTAAATTGTCCAAAATATGATGATAAGAGTCAAGTAAATAGGAAATGGAATCTACCATCCGTGCAGTGCAGTGAAATCGTGGACTCTTATATCTTTTCGCCAGTATCTTTATAAATTATCACCTACTAGCTTTCTGCCCGCGGCGTCGCCCGCATGGATTTCGGGATTGGGTCTATAGAGGGTTAAGGGTCATAGCTTTTGCCCACGGCTATATACATATGCGCGGAAGTCGTTTATGGCGCGAAGGTTTTATCGCGCTTCCCGTGGGACTATCCGTTTTTCCGAATACCGCAAAACCTTACTCAAGAATCACTCTATCTATTGATGAAAACCGCATGAAAATCTGTGCAGTAGTTTTTGAGCGAAGCCTTTATTGCGCATCTCGTGGGATCTGTCGATTTTTCCGGGATAAAAAGTAGCCTATTATTTAAACCGGACTTTTATCTTTACGTTTGCAAAATTTCAAAGCAATTGGTTCAGTAGTTACGGCGTGAAAGCGGAACAAACAAACTTTCCGATTTATAATATTAATAAGGATAACCTATGTGTTATTATGATGTATGAAAAATATGAATATCACTCTCAAACCTACTGAATATGCATAAAAAATATCATAAAAATCAATCAAGCCCTTTCGGATGAGTTTGATAGATAACTAACATGGTGACACGAGAATTTTAGATGCAAGATGATTTGTATATAATCCATCGAAATTTATTAATTTTAATGAAATTTATGAATTTTACTATAAGTAAAAAAGCTAGGAAAACTACTGGAATCCCTCATTGCAATAGCATTTCAGGAATCGTGGTATGTCAGCGATTACCTCGACAAAATAATATAATCAAACATCGCTTGTTTAGAACTCAGAAACTTTCGGGGGAGGAGTTAGCATTCTATCAAGCATGCATGCAACACACAAGGCCTCCAGATTGTCGTTGTCCCCAGTACTCGGGGGCGGAGATGCCCCAGCTGCCTCCGGGGAAAGAAGGGGGTTGGACCAGAAACGAGGTAAGAGTAACTTCTGCTTTTACAACTTAGCACATTTTTTTTCCTCAGGAGAGGAAGGATGAGAATTCTTACAAGGAGCACGAATCATTCCCAGGATACCACCGCAACGGCAAGTGTCACGAAGGTTATGTCGAACTCCACGCCCAGCTAGAGCGGTCTGACCGCGTGACCTACCAACTAAACTGCCCACAATAGGCTTGTTGCCTAAATTTCAGTAGTTAGATACTAATATACCTTGATGCCTATTCTATACAAAATAATTATTATTTTTGAAAAAAAATGCTTATTTATAAGAATAATTTTGCATTTAATTAAATATTTGACATTAGTCACCAAAAACGCTCATGACTGTCATGGCGTCTTGAATGACGTCACGCCGTGCAAAACACAGCTGTTTTAGTATCGGAATATTCGGTATTGTGAAGTTATTTTAATAAAAAATGGATTCATCGTATTACAAGTACTGCATAGTGCCCCAGTGTACAAGCACAAGTATAAAAACACCAAAAAATTATTTATATACGTGCCAAACAATCAGCAGATACGTAAAAAGTGGCTAACACTCGCGAGAAGGAATGATGCCCATTCTATTTCGCACTTCCACAAGACACTTGGGAATGACATTTCGACTTTGACGTTTCGCACGGCGTGACGTAATACTTTTTAATTGGTGTTTGCTGTCACGTGACTTATGGCTTATTTTGTGCAATTTTATTTTATAAAAATATAATTAATCAAAAGTTATTATTTTATAAAACTTTGTTTTTTTCATAATTAAATGATCATCTTAATAGTTATACAACCTAATGCATCAGATTTGTTCATAGTGGATACAAGCCTATTGCTTGAGAAATTCAAAGTTCGTGTGTCCAGGAGGATTCCTCGAAATCCTATTACTCCATTTTGCCCTCCCCTACGCTATACAACTCTAGGTGGCAATTCCACAGTGTCAAGACTGAGTAAGGTCATAAACGAAGGACACTTTGACGTTTTTGCCGACTCATTTGCCAGGCTCAAAGCAGAATTATTGGTATCCTGATAAGCTCTTATTAGGTTGCTTATTATTATAATGATATTCCTCATCGTTTGTTCATTTTTAATTAGTCACAATACAATAGTGTACCATAACGTAGTGTATAAGTTTCATATAAGATCAAAATAGTTGTAAGTAGTAATTTAAACAATTAAAAAAAGAACTGAAACTCAAAATTTTTTTTTCATCAAACACATACGTGTGGGATATCTATGGACAGGTCTTCTAAAATGATATCGAGGTTTCGAGTAAAATATATTTTTTCTAAACCGAATAGTTTGCGTGACAGACGCTCCCCCCCCCCCCTCTAACTTCTAAAATAAGAAAATGAAAATCTAAAAAAATCTTATGATGTACATTACTGTATAAACTACCAACGAAAATTGTTTTGAATGAGGTCTAGTAAGTATTTTTTTTTAATACCTCGTAAATCGTAAACCGCTTCCTTTAAATCAAAATCAAAAATTAAAAATAATCTTTATTCAACATAGACCTTTATAGGTACTTATTGACGTCAACAAACAAAACAAAAAAAAAGCTTAAAAAGAAACAAAAAAACATTGTCCGTACGTACGAATAAGGAAAAAAATATTGACTCGACACCTGTTCGGAAATTGGGAGAGCTTTCTCGAGAAGAACAGGCAAGAAACTCTGAAGGTCTATTTTTTATCTCCTCTTTACAATGTTAATAATTATAATAATCCCTATAAATAAAAATGAATTGTTGTTCGTTAGTCTGCTTAAAACTCGAGAACGGCTGGGCCGATTGAGCTGATTTTGGTTTTAAAATGTTTGTCGTAGTCCAGGGTAGGTCTAAACGGTGAGCAAATAAGGAAAAATTGCGAGTAAGATAGAGTAAGACGACAATTTCATTTTCCCATATAAAAGTTGATCACTTACTTTCTGTCAAACATTTGACGGTATTTGTAGGTACTCTCAGTTCCACTCGAATTGAAGAACGCATTAAAACAAGACTTTTCAATCAACAACATAATATCAACTTTGCTTATAACATCGTGTATTTAAATTTCAAAATATAAAAATAATGTGTTGACATATTTGATGGGTGCCAACCTTACAGTGTTACTAACTCTCAAAAATATTTTTATTATATTGTTTTGTCATCTCATGTAAAAAGAACCGGTGTATACTATAATTCTTTAATATTCCTAAAAATCTAAAAGCAACAAATTTCAATAAAATTAAAAAGTATTGTGTCGTGTGTTTGTGACTTACTAAATATGCCTCCAATAATTAGGTGGTACGAAGTTCACCGGGTCAGCTAGTATAATATAAAAATACAATATAGTATAAGATACAATCATACCTAATACGATTACAGTCGTATGTATGTTTACATACACATATAAAAATAATACAATATTATAAATAATGTTTTTACCAAACATGGCTCTATGAATAGTGTTTAATTTCATAAATCAATGGTACGGAACCCTTTGTGCGTGAGTCCGACACGCACTTGGCCGGTTTTTATATAATATAAAATAGTCTAAAATAATCCAAAGATTATATAATGATATTGTAATATAAATTATTATTATCATTCTTAAACCAATAAATATTCAAAATTGATTAGTTAATTGAAATTATTGTTGACAATTACATATTTTATGTGTTTGTACTATTATTTATTTTACCCTTCGTGGGGTGTCCATTTTTGGACAAAGGCCTCCTCCATATTCTTCCAATGCTTTGTATAGGGAAATAAATAAGTAAGGCAGCATTTGTTTTATTTTCAACAGATCGAAGTGGAGTATTTTTTATAATATTAATAATATCTTTATTGCAAATTAACATTACAATTTGGTGCACATTTAATGCATCACTAGTTTTATACTTAACCAATATATGGGAATTTTATATATAACATAAATGAGAAGTAACTCTAATGCGCTGTCCCACCAGTAGGGTTATTTTGAAACGTCGAAACCCACTTTCCGTTCGGATTCGAAAACTTTCCGACGTTTCAAAATCACCCAGTTGTGAACTACTTGACTGATTTAAATGAAATTTGAGAAACAGTGTATAGCCTGAGAAAGGACATAGGTTATTGTTTAATGCGAAAAAAGGTTTGTAAGATGTTGAAATAGGGTATGAAAGATTGTAACTTATATTTGAAAGAAAAAAAGATTGTAACTTATATTTGATTCATTTTTTTAGATTGAAAATTATAGCTAAAAGTTTAAAAACTTTGGATATAAATAAAAATGATATTAAATAAAAATATTCAAAAGTAGGTAAAATTAGGTGATGAACGTTTATATATGAATAGTTTGAGACCAGGATAAGGACTAAGGGAAACATTTACCACGGGAATTCCAGTGGGAAAATCTGATAAAAACAGCTGGCCAGGTTTTTATGCATTGGGGATGGCTGGAAATCCGTGAAAGAACATAGTATAATTTTTACCGCAGAAACATATATCCTTCCTTTTGGCAAAACCGTTAATCGCCCAATTTATAAATAGTAAAAAAAATACACATTATTATTGTCTTCTGATGGCTCAATAAGGCAATACGATACAATAACAAAAATACTTGTTCTTTGAACTGAGTTTAGTGGTAGTCAGATAGACTGTAGGTATGTCTTTGCACGTGGTACTTTACTACACCATCAATTTTTATATCAACCTGTGATTATTTTGGGCAAACATGAGAACATCCAAACTGCCTGTAATTTTTGGTGTCGATATTATAGGTAATGGGACCGCTGTTAGACCCGAAGATCTATCCCGTTAGGGTGGCAGCCAGTCCGGAAACTCCTTCATCTCGCAATGACCAGCCCAATGCATTTTTAGATAAGGTAAGTCAGCCACCTGTTTAGTAGAGATTAAATTCGAGTTTTAGTTGGTCAAGTGGCTGAGAACAGCTAGTTCCTTGTAGGCTGATCAAATATCTCTGTTGCTGTCAAACTCTATGAAGTTCCCATTGGATCTTCGTAGAGTTTGACAGTAACTATGTACCTACACTATCTGTCAGTTTCATTCAAAATGGGATAACAACAGAGTTGAAATGGTTGGGTCGAGAAATAACACAGTTTATTACTTTACTTTTTCACTTCAGTAGCTCAAACATGAAGGATTTGCTGCTTAAAATCAGTGAGTAAAATCGATTTTTACTCACTAGTGAGACAAAGCTCACCACAGATTATAGTAACCTATGTATAGTAACTAATGGGATAACCATACAGACTATGTTGTTTCGCCCTAAGATAATATGCCCATGGACATTGGATCTGCCTGACACTTCTCGTTGTTCCGTGTCACGCATAGGTACCACTTTAAACTAATGTAAAATAAATTGGCAAGAAATCAGAAAAATAATTGTTAAAAAAATGTCTCTTCGGAACGGAACATAATAAGTACTTATTAAAATCTCAAGAATGATGCGCGGAACGGAACTATTGACAGAAGTTCCTTTCCACGCATCATACATTCTTGAGATTTTAATATTTTTTTTTATTTAATTCGCTTAATTTACTAACAGGGAATAATAATAACAATAATTTACTTACTTATTATTTTTGAAGACATATTTTAACAATTATTTTTCTGTTTTTTTTGACAATTTATTTTACATTTGTTTAAAGTGGTATGCGTAACACGGAAAAACGAGAAGTGTCAGGCATAATTATCACCTTAGAGCAAAACAAAAAAAGAAACAAAATTTGGAATTCGAACTCGAAGGAAAACAAAAGACGATCGGCGAGAAAAAAATGTTCTCGCTGCTGAAGTGAAAAGTTATGTGTGTCACACGAGAGCAAAGTTGTTTGCATCTCGTGCCTTTGAATCCCTCGACACGCTCAGGATTCTACTCTAGAATCACTCGCTTCGCTCGTGATTCAAACAGAATCCTTCGCTTGCTCGGGACTCAAATCAGCACGCGCAGCAAACACAACTTTGCTCACTTGTTGCACAAATAACAATTATTATGTGTTCTTACTTTTTCTTATAAGCGTTCGACATGAACAATTTGACAAGAAAAAGAGGAAACGTCAGTTTGACAAGGACATGGCTACCGCCTAACAAATCAATAGATGGCGCCACTGGTAACTTTCACTTTATTACAGATTATAAAGGAGATATTTTTTTCTTGTATGGAGAATAGGCCCACTACAAAATGTAACGTTCATTAATGAGACATACGTTAAATAATTTCTTATTAACCTTAGATATTATAAGGAACATTAGCTTGTTTTTATCTAACGGGAATATTGAGAAATCAATTACAACATGAAGATTAAATAACCTAAAAATTCTTAGTAGTTAGTAGCTTTATTTTGATTTGTATTCAAATTGTTTTTTACGTAAATGCTATTTAACACTATTTTTTTCTTGAAAAATACAATCTTCTTTGGCCACTACCAAACGCCCGAAATCGTATTATTTTTTTGCATTCTAAATACTGGATACGAGAAAGAAAACGAAATCAAGCCGTTGGAAACGTAAACACAGAATTCGGTTGAAAACAAACCGACGTCAATTGGATGTCAGTGTAGGTACCATAGGGTAGTCGACTACAACTGATTTTGACCATTTTTATACTATAATTATCTGATTTGAGCAATTTATAACTCATGAAAGTATGTCAATATAGAAATTTCAGTTTAATTATTAATTTATATTGTTTTTAGATTTCTAAAAAATGAGCAATTTTTATTTACGTAATTTTAATGAAACGAACACATTTGTAGCATTCTCACATTAAATGTAACATTTTTTTATATAGAAAGTATACCTATAAACGTACAAATAACAAAGTTATTTTAAAATTTGTTTATACGCTCATACAAATTAGGCAAGTTTACTGAGTTATGACGTCACAATTGCAGTGTTTTTAGTATGGAGCGTTTTTGAGCGACCCGCGACAGCGCTGCAAACATGTCGCTGTATCTTCAAAAGTAATAGGTGCAGGTGTACTGTTGGTTCTACAATATTTTTCACTTAAAAGAGTACTCCTATTATATACAGAATTTAAAAAATTGTCGTCTACCCAATTCTGTCGCTGTCAAAAATGATGACGCGTTCCGTTTCACGACGATACTGGACTGACGAACTAATAGTTAAAATAATCTAAAATAGTATTAAAATAATTATTGAGAGTTCAATACTTTTAAATAAAAAAAAAAGAAATAATACACTATCCTTTATCTATTACTTTATTTATATATTATTTGTATATATATTAAATCATCTTTCATTTTGATTTAAAAAACGTTAGTTCCTTTACCTCAAATGTTAGAAGTCATTACCAAGTTTAATTAATTGATTGTATTATTCCCGTTTCATTTTTACTCATAATATCTCGTGCAATTGCTTTTAATAATAAATTGATATTTTAGAGTTCAGTAATATCAATAAACGTTGCCGTTTTCTAGTGGGCCTAAAAAAATTAATAATAATAATATTTATTTACCAAAATTATCTCTATAATTTGGGTGCTGGCTTCGATTTCGTATTGCTTAGTGTAGTTAATGGAAGAGAAGTTAAGCTAACACTTTCTTACCCAAATTTGTCGCTATAATAACAATGATGACAGCATTGTAGTTTTCCGACAATAAGAGGGCTTCAGTTGTGGAGAAGACCAGTATGCTGATAGTCGTCTGACCAATGAATCGTGACGCGTTCTATTTTCGAAAGTTCTATTATGACAACAAGTTTAAACTGTCAACTGATTGTCAAAATTTAATATTCTGACCTACCAATTGTGATGCGTTCTATTTTCAAAAGTTGTATTATGGCATCAATTTTATTTTGTTTGTGACGCGATCTATTTTCGAAAATTTTTGCTTATTATTTACGTAATCATAATATTTTCTATGTATAATATCCGTAACACAAAATTTTTATTTAATTCTTTATTAATAGTGCAAAAGAAATGAAAATAAAAAATCTTTATTTAACTTAGGTGTTTGTGGGCACAAATTGACGCAAAAACATACTTAAGCTTATGAGAACAAAAGCTTTGAATCTGCATACGAACAAGCGAATTACCGCGACATAGTACCATTTAGTCGCATCTTTTTGACTAAACACGTGTCTCGATTTCTTTGCCATAATAATTCTAATAATTGTTCTTTTCGTGCACCAACTACAGCTGCAGACCAAGTACCCGATGCTGTACAGCATTCTGCAGAACGAGGCGTCTCCGGAGCTGAAGCAGCGCGTCGACAGAGACCGCAACAAGACCACGTACCGCGTGGATTATTGTGAATCTGGTAATACATCAGTTGCTTTGACAAATATTTGAAATATCTCGAAGTAGGTGTAGATTTGGACATCTGTCGAAATGTCAGCGGGAACCAGTTTGCCTAGCTATAAGAAGTGCCATAGACAATTTTGCTGCTGCTGTGTTTGTTTATCCGCGAAATTCATTTGTGGTCATGGAGCTTTAGGATTTGGTATGTTTGCCTGTGTTTAGGCAATGGATATAATGAGACTCAGGTTATAGTCTGATATCGTCTATTATGGTTTCCATTATCAAAACTGATTTATTGAACTAAAACTAAGGCTTATATACTGATCCGGGCACGGCTGCTTCGGTGAGTATCTGTGTCGAATAGGACGGGAGGGATCGACACATTGTCACCACTGCGCATCCGACCTCGACTCGGCCCAGCACACGCTGGCGGAGTGCCCCGCGTGGGCTCCGAGCGCCGAGTCTTGGTCGCAGAGATCGGGCGAGATCTGTCTCCGCCGGCATTGATTGCGGCAATGCTGGCGGACGAGGGAGGTTGGAGGGCTGTGGCCTCCTTCTGTGAAGCAGTGATGCTCCAGAAGGAGGCCGCCGAGCGGGGTCGGGAGATGGCCGATCCCGCTCGAAGGAGGCGGCGCCGGGCTCGGTAGCACGGCTGCGCCGCCGCCGTGGGTCGCCGGCGGGCGCGAGGAAGTCGCGACCGTTACGGCGACCCGGGATGGACCACGCCCCTTCCGTGGCCGGGGGGCGTCGTCGGTGGAGGAGACGGGGAGGTAGTATAGCCTCCCCCGAGGAGGGCTCCCCTCTAGGCAGGGGAGCAGAGGCTGGGGGTTCCCGGAAGTTACTTGATGTTCCCGGTGGCTCCCTACATGCCTGAGGAAGGCCATCCCTGAGGTTTTTAGTGGGTAGGCCTCCCCATTCTGGGAGGAGAGCCCCACATAACCGCCGGCTCGCCACAGCCGGGGTATGCAATTTAATGCATTTTCCTCAGGGGAACAAAAAAAAAAAAAAAAGGCTTATATACTGATATGCGCGTGCGCATTGCTGCCTCTTAATACGTGCCGTTATCTCAATACATGCAGCTATGTAGTCGCTACAGTATGTATGGGTGACGTTCAAAATGGAACACAACCCTGTATTGTGTTCATCATAGACTTCAATGTGTAATTTTTGACAATTCGAAAATGACTGATTATGTAAGGGTAATAGAGAACTCATTTTTTGTTACTAGCAACACAATATACGTCGCCACTTAGGCGTTCGCTTTCCGCCCTAATTGATTAATCTTCATACCTTAGACAGCCAGTGGCTAGTGCCCGTTTGTCGATTTCATAAACACTTTGTGGAGGCGTAAGATTGTCTCATGATAATTCCTTTACCGCAAGAACATCACGAGTTCAACTCTTAAAAACAACAAAAGCAGATAGCGCACATTGTGCACACCGAGGTTAGAAATAGCCGTCTTGTTCACACCATCCAACGCTGCCATTGATGGTAAAGCGTGCCTTCTTATTTGCAGTTGAATAAGCATTAGTTACTAGTTTTTGTAAATAGCAGTTGTAAGATTATTTATTGGTTGCTCCAATACAGATAAGCGTTAAGCTGACAATCTTATGTGGTATTTAATATTGTAAATATAGTCAGTAAGTTTTCTACCTTCTTACAATTCCCTTCATGGCAGCTTTCTACTTAGCCTACTTGGGTAGGCCCCAATCGATATAGATCAGAACCACTTGGGTATACACAAGTCTTTTCCAGCGAAATTTTTTATATGACCGCGCCGTCTTCACTGGCCTGATCGCCCCGATAGGTATGAAATTCAACATAATCCTCGCGATACCTGGCTGGAGGGTATCCTGGGCACGTATCGTGTTCGAAAAAATCTCCCTTTATCGCAAATCGTGCTACAAATCCAATAAGCAACAAATAAATGTATCTATAAATGAAATTACATTAAACCCAGAGTTGCTGAATAGACAGTGCCAATGTCACTGAGCTGGTTCCAAGTTCTGTATACATGAAGATATAGTTATCAGACTTCCGTAGGTTGGTATACCGGTTTCAAGGTGTCGCCATCTCTGAGGTCCCGGGTTCGAGTCCTGGTGGGGATAGATATTTGTGTGATGAATGCGAGCATTTGTACCTTAATGTTCGTTCCCATACTCCTCCGAAACGGTTTGACCGATTCTCATGAAATTTTGTGAGCATATTGCGTAGGTCTGAGAATCGGCCAACATCTATTTTTCATACCCCTTAGTGATAAGGGTTGTCCACCCTTAACATTTTTTCTAGAAATTACTTAAAAATTATTTATATGGCAAAACAACGTATGCCGGGTCAGCTAGTATATGTATAATATATGTATGTCTATCCGTTACTCTAGATCTCGTAACACAAACCTTACAAAGCTTACTTTGGGATAGGCTAATTGGTGTGTTTTTTTTTTGCGGTGGGAAAATGCTCCTTGTGACCGCACGGGCTAGGCGCGGCCGTGTGTGGGGCTCTCCGGTAGAGGACCGGGCTAGCCACTAAAAGCCCCCCGGTGTCCTTCCAGTCCATATCAGGGCGCGTGGCGGGGTGCGCTTTCGCGATTCTACCGCCATACGCCCACGGGCTAGCTCGACCTTCGTCGGTCGAGCTTTCGCCAAGGGGGGATTGTCCCAGACATTAGGACAATCCCCAGGTAGAGAGGCACTTCAACGGCGTGCGCGGTAACCCAGCCGCGCACACTGCCTTCACGGCTGGGTCATTAGGCGAGCGCTTGCTCGTCTTCACCTGTGGTGTAAATGTAAGAAATATTTTTTTCACTTCAGTAGCTCAAACATGAAGGTTTTGCTGCTTAAAATCAGTGAGTAAAATCGATTTTTACTCACTAGTGAGACAAAGCTAACCACAGATTATAGTAACCTATGTATAGTAACTAATGGGATAACCATACAGGCTATGTTGTTTCGCCCTAAGATAATATGCCCATGGACATTGGATCTGCCTGACACTTCTCGTTGTTCCGTGTCACGCATAGGTACCACTTTAAACTAATGTAAAATAAATTGGCAAGAAATCAGAAAAATAATTGTTAAAAAAATGTCTCTTCGGAACGGAACATAATAAGTACTTATTAAAATCTCAAGAATGATGCGCGGAACGGAACTATTGACAGAAGTTCCTTTCCACGCATCATACATTCTTGAGATTTTTTTTTTTATTTAATTCGCTTAATTTACTAACAGGGAATAATAATAACAATAATTTACTTACTTATTATTTTTGAAGACATATTTTAACAATTATTTTTCTGTTCTTTTGACAATTTATTTTACATTTGTTTAAAGTGGTATGCGTAACACGGAAAAAACGAGAAGTGTCAGGCATAATTATCACATTAGAAGAGCAAAACAAAAAAAAATCAAAACTTGGAATTCGAACTCGAAGGAAAACAAAAGACGATCGGCGAGAAAAAATGTTCTCGCTGCTGAAGTGAAAAGTTATGTGTGTCACACGAGAGCAAAGTTGTTTGCATCTCGTGCCTTTGAATCCCTCGACACGCTCAGGATTCTACTCTAGAATCACTCGCTTCGCTCGTGATTCAAACAGAATCCTACGCTTGCTCGGGACTCAAATCAGCACGCGCAGCAAACATCAACTTTGCTCACTTGTTGCACAAATAACTATTATTTCTTATTTACATCACTTGCGCTCCGTAAGGTGGGGCTGCCTGTCTGCAAACCTAGCTCAACGCTTGTTTAGGTCCTGGAGCCAAGTTTGAAGGCTTGCAACGCGCCGCGGATGAGAGCGGCGCCGGGCCGTGCGCGCAGCCGATGCGCCTGCCCGGGGACCCGTGCCGCGTCGGGCCCAAGCCGCGGCACACCACTCCAAGAACAATGTCGAAGCAGCCGAGCGCTGGCGCCGAGCCGAGGGCCAAGTGCGGTATGTGCCATGACTTCACGGATTTTTAGTTGAATCACCATCTTCTTCGTTATTAGGACCACTCTTAAGTTGCCAGTTGAATGTGTAACTTGATAGTACGATGACAATTTTGTTGTAAAAACAAGCAATTTACATTATTATTTGAAATGAATGAGAGACTTTCTAATAACTAATAAAAAATATATATTTGCTTATCTGTGTCAAATCATGTCGAAATTGTGTTGATTTGTATCGAAACAATCTTTGCTCATAACCTCTTTAAACATCTGTCTATGCAATCCATAAACAAGCAGAATGTTTACATTATCTATGGAATTTTATAATGACGGGATGGTAATATCAAATTTTACGAAATCTAGTAATCGAGCATTCAATAGAGACAAAAACATTCATTTTGTCACTCCGTAAGACTTGACAGATCAAGTGTATTGATTTTAAGTCGAGTATGTGATTTTTTCCAAATAAATGATGACTTAAAGGTATATGTTACCAAGTCACAAAATTTAATTTAATTAAAAAAAAGTCTACTATGTCAATCTTAGTTGTCACTGCTAGTTACAAAAGCACACCGCCCTCTATTATTAGGTTTAGAATACACGTTGATCTATCTTTTAGAAAGCCCTTACTATTATATGTATTGTTAGGACCAATAAACGTTTTTCTTTCTTTCTTTCTATTAAACAACAAGTCATTTTGTTTTTTCAACTTCGCGTCGCACTCAGATACTGTTTAATTCAGTTCACACGACGAAGCGCCCTAAGCTTTCTAGACACAGGAAGCTACAAGTCATCGGCTTTCTACAAATTTGGCTGACTAGTCGAGCAGCATTAAGCGGTTGGAAAAAGTTTCATTTCCAACCGCTGTTACTTTAGGGATGTGTCAACTTCAGAAAAACACAACTCGATTTAATTCGATTTAAAAAGTCGCATAGCTCAAGTTGAACTCTAGTTAACTATAGTGGTTTCTACCAAATAATGTAAATATTTTACACCATATTAATTATTATATTGTAATAATTATCGTTATAATTAATTAAAAGTAAATAATTCACATTAGTAAGGAAATGGATGCAATTTAATAGTATCAAATATAGTGTCCGTTAATATAGCATAAAGATTTTAGTAATTGGCAGATTTACATCGTGTCCTTATTATTAGGTATTGATGCGCTATGGTGGGATGGGGGTACCCAAATCGAGTCAGAGATTTCAAAGCCCAGTTCGAGTCAACTCGAGTAAATCGAGTTGACACATCATTACTGTCGCTTATACCGACTGTCTTTTTTAATAAATCAGTATTAATGAATTGCGTCACTAAGCCAGTTCATAATAGTTTGTGTTGTTGGCAATGTACCTAATTAATTAATAAAAATTTAATGATGTCAAAAAAGAAGTCTGGGGATAATAATCATTGGGCATAATCACTGACATTTTTTTTCCTCGTGGTAGGCAGAGGAATAGCTATCAACACAGCTTATGCTTCAGCTAGTTTTGTGATTTTTAATTGCTGAAATTAATTTAATATCCATTTATTTGATTTTCATGTTTCCTTTTAAATATATTAATAGAAATAAACTAGACTACAAAAGAACCGATTAATTACCAATTTCTATACTGTATTCTTCTATCTCGACAGAGTTGTGTGACCTTATACAATTGTAAGTCATCATACAATGAGTGGCGTGCAACATTTAAGTCGTAAAACTCAGGACTCAGAAGAACAGATTGAGGTTATAATATTTTCCACAGAAACCACATCGGCGGTGCCTCCGCTTGGCAAGACCGAATACCAAGATGGCGTAGCAAAGTTAGGAGCTATTATCATGAGAGACAAATTGCATAGACGATGATGTAAAACAAACCTAAATAAATTCCATTTCAACAATTAGTCCGTTATTGTTTTGTTTGAATTGATAATAGAGTAAGTAGCGATTGATTGATTTCATAACAAGATCAATTGTGACAGAGGATCAGAAATCTCATCAGAGTAAGTAACACACATTTTATCATAATCTTCAAGCACCTAATATAATATGTAGCCATGAATTTGGGAGTATAGGTTAATGAAATATACTTCATTTTAAAGATATTAAACAAAAGGAACAGGAAATAGATGACACCATTTTGAAATTATTCGCATTTATGTTTATTCACCTTGTATTGATAAAATTACTTTTTAGAAAAAATAGGTTAAATTTTGCTTAAAATTGCAGAAAAATTTCAAAATCTTTTCGTTTGTGCACTTTATCAAGACTCACACTGTCTTCACATTGTGTAAAACAAAAGTTTACCAAAAATCTCAGAAGAAAATTATATTTATTTAAGCTACTATCTAGAAAGAAGGGCGTTTCATAACTAAAAGAAGAAATAACAATCACGAACAATGTAGCCATAATTGTATATTTATTATAAATATCGTAATAGCAAAATATTTACATGCAGCCGCTTAAGCTATAATTAAAACTACAACATGATAAATAGACGTTTATGTATAATATACGTATATAATTTATCATGTAGGTGGTGTTCGCGCACTGGAGATAAGCTCCCCTCTTTTGTAAAGCGTGCCTTCTCTTCTGGGAGTTTCATCTCTTCTTTGGCTTTGGTCATCCCTTTTGACTAGATCTTCTCTTCCAGTAACGTGTTCTTGCCGCGACGAGACCTTAGAACTTCTGCTAGTGGTCTCATCGTGTTGTCTTAATATTACAGCCCGTGCATCAGACGTGTTGCGTTCTCTGTAACAATAGTTATTTTGAATAAATGCAGTAAACATCATATCATCTAGCTATATATTGAATATGTGATTCTCGCTCCATGGTTGAAATTAAAACATAATACACATTTTACTTGAGTATTTTTCACCATAATACTTCGTAATTAATGTAACAATTTTATAGAATCGGAGAATATGACATGATTTTGGCATAGAATAGAAATAAATAGATTTGATAGAAGTATTAGTTGACGCTGGTATGAAGATTGCCTACATGAAATTTATTACACGTCAATTTACGCGAATTCCCATTAGCGACCTACAAATATAATTTTCGACACGAACTAAGACTAAATTAAAGTTAATTCTACTAAATTAGTAGACAATAGTAGTAAGACGACTATAGTCTCTACGAAGACTAAACCGAAGTCATTGCTCAATGTAACACACTTCTATGTAAGCTGGTCTTTGTCGGTATCAGTTTGACCTTTGCAGCAAAGAAGTCACCTTGAATTGAAGTCAACATTGCTAAATGAGGTATGACCAAGTTAAGACATGTAGCTGATTCAGTAGACGCTGGTTGCTGCTGTTGATAGTATCGATTGTGGAAGAAGAGTAAAAACTCTTTTGAAAAACTCGGAACTTTGTGGCAATTGCTTAATATGTTTTAACTGTTCTTAACTACGAATGTGTTGGATCTGAATTAAGCACTTTCTATAGTTAAATATAAAAACTGCTCATTGTCGAATCATCATTAAATCATAAGTGGTATAGCATCCTCCTACATGTATTTATTGTATAAGCAGAAACTTACTTTTATCATATTACGGTCACCTTACGAAGAGGTGAATACTGGTGACTGAGATACAAGTTTCTGCTTAGTTCAGGCACCAGTCTCTCACAATCTAATGAAAAACTTATGCATTGTTTATATACTTATAAACTGTTACATGTAGATTGTTGCAGATAAATAAATAAAATTGTTATTGTAGCTTAATGCACGCGTCTTTATAAGACACGGTTCTTTATAAGGCGTGCTTTATACAGACACAACGCGTAGAGGCCATTTAAGCAAAATTTAATGAAAGTGTGCGTGGAGTGTACTAACTGGGTCTAATCTCTATCTGCATTATGAAAAATGCAGCTAAAGACTATGTACACCCAGTTATATGCACAGAAACTATTGTCATTTGTGATCAAAAAATTTGTGGACTATTGCATTCCGATTTTGGTAGTAATGAGAACCGGACTATGGAAGAGACTCCGGTCACCTGCCTTCTCAAAGCCTCCTAATTGATTTTAAATATGGCAGGTGGTGACTCGCCGCTCACTAAATGGGCCCCCCAAAAAAGCAGACCAATGTTGGTACGAAGAGAGCAACATTGGTGTGATTGGCTAAGGGTGTAGAGAGGTGTGTCTGCGACAGCGATCGAGACGCCGTCGGCGTTATGACATTATTACACTTGCACCCTTCGAGCATCTGCTCTTGCGACTCCACTCTGTCTGGCCGGTTAAGGCAAGACAGAGGCGGGTCATACGCCCCCTGAAGCAAATTGGCACCCTCGGTGACGCAACTCACCGCCAGCTCGCTACAAGCTGCCCTGAGGGAAACTGACTGCACTGATGGGGCATTTATGGCAGTCAAGAGGCATTAAATGCCCCACCAGCGGGCACTTCCCAACGCACAAATTGTTATTATTATTATATTATTAATATAATATAATACGAACCTGCCTAGTGATATAAGCCGGTCTATATCCGGCGTCCGTCGGATCTCAGCGGCGGCCGCTAGCGTAACCCGCAGAGGCTCTGAAGCTGATACAGTTGTTGTGGGAGCAGGTGACGTTGTTGGTGATTGTAGTGGTGATGAGGCGGGGGAGGATCCGACGGCTGAATCTCGTTTAGATGATTCCGACCCGGAAGATCTTCGGCGTGCGGCGGCCGCAGCCGGAGCGGGGATGTGGAGGGAAGCGGTTATCACGCAGCTGTCTTCGTCTGATCCGCCCAGCGTCTGATAAACATATTTTTTTATCCAAGGCTGGCAACCAAATAATCAGCCCGCCTGATAAATGACTATAGGCTCCTATAGTATTTTCATGTGTGAAATTGCTATTTAAACTATCAAACAATTTTGATATAAACGAATTGAACAATGCAATTGAAAATATTTATTATGAGGGTGCTAATATATCTACCAGTGTGGAATAGTTAGGTTCCAATAGTCTTTTAACGAAGCTACACAGCAGATAAGCAAAAATAAGTTTTTAACGTTTTTATTTATTTCGGTCGAATTCTAAATTGAAAGTACTTTGTACGTTCTTACGTTGACTAAAATTAACACTCTCTATCCCAGTTTCCCACGTACTATGATCTAAACATAGTTCCCTGGCTTCATCAACGTTTATTAATACTTCATGCACGCTCGTCGATTACGGGCACTCTTAACCTGTCCTTCATTTTATCACCTATTTGATCTAAGTAAGTTCGTCTAGGTCATCTTTTAAAGAAGTATATAGGAAATTTTCAATTTTATTCTCATACTTCTTCTAACAGACTTGGCCGATTTTTATGAAATTTTATATCTAATTTTATAATGTTATATATATGTATATAGTCGGCTCCTATCTATTGTTCATACCCCTAAGTGATAAGTAGAGATCGGATAATCGGATGCATATTTACCTAAAGTTAGTTTAAGACAAAGTATGCAAACGTCTTTTTATTGTTTTGTTAAATAAAAATCCGGGATTGCGGAATCGGATAGCCGGATGTTTATTTATTTACCTAATTTAGTTTTTGACAAAGTATGGAACTGTCGTTTTATTTTATTTCTATAAATAAAAATCCGGTATTCCGGTACTGTAGAACATTTTGGTAATGCAAAAGTAGTCGGTAATATGAGCTTATAATATCCTATTTAAAATGGGGCGTAAATATTTAATTGATTATTGTTTTAGTCAAACTAGTTCACTACTTTCGTATAACACTCTTCATGTAATAAATCGTACATTCATAAATCGCACGGGGAACTGAAACTAAACTTCATGTAAATACGTATGCACAGTTGTATAATGAACCCGGAGTCTCGGTCTTTTGAAAATAAATACCACGTGCTAATTTAGTAATTTTCAAACAATATCACTACGTTAAATTTGCAGTCCCGTATTTTCCCGGGATTTTGTTGTAATACTCTTTGCTATGTTATCATATTAATACTCCTTTTATTTTTGTAATCTAAACTCTATATACATTGTCAATTTTTCAAATAGTATTTCACCTGTAATTCTCTTACTTCTGTCAAAATATATAATTTTCTTTTACACTTTATTTTAAACTTTTATTTAAAACAATTATATTTACAACATTCATTATCAGCACGAAGTTCTAGTATAATGAATGATCAGCTCAGTAGTATTAAATTATTATCGAATCATCAAAATGTGTGATCAGTTTAATGGAATAAAATTACTAAATAGTAAAGATGGATATTCTATCTGGAAGTTTAAAATGCGTGCATTGTTGATCCATGAAGATCTTTGGAAATCTGTTGAGGGATACCCAGTAAGTGATATAACTACCGAAGACATGAGGACAGCGAAAGATCAGAAGGCTTTGGCAAAAATATCCTTGACTTTGGATGGTTCAGCTATCACACACGTACGGTCCGCAAAAACAGCCAAGGATGCATGGGAGGCTCTCGCTAATGTTTACGAGGATAAAGAATGGGTCGAAAGTTATGTGATTTGGTCAAATCTTAACTTTTGAATGAAATGGCCAAAGAGGTCCCTCAGAATGACGTTTTAGCCATAACTTAAAAAACATCACAAAGTAAATCTATAAGACCAATTGTTTGTTATAAATGTCGTGAGCCAGGACATAAGAGTCCTCAATGTCCACATAAAAAAGGAAAGAAGAAATCCAATGTTGGTTGTAAGGAGGATAAAAGTTCCTCCTTGTGCGCTCAAGAAAATTCCACGTTACTCACTGCGTTTGTTACTGATAATAACGACAAGAAAAGTGAACGATGGTATATTGATAGTGGAGCTACTACTCATATGAGCCCTAAATTGGAATACTTTGAAAATTATAAGCCGTTGCTCCGTAATGCTGGTACTGTCACTATCGCAAATGGAGAAAAACTTCCTGCTATCGGAACAGGGGATATAGCTATACTGGATAGTTCTATAGCTGCTATTATTTTGAACGAAGTATCGAAAAATGAAATGTCCACTCAAATGACGTTTCCGTATTTCGATACTGTGAACTAGTGAAAGCCAAACTTTTGAACGAAGTATCGAAAAATGAAATGTCCACTCAAATGACGTTTCTGCATTTCGATCTTTTACGAAGAATGGAGTTAAGAAAACTAAGAAGCCTATAATTTGTTATACGTGTGGTAAACCTGTCACAAGAGTCCTGTGTGTGTCCATTCAAACAGACTGCAAAGGCTAAATATGTGACAGAGCAATCTGAAGAAGCTTCAACTTCAAACTCTGCAAGACAGACTTTATTATGTAATTCCTCGCTGCGAACATTGTTGGCCATAGCTGCTCAACGAAATTATAAGGTTCGTCATATGGATATAGATACTGCTTTTTTGAACGGGGATTTGGAGGAAGAAGTTTATATGCATCAACCTGAAGGGTTTGTATCAAAAGGGGAGAGTAACAAGGTCTGCTTACTAAAGCGTTCACTATATGGCCTTAAACAAGCTCCCAGGGTATGGAACATTAAATTAAAAGAAACCTTAGCAGTTATAGGTTTCGAACAAACTTCTTCAGAACATTGCATATTTATGAAGAGAATAAACGACAAGGAAACTCTTTTAATTGCAATTTTTGTCGATGATTTGGTTTGCTTATATCAAAGCGACATGACTTTTGACAACTTCAAGTCTGACCTACGTAAATATTTTGCATTTAAAGACATGGGAAATAATTTTGTTTAGGACTAAACATATTGATGTGAAATATCATTTTATTAGAGAGAAAGTTAATGATAAAAGTATCGTATTAAAATATTTAAGAACTGATATGTTACCTGCAGACATATTGACTAAACCTTTAGGAAAGATAAAACATTTGAATTGTTTAAAAGGTATGGGCTTAACTTAGTATTTATTTGAATTAATTATTTATAGTTGTAGGTTAATTTATAGATTTTAGATTAAGGGGGTGTGTTGTAATACTCTTTGCTATGTTATCATATTAATACTCCTTTTATTTTTGTAATCTAAACTCTATATAACATTGTCAATTTTTCAAATAGTATTTCACCTTTAATTCTCTTACTTCTGTCAAAATATATAATTTTCTTTTACACTTTATTTTAAACTTTTATTTAAAACAATTATATTTACAACAGATTTTTATTTAACAAAATGTATTTTAAAAAGCCGCTTCCATAATTTGTGAGCCAAAAATTAACTTTAGGTAAATATGCATCCGATTATCCGATCTCTAGTGATAAGGGATGTCCACCCCTAAATTTGTTTTATGATGTGGCATTAATAATTAGTGCTCGGAATAGGTAGTTTAATTTTATGTAAGAAAGTCAATGTAAGCGTAACATGGATAAACCTAAAATCAGCGTGATTTCCGGGATTTTAAATAATGCAATGCAATGGAACTTATGTCATTTTATATAATCATGAATATTACACTTATTGTTTATTTAAACGATAATCCTATTATTAATAAATGCTGTATAAAACTGTTTTAGTTGCAAAAGAAGGATAGCACATCAATACATACATAGTATAAAACAAAGTCGCTTTCGCTGTATGTCCGTATGTATGCTTAGATCTTTAAAACTACGCAACGGATTTTGACGCGGTTTTTTTTAATAGATAGAGTGATTCTTAAGGAAGGTTTGTATGTATAATAAATGCATAATATAGTAGAGAAACACTGATAAATTTAAAGGTTTCTAATGTGATGTCGTAAATAAGCACGTTTTTTTTGCGCTTATATTGCAAACGCTGGCTGAACCCTACGTGATAGACCAAAATAATGTACTACAGTATTGTACAGCTTACAAACTCCACAAAAAAGTCCGCGATGGTATATGTCTATCTCTTAGGGATAACCAACCATAACCATTTTTTCACTGCACCCGTGCGAAGCCGGGGCGGGTCGCTAGTTTCAAATAAAATACAATTTTCTGTTTTTATTTGCTATTCGTTTCTTTACGCTTTTATTGTAAAATTTTATGTTTACAACTTATTATTACAACAACAAGCTAAAAGATGAAATACTATTTTGAAAGTTCAATATAATATTTTTACAATCTCTGAAAATAGTAAGTTCCCAGGCATATCCATACTATTGATATCACAAAATCGTAAGTACATAAAATCAAACTACCTACTCTGCTATCTTTAATTTCCGCCTTTCTATCACCAGCCCCTAATTTTTTAATATTTCCGATATATAATTTATATGGCAAGATAACGTTTACTCGGTCGGCCAGTTATATTATATATTAAATTATACATACATCTCTGAAAAACAAACCCTTCTGGTACAATTTGTTCAAAACATGATAATGTAGCGTTCCGATTCGTCGAACAGAACAGTTCGGGACTAGTTTATTGGTAGGATTGGACCGCAGCTTGTGTGGAGTAGCTGATTACCTCGTTGTAGTCGCTGGCGGAGTCGTTGGAGTCGGCGGCGGTGTGGCCCAGGCCGCTCTCCGAGCACACCGCGCGGCTGCTGCTGCGGGGAGCGACTCCATCATTTTTTTACTTTTTTTTTATTCAACGTCATAGTCATATTTATTGCACACATGTAGATAATGCTTTTTTTGTTAATGGTTTATTGGCAATGGATACAGAGTCCTTAAGCCTGCAGACAATGCTTTTTTAAATGTGTGCCAGTACCAAACATGCATTCTGATAGGGTTACTTAACATTAGAAAATTATTATGTAAGAAAATTAACAAAAAGACAAAAATTGTACATTTATATATAATATTAATATGGCCGTTTTTATAATGTAATTATCTAATTTATATCTCATTAAATTATGTCAATATAGAAATTTCTGTTTAATTTTTTATTAATATTGTTTTCTAATTTCTAAAAAATGACCAATAATTTTTATGTAATTCAAATGAAACGAACACAATTCTAGCATTCATTGAATTTAAAAAAAAATATATATATAAAGTATATGTGTAAATAAACGTACAAATAATAAAGTTATTTTAAATTTTGTTGACGTCACGATTGCAGTGTATTTAGTATGGGGCGTTTTGGAGCAATCCGCGACAGCGCCGCAAACATGTCGATATATCTTCAAAAGCAATACCAAATTTATTTACATACTTATATATAAATAAATTTGGTAGAAATATAACAACAATGACTAAGGTATAAATTCATCACGCAAACATCTGCCTCCACCGGGACTCGAACCCGCGACCTCAGAAATGGCGACTCCTTGAAACCGGTACACCAGCCACTACTACAGCGGTCGTCAAACATAACATTATTAAATTTAAATTAGAATTATAATGTCGTTAAGCTACACTTTCACCAAAAATGAGACAACATCAATTAGTTTAGACACAAGTAATGACGGGAGGGATCGACACATTGCCACCACTGCGCATCCGACCTCGACTCGGCCCAGCACACGCTGGCGGAGTGCCCCGCGTGGGCCTCCGAGCGCCGAGTCTTGGTCGCAGAGATCGGCCGAGATCTGTCTCCGCCGGCATTGATTGCGGCAATGCTGGCGGACGAGGGAGCTTGGAGGGCTGTGGCCTCCTTCTGTGAAGCAGTGATGCTCCAGAAGGAGGCCGCCGAGCGGGGTCGGGAGATGGCCGATCCCGCTCGAAGAAGGCGGCGCCGGGCTCGGTAGCACAGCTGCGGCGCCGCCGCGGGTCGCCGGCGGGCGCGAGGAAGTCGCGACTGCTACGGCGACCCGGGATGGACCACGCCCCTTCCGTGGCCGGGGGCGTCGTCGGTGGAGAAGACCGGGGGAGGTAGTAGCCTCCCCGAGGAGGGCTCCCCTCTAGACAGGGGAGCGGAAGCTGGGGGTTCCCGGAAGTGGCTTGATGTTCCCGGGGGCTCCCTACATGCCTGAGGAAGGCCATCCCTGAGGTTTTTAGTGGGTAGGCCTCCCCCTTCTGGGGAGGAGAGCTCCACATAACCGCCGGCTCTCCACAGCCGGGATATGCAATTTAATGCATTTTCCTCAGGGGAATTAAAAAAAAAAGATACAAGTTATGAACTTTTAAACAGTGAATATAGTTTTTGGATCCCTTTGTCTAATGTGGCACAGAAATAAGATATGATAAAGTTTATTCTGCGATACAAGCGCCATCTTGAAATGTATTCTTTTCATTTTGACAGTTCAAAGTGATAAATCACTTCATTACAAATTCAGTGCCTCAAGATGAAAGCCTTTGATACGCACTTGTTGCAGGAAATGACACATAGAACTGAAACTTGGCCATTTGAAATAGACTTATGGAAGCGTGATCGAATTAGAAACAATAAATCACGTAGAAGAACCTGGACATTTGAAATAGACCCAAGCGTGATCGAATTAGCAAAATGATTTAAGTCACTATAAGACCTTTGTAATTTCCTGCTAAGAAACCCTCGGGTGGTAGCAGAATACCAGTGCTTTGCTCACATCCTGATGTGAGTAAATTTCAGTCACTGAGCTACGACCCTTTTGCACTTCTGCAGCGCACACAATTTAGTTTGTTTTGTGTAATTGTTAAGTTTGTATAATTTTAAGTCCTTTGTATTTGTGTGTGATGAAGTCAAGTGTAAATAAAGTTTTATCTATCTATCTATCTAATTAGAAACAATAAATTCCGTAGAAGATCCAGGGTCGTCGACTTAGGCCGAAGAATTGCGAATCTTAACTGGTATTAGGCAGTAGAAAGTTCTTTGAATGGTTGCAGGCATATTGGCATAAGGCAATCTTTCGAAGCAGGCATATGCCGCAAGGAGTTGGTATGCCTTCCACGCCTTCCTCAAGCGGGAGAAACGATTTGATGAAGGAGGTGCTGTAGCACAGCAGAGGAGGTGGACTGTAGCAACACAGCACCTATTGATCTGTATTGATCTGAGTAGTCTGACATACCTGGTGACCACTGTGGTGATGGTGGAAGACATCGACCCCGAGGAAGTATCAGACGCAGTGTCCCGCGTCCGCCGCCGCGTGTATATCTTCTCGCTGTACCTGCCGGCGAGGGCAAGGGTTAATGTTAAATATTTGATGGGGTTGGATCGATCTAAATTACCTTCAGGGTAATTATATATATTAGTAAGGGCTGTATTGTTAATTTCAATTTATTCAGGAGGTCCCAAATAAAGGAGCCGCATTCAAATTATTTTAAAACCATTCGATATTTTTATGATAAATTATTTTTTTTGAAAGGAGAAGTTATTGTGTGATGTTTTTCTGATAGATCTCCCATCGAAGATAAAGTTTCCAAAAAAAAAAAAATTGCGAACTTTTAAAAAATAATATTTAAAGTCTCGAATATTGGTTTCTTTCATAAAGCGTTTTCTATATTTATAGGATTCAATTAAGGCGTCAACCTATTTATATTATTTTTCCGAAACTATTAATAAATTATGATAGTAAATATATGCTTTTACTGCAGATTTATTCCTGAAAATGAAACCGTAGATGCTGGCTGTATTGGGTAGTTCCTTTGCATTTTTATTAAATAATGAGAGTTACCTCCTATCATCGTAATGTCATTGTCAGTGTGATAGTGACAATCCTTCTATGATATGATGATATTATAGTTTGGTAGTGGCGGTGAAGCTTTTGACATTAGTCATGTCACTCATTGTGACAATCAAAATCGAAGTTGCCAATATAAAAAAGCTTTGGGTTGCTGTTTTAATAATCTTAACTTCAAAATCTTTTCTTTTTTCTTCCAATATTTTGCAGGTTTTAAAAAAATATCGGGTAAAGTTTCCTTATGTTTTGTTCTTTCCATAAAATATTATTTTATTACTGTAGGCTGAGAGGGGCCCAGCCTCCATACAAAAATGGAATCTTTTATTACCGATGTTAATCCGCGAAATGATAGATTAAATAGATTTGAGCTGGGTCGGGAGATGGCCGAACCGCTCGAAGGAGGCGGCGCCGGGCTCGGTAGCACAGCTGCGGCGCCGCCGCGGGTCGCCGGCGGGCGCGAGGAAGTCGCGACTGCTACGGCGACCCGGGAGGGACCACGCCCCTTCCGTGGACGGGAGGCGTCGTCGGTGGTGGAGATCGGGGGAGGTATTGTAGCCTCCCCCGAGGAGGGCTCCTCTGTATGCGCAGGGGAGCGGAGGCTGGCGTTCCCGGGGGTATGGCCCACATGCCCGAGGAAGGCCATCCCTGAGGTTTTTAGTGGGTAGGTCCCCCTTCTGGGGAGGAGAGCCCCACATAACCGCCGGCTCGCCGCAGCCGGGGTATGCAATTTAATGTATTTTCCTCAGGGGACCAAAAAAAAAAATTAATAGATTTGGCACTGTTAAGGTGCCAAATTTCATTCGATATACTGTTTTTGGTATAACTGAGAGCACATAAAATTAACAAAGTTAATAAATTCACATGTAACCTAGCGCGGCCACACGCGGCCCGCACTACATCACACACGACACACACACACCGCCTCACCCCTGGTCCCCGCCGGTGGCGGCGGCGAGGTGCGTGCAGGCCTCGCGCGGCCACACGCGGCCCGCACTACATCACACACGACACACACACACCGCCTCACCCCTGGTCCCCGCCGGTGGCGGCGGCGAGGTGCGTGCAGGCCTCGCGCGGCCACACGCGGCCCGCACTACATCACACACGACACACACACACCGCCTCACCCCTGGTCCCCGCCGGTGGCGGCGGCGAGGTGCGTGCAGGCCTCGCGCGGCCACACGCGGCCCGCACTACATCACACACGACACACACACACCGCCTCACCCCTGGTCCCCGCCGGTGGCGGCGGCGAGGTGCGTGCAGGCCTCGCGCGGCCACACGCGGCCCGCACTACATCACACACGACACACACACACCGCCTCACCCCTGGTCCCCGCCGGTGGCGGCGGCGAGGTGCGTGCAGGCCTCGCGCGGCCACACGCGGCCCGCACTACATCACACACGACACACACACACCGCCTCACCCCTGGTCCCCGCCGGTGGCGGCGGCGAGGTGCGTGCAGGCCTCGCGCGGCCACACGCGGCCGGCGCCGGCACCCACGCCCGCTTCTTGGCATCTGCAACATGCCATAACTTATCAATGTTATACTTTTACAATCTTACGAAAAATCTATCATTGAAATAAATCCTATCACAAACTAAATGGCCGCTAAATGTTTTCAATATTATATTGACAGTAAATTTAAAAAGTAAGTGGGCATAATCTTATCACGGTAGGCAGCGGCTTAGCTGTGTCCACCTCTGGAATTGCTTAAGTCCATGAGTAGCGGTTAACGCTTAACATCAGGTGTGCCGCTTGCTCGTCTGCCACGTACGGCAATAAAAAAAAGGCCCCCGAATCATCATTATACTTTTTAAACTAGTTAACTTATGTTAATTTCCCTAAAATTAATAAAATGAAAATACTCACTCCGCACGCCGTTGGAGGAGAACGTCCAGTCTCTGCGGTTCCGTTCTGGCTAGACGCACGTAGGCGTCGTGCAGCAAGTCGGCGGGTAAAGTCCAAAGTTCGTTCTGTCTCTCCACTAAAACCCGTACTACGTTGATCACGTCCGCACGCTCCGACAGTTGTTCTGTGCTGTGAAAACCGAAAAAATCTAAATGTATTCTTCAACAAATAGGATTTTAACAATCACTTTTGAACGTCAAAGATGCTACGCCATTGGTTCACAAGTGTACGGCGGGAGTCCTTATACCGGAAAGAACGAGATCACAAAGATATTTATTTGTTGTGCTTTTATTTGATCTGTTAATAGTTTCAAAGAAGATGCCTTATTTCTCAGCTCTGTTCCCTGTTCTTGCCATAAATACCCACTAATATTATAAGCGCGAAAGTTTGTTACCTACTCTTTCACGTAAATACCCACTAATATTATAAGCGCGAAAGTTTGTTACCTACTCTTTCACGTAAATACCCACTAATATTATAAGCGCGAAAGTTTGTTACCTACTCTCTCACGTAAATACCCACTAATATTATAAGCGCGAAAGTTTGTTACCTACTCTTTCACGTAAATACCCACTAATATTATAAGCGCGAAAGTTTGTTACCTACTCTTTCACGTAAATACCCACTAATATTATAAGCGCGAAAGTTTGTTACCTACTCTTTCACGTAAATACCCACTAATATGATAAGCGCGAAAGTTTGTTACCTACTCTTTCACGTAAATACCCACTAATATGATAAGCGCGAAAGTTTGTTACCTACTCTTTCACGTAAATACCCACTAATATTATAAACGCGAAAGTTTGTTACCTACTCTTTCACGTAAATACCCACAAATATTATAAGCGCGAAAGTTTGTTACCTACTCTTTCACGTAAATACCCACTAATATGATAAGCGCGAAAGTTTGTTACCTACTCTTTCACGTAAATACCCACTAATATGATAAGCGCGAAAGTTTGTTACCTACTCTTTCACGTAAATACCCACTAATATTATAAGCGCGAAAGTTTGTTACCTACTCTTTCACGTAAGTACCCACTAATATTATAAGCGCGAAAGTTTGTTACCTACTCTTTCACGTAAATACCCACTAATATTATAAGCGCGAAAGTTTGTTACCTACTCTTTCACGTAAATACCCACTAATATTATAAGCGCGAAAGTTTGTTACCTACTCTTTCACGTAAAACTACTGATTGGCTTGTACAACATATACGAGTAGGCTACAATTTATAAAGATATACGCCACGCTAATATACGCTACTCGAAATACTAATCCTGCGCAGACGAATTCGCGGGCACTAGCTAGTTTCTAATTTTATTTATTCTACAGACACACACTAGCATTTATTATTAGTGCTCGGAATGGGTAGTTCAATTTTATGTATTTGCGATTTTGTGACATTTTTTCAGAGATTGTAAAAATATTATATTGAACTTTCAAATAGTATTTCATCTTTCAGCTTATTGTTGTAATAATTAGTTGTAAACATAAAATTTTACAATAAAAGCGTAAAGAAACAAATAAAAGCAAATAAAAACAGAAAATCGTATTTTATTTGAAATATGCTATCCTTCTGTGATGTACCCAAATGCATTTAGCCATTTAGCTAATCTGTGCCGTGCCTTATCTGTGACTCTGTCTGTCTGTCAATGTCATAGTGTACTGGTGTGCTCGCTCACATAATAAAAGCACAATAAAAGTATCGCATTAATTAATTGCCATCGTTTTATTATTTATTAACTTAGTATACAACATAATTGGCGACGAGGCACGAAGAATTCACGCGAATAAAAATCTGTGCGGACAGGGGCGTAAAGGGACGCCATCGTCGGTACCGTTAGTTGGCGCGAATGTCATCAGAAGAAAATATAAAATCCGACACAGATTTGGAAATTGCGGATTCTATTGTGAGTAGAACCCAGTGTTTAGATAAACGATCGTGGATTTATCGTCTAAATAAATCTGAGTTACAGCAGAAATTAAGAGAGTTGGGTATTGAATTCGACATAAATTGTAAGGTAGATGAGCTACGTAAATTATTAAGCAACTTTTGCAAAGAACCTCGAGGTCAAACTAAACGAATAATGGCTAATTACCATATTCAACCATTTGAAGGTAAGAATTGGGAGTGTTTTGAACAACAGTTGGAGTGTATTATTACACTGAATGACGTATCTGACGAAAAGAAAGTACCGTTACTATTAACAAAAATATCGCCGGGGATTTTAGAAGTACTTAATTGCTTGTGCGCCCCTTTGAAGCCTATAAAATTAACCTACAATGATTTGTGTAATAAACTAAAAGATAAATATACACAAAAACAATCTGTGGCTTTGGAACGTAGTGCTTTCCGTAGCCGAAATCAACTGCCAAGTGAGACCATAGATGAATATGTATTAGAATTGCGAAAATTGGGCACGAAATGTAACTTCAAAGATTTAGAAGACCAAATCAAAGAAAAACTAATAGACGGGGTTCATTCAAAGCTCGTGAAGTTTGAATTATTAAAGAATGGCTGTGATGAGAGCTTAGAAAACACCATTCTGTTAGCCAGAACAGTGGAAGCAGCACTAATACATAGTAATGACATAAAAAAAGAAGAGAAAGTGTCTGAAATGTTTTACTACAATCAAGAAAAAAAAGCTGAACCGGGAAAACCTGTTTTATTCAGAAGGAGCTCAAAATTTAATGGTAAAGGAAGAAATTCAAATAAAGAGTTAATATGTTTTTGTTGTGGTGCTAATAATCATATGAAAAGTGTATGCAGACTGCAAAATAAATATTGCTCAGAGTGTGGACACCAGGGACATATTTTCAAAATGTGTCCTAAAGGAAAAAGATCAAGCACCAAAGTGTTCACAGTGGAACAGAGTGAGGAAACAGAAGACATTGAAGGGGAAGCTATTGAAACATCAGTGGAACCGTTATTTAAGGAATATGAAACTTATGCAATAAATGTAAGTAATATACCCCCACATTACATTACTATAAAGTTAGAAGGTATACCGCTTGATTTTCAACTCGATACAGGTTCAGATGTTACTGTGATTCCCATTAAAGACAAAATTCAGTTTTTTTAAGGATAAAATAATTACTAAGTGTAATGTAAAATTTAAAAATTTTGATCAAACCACATCATACCCAGTGGGAATATTAAAAAATGTGACAGTACAATATAATCAAAAAGTAATGAAATTAAATCTTTTCATTGGAGATGGTAATATACCCCGTATTTTAGGCCGCGATTGGTTGAGTATGATTGGTTTGTGGCGCCCTAATTTTTTAAATACAAATATTGTTAACATACTTAATAGTGAACTATCGATTTCAGAAGCAGAACAATATGTAAAGGAAAAGTTCTCAGAAGTATTCAGTCCAGGGTGGGGCAACTTCAAAGGTGAAACATTAAAATTAAAATTAAAACCAAATGCGAAACCTAAATGTCATCCTGTCCGTCGTGTGCCATTGGCTCTGAAAGATAAGGTAAAGTGTGAAATTTTTCGTCTAGTAGAAAATAAAAGAATAAAACCTGTAGAATATAGTCAGTGGGGTACCCCAGTGGTGCCAATTTTAAAATCAGATGGATCTGTTCGACTTTGTGGAGACTATAAAGTCACATTAAACCCAAACCTGGAAGTTGACCATTTTCCACTACCACATATTGAAGAAATATTCGAAACACTTAAAAATGGAGAATACTTCTGTGAACTTGACCTAAAAGAAGCTTACTTGCAAGCACCATTGGATCAGGAGTCACAACAGTTGACAACCATTGTTACAGAAGTAGGCACATACCAATATCAGTATTTACCATATGGTATCAGTACAGGACCAGGTTCTTTTCAGCGATTAATGTACAATAAGCTATGTAACATTCCAAACACTATAGTATTTATTGATAATATATATATTGCAGGTGCAACATTGAATGCAACTTTTGATACACTGTGCAAAGTATTGTCTAAGTTAAAAGAATGTGAATTTAAATTAAAGTTAGAAAAATGTAATTTTTTTAAAAAAAGCATAGATGTTTTTGGTTTTAGAATAACTAAGAACAAAATTAGTGTCATCAAAGAAAATATAGAGCCATTGTTGAATACGGTTCCACCTAAAAATATAACAATGCTGAAGTCTTTTCTCGGTAAAGTTAATTATTATTCTAGATTTTTAAAGGATATGGCCCACATACTAACACCCCTGTATGAATGTACACAGAAAAATAAGTTCATTTGGACAAACCAATGTAATGAAGCTTTTAAATTCATAAAAGAAAAACTAGCATCATTGGATAATTTAAGACATTACAATCCAAATTTACCACTTATATTAACATGTGATGCATCGCAAACAGCCTTAGGGGTGGTGCTATCACAAAGAGATTTAAAAGGGGTAGTGAAACCTATAGCATATGCAAGTAAAAAATTAAATTCTACAGAGCAAAAATATTCTACAATCGACAAAGAAGCCATGTCAATTATTTTTGGTATAACAAAATTTTATAACTATACATATGGACGTTGTTTTGAATTAGAAACAGATAATGCTGCTTTAGTCAGAATTTTTGGCCCCACTAAAGGTATTCCAAAAATGGCAGCTAAAAGACTCCAGCACTATGCTATATTTTTATCAGCATTTACATATAAAATAAAACACATCAAAACTAATGTAAACCCAGCAGATTTTCTTTCACGTGCACAGTCAGAGTATAATCAAAAGAATGTTGTATATCATCCAATTTGTGAAAGTGCAAGTTTAAGCTATATGTGTTATATAAATAATTCTGAAATGGAAAGATTAGATTGGAAATTAATTCAAGTAAAAACAAAAAAAGATACCTTATTATCTACAATTATACGATATACAATTGATGGTTGGCCTGAAAAAAAAATATTAGAAAAGGAACTATTGACTTATTATCATAAGAAATGTGAGTTAAGTGTAGACAGGGGCTGTTTGTTTTGGGGTTATAGGATAATAGTCCCCACACTGTTAAGACAACCTGTTCTAATTGAATTACATAAGAGCCATTTTGGAACAGTCCGTATGAAACAACTTGCTCGTTCATATTTTTGGTGGCCAAATTTAGATGCAGAAATCGAAAATATAACCAAAAATTGTATAACTTGTTTAAGTAACCACAAAAATCCTCAGAAAAGTCAACTGAAACCATGGCCTGCACCTCCATCTGTTTGGTACAGGCTACATGCTGACTTTTTGGGGCCATTTTTTAATAAAATGTATTTAGTGGTCATTGACAGTTACTCAAAGTGGCCCGAAGTATTTGAAATGACAAGCATCAGTGCTATAAAAACTATAGAAGTTTTCAAAAGTATATTTGCACGTTTTGGTTATCCAACACATTTGGTAACTGACAATGGACCCACTTTTATTAGTTTAGAATTTGAAAATTATTGTAAAGCTATAAATGTGAAACACACCTTTTCACCACCGTATCACCCTGCTACTAATGGAGCAGCAGAACGCTTCGTAGAAACTTTTAAATCTCATGTAAGAAAAATCAAAGAAAGTGGATATTCACTTTCTTCGTCAATAAATTTATTTTTATTTGATTATAGAAATATGCCTCATAATGTCACTGGTGTCACACCATCTAAGCTCATGTTAGGCCGAGAACTTAAAAATAGATTTTCATTGTTTAGACCTCCAGCTATGATAGAAAAATCATATGAAATGTTAGAAAAACAATCAAAGAATGCATTAGGAAATAGGAAAGTAGAATTTAAGGTCGGTGAAAAGGTAATGGTAAAGGACTACAGAAAAGGGAGTAAAACATGGATTCAAGGAATTGTTTTAAAGGAATCAGTGCCAAATATAACATATATAATAGATGTAAATGGATCAACTTGGAAAAGACATGTTAATCAAATGTTAAAATGTGGTGAATCATTAGAAGAATAGGTTAGAAGGTTAGAATAGTTTTTATACTAAGTTAAGTATATTCTACTGTTCGTTCATATTATTTTTTGTTTGTTAGTTTGTGACGGTTAGGTTTAAAAGTTAAGTGGGGAAGAGTGTGATGTACCCAAATGCATTTAGCCATTTAGCCTAATCTGTGCCGTGCCCCCTTATCTGTGACTCTGTCTGTCTGTCAATGTCATAGTGTACTGGTGTGCTCGCTCACATAATAAAAGCACAATAAAAGTATCGCATTAATTAATTGCCATCGTTTTATTATTTATTAACTTAGTATACAACACCTTCTTTTGCAATTAAAACAGTTTTATTTTTTCACTCCTATAAACTTACAAATAAACAATAAGTGTAATTTTCATGATTATATAAAATGACATAAGTTTTATTGCATTACATTATTTAAGGTCCCGGAAATCACGCTGATATTAGTTTTATTCATGTTATGTTTACATTGACTTTCTTTCTGCAAGTACATAAAATTAAACTACCTATTCCGAGCACTATTTATTATTTATTTAAAGAAGATAAACTAAATAGCTGGTTGGATAGTTAGTTGATAAACTAAACAGCTGGTTGGATAGTTAGTTGATAAACTAAACAGCTGGTTGGATAGTTACTTGATAAACTAAACAGCTGGTTGGATAGTTAGTTGATAAACTAAACAGCTGGTTGGATAGTTAGTTGATAAACTAAACAGCTGGTTGGATAGTTACTTGATAAACTAAACAGCTGGTTGGATAGTTAGTTGATAAACTAAACAGCTGGTTGGATAGTTAGTTGATAAACTAAACAGCTGGTTGGATAGTTAGTTGATAAACTAAACAGCTGGTTGGATAGTTAGTTGATAAACTAAACAGCTGGTTGGATAGTTAGTTGATAAACTAAACAGCTGGTTGGATAGTTAGCTGATAAACTAAACAGCTGGTTGGATAGTTAGTTGATAAACTAAACAGCTGGTTGGATAGTTAGTTGATAAACTAAACAGCTGGTTGGATAGTTAGTTGATAAACTAAACAGCTGGTTGGATAGTTAGTTGATAAACTAAACAGCTGGTTGGATAGTTAGTTGATAAACTAAACAGCTAGTTGGATAGTTAGTTGATAAACTAAACAGCTAGTTGGATAGTTAGTTGATAAACTAAACAGCTGGTTGGATAGTTAGTTGATAAACTAAACAGCTGGTTGGATAGTTACTTGATAAACTAAACAGCTGGTTGGATAGTTAGTTGATAAACTAAACAGCTGGTTAGATAGTTACTTGATAAACTAAACAGCTGGTTGGATAGTTAGTTGATAAACTAAACAGCTGGTTGGATAGTTACTTGATAAACTAAACAGCTGGTTGGATAGTTAGTTGAAAAACTAAACAGCTGGTAGGATAGTTAGTTGATAAACTAAACAGCTGGTAGGATAGTTAGTTGATACACTAAACAGCTGGTTGGATAGTTAGTTGATAAACTAAACAGCTGGTTGGATAGTTAGTTGATAAACTAAACAGCTGGTTGGATAGTTACTTGATAAACTAAACAGCTGGTTGGATAGTTAGTTGATAAACTAAACAGCTGGTTGGATAGTTAGTTGATAAACTAAACAGCTGGTTGGATAGTTACTTGATAAACTAAACAGCTGGTTGGATAGTTAGTTGATAAACTAACAGCTGGTTGGATAGTTACTTGATAAACTAAACAGCTGGTTGGATAGTTACTTGATAAACTAAACAGCTGGTTGGATAGTTACTTGATAAACTAAACAGCTGGTTGGATAGTTACTTGATAAACTAAACAGCTGGTTGGATAGTAACTTGATAAATAAGTAGGAAGAAACATCCATCCATAATTACAATCTATCGCGATTATAATATTTGTAGGGATTAATGTGTGAAACACCTCTAATAATATAATATAAAGTATAAATAAATAAATGAAATAATATTTGTTTATTAGAAACCACATTATAAAGAATCAACATCGTCGTCCTGTTTTCTGATGTAGCTTCAGAGAATATTTCTTTCCCATATTTTGTTATATGCTTAATGTAAATTACAAAGTTTCTTTTGACAATTACTATATAATAAAAAAAGACAAAACATGCCATTAAATCACACCAAGGGCGGATACTATATAGGGCGATAGCTTGGCGTCAGGAGGGGAGGGGGTGTCACATAGAAGACATCCAGAGAAGCACTATCACGTACGGAATAAGGCAGCCTATTTATATTCCATAGCCAAATGATTTGTTAACAGCTAGAGGTATCTCGAGAAGTATGATGCGAGTTCTGTATGATGACAAAATATTTAAATAAAATCATTATGTTTAATTAGTGCTCCACCTAAGTCCTGGAACCAGCTCAGGGGGGGGGGGGCGACATGACCCCATGAGCCCCCCCTGAATCACACATGTTGAATATACCTAGTATCAGTACTCGTGTTTAGGTGTTCGACTGTGTGGAGGAGATCGGGGGAGGTATTGTAGCCTCCCCCGAGCAGGGCTCCCCTGTATGGGCAGGGGAGCGGAGGCTGGGGGTTCACGGATGTCGCTTGGCGTTCCCGGGGGCCTCACTACATGCCTGAAGAAGGCCATCCCTGAGGTTTTTAGTGGGTAGGCCTTCCCCTTCTGGGGAGGAGAGCCCCACATAACCGCCGGCTTGCACAGCCGGGGTATGGAATTTAATGCATTTTCCTTAGGGGAACAAAAAAAAAGGTGTTCGATTGTGAATCTGTGTGTGAGTTAGTGAGTGAGCGAGTGTCTATAGGAAAACATACCTATATATGGGTAACCATTTTGGGTGGTTCGGGATAGAGTAGGACTCTGCGACGACCGCCAACGCAACCTCACCCTCCGCAAGCATCTGGATCAAGAGATCCTGGGCCGCGCAGCATTGGTTGAGGTTGCCCTGCAGTACCCTGCCATGGACGTCCATAATTATGTGTCCATGGCTTCGCCATGCCCCTGGGCCGGGGCGGGGTGTTGGGCAGCAACCCCACCCTTCCTCTTTGGTGGGGAGCATTTCTTGCTCCCCATCCTGTGCTCTGCCGGTCTGCCGTAATCCGAGCAGACCGGACAGCGAGGGGCGCTCGCCGTACAGAGACGGGCAATGTGCCCTGTCTCTCCGCACCTGTAGCAGCGAGCGCTCCTATCTGAGTCTTTGTTAGGGCACATGGCCCTAACATGTCCTCTTTCGAGACACCAGTGGCACTGCAGGGGCCGTGCTTCCAGTGCCTCGACCCTCGCCGAGGTCCAACTGACAAGGAGCCGCCCAGCAGGAAAACATACCTGGCAGGCTCGTTGGGTTTGTTCCTGTGCAGGATGTTGGGCGCGAAGATGGTGGCGAGGTTGGCGGCGTCCATCTTGTTGGCGGGCGCGCGCGGGTCGGCGACGCCGGCGTGCGCGTGCGCGGCCAGCGCGGCCAGGAACGACAGCAGCGCGTGCAGCGTGTCGCGGTGCGCCGCCGGCAGCAGCGCCACCGCCAGCCGCAGCGCCTCCCACTGCAGCCGCCGGCTGCGCACCTCTGCACACCACACAAACCACGCGCCTCAACATCAAAATCACACGCTTAAAATTATAGCCGTGGGGCGGCTAGCGGTTATCACGGGGTGATGAACTAACAAAGAACTACAAGTGAAGTGTGCGTGCTAATCATAATAATCTTAACGATCGCAAGTGCATAGTCCAAACAATCAAAATAAAGCGTGCTCGCCTATGGTTAAGAATAACTTAAGGACAACTAAATCTTAATTTGTTAATTTTATCTTTTTACATTTTTATACTCTGTATTTTTAGAGAGTCGTCAATTAAAAGCTGGCCTCAGATAAATTGTCTGAACCAACTTCTGTTATAAGTTTAAACAAGTTCATGTCACATCTATAAATGCCATAGTTTCGGGGAGTGTGCTCAGGAATTGCATGAATTGATTCCGCCTGCACCCCTCCACCATTGGACGCCGAGACGTGGCCAGGGACTCCATCCGTGTGTGGTCGCTATTCCACCTCTTCGTACCTCTCGTTTCGCCTCGTCCTTCATTATGCGCACCGCCAAGGAATGGAATTCCCTACCTGCGTCTTTGTTCCTCGATACTTATAATATGGGGATTTTCAAGGCAAGAGTAAATAGGCAAAAATAAACGCACTCAATTTTGTAATATTTTTTTTACCCAAGCGTTGTCGTTGTATCATTTAAGTAATCCTTAACAGTATGATTACCTTTTTTTTAATATATTTTTATATTATCCCAACTAATATTATAAATGCGAAAGTAATTCTGTCTGTCTGTAGTTACGCTTTCCCGCTTAAACCTCGCAACCGATTTTGATGATATTTGGTACAGACAATTTTTAGACCCTGAGACAGAACATAGGACATAGAACATACTTTTTATTTCGAAAAAAGGGATGAAGGGGTTGAAATAGAGGTTGAAAGTTTGTATGGGATTTCCCCTTGATAAGAAATCATTAAACATTTGCTCTAGCATTTTTGAAAATTCGACCAGCTCCATAGCTGACCCCCATGGGTGAAATAAGAGTTGAAAGTTAGTATGCGAGTTCGTCAAATATCACGTCATAAGATACAAAAAATCGTTTATTCTAGCATTTGACATTTTTACCAGCGTGGGGGCGAAATAGGGGTTGAATTGAAGATAACCTTAGACATAAGGGACCAGGATTGACAAAACTAATTTTTGCCGCGGGCGAACCCGCGGCCGGAAGCTAGTTGGAATATATATTATAAAAAATTCAGAGGTTAACAGTTAATCAATGACAATTCAAAATGGTATAAAAGAAATAATTTAAAAAGTCTGTAGTCGCTAGATCGCGAACTTTTTAATCGGCTTTTAATCAGATATAATCTGAAGGTTACTTACTTTGCGTGCTAAGGAAGGTAGTGTAGAGGTCCCTACAGAGCAGCGGGTCGGGTAGGTCCCGAAGGAATTCCTTGAGCAGTGTGGCCACGTCATGCGGGCACACCGCCGCGTCCAGCGCGGTCTCCTGGCCCCGCTCCCAATCCTCGCGTAACTGTAATTGGCAATTTATATGTGGTTAATATACAAGTTTTTTATGCATGAGATTGTTAAGGAAATAGATTTTTTTTTTATAATAAGCTCCGTCCTACCAAAAAGGTTTGTAAAGTGGCAGTTTTTTGTTCCTAAGTAGGAACAAAAACTGCCACTTTACATTTTATAGATAATATCGCATAGCCAACCAAATTGCAAAAAAGTTCCAAATGAACATTTTGTGACTATAAAATTTTGGAACGTGGCATTAAATCCTCCAACGATGTATTCTGTGCTCCAACGCACACACGCACACTGTCTTGATAGATATGATTGAATTTCAACTTTATATAGCGTTACTAAAGCGTAAATTGACTCTTTGATGTTAGGAACACACCTACATTGCTTAGACAACAGTGAGTGCTTGCAATATGAACTTTATACAATAACAATAAAGCTCAAATTGACTGCACGTTTTAGTTAAAAAACGTTTGTATGAAAAAAGGGGTGTTTTTAGGGATTTTCCGATAATTATTCGAATTTTTCTCGTTCCCGCAAAAACCATCCTTGAACTTCAACGAACATTAAAAAAAATAATTAATCAAATTGGTCCAGGCGTTGTTGAGTTATGCGCTTACCAACACATTTTGCGATTCATTTTTATATAAATATATATATAAGAAGACTAGCTAGTGTCCGCTACTTCGTCTGCGCAGGATTAGTATTTCGAGTTGCTTTTATATTTATATATAAGTTATATTTTGTACTAGATTACTATAGAAATCTTTAGGAATTCTTATTAAAACCAACCGAAGGTGTAAAAAAATTAGCCATAAAATGTATTTCATCGCATACGTTGCGAAGAGTATTAATGATAGGACAAAAAATATCTGTACCTAAATAGGTACCCGTGTTTACCCGTGCGAAGCCGGGACGGGCCGCTAGTTACTAATATTACAAGCTTTTATTTACTTTCACCTGTCCCGTTGTCAGTCTGTAATCAAATCTTGCAACTTAAATTTGATCCACTTCCCGGTTTCCGATTGAGCTGAAATTTGGTATACACGTTTAGTTCGGATGACAATGCATGATTAACTGTGTGACGCCATTCTAAATCCAACATGGCGGCGTATCCAATATGGCGGACCAATTATTTTTAATGCACTCCTGCAATATGGGTATCAAATAAAAGGGCTTGCCAAGAATAACTAGAAAAAAATAATATGTCGTCATTCTAAATCCAACATGGCGGCGTATCCAATATGGCGGACCAAATAATTTTAATGCACTCCTACAATATGGGTATCAAATAAAAGGGCTTGCCAAGAATAACTAGAAAAAAATAATGTTACGTCACTCTTAATCCAATACGGCGGAACACCAAAAATGGCGGATAATTTTCTTTTATTTCAAGTAGCGCTGACGAAGCCCAGCAGACACCGGCTAGTCTTTATAAATAATAGCATAGGGAGCGTTCAAGTATTACGTGACGCAATTGTTGAAGATGTTTGACCCCCCCCCCCCTTGTAACGCACCGTAACGTTAAACAACTTGCGTGAAAAAATTAAAACTGACGACCATACTAATACAATCGAGGGATTCCCCGTAAAACGTAAGCGAAAAGGGTCGCCAATTTGTTATAAAAAAAGAAACAATGTTACATACGGTGTTGTAAGAAAGCCCGCTCCTGTCCCTATAACGCATCGTAACATTTTACCGAGACCCCCCCCCCCCCCCCCCCAAATTGAGTTACGTTATACTTGAACGCCCCCATATATGTTAATCTGACGTATAAGCTATGTAAAGTTTCGTTAAAATCCATTAGTGTTCTAGTTCCATTTACCTAAAAGAGTAACAAACATCCACACTTACAGACGTTCGCGTTTAAAATATCAGTAGGGATAATTTAATAAAAAAAAATACGAAGAGAAAACTATTAAGAGATACTTAAGATGGATCCATTCTAAGAGAGGTGAAGTCTTCAAATTAATACTAAAGGACATTGTTCAATTTTGGCCTAAGAACCGATGTGAATATAAATTATACTATAATTTTTATTTATTTTTATATTATTTGAAACATATTTTAGTATTCCACGGACACTTCAAATAAATAAATTCCAAATAAAAAGTTGGGTCACAATTATTGATGCCGTATAAAATGTTTTCCGTCAGCCAGTGCTGCCAGTTTCGGAAGTTTTCGCGATTTCGGTAAATACGGATCGAATTGAAAACCTCCTCCTTTTTGAAGTCGGTTATTAAAATTTGTTGATAACACTTTATTCATTTAAATACCTAAATTGACTAGCTAGAAAAAAACTAGTATTATATATTTTTTAAGCGAAATCGCGAATTTCTAGCTTGGCATTCAAGTATTATAGTTTTCGTAATTGGCAGCACTGGTGTACTTCATACCTTATCTGTGTCCGTTTCATTTAATTTTTGATTGCTTTGCGACTATAGTTTCTTTTGTGATTTTCTATGCGTTTCATGGTTTTATTCTAACAACTTTGGCTTGATTACGGACTCCGATTACATTGCGTAGGTACTTGGTAGACTCGGATGTGTGTAAAGGACTGGATTTTGTAAAATGATAATTGTCAAAGAGTTATCTTAAACTTGACTAGGTACTATCTCTTTTCCTAGTATCTAGTAGAGTAGTCCTTTCCTAGTTCTAGAAGAGAACATATATAGCTGTGCATAGTATTGTTAATATTACTTTGATATTACTACTCTGATATTTCACGCAAGGTTGGTTATTTTTTATTTATAACCTCAAAATATTAACTTTTTTCGTAATTATTTTAGTTTCCTGAAGTGTCCGTTCGTGAAAACTTATTTCATAGGATTCCATATAATTTTAAGAGTTTATATAAGTCACTTTCGATTCGAACGGTTCTTAGGCAGAACATGTATGGAGCCGGAACAATGTCCTTTATCTCTATCTATATCTGGTCTACAGTTAAAAATACTAACAAAGTATTATAATATTTTTACAATAACAGAGCAGTATCAATCAATAATATAAATTATTATATTAAATTAATTTAGATTAATACAACAACTCTATAAAATGTTTAGTTACTTATTAAGGACGGTATACCATCGAACATTATCTCTATTTTATTCTGATGTATAAAATAATATTGTAAAGTTTCAATAAAATCCATTCATAGTTCAGTCAAAATAGACTAGATCAGTGATCGTCAACCTTTTTTTTTTGTTGCGGCACTTATTTAACGATTTCAAAATTTGGCGGCACACAAAGAAAAAGATAAAAATTATTTACTTACTACAACACACTGCATAAATAGCTTACGACAAAAATTTTAAATATACGAAATAAACTAATATATACTACAATAATAACTAAACATTTATTAAGGGATTAATTACAAGTTAATAATAAAAATATTTTTAATGCGAAATTTGAGCTTGATGTTTTTTGATAATTTCATTTATATTTATTTGGTCGTAAAAATGACAATGCTACTCTCATATTGTCTTCTATATTTAACAATCTTGATCTTTTTTTAGTTTTAATGTTGGCAAATGCTGAAAATCCGAATTCATACAAATGAGATGTGGAAAATTAAGAAATACAAAAATGAAATGGAGCGAATTCAGAATAAGTTCGTAAAGTTCCTCACTTCTAAACATTGTAATGATTGTACGCTTCCTACTTTGATATCGTTGGAAAGTCGACGTACGGAAAGGGATTTATTATTCTTATTTAAATTAATAAACAATTATTTGGATTCTCCATTTTTGCTAAGTCAAATTTCATTTAGATGCCCTCGACTAAATTCTAGGAGAATGTCGCTGTTTCACCTCCCACTCAGACGAACAAATTATTGTAAAAACACTGTTTTCGATCGCGCATGTTCTTCATATAACAATAATTTTGAATCTGTCGATCTGTTTTTGTTAAGTATTAATAAGTTTAAGAGCAGTATTCGTGCCATTATCTGTGACCTATAGCGCTCCATGTTTGTAGTTTTGAATACGATTTTTTATTTCTTAAAATATTTTTAGCGATCTTCTTTAAACATGTATAAGTAATTAAGTGGAAACTTCACTGGTATATGATAAAATTGTAATAATATGTTTAAAGCTTTTTTGGCTATCATTGGATAATCGCATCTGATGTTAATCCAAAATGAATTAATTGTATCTTCTGAATGTTTTACAATTAAATCTCGATAATTGGAAAACAAAATGAGTTCTTCCTCTTCATTCAAAGTTAAGTTAAATACAGAAGTATCCGTTGTGAGAAATGGATTACGAACCCAATGAAATTTCTTAATATCTAATTTTGGGAAATAATGAATAATTCTCTCCTCCAATGTCGTCTTAAATATATTTTTCTTTTTAAATGATGGAATAATATTAACATTATTATATATTTGTAAAATTTGGCGGCACACAAAAATGCCGCGGCACAGTGGTTGAGAGTCACTGGACTAGATTATGATTCCAGTTTGCATTATTTCCCAAAAAGCCGGATTTTACGATCTACAAACTTTGTCTGAACCATTTTTCGATAGCTCTCGTTGTTTCAGAGATATACGCAAAAAACGCAAATGTGTGACCTTTGACCTAGAATAAAAAATAACGCACAAGCGAGATCGATGGGGTCTTTTGACATATCATTTGTAATAGCGTATTCAAGGCCTGCAAAAAAATCCAGCTTGTTGGGAATTAATGCAGACTGGAATATCTATTTTGACTGGACTATCAGAAGTTTTTACACGAAAGAGTAACAAACATACATACATCCATACAACTTTCGCGTTTAAAATATTAGTAGGATTTAACTTTGTCTACGAATAAAAAAAAGTACCAATTAATATTGAAAAAATATTGTCTATCAACAATTTACAACCTACCTTTATCTAACTACTAAAACTTGTAAAAAGTGCTCAGAGTAACAAAATGAATAAGCTGTACTGAGTTTAATAGTTTCTATGTATCGTAGGTAGGTAGGTATAGTATGTAATAAACCTGATGCTATTATCCAGATAGTTGTAAACACCCGCAAGCTTTCGCTCCAATAAAATACTCGGTTAATGACCCAAATCTCGTGTATTTTTTTAGAATGAATAATGTGCTATATACACAACCTGGGTGGTAAACAAAAGATGTTGAGAATCGAAAGATGCTTTCGATCAAAGTATTCTAGCCGTTTCATCAGTTATGTACATCCCGCAGACCCTCATAATCAAATTGAACGCGATCCTCAAGTCCTACAAGAGTCATTCATTACAACTTTCTCTACTTTGGTTACCTCGCGTTGCTTCAAATGTGTATGATCTCTTTAGGCCAGGGTCGTCTAGTTCCTTTTACTGAGGGGGCAAACGCTATGATGCTTAGTCTAACAGGATCGGTCGAAGAGATAAGCGGACACCACAAGAAGTAAGGTTTCTTGAACTTGCCTTTCTCCGCGGGAAAAAAACAAGTGACACTGTAAATTATTACAACAATTTTAACACTGTATAGCCGTGGGCAAAAGCTATGACCCTTAACCCTCTATAGACCCAATCCCGAAATCCACGCAGGCGAAGCCGCGGGCAGAAAGCTATAACATGTGTTTTAGAAGAGATTTTGTTTCAATAATAATATATTTTGAACTAGCTTTCCGCCCGCGGCTTCGCCCGCGTTATATTCGAATTTCCCACATGAAGGATATGTTTTCCGTCGGTAAAATTATCTTATTTCCTTCCTTGGGTCCTCGGGTTTTACGATTGGTATATACGGGGTGGTTACCCCGTATATACCAAACGTAGTCCGTCCGACCAACCGACGTACCAACTCTAGTCTATCTGTGTATAAAATTTTATTTAAATCGGTTCAGTGGTTTTTACAATACTGCCATACAACCTTTCACCCCCTCCTTTCAACCCTTTACAGCCCTTTTCTGCTTTAAAAGGTAGCCTCTGTCATGTCTCGGGCTCTAGACTATATGTGTACCAAATTTCATTTAAATCGGTTCAGTAGTTTTAACAATATTTCCATACAACGTATTATCCCTCCTTTCAACCTTTTACAACCTTTACTGTATGAAAAAGTAGCCTATGTCCTTTCTCAGGCTCTAGACTTTTTTTTTTATATGATAGGGCAGCAAACGAGCAAACGGATCACCTGGTGGTAAGCAATAACCGTTGCCCATGGACACCCGCAACACCAGTGGAGTCACAGATGCGTTGCCGGCCTTTTAAAAGGGAATAAGAGGAATAAGGGGAATAAACGGGAATAAGGGGGGTTGGGCCTCCGGTACCCTCACTCACTCGGCGAAACACAGCGCAAGCGCTATTTTACGCCGGTTTTCTGTGAGGCCGTGGTATCACTCCGGTCGAGCCGGCCCAATTTGTGCCGAAGCATGGCTCTCCCACGGTAAATATAGACTATCTGTGTGCCATTTCATTTAAATCGGTTCAGTAGTTTTGGCGTGAAAGCGGAACAGACAGACAGACAGACAGACAGAGTTACTTTCGCATTTATAATATTAGTATGGATTGTTCCTCAATGACCTGATTAGGATCAATTAACAAATATAAAACCATATATAAGTATCCAACATAAAATGTAATCTATACTAATATTATAAAGAGGAAAGATTTGTTTGTTTGTTTGTTTGTAATGAATAGGCTCCGAAACTACTGGACTGATTTCAAAAATTCTTTCACCTTTGGAAAGCTACATTATCCCCGAGTAACATAGGCTACTTCTTATCCCGAAAAAATCGACAGATCCCACACGGGATGCGCAATAAAGGCTTCGCTCAAAAAACTACTGCACAGATTTTCATGCGGTTTTCATCAATAGATAGAGTGATTTCTGAGCAAGGTTTTGGGGTATTTTTTATCTCGTAAAAACAGAAAGTCCCACGGAAAACACGATAAAACCTTCGCACCATAAACCGACTTCCGCGCATATGTAGCCGTGGGCAAAAGCTATGGCCCTTAACCCTCTATAGACCCAATCCCGAAATCCACGCAGGCGAAGCCGCGGGCAGAAAGCTAGTCTTAAATAAATATTTAATACAAAGTGCGGTTACATGATTTGCGGTAACGTCTAAATCGGTCTGCGGTTGCCGAGTCGTTGGCGGCCACACTGACGCGCCATGACGTCTGACTTATACCAATGTTATCTAGGGATCACCTATTAATTATGATTGCTCATATCCAACTGTTCGTTATATATAACGGACAGTAAAACTCAATAACAGATATCATAAGATTTTGTGTCGTCGGTGCAGTTACAAAAATAAAATGCCACATTAACGTACGCCCAAACCGGAACAAATATCTGCAGATCATATAAAACGAGATGAAGCTCGCGACTTCATCTGTGTAGGATTAGTATTTCGTAGCGTGGCGTGTATCTTTGTAATTTGTAGCTTGTACGAATAGTTTTTATCATTATTAACTATTTATTAACTCAATGTTTTTTTATAAGATTAGCTCTAAGTTTTTATACTTTATTATATCTGCTCTATGTTCTCTCCTTCTTTTTTTATTTCATATATATTTTTCATGTCAAATATAATTGGTGAAAGTCAGCTTGTTTCTTTTTGCTCTCCAATTTGCTATCGATCCTCAATATTTTCTGGTCCTTCCAATTTGCTATCGATCCTCAATAGTAGCCTATGTGTTATTCTGATGTTATAGGCTATATTTTTTACGTGAAAGAGTAATTCATTCGTATATACAAACTTTCGGTTTTATAATATTAGTAGGAATTAGTGATGTGCCGGGTCGTCTACAATCTAGATCCGCGGATACAGATCTGAATGCGGATATTTGGTGTCAAGATCCGCAGATACGGATACGGATCTTAACTTTCTTACACAATCGGTGTCGGTGCGCGCGATCTTGAGTTTAAACATGTTTCGACTTGCACTGCGAGGCGGGTCTTTCTTTTTTTTATTAGTTTTGTTTTAGATTAATGTGACACTGGGCAGCATAGATACTCGTAACGCTTGTGTATGGTATTGGTACAAGATTTAAACAAAATGTCTACAAAGAAGTTTAATAGATGGTGGTTATTATGTGATAATAAATGATAAATGTGCAAAGTGTAAAAATTGTGATGGAAAGTATTCTCGTAAGGGTAAAGCCTCAACTTCCTTAAAAAATCATTAACAAAGAAAACATCCTAAAGAATATGAATTATTCTTTAAAGAAAACTTTGCTAAATATATCCGTAAAAGATCCCTTAAAAAGTAACGGATATGGATACGGATACGAATCTTTCTTCTGCCTCGGATATCCACGGATACGGATATCTGGCACAGCACTAGTAGGGATATTTATCCCGTGTGGGAATCGGACACCCGGCGACGCGACAGTTATCCGCCTCATGCAGCACTGCTCTGTGAATAGTTATTTATTATACAAGAGTGGAAAGTTCCTTTTTAACCGCGTGCTCGATTTGGATGACCGAGCAAGCGAAGGATTCTAAAGTTGAATCACGAGCGCAGCGAGTGATTCTAAATTAGAATCCTGAGCGTCAGCGAGGGAAACAAACGAGCACAAGGTGAAAAATCTTTCCACTCGAGTGCAATACGTAACTTTTCATCCCACCTCAGCGAGGAAATGACAAAATGAAAAAGAAAACAATTTATAATGACAAATTATATTAAGCAATAAAACGTGAAAAACTAGAATGGCGCGAAGCACGCAAATAAAACAAAAGAAACCAAGAAGGTTCCAAATTTAAATTTTTTCACAATTTAAAAAGTTCTAATCATAAATTTGGCACCATAGAGGTTACATTAAATACGTTTAATGACGTTTTGAATTTACAATTATATTGAGTACTCATTATATGTGATGTTCTAAATTCAAATCTACTTTGCCGCTCAAGCGAATAAAATAGAATTTTCCAACCAGATTTCGAAGCGCAAAATTACACTTTCCGAGGTGGTGGGATGAAAATGATATTATTATTACGGCCTCAACAGAGACCTTGGAGCAGCGGAGAGACTTTGACTCTCTGTGTGTTCTTTATAGGCTCTTTAACGGAGAGTGCTCTGAGGAATTATTTGCAATGGTGCCTTCGTCACCTTTTTACCATCGCACCACCCGCCACCGCAGTAGAGTTCATCCATATCACCTGGAACCGATCTTGTCTAGTACAGTTCGGTTTCAGCGTTCATTCCTTCCGCGTACATGCAAACTCTGAAATGAGCTCCCAGCTGCGATGTTTCCTGAGCGCTACGATATGTCTAACTTCAAACGAGGCTTAAAAAGAGTATTTCTCTCCAGGTAGGCAGCGGCTCAGCTGTGTCCCTGGCAGTGCAAATGTCCATGAGCGATGGTTACCACTTACCATCAGGTGGGCCATTTGCTCGTCTGCCACCGCATGGAATAAAAAAAAAATGACATGAAATAAGCCCGCGGTGCGGACGCACGCATCGTGTACGCAACCTATTCCAACATACCTGCCGAACCCTCTTCTTGGAAGCGGAGACCCTGAAGAGGCCGAGCGTGTGCAGGCCGTGCTGCCGCAGGTGCGCGAGGCACGCGGACACCAGGCCCGGCACGCGCGGCCCGCCGCCGCCCGCCTCGTCCAGCCCCGCCCACCAATCGCTAGAGTCGCACGACTCGCTCTGTAACACCGACCTTTACTTAAAACATAGATTTATATCATATTATGTATACTATATTATTTATTTTAACTAGCTATTTTATTATTTATACTAGCTGTGCCCACTGTGACTTCGTCAACGTAGAATCGTAATTTTAGGTAGAATTTTTAATGACTGACAGTGTTATAAATCGAGATCGGATAATTGGATGCATATTTACCTAAAGTTAATTTTTGGCTCACAAATTATGGAAGCGGCTTTTTGAAATACATTTTGTTAAATAAAAATCCCGGGAAAATACGGGACTGCAAATTTAACGTAGTGATATTGTTTGAAAATTACTAAATTAGCACGTGGTATTTATTTTCAAAAGACGCGAGACTCCGGGTTCATTTATACAACTATGCATACGTATTTACATGAAGTTTAGTTTCAGTTCCCCGTGCGATTTATGAATGTACGATTTATTACATGAAGAGTGTTATACGAAAGTAGTGAGCTAGTTTGACTAAAACAATAATCAATTAAATAATTTAATAAAAAACAGAAATGGTGAAAAATTTTATTTAACAAAACAATAAAAAGCCGTTTCCATACTTTGTCTTAAACTAACTTTAAGTAAATATGCATCCGATTATCCGATCTCTAGTTATAACCGAAGAGTAGACAAATATAATCAGAAAGTTTTCAACTGCTAAGCTATCGGGAGTTACACGTGTTATTGTGAGTCAACCATAAAAGATAGACATATGCTGTCGTGCGATATTTTTTATATAATTTTAAGGAGAACATTTCCGTCATACATGTTTTCTTGTAGCTTTAACCATTAAGGTGCAAACTTAATGGTTAAAGCGCGCGACGGAAGCTTAAAATATGAAGTAACTTCTCCCGTTTTCTCAACATTTCCCTTCACTGCTCTGCTCCTGTTGATTGTAGCGTGATGAATAGTATACTATAACCGGCTCAGGAGTATGAAATAGTAGATTGTTAACCGAGGGTGGAAAGAATCAATTCCCGAGGTATTTAGACTATAGGCTATAGTCCGAGAAGGAATTGATTCTTTTACCCGTGTTAAACACTCTACTTTTCACTTCGAATATATGAGGAAAATAAAACATTGGTTGTTTATTTAATCTATTTATTGATAATATATGATAATATCAGTAGACCATCAGTAGGCAGAACACATTTTGCCTCGTCTTTAATTGAATCTGGTGTAAATATTTAGGAATCGCTTGAACTCATTTTTAAAATTAAAATCTTAACTAGTATAAGAGATTATTTGATTTTTTTCAAATTCCGTCACAGATATATATAATAAATTCACATCCCGCCAATTTATGTCGACTGTTTAAATTTTAAATATGGATCTCACCGCGTGTTTGTTGCGGCTTATTCCGCTGGATGTAGTTTGTGCTAAGTTCACACTGACTGTTTAGAAACTCACATGGCCGCAGCATTTTTTTTTTATAGTTCACAGCTGACAGTTCGTAGCTGACATTCGTAGTTCTATTTTTAAAGTTCATTCCGGCCCTTGGGTGGGAAGTAAATTGTATGAGTTTTTCCTGCCCTATGATCAAAACAACATAACATTCCGAGTATGAGAAATGAAAAATAATTGTACCAAGTTTTGTTAAAATCCGTCTAGTATTTTTGTTTCTATAACGGTTATACAGACAGACAGACAAAAATTTTACTGATTGCATGTTTGGCATCAGTATCGATCCCTAATCACCGCCTGATAGTTATTTTGAAAATATATTACATGTGAATTACAATGGAATTGACCTCTGCAGATTTATTACTTATAATGTAGAAGAAGACAGATTTTATCTATACACATAAATATAATTGTAGTGTCGTCTGTCTGTCTGTATATTTACTTCGGCTAAACTCTGAAATGGCTGTACCGATTTTGACGGGTCTTTTATTGGCAGGTAGAGGTGATATTTGTTACTCTCTCCTATAAAAAGTACCGAATCGAATTTAATCAAACTTTACAATAATATAATTACGCACATTAATAGAAAAACAACACTTGTCTGTATTACAGAAACAGTTGCTTACCAGATTATTTAAAAAAAAAAAACACCAAGTTAGTCACAATATATCTTTTTTACAAGCTTTTATATTAGCTTCACTTGTAACTATGTAAGAAAATCTTGGAATCTTAATTTGACCCACTTCCCGGTCTCCGATTGAGCTGAAATTTTGCATGCACGTGTAAGTCGGATGACAATGCATGGTTATGTGTGTGACGTCATTCTAAATCCAACATGGCGGCATTGCCAAGATGGCGGTTCAATTATTTTTAATGCACCCCTACAATATGGGTATCAAATGAAAGGGCTTGCAAAGAACACCTCGATAAATAATGTGACGTCACTCTTAATCCAATATGGCGGACTTTCCCAAGATGGCGGATCAATTATTTATAATGCACCCCTACAATATGGGTATCAAATGAAAGGGTTTGCCAAGCTTGGTTATTTAGTCGGAAAATAAATTAAAAGCAATGTTTTTTAATACAAGCTTTTATTAAATGCGCTAAAAAGAACAAAATAAACTTTTAAATATGAAAGCTTGTCGTTAAAGCTATTCCATAAGTAAATCTCGCGACAAGCTTTTATATGTAAAAGTTTATTTTGTTCTTTTTAGCGCATTTAATAAAAGCTTGTATTAAAAAATATTTACTGTTAATTTTTTTTAAAAACTTCACTTAAACCACCTACTCACACATTAGTAGATATTTTTACCCTGTATCTTGGATGCAGTCACATATATAGAATCTCACATACACATACACTAGCTGATGCCCGCGACTTCGTCTGCGCAGGATTAGTATTTCGAGTAGCTTATATTAGCGTGGCGTATATCTTTATATATTATATCTTTATGTATATCTTTATGTGTTATTCTGTTGTATATGTTCTTACGTGACAGAGTAACAACATCCGTCCATACAAAGCTCCGCATTACGTTCGTTCGCGTAGTAACTGTACTTTACAAATGTATTGTAATGATATTGTAAATGAAGTTTAAACATAGAGGAGGAGCTAAAATTTATTTAAATGAATACTGATGATCAGTTTTTTTAAATGTAAATCGCTCAATAATTGCTTACTAACTATTCTAATCAACTCAACAACCGCAGTGACAGAAGCAGAGTCAACCTGAAAGTAATAAAATTATGCATAACGTTCTGTAAACGCATAAATCATAAAGGAAGCTTCGACAGAGAATTATATTATTGACTAGACATGTGTCAATCTTTACAGAAACGATTCAGTGAGTCGTTTCTTTCAAGTGATTCACTGATTCTAATCTTAAAGCGCTTAAAATGAATCATTCGCTCAATTGCATCTCGGTTTCAATCGGTACACGGCGCTCGCACGATTGAGATAAGTAAATAGTTCAGAGTCGGAGCGCTTCGGATCACGTCGCTCAATTGCATCTCGGCTTCATTCGATACGCGACGCCTACATGATTGACAATGTCAATTTGTGTCATTTGTATCAGTGACCAAACCGATTAAATCGGTTCAGAGTCACTGATACAAATGATGCAAATGAAGCACTTTACAGAGTCCCAGTCAATCCGCGTAATACAGAATATCGTCGACCCAGGCACGTCATTTCTGACCCTCCCGACTCATTGACGCTGGCTCTTCAAGCCTTGCGAGAGGCGGCATCTGCGTCGCCATCCCTTAGTTAGTCCATTCTTCGCAGCTTGCTGCACATGTACGAGTAGGCCCCATCACTTCAAGGCCGGACCCACTTTGGCGTACCGAGCCTTCCTTCGCGCATATGTCCTCTTCGGAGGGCAGCGCCGACGTGCCCTCTCCTGAGGGTGCGCCAACCATTCCATTCAAGCCATAAGGCCACTAGGGCCAAGGCTAGGCTGAGTTTAGTCGGTAGGTCTGTTGGATCGAGCCGCCTCCATTCACCAGGAGTCCGACATAATCAACGCATCCCTGCTTGCCTGTTGCGTTGGTATCCATGAGGATTCTCAGCCTCCTCTCCTGAGGAAAAAAAAAAAAAAACACTACAGATTCGAATCTTTGTACTGATCCGGATACTAAAGATCCAATCTCAACAAAGATACGTTTTTTCCATCATTCATTAGTGACAAGTCTCCATCGAGCGATTATTGCTATATCTACGTGTCTTACGAATATAAACAAGCGTGGGGAACGAATGAAGTCCGCGTCGGAATATAAACATATTAATTTTATAGCCTGCGGTAATGGCGCGTTCATTTGCTGGCAATTACTTAACTGATTACACGCAGGGTACCTCAAATAAACAGTGACGAGGAGTTGACTGAGCGGGGTATTATGTAAGTCCGGAGATTGAGTTTCGAAGTCGCACTTCGTTATACATTGCTCTACGAGCCATCTCCGCAGCACTAAATCATCGACTCACGCAGCAGTGCACAACATCGCTACGAAAGGTTTGCTTGTGCGCATAGTATTCAGTAAACAGACGTGAAGTTTATTACTCGTAAATCTTACAGTTTCAATGCGTCGTCGTCGTTTTTCATACAGTACGAAATCGGGACGACCATTAGAATGGTTTTATATCGTCGCGAAGATATGATTTTGACGCGAGTCAAAAATCCAGTTTGTACTAGCCTGGATAATATAGTTTTAACGCACATCTTGTCCACTGCCCTTTTTTTTCTCTTAAGAGAGAAGGGTCTGAGACCTCCATGGCTATATAAGACCACAGACCCCATAAAAGGGGTCCAAAGCGCTTGAAGAGGCGCGGGAAGCCAAAGCGGCGCCGGCCTTATCATAAGGGAATAACTATTGCTGCATAACAAGTAGCAGTATTTGTATTGCAGTTTTCCGTCGCGAACGGCAAAATAAGCAGTGAAATTACTGGGTGCTGTAATTTTTTTGTGGGGGTAGCGTGTACCCACTTACTCTCAATCAAATCAAATTAAAAATTTATTCTTCAAATAGGATTTTACAATCACTTTTGAATGTCAAAGATGCTACGCCATTGGTTCACAAGTCTACAGCGGGAGACCTTGTACTGGAAAGAACCAGCAAGGGCAATTTTTTTTCTTCCTGTATCATTACAGTGTCGTCAGTTTGAAGCCGGCTTCAGATACACAGTCTGATTCAAGTGAATTAGTCTGATACAATTTTACCCGCGCAAACGAGTCCCTCCCGCCGGCCACCAACCGCGTCGTCCTTCACAACACATTTTTTTCCTTCTGGAGAGGAGAGGCTGGGAATCCTCATGGATACCATCGCAACCAAGGGCCACGGAGATTATGTCGGATTCCAGATCAATCGAGGCGGCTCGACCGATTAAACTCTGCTTAAAGCCTTACAGCTCGTAGTGGGAGCGTCGGCTCCTAAGGAAAGGGCGCGGTGCAGATCCACTGCCCTAAAAGTTGTTTGAAAGAAAGAAATAAGAAGAAAGAAAATATTTTTATTGAGACAGCAAAAACAAACAAACTGAACGTACCAAATGCATTAAAATTGCCTCAAATGGCCCCAGCTCGGCATGTTGCTAACCTTGCGGCTAACGCTGATCTTCCGCTGGTACCGAACTTATTCTAAATTCTAAAAATATTCGGTGTAACTTGTATATTTAAATCATATTTACATTTGTGTTCCTGTGCTTAGCAACATTTGACCACAGATGGCTGTTGAAGGATAATACATGAGCCAAAGATAAAGAAAAAAAAATTAAAAAACAAGGAAACTGTGTTGTGTGTTGTGACATTATCCAAACATACCTAAATATAAATATAAACATAATGCATATGAGTACAATTAAAGTAAAAAAAAAGTCGGTTTTACGGGCGAAGATTTACGTGACAACGTCTTTTTCTCGGTAGAATATTTATTGATATGAATATAATTAAATTGCACAATAGGAACAAGGAATTGAATGAAAATAAGAATTGCACAAATTTTAACTATAGAAATATATTTTGTTTACTAAAACATTGTACATTGTACATGGAAATTAATGAAAAATTGTAAAAATAATAATTAATTAATTAATTAATTTTAAACTAATAATTTACTTAACACTATCAACATTTATCAATAGTATGACATAACCTATAAACTCAGTTTCTCAACTTTTGTGTCAATCTAACAATTAATCAATCAATCATAGTTTACGATAATGAAATATCAGTGTACAATTATTTACCTTTATTGTTGTAGTTGTTGTAAATGACGAATCTAAGCACTCCACATTTTCACTACAGACACAGCTGACGATACTTTAACCACACGTGTGAACTTGTATTATGACGCTTTCTTGTTTTTCCAACGCCAAGAACGTTCGAGAAAGACAAAGACAGAGACACAAGCATGCGCCGATTCAATGCGCCTAATTCTCTAGTGCTGCGCGCGCGGCAGACCGATCATAGTTGAGTGGGAGAGAGACGCAAGGCATTCGGCGGCCTCTCTCTCGTTCGGTGACTCATCGTAACGTTACCGAGCGTTACACTTTTTCATAAGTGACTCCCAGCCGCAACCTAATTTAAGACGTTGTCACGTCAATAATAATAAAAATGCTGACATTCCACATAACGATCAGTTAACACAATTCTATACAAAATTAAAGGAACATGTCATAAAGGTATGTAAATATAAAAATTGGAATCATTCAACTCCCGCTATCTTGCTCCCTGAAACACATCATATAACACTTGTATCGTGTAACTGAGCCTCTTCTGCTCTTTGATGTGATATCAAAAAACTTTTTAATTTAATTTTAAAACTATTAAAGTGTTGCAGGTTCTTGATCGGCGGAGGGATGTTATTCCCGGTGTTTGGAAACCAGTTTTGAATTTTCTGCCATGCAATACTAAACTGTGGAATGAATTGTCGCCTGCAGTATTTCCGAACTAATGCGATATCGAAACCTTCAAAAAAGAGCATATTCCCATTTAATAGGCCGGCAACGCATCTGTGACTCCTCTGGTGTTGTCTATGGGCGGCGGTTATTGCTTACCATCAGGTCATCCGTTTGCTCATTTGCTGCCCTATCCTATAAAAAAAAGAGTGATAAATCCACCTTTAAACTAATTAACATGTATGTGTACCTGTTAGTATTATTTTTATTATTATTTTTCTTATAAAGAGTTCATATAAAACTGCTGCGATGTACTATGGAGTATTTTGTATGGACTGCTACACAATATTGAACTCTATTAACAGGTTCAAGTATCAAGATCAAAATCATATTTGTTCAAAATACAACAAGCTGAATGCTTGTAAGTAAGTAATTTCTTTTTATCTAATACGTCATAAATCGTGAATGTTATTTGCTGCTACGGAACCCTTCATGGGCGAATCCGACTTAGACGGTTTTTTACGTAGTCGTGTTATAATTTTTAGGGTTTCTTACTCAAAGAGTAAAGCGGGATCTTATTATTAAGGCCTTTATTAAGGAATGTCTTAACTTAAATCTACTTGTGTATAGTTAGATAAGAATAGCACTATGTGGGTTCGATAGAATCGTGGTTTTCGGCAGAATCAGCAGATTTTTGGATATGTTATTCTCCTTGACGAGCTTCATAATATTTAAAAAAAACTAGGCAATCAGACTTTTTTACCGAAACTTCATAGCCCCCTAGCGGGAAACCACGATTTTCTAATTCAGACTTCAGAGCCCTCTAGCGGGAAAATGAGTCGTTAACTTTTTTTGCGACCATTACATTTTTTACTCAGCTCGATCAAGAGAACAACATATCCAAAATTTAGACCAGTACTTTGCTTGTATAAACAGTTGCACGATTCCGGATCTATTTGGTAAGATTACATATATAACCCTTAACAAGAATAACATGCATCTGACTGCGCCAAACCTCAATGGCTGAATCTTTCAGTGGATAAGTTTATTTTGGTCCAGATAAAGATATCGGGATGGGAGGGACGCGTCATGCGATAAAATTATCCCGGCCTTAATGAAAGCGAGACGATGGAGGCCGCGAAACCCGACACCTGTGACGTCACCGTGACGTCGCGTTGCGTCAGCAAACACCTTATCAGTAGGGTTGTCAACATCAAATAAATTTTCTTAAATTGATTATTTTAATCACGACTTCCTCCTTTAGTAAAAAGAATTGTTAGGAAAAAAATGTATATACAAACAACGTCCTGTTATCGCTGTTACCGCGTTTTCACTACGCCTTCGGAGAACCTCTACGTTGACCATAGGAATCACCCACTGAGTTCTTCTCTTCACTTCAGTATTCTCACTAGCACAGTTTAGGCACACTCACAATATATTTATTGTGAGTGTGCCTAAACAGTGGAATATAGATGGTATTCATGAATGGTGTGCGGCGAATAAAATGAAACTCAATCCAAAAAAATGTTCGTATATTAAATTTACTAGGAAAAGAAAACCCTTTAATTCTTCATACAATATATCTAACCAGAAACTAACAGAACTAAAGTCTGATTATTAATTCACTGGAGTGAACTGACAGATGCTAATGTCACATTGTAAAATTATGCTGCCATATTTATCGTACTAGTGAGGTGACCTGCAAATATAATTGGATAAATTGAATAAATCGATAAGGACTGAAGTCCTTATCGATTTATTCAATTTATCCAATTGATAAGGGTGAACCCTTCGTTGTTATTCAGATCACTCACACAAAGTCAGTAACAACGTTTATTAAAAAAAAAGTACTCAATTAATTATAATATAGGTACATGAATTCTATCAGATACAAAAAATGAAATTCACTCACTTGCTAGCGTTCCCGAACTATGCGTTCAGTTAATCAGTAAATCAATTTTTTGAGCTGTAATTATTCGAACATTTGGAAGTACTTTAATTATTGCAATCTTTTTATAAGAAAAATACAGATTTAACCACTGTGTAATAGTAGTTATTGTATTTCATTAAATTTCATTTTGCCCTAAAGGTACCATGCTAATATTATTACATCGATTAAACAAAATTGGATTAAGATTTCTTAATAAAGTAAATAAAATGAGTAATGTGATTTGAGGACGGAATGAAATTGAATGAATGAGTTTGATTTCAATATTCTAGTCACAACACTATTTTCTGTTCATCATAAAGTGGTAACACCGTAAACGTCAGTTTACTCCAGTGAATTAATGATTAGACTTTATCTACTATTCGTGATCTTGGTGTATTATTTGACAGTAAGCTTAATTTCATTAATCATATTGCCAAAATCGTAGGATTGTCTTGGAAATTGTTAGGTTTGATAAAACGGGTCGGTGAAAAATTTCAAGAACATTCAGACTCTTATAATATTATTTAATGCTCTTGTTCGTAGTCACCTTGAGTACGCTTCAAGTGTATGGAATCCCTTCTATAATGTTCACTCTGATAGGATTGAACGTATTCAAAACAGTTTTACCCGTTATCTGGCGTATCGTAGTCGAGATTGTCCACGTGGCTCTGATTATGCTACGCGCCTTTCACATTTTAAGTTAACTCCCTTAAAAAGTAGACGTAAACTTTTAGACTTATTAACTTTACATAAAATTGTACATGGTAAATTGAAATGTCCTGATCTTCTTCAACAGGTTAACGTATTTGTACCCTATCATGTCCCTAGGCATCCAATATCTAACAGCTTCAGACTGCCTCGCTGTAAATCAAATCTTGGTAAGTGTTCCCCTCTATACCGTTGTATGCAAACATATAATGAATTGGATGACTGCAGTATTGATATCTTTCATCTGCCTAAGCCCGCGTTTGAACGACTGTGTGGAAAACAATGTTGTTAAACATTATATTTAGTGTCTATTGGTACTTATAAGCTATTATTTGATAACCTAATTTATTAATTAATGTAGTTTCATCTCTAAATGTATTATATGAAAGCTGTATTTACCTGTAAAGATATAACATTTAATTTAAGTTTCGTAATGTCTACTACTGCTAATGTGCAATGTTATGTTGTTGGTGAATCTTTTGCAATAAATAAAAAATAAATAAATAAAACGGCGTAAATGTAAAGGCGCGGGTTCCGTATAGGTCGGAGTGTTATTGTCGCGTCAGTCCAGCCACCACGTTGCAACACACTACCTACTATCTACTAGCGAGCGCGAGACAGGTTTTTGGCGTAAACAGAATGGCAGATGTAACCTCTCTTCTAAGAATTTTCTATGGTAAGGTAGACTAAATAAATCCCCCTAAATCGTTATCAGATGTCAAACTCAACGTACCGACACTAAACTATTCCACTGGCCGCGACAAATTATCGTTATCGCCATAACCTCTTTCTGTTGCGAGCAAGCAATAGTCTTAACGATAAGTGTAAATCTAAAAACTTGGATATTCACAATTCTAGTCCGATGACAGCGATGCGTTTGCTTTGTTAATGCCCCCTCTACACTACTCGCGAAGTTCCTCGGCGAAGTATTCGAAGAAACTTTGGCTACAGTTCGAAGTGACACTACACACTTGTTCAACTTCGCGATGAACTCATTCGCACTAAGGTGCCGATATGCTGCGCACGTTTGTAATGTCTATTTAAAAGCGATTCGTTATAATTAATTATAATAAGGGAATCATGATTAGATTTTATTTTTTCTAATGTTACACTACTTACCTCAATATCTTTAGAGAAATCTAATACAGAATCTAAAATATCCTCTGCACCTTATAGTTGAGTTAATTTTGTAACTTGTCGAAGCAGCCTTTCCACACAATCTGACGGCGTTTCTCTCTGATAGCAACTTCATAACTCAATTCAGATTTTTGTAAAAACATGTATTTAATTTGACGAACCATTTTTAACAAATATTGGTATGTTGTGCAAATAATAGCAAAATAATGACAACGACACAACTAAAATAAAAATTGTTGAGTAAATTAATTAAAATAAAGCAAAAATAAACATTAAGTTAACCCAAATGTAATACTAGTATGTTACCAACAACTTAAATCCTCCAACTAATGTGCTATCGTAAAAACCATTCACTTGCAAAAAATTACAATATAAAATTATATGATATTATAATTAAGCGGGTAAACAATTAAAAAAACTAAGTATTTATATTACTATAAAATTGAGCACATTAGTTGAAAAAAAACACGATTGCTTTTACAAGTTAAGCACACCAAACAAATCCAGCATCTAGATTCCAACTAAAAATGTAGTAAGCCTAGACAGCAATATAATTTATGACCCTTTTTTTGTTCCGCTGCATCGAATTGCATACCCCGGCTGCGGAGAGCCGTCGGTTATGTGGGGCTCTCCTCCCCAGAAGGGGGAGGCCTACCTACTAAAAACGAGGGAGTCCTACTCGGGAGGGGGCAGCCTTGCAGCTATTGCAGCCTCCCCCCTCCAACCTCCTACGACGCACCCCCCGGACATCCGAGGGTGAGGTCCCTCCCGGTCGCCTCCACAGGCTTCGTCGCGTCCGCCAGCGACCCGCGGCGGCGTCTCAGGCCAGGCTATCTGGCCATTGTCACATTAATTTAAAAGTGATTATAATAAATTTTTACACAAATTAAAAAAATTAAAGATAATTAAAGAAGAAGAAGTAAGGTCACAATTGTACACTGTTGCGGCTTCTGAAATACCGCACTCTCCTAGAGATTGTCGGCGGAAATCAGCAGTGGTACTCGTATAGTGGAGTCAGCGTCAGTATCGGGTATTTAGAACATCCATAGATCTAGGGCCCAGCAATTGGAAAGTGCTTGCTCCCCATGGTGTTTCCAGTACGGGATTAAAAAATTCACTACAATTATTTTGTTTTTAAACAATTAAACAGTGAAAATATACGCGATCGAATATCGATACGCCGCAATTTACTTGAAAGTGGTTTTGTCCGTTTCGATCAAGAATCTGCCACGAGACTGACCAGAGTGAAGTCGTCGCCGTTCGGTAGCACAGTGAAGTTAGTCTCGCTCAGAACCAGTGTTGGCGCACAAAAATAATAATAGTTAAGTAAGTAACGTTATTTATTTATTTTATTTATTTATTTATACTTCATGTACAATTAAAAAAAGTGTACAAAGGCGGACTTAATGCCCGAGGCATTTTCTGCCAACCTTCGGGTGATGCAGAGATACAATGTGGTAGATGTACCAAAAAGATAGAAAACGAGTCAATATTGATACTAATAAATAATAGATTTATAATCCTAATACATAAATAAAAACATATACACACACACTAATATATAATAGCCTAAATTTTATTTGCGAAAATTTATAACGAAGATATGCACAGCCTACTTTCTAAATAACCTAAGTTTCATTACCCAAAACTTTCCTGGAAGAAAAGCTTACGCAACTTATTCTTAAAACTAAGTTTGCTCGGACAGTTTCTCACTTCTTGAGGGAGTGAATTCCATAAAAGAATACATTTGACGAAAAAGGAGGAATGAATTATATCAGAGTGGTGAGAAGGACATTTTAGAAGGCCATTTGAGGCAGAACGAAGATTAAATTAACGTTACATTACATAGTGTAGAGGAGGGGTAAAATTTCTCTGTGACGTAATGTTTAAGCCGTATAACAATTAACAGTACAATCAGAACTTAATACTGTGACACACGGGCAACTTAATACTGTGACACACGGGCAACTTAGAATATGGATCGTAATAAAAAAAATATGGTACAACAAAAAAAAATATCTAAATTAATTAAACATTTAGGGAAGGGGTTGGAAGGGGATGTACAATGCTAAGTGCTAAGTAATATGTGGCATACGGTATGATGTTGGCAGATGCTTAATCGAAAGTTGGCAACCCTACCGTTACCCCTGTTAGCGTTAGTTAGTGTTGTAACAGATCATTTATAGTATACTTAGCGATTCAAGGCGATTGCCCTTCTAGTTCTGCATCTTAGTTATTAATAAAAACATCACGAGCGTCATAGGGTATTTTCATTCAACTGAATTTCGACGTTTTATCCACTCAACCGTTCGTGGATACCTTGCTATCCAAAAAAAAAAACAATGTGTCTAGTAAACTATATAAAACGCTAACTGTTGACCTGTGACGACAAGAATATGCTTTTAGAGTTGGATTCTATTAATCAATCTACCTAAAAAATCATAGATGTCACCACAGTATGCTTTATGGACTGAATAAGTTAGCTAAGTTTGTTTTTTTTTATTTCATAATTTAAATTTGTGCTAAATATCTATATACTAGTATCAAACGAAAGAGAATTTAATTTAGTTTAATTTAAAAATTAATTGAAGGATATAACTTTAAATGAAATTGCGAATAAACTAAATTAAAATGAAACTTATAAAAAATATTCCGCTTCTTTCAAGATCCACATTTATTTTCTACTAAAAACAATGGAATAGAAAGTTAAATATATATAATGTTTTTTGCGCTAGACTCTCCTCTATCCGTAGGTATTTTTTGTAGCAATATAGCTCGTGTAGTTTACGAGTTTCGACTGTTTTTATCCAGTTTTTGATAATCGCGCGCTCGGAAATGGCCGATCGTAAGACGCATCGACGCCGCTGACAGCGGAACGGTTGAGTGGTTAATATATAAATATTGTGACATTTATCTCATAAAAGTATGTCGCAATAAAATTTTTGGAGTATTTTTTAAATAAATTGAAATCTAATCTCTGTCAATAGGGTAGGCTACAACTAAATATGGTAGTATTTTCATCTGGAATATTGCATTTAATGTTTTGCAAGTTTAATAATACATTACAATTAAAGCTTTACATTGCTTATACATAAAACAAGAATTATTCTTCTATAATAGTATAAATTATTTCTATTTAACATTTAGAGTATTGAATTTGAACTGTTTCTGTTGTTCCTGAATGTGTACTGTAGACTGTAGAGGTATATATGAATATAGATCTGGAGACCTATTTTTGAATTACGAATGCGACTTCGAAATCACCGCTGACTAAATAGTCAGCGGTGACTTTGAGGTCACGAATTCCTAAACATCCAATTTTTGAAAGTCGATCGCAGAGCTGCCAACATAGATAAAGTACACACATAAATGTAAGAGTTCGGTTCCACGCAGAATGTAGCCGCTGCCGGTTATTGCCGGCTTAACCATATGGTTATTATATATATATATATATATATATATATATATTATATATATATATATATATATATATATATATAGATATATATATATATATATGTAGGTGTATAAAAGTTTATATTTATATATATTAATATATGTGCTACATTCAGAATTGTATATTGTATATATAGACTGAAAAATCAAACAAAACACAGATAACATTTCCAACAAGTATGACTTGAATACGAGTGGGTGAGGGCACTCGTAATGAAATCACACCTGTGACTAAGGTAGTCACATCAGTGATATTCAAAAATAAGAAATATTGAAAATCGGTGATTATTAGTCACATCGGTGATTTCTAAGTCGCATTCGTAATTCAAAAATAGGTCTCCAGGTGCGATTTCTATTCGAGCGTCCTCACCCACTCGTAATCAAGTCATACTTATGGAAATGTTATCTGTGTTTTGTTTGGAGAACATATTGACAAGTCTGAAGTTGATGTGTTGATTTTTCAGTCTACATATATATGTGTGTATATATATATATATATATATATATATATGAATGTAGCATATATGTATATAATAACCGCAATGGTTAAGCCGGCAATAACCGGCAGCGACTACATTCTGCGTGGAACCGAACTTTTACATTTATGTGTGTACTTTATCTATGTTGGCAGCTCTGCGATCGACTTTCAAAAATTGGATGTTTAGGAATCCGTGATCTCAAAGTCACCGCTGACTATTTAGTCAGCGGTGATTTCGAAATCGCATTCGTAATTCAAAAATAGGTCTCCTGGCTACAATTTGTCTTTGAGTGTTTGTATAGACTTTGATCCGTTTGCCTTTTAGTAGATGTCAAAATAAAAAAAAAACCTTAAAAAGTTCTTGGTGAATTACAGTTATAGCAGCTTATGTTTGTTAGGAATTATTGTGGCTGTTTATTTTTAATCAATTACTATTTATTTCCTTGCATGTTTTTGAGAAAATACTATATAGGTATGTAGCTACAGCAGCATTTGTGCAAGTTAATATTGTGCAACTATTGTTATGGAAAGCTGTAATATGTCTAACTGTATGTTGTAATAATTAACTGATTATGGTGAGATTAAATATATTATTATTGTAGCTTAAATCACGCGTCTTTATAAGACACGGTCTTTTATAAGGCGTACGCGGGGATACTGATCCAACGCGTAGAGGCAATTTAAGCAAAATTTTATGAAAGTGTGCGTGGAGTGTACCAACTGGATCTAATCTCTATATGCACCATGAAAAATGCAGCCAAAGACTACACCCAGTTAGATGCACAGAAATTGTTGTCATTTTGTGGTCAAAAAGTTTGTGGCCTATTGCATTTCGATTTTGCTGGTAACGAGTACCGGACTATCACTCCGGTCACCTACCTTCTCAAAGCCTCCTAATTGATTTTAAATATGGCAGGTGGTGACTCGCCGCTCACTAAATGGGCCCCCCAAAAAAGCAGACCAATATTGGTGCGAAGAGAGTAACTTTGGTGTGAACGGCTAAGGATGTAGAGAGTCTGCGAGAGCGATCGAGACGCCGTCGGCATTATGACATTATTTTATGACATTATTATGACATTATTCCACCCTTCGAGCTCTTGCGACTCCACTCTGTCCGGCTGGTTAAGGCAAGACAGAGGCGGGTGGCATACGCCCCTCTGAAGCACATCAGTACCCTTGGTGTTGCAACTCACTGACAGCTCACCACAAGCTGCCCTGAGGGAAACTGACTGCACTGATGGGGCATTTATGGCAGTTAAGGGGCATTAAATGCCCCACCAGCGGGCGATGGGGTCGCCACTTCCTACTTATTATTATTATCAGGAACATTTAAATTCTAGGTTCTAACTGTAATTACGGGCCTAAACCAAGTAAATTACAGAATGTGATGTATTAGTGGTGTAGTTAGTGAATAAATCAATATTGTTTTCATCTATTATCCTACTACTATTATGAAGGCGAAAGTTTGTAAGTATGGATGTATGGATGTTTGTTACTCTTTCACGTAAAAACTACTGAATGGATTTGAATAAAACTTTACCACAATATAGCTTATACATCAGAATAGCACATAGGCTACAATTTTTGAGGTTTCTAATGTGAGGTCACAAGCGCAAAAAACACATTTTTTGCGCTTACATTGCAAACGCTGTCTGAATCCTACAAGATAGATCAAAACAATTTACTACAGTATTGTACAACTTAAAAAGGTCTACAAAAAAGTCCGTGATGGTATATGTTTATCTCTTAGGAATAACCCACAAAAGGAAAAAGATCGTTAAATGTAGTTTATAGGAGCATACTGCAGTAGCTACCTATAGGCCTATGATTAGGGCTCTGCAGTGCTTAGTTACCGTATTTCTTACTTATTACTAGACTAGACGGGACGAACCTGAAGTCCACGCGAACGAAGTCGCGGGCAAAAGCTAGTTATTATTATATATGCCTGGATAGAAATGGCTTGCCCGTCTCCAATTAATGTGGTTCGTCTTTCCAATTCAATAGTGTTGCAATTACCTAACGCGACCTTTGCAATTGACTTTTCGCGACTAGCAATCGCTTGCGGTGAATAAGAAATACAATACAATGTTACCAACATAAATATTAACCCGCAAACTGCGGTGTTTATCGCGAAGGCACGCGAGCTGAGTTTGCTGCCAAAAACCCGAGTTTCCTGGGAAAATGTATTTGGTGCAGCAACGTAACACGACGTGTCTTGGCGGCTGCCTGGTACCTATTTATGAGTGCATTTACGTGGTAATTTTATTACTATGAGTACCATATCGACTGGAGTTAGTATAATGTATTGACTTCGGATTATTAGTTTCCATAAGCTACCAAAATTAATCAAAATAAATATAATCTTTATTCAACTTCGACTTTATTCATTCAAACATTAATATCAAACCTAGGGCCACAGAGTACTTTTTCTAGGGCGCGTAACGGTTTTGCAAACGTTCTCTCACTGCAAGTGTTCAAAAATAATACTTCCTTTAACAATCCAATTGGGTAGATGACAATTTTATAACTAAGAGTACTCTTTTAAGTGAGAAATATTGTAGAACCAACAGTACACCTGCACCTATTACTTTTGAAGATACATCGACATGTTTGCGGCGCTGTCGCGGGTCGCTCAAAAACGCTCCATACTAACAAACACTGCAATCGTGACGTCATAACTAAGTAAACTCGCTTAATGTGTATGAGCGTATAATAGTACATTATGGTACAAGTGTGTAATGTTGCTGAATACCGCTGAGGCGCATTGAGGCCCGAGCCGTCAGGGTCTTAAGGAGCCGAGGACGGTAATTCATCAATACACACGTGTATCATACAACATTTTTCAACACACTTCTGAATAAAATAATACCTAAATAAAAAACCATTTTCTTCATAAATTGTATTTGCAGACATCTTAATCAATAACCAACTAAATAACTTCAAAAGAGAAAACGAGACGAGTTGTGAAAAATGTTTCGTAATGGCGGGAAAAATTAATCAGTTTTCCTATGCGCGCGCATCGGCCATAGACTAAAAAATGAAGTTTCTTTTTTTTTGGGCTTTTCGCGGATAGCTTTTTAGCGCAAATGTAAGCGTAACTCAACCAATAATATTAAAAAAAACTATTAGTAATGAAATAATCACAGTTTGATTATAGGTGTCATTATGCCTAATTGCCATGGGATTAGAGCCACTTTATGAGGAAGTGTGTTGAAAATAAATTTTAAAATAACTTATTTATACGTTTATAGGTATACTTTCTATACAAAAAAAAAAATGTTACATTTAATGTGAGAATGCTAGAAATGTGTTCGTTTCATTAAAATTACGTAAATAATGATTGCTCATTTTTTAGAAATCTAAAAACAATATAAATTAATAATTAAACTGAAATTTCTATATTGACATACTTTCATTAGATATAAATTGCTGAAATCAGATAATTATAGTATAAAAACGGCCATAATCAGTTGTAGTCAATACAATGATGTCTCAAGACTCATCACGAGACAATAGATATATTTGGACAGTCTCACAAAATTAAAAAAAATAAAGAAAAAAAAACCTTTTTAAAAACAAGTTTTTATTATTTGTTTATAAAATGAACTAAAAAGTTAAAAATAAAATGAACTAAAAAGTTAAAAATAAATTAACTCTAAAAAGAAATTAACACTTTGTAACTTGATTGTAACCTTTAACGACAAATAAGCGTCTTCGTCTAGGACAAAATAATTCCATATTGTACAAATTTATTTAATTTTAACACTATAACTTTTCGCCATACATAATTATTCAATCTCGTCCCCACTCTTTATCATAGTCCCCATTTATAAATAAAGCGTGTTACATTCAATACAACACAACATTTTCCTCAAGCTATCACAATGTAACACGCTTTTTTCTCATTCTTTATGGTATAACATTTTGTAACCCTCTCATTGTGTTTTTGATATTGACAAATATAAAACGCTATGCTAATTTGCAATCAACACGACTACTTCTAAAAGTTAAATATTCTAGTTTTACTATAGATGACACAAGATGACACAAGATGGCGCTAGCAGTTATACAATTGGTATTTTGTTACATTTATTTAACAACATAACTAGTAATAGATGTCACCACCTAGTCGTAAGTATCTGTCTTTAACACTTGTTTTAGTCGTACATTCTTCTGCTTGTTGGGTCCTTCCTTGTAAGTCTCTTCAGAGTAATCTTTAATTCCAACTCCTCTTAAAACAAGTTTGTAAATAGGCTGCTACGATAAAACAGAAGACGTATGCCATGCATTAACAACGTACACTCAGCAAAGCATCAGTTTTAAGGCGATGACCTTGAAACAGCTCTTATGTCGCTCTTAATAGCGGCGGTCTTCGTAGCTCAAATGTAAAGTTTGTCTTATTGCTACCCGTTACTAAGCATGCTGAAACCGCAGCTCGCTATATTCAGCTCTACCTTGAGTGTATTTGTGGTAGACACAAGAACTGAGGGTTCTGCACGATACCTGCAACTGGACCTGGAGTCGACGCAAATTGAGAGCGTGTCTACTAGTGCTCAAGATCGTCGTGTCGTGGGGGGTGACCGACCAAATGACGGTACTGGATATATGTGACTGGGGAAACATTGGCTAAATCCATGTGCAGTTAAAATAATTTACAATGTACTCACGTCGTCACCCTTGTCCGTCGCGCCGAGCGAGGCGAGTGAGGCACGCGAGCCGCCATGTTGCTGTCGCCGCAGCGCGCGTTCTGTCTCCACACACTGCGCCAGTGGCACGCCGAAAACGCTGCCGGCGCCAGTCTCTGGAATGATTTAGCCTTTGACTACGCTTTAGATACAATGCATCGCTCCTTCATGGTTCTTAGCTCTTAGACATAAGGCTGAATTTAGTCGGTAAGTAATACCGGTCGGACCGCTCCAGCTGATATGGAGTCTGACATAATCACCGTTCTAAATAATGCAGTTCGGTTATTTAGTCTCGGCACTGGTCTACGAATCGTATGATTCTGGAGGCCCGGGTATGATCCTGACACGTACTAATGTGTGTTTCAAATTTTATGTGTACATTTATCTGACAACTTGCATACACCTGCGAAGAAATTGAACGATATATAGAACGATGTGTAGCACTGGACCAGCATGGTTGATTACGGCTTAATTGCCTTTTTTTTGTTCCGCTGAGGAAAATGCTTTGAATTGCATACCCCGAGAGTCGGGGTTATGTTGAGCTCTCCTCAAAAGGGGGAGGCCTGCCCAACAAAAACCTCAGCGATAGCCTTCCTCAGGCATGTAGGGAGCCCTCGGGAACGCTAAACGACTTCCGGAAGCCCCCTGCCTCCGCTCCCCTGCGATGCTCCAGGGGAGCCCTCCTCGGGGGAGACAACTACGTCCCCCGATCTCCTGCACCGACGACGCCCTCCGGCCATGGGAGGGGCATAGTCCCGGGTGCCGACGCCGCCTCCTTCGAGCGGGATCTGAAGGGGAAGGCCTACCTACTAAAAACCTCAGCGATCACCCCTCACTACGCCTGGGCACGCGAGCTCAATCCCGGAGGAGTGCTGCATCGCGCCCTGATGAGGCCATGGGAACCCTTGCCTATCACGATCCCGTTGGCATATTGCGACTAGTGCCCACTCCGACGGCCTAATTGCCCTGACATAATTGATAATCGTATATGGGCTGTGGTGATCGAAAGTAACTAGGCTCACCTGATAGCTAGTCTGATATGGTTCAAACGTAGTAAGGCAATTGCTACAAAACTTTATAGCCTTTCTACAGTTATGCCAACGTCGTAGATGGAAATTGTAAGTGTATCAGTTAAGACAAAGCAAGCGCAAAGACTTTTAACTACCTTTTCTTAAAATGCATGTTAGATGGAGAGAGGGAGATTGTAGAGCAGGATCATCTGCTTGGCTCAGCAAAGCAGCAGTTTTCGGATTACTACGCTTGAAAGATAAGACAGGCATTGTTATTTTCAGATACTGTGGCGAACTCATTGGGAGTTCGCCTCTTTCAGTATCTATAGTGTGTGTGTCCGATTTCAAATAAAGGACCCGTGGTTGACTAAGGCCCTAACATAGGATAAGCTCGTGCCCTTCTGTGGGGAGCTATATAGCTGCGATGTGCGTCGTGACCGTAAACAATGTTGCGTTTTTAATTGTAGTTAAGCTTGTTCTAATTCCATTTGTACGAGTAAGAACCTTTAAATGGCTCTCTGTTACCACACTAACTCTAAACTCACATTGTAAGCTCTTAGTTCTCTAATAAATAAATAGTTGTGTAGATGATTAATCAGATACGGATCAAAATCAGACATTTGAACCGGAATACAAATGGCCGCCGCGCCGGTACCGTCCAAACATTGTTACAATTTGGCAAATTCTTCCCAGCCTTAGCCTATTTACACCAAACTCATTTGCACAACAAACATGACCCAAATAGTGGCCAAGATAAGGGAAAATCAGCATACTCCACTCCGGCGAATTGGCTCTCGTTCAATAAAAACATTAAATATTCGCGGTGGAACGGGTAATGTAAACAAACTAATCCGTATCAAAACTCAGCAACAATGCGAATACTTTTACATTATTACTCAGGAGAAAATAGATTGCAAGGGGATTAATACATACACACAGTCTATATACTCGTACCTCTTTCCCTTATGGTACATTAACGAGCAACCATTTACAAAGAGAGACGGGACTCTCACGGATCTGCATCGCCGGAGGCGCGATGAAGCTATACTATTGCTGGTCCCCACGACTTCCGGCAAAATGAAGAGAAGGAACACGGGGGAGTTTTAAGTGGGTGCGAGCCCTAACTATCCTCCACTATCCTCCTCCTCCCTTCCCCGGAGGAGGGATAGTGCGCCGGGGATTAACATCTTCCCACTGGGAATAGGTATTCCCTCCGCCGGAACAAAAAAAATAACAAGCAACCAAATTAAATATTTTTTCTCACATTCACACAGATTGGCCTAGCCCTCACGATTTGCCTATATGGTTTTAGAACCTAGGCCAGGCTGAATTTAGTCGGTAGGTCACGTGGCAGGACCGTTCCGGTCGCGTGGAGTCCGACATAACCTCCGTGACACTTGCCGTTGCGGGGGTATCCTGGGTACGTTTCGTGCCCCTTGTGAGGATTCTCAGCCTTCCTCGCCTGAGGAAAAAAAAAAAAAAAAAAAAAAGATTGGCCTAGTCCAAAGTAAGTGCTACAAGGCTTGTGTTATGGGATCTCAGGGATGGCCTTCCTCAGGCATGTAGGGACGCTTTCATGCACGCTCGTCGATTATATGGGTACTCTTAACCAGGCCTTCATTCACAATATCACGTAAAAAGATATGAAATTGGTGGTTCAGGTATGATTCAGGCTTTTACCAACGTTGACCATAGCAAAGTATTGCTTAAATTAAATACTTATGGAATAAGAGATAACATTTCAAAACTTCTTGAGACTTATCTAATAATCTTACTTAACAAAATCAAAAAATTATTCTCAGATAAATAGTCTTAACACAACTTCCTTTACAAGGTCAAACAAGTTCACAGACTATAGTTTCTTTATGTTCTTATAGCCGAAATATTTAGCAATAATTAAGTCATTAAAATTAAACCCACGCATTTTTATCATTAAAGTAATCTCTGACAGTATAATAATCTTTATATCTGCTAAAAGGCAAATCGAAAACGCTTTGTGAGACGTAGTTGCAAAAAGCTATTCATTTCCCCATAAAAAGCTTGTTGTTTTTTGTAGCTTGTACGTTATTTTTTATTTTTTATTTATTACATTTGTACTCCACGGACTCGTAGTCCATGCCCTTTATAATTCTTAATTAAATATTTTGTTACAATTCTCTTAACTAACATGTACTCAATTTTATTTATTTTAAGCAGCTAACAATATAGCTTGTACGTTGGAAATCAAAGGTATATTATTGCAAAGGCCGTGAAATATGCGATTGCAAGTCGCAAAGATAAGTAAGAAAGACGATAATTTTACAAGAAAACAATGGTCATTTACAACGCGGCAACAATAGTACATTTCTCCAAAAAAAAAAAAACAATGCAAAAAAATAATAAATGCTCAACATATAAGAAACTAGCTTGCTGCCCGCGGCTTCGCCTGCGTGGATTTCGGGATTGGGTCTATAGAGCGTTAAAGGTTAGCTTTTGCTCACGGCTACATATGCGCGGAAGTCGGTTTATGGCGCGAAGGTTTTATCGCGCCTCCCGTGGGACTATCCGTTTTTCCGAGATAAAAGATACCGCAAAACCTTGCTCAAGAATCACTCTCTCTATTGATGAAAACCACATGAAAATCTGTGCAGTAATTTTTGAGCGAAGCCTTTATTGCACATCCCGTGGATCTGTCGATTTTTCCGGGATAAAAAGTAGCCTATGTTAATCTGGGATAATGTAGTTTTGCAAAGGTGAAAGAATTTTTGAAATCTGTCCAGTAGTTTCGGAGCCTATTCATTACAAACAAACAAACAAACAAATCTTTCCTCTTTATTAATATTAGTATAGATAAATAACATTGTCATTTATTTGTCAAAATATTTCAAAATTTTTTTTTTTTTAACATTTTATGGGCTTACTCTTGGTCTCAGGCTAGCCCGAGGGCATAGACGAGGCCTACGATGGAGCGAGTTTGCCTAGATAATGCCTGTGCACTCGATTCTTAAATAGTTCCGGGTTGTATGAGCTCGGAAATACAGACGCCGGCAGGGAATTCCACTCTTTTGCGGTGCGCATAATAAAGGATTTGGAGAAGCGCTGCGTACGGATATGTGGAATATCCACCAAGTAAGGGTGGTATCCTGCCGTACGTCTAGATGTCCGATGGTAAAAGGGAGATGGGGGAATGAGCTCATGCAGCTCATGAGCACACTCACCGAAGTGCAAGGGAAATTCATTTTTCTCATGCATTTTTCCAATGGAATGGTATAATGTACGCGCATGTTTGATGCAAAATAAATGTATGGGTTAAACACAGGTAAAGAGACGAAACTGTTGGCAGTCGAACAAGTAGCAAAACGTATTCGCGCTATAAGTACAGCGCAAAACATATAGGTACTCGACGAAAGATTGTAATCGTGCACACAAGCATCGCGGGACTATTTTTAAGTAGCCGCGCGGGAATTTCTCGTGGCGCTAAAGATATTATCGAATTTCCTGTACAGAAGACAGGAGGTGAACTGCTGGAGACGTATTTTTGAATCATTAGATGTGAATTTGGAATTTGAATACGAATAGAAATCGTGCGCGGAATTATTTTCTACTGCTTACAATTTTATAGATTTACTAGCTGACCCGTGCCCACTTTCGTTGGGCATAATATTAATAATCCCCGAAGCGAGCACGAACGCGAACCGAATTAAACCCGAAGCCATCGCGCGCCGTCCGCTGCCTGTTTTTTTCTCCGATTCACTTTGCAAAACGGACTACCACGTAAAAACCTTTTTATTTTTCGGTTTTTTATATATAACCTATGACACTCAGCAATAACGTGGCCTTCTATTGCTGAAAGAATTTTTAAAATCGGTTCAGTAGATCCTGAGATTACCCCTTACAATTTAACAAATATACAAACACACAAACTTTACTTCTTTATAATATTAGTATAGATGAATCACTCGAATTCAGTGCTGTCATTAAAAACAAATTCTTAATTAGATTCCGTTTCACGCAGAAAAATTAAATCACAACAACAAAACAAAATCCGGCGATGACCCACACGTGAAACGGATCACTGTCAACGTCACTTCAGCGTTGGATATTCTACTAGTAGAAATAAAAAACGAGTGGTTTGAACCACTCGTTGCACAACGCACGAAATGAAAGTTCAGAAATAGTGAATTCGGTAATTCGTATACGAATCTCATGATTTCGAATGCGAATTGGTTTTCTATTGTTTCAAAAATTCGTCTCCTTGTTCGTTGTCTAGACGCGTCTATTTCTATGGTCGTAAAATGCTATGATTAATTGGCTAACTGATTCAGAAGCTACATATTTTAGAGCACCGCTAAAGTAAGCAAGTTATTAATTGACGATAATGTACCGAAAAGAAATATAAATTAAAAAAAATAATGCTTGCGTATAATCTTAAAGAGAATTCGTTTTTGTGCTGCAAGTACAACGCTTTCATAATTTGAACTACATGATAGCACTTCATGGCAAATATCGTTCAGTCATTTAGGTTCTAATTGCCTTGAGAGTATCAAAAAAGGTAGACCAATATTGGTGCGAAGGGAGCAACATTGGTGTGAACGCCTAAGGGTGTAGAGAGGTGTGTCTGCCGCAACGATTTAGACGCCGTCAGCGTTATAACATTATTACATTTCACGTTCTGCTTTTGCGACTCTACTCTGTCCGACCAGATAAGGGAAGACAGGCGGGCATACGTCTCCCTGAAGCATATCGGGACTGACAGCTCGCCACAAGCTGCTCTGACGAAGACTGACTGCACTGATGGGGTATTAAATTAAATTTATGGGGCCCACCAGCGGGCGATGGGATCGTCACTTCCCTACACACTAATTATTATTCTTAAATATTGTTACGCCGGTGGCTTAGTACAACTTCAAAAGTGATTTTCTGTGACTTAGAAACGTTTTCAGCAGGCTGAAACGTCGTTTCAGGCCGTTTCAGAAGTAGCTCTTTCACATACTAAAAAATCTAAATTACACCCAAGTTACAGTAGTTTTCAGGCGCCTGAAACATGTTTTCAGTACGTTTCAGGCTACCCTCTATCCAACGCCGCAATAACCTGAAAACCCGTTTTCAGGCGTTTTCAGGACCCCTTATGAGCCATTAAGCCTCTTTCAGTAAAAGGACATAAATTTCAATAGGAGTGAAAGAGATAGCAATAGTAGAAAGAGACAGATATAGTTAGAACATTCGAGAAGTATTAGAATGAGAAAACATCGTTAGAAAGAGAGACAAACACAGAATATTCGAGAAAGATAGTACGGGAATATTCGAGTATTGTGTGACAAGGATAGCACAAGGAAGAGACAGTTATACTCGAAACGTCTCGAACGCGCGACGTCATTCCTACGCGCTTATGTATGGGACTACACATTCGAGTGTGTCCGCGAATGTTCTGGCAAAAGTGGCAAGTACCTTAGGGGACTATATAAGACTGTGTCCGGCCGCCGGGAGGAGTATTGTTTTGCGATACAGTGCGAAAACATCTAAGAAGTGATATTGGAGATTTCAGTGCTTTCAGTGAAGCGATTAGTGACTGTTAGTGTGCTAATTAATAAAAGTTCAGTGTTTTGGTAGACCGCCGTTTGATTTACTGACCCCAGCTCGTAACAATATGAATGTATTAATTGATAATCGATATATCTATAACTAATGAAATAGTTGCTTGGTTAGTTTTAATATTTAGAGCTGAGCTATATAATTTTACGGCTCTCCAAAAGCTGCCCTGACGAAGATTGACTGTATGTGTATTTAGGGTTGCCAGGTTGCCAAACCTAATAGCCAGACAGACCAGCCAGTTTGGCCGGACATTTGGCTAGGAAGGCCGGACACCCTACATTATTGAGGATCTCTCTCAGTATTAATCGGTACGACATAAAAATTGCATGTAAAATCAAGATTTTTTTATTATTATCATAAATCTTGTTAAACTCTAGAGAAATAATAAATAAAATCGAATACCAAATCAGTCGTAGGTAAGTACTTTATTATTAATCAGTCAAATAGTCATCAGTGTCAATTATAAAGTAAGTGACTATCTAAATGATCACACTATTTGGGAATAGGGACACTATTCATAGAGCCATGTTTGGTAACAACATTATTTATAATATTGTATTATTTTTATATGTGTATGTAAACATACATACGACTGTAATCGTATTAGGTATATGATTGTATCTTATACTATATTGTATTTTTATATTATATTATTATAATTATTAACATTGAAAAGAGGAGATAAAAAATAGACCTTCAGAGTTTCTTGCCTGTTGTTCTCGAGAAGACTCTCCCAATTTCCGAACAGGTGTCGAGTCAATATCTTTTTTTTCCTTATTCGTACGTCCGGACAAGGTTTTTGTTTTTTTTGAAGCTTTTTTTTTGTTTTGTTTGTTGACATCAATAAGTGCCTGTAAAGGTCTATGTTGAATAAAGATTATTTTGATTTTGAGTTAAAATTAATTCTAGATACTTCAACATTTATCAACATATGTAACTGCGCTCGGCCACTCTTGTTACAAAATACTTCGCCTGCGTAAGCGACCGTCAGTCGACTCGCATCCCCTGCGCTCGCCCACTCTCGTTTGCGAAATGTAAGAAGCCTAACAAAAGCCGGACAAGCCTGACACAGTCTATTTTGGCCGGACGGCAATCAAAAAGTCCACCTATGTCCGGCTTTATCCGGACGCCTGGCAACGCTAACTGTATTGATGGAACAATTATTGATATGTATATGCCTCAATATAATTATTTTCTATTTTGTTTTTGACGTGACAACGTCTATTAAATTGGTACGGCGTGGAGTCATTCTCGAAAACACCGTAACGGCCGAATCTGACGCCACACGGAGTCCACGCTTAATTTTATTGTAACTATAAACTTCTGTATGAAGATGAATGAATGTATGTTCATATGTATGTGCAATCATATGCTTATTGTATTTAGTGTGCAAGTGCACATTACTCATAATAATTAATTTATGTATAACTTCAGAAGCAGAAAATTTAAACAAACTATTAAATAAAAATATAAATGTTATACATTACTTTATTTTAAATAATTTCATTGCACCCAGAAAAAATTACCATGTAATAGACGTTGTCACGTTCAAATATCGGCAGTAGACGGAGTTCTACAGACAACCAATTTTTTATTTAATCCCCCACGTGAATGGGGTGTGTTTACTATTTCTGCGGGCATTGTGCCAAGTAAGAAATAGAAGGAGTTTATTGGGGTTACTGTGAGGAAACTTCCGTCCGTAAAGACAGGAACTTTCTCCCAATTCTACAGGTGTTTAATATTGCAGCTTTCTGTAAGAGGATGTATGTTAATTTTTGTATGCATAATGACTCCAAGTTTGGTTGCAAAGTGCGAGATATGACTTATTATTATTATCTAATACTTAACACATGCACAACTTTATTCACAGCTTGTGATAACTGCTGTTGTGTGCGATAAGCATGACTCACAGAAAGATTACGTAGAAACATGGCGAATATCTATCGAGATGGTACTGGACTTATGGCCTTAGATTGTACCTGAAATGTTATATTATTAATAGAAAAATAGCCATTTCAACAAGACGGACGGCTAACGATCGCAATATTTTCAGCAAGTGGGCGTAACTATTAGTGTGAAGTTATCTGGATATCGCGCATCGTGGGCGTCCGAACTAGCAAGTTGATTAAATGTCTTCGTTTTGGCATCGGCGCGGTGATCAGATAAAAAGCTCATATCGTCAATTATTGGCAAAACGAGACTTCTTTCTGTATTTTTATACTGTCGTATTTATAATAATAACTTGACTTAATGTTGGAATGTCATGAATATATAGTCACATGACATTATATTGGAATGACACAATATCTATCAACTTGACTTAATAAATGACTTAATAAATGACACAATATACAGTCATTTGGCTCAATATTGGAATGTCATAATATATAGTCACTTGACGTAATATTGAAATGTCATAATATATAGTCACTTGACATTATATTGGAATGACACAAGATATAGTCATTTGGCTTAAAATTGGAATGTCATAATATATAGTCACTTGACGTAATATTGGAATGACACAAGATATTATAGTCATTTGGCTTAATATTGGAATGTCATAATATATAGTCACTTGACTTAATATTGAAATGTCATAATATATAGTCACTTGACGTAATATTGGAATGAGATAACATCTATTCACTTGACTTAATATTGGAATGACACAAGATATAGTCATTTGGCTTAATATTGGAATGTCATAATATATAGTCACTTGACTTAATATTGGAATGTCATAATATATAGTCACTTGACTTAATATTGGAATGACACAATGTATAGTCATTTGACATAATATTGGAATGAGATAACACTATTCTCTTGACTTAACATTGGAATGACACAAGATATAGTCATTTGTCCTCTCTTGAGGAGCGGTCGCTTTCACTACAAGCTATAGGCTCATTAGGGCCACGGCTTAGACTGAGTTTGGTCAGTAGGTCACAAGGGTCGAGCCACCTCGATCGAACTGAATCGACATAATCACCGTGGCATTTGATTGCGGTAGTCCATGAGAAATCTCAGCCTCTCCTACCAGTCCAAATCAACCGCTAACGAGCCAATTTGCGGCTATGATACGCTTCTAAGAATAATAAACACGCCGCTGATCAGTGCTCGGTGCTAATCATCTTGATTTATGCGATGTCTCAGGAATTCCGCGCACATTTACGTTTTTACAATGTTATTACAATCTCGAGTATTTCAGGTTGACCATTGGCTGTATTATGTGATAATTTCTAGTCTTACGGCTAGGAGAAACCAACTGGATATGATATTTCTGTTCAAAATCTTCAGGAACATCTTGGAGTGTCCGCAATTGCTTTGCAAGTTATATATCAGAGTCCCACGTAAGCCACTGCGTTATGCGATTCCCTTGACTCTAAAGCCATTTGCCCGTACTAATGCTGGCGCGTAGTCCACATTGTATCGTTTACCAGATGCTTACAGTAGATTGTCAGGACACGCAGCCCTGGACATATTTTCTCTTTCTCTCCAACAATTTAGAAAAATAATAACAGAGTTGTTGAGCGCGCCATGAATTTTATTTTGTCGGTTCGGGTTCGTCTTGCCATCGTACATGATAATCATCTGAGTTGTTTTATGAGATTTTGTGCTTTTTGTGATTTTTTTTGTATAGTGTAATGTGTTTGACTGTGTATTTTGTGGTGTGTGTTTCTATAGGTTAGGATAGCTTTAAGTATTATAGTACGTAACGCAATTTTTGAAGATGTGTAACCCTTTGTAACGCACCGTTACGTTAAACAACTTGCGTGAACATATTAAAAATGACGATCAGTCGAGGGATTCCCCGTAAAACGTAAACGAAAAGGGTTGCCAATTTGGGAGTTTTAATTCTCTATTTTTTTATTTAAAAAAGAAACAATGTTACATAACGTGTTGTAGACTCCCTCCGGTCCCTATAACGCATCGTAACGTTTTACGAGACCCCCCCCCCAAATTGCGTTACGTAATATAATATAAGTAAATAGGTACTATCAGTGTATGTTGAGATACATTATCGTGGACCCCCATTTTCATATAATGGACTCCCAATTTCTTTTTTCGCTGACGTAGACCACTTTGGGAATCACTGGTCTATGTCTTGTCGGCTGTCCTAAATAAAGAAATTATATCTCAGTGAAAAATCGGCCTTATGTTGTCAGCAACTGAATTCATAATTTCCCATCTATACATAACAGTTGGCGTAGACACCGCATCAGACTAAACGATTTAGACTCAACTATTGACTTGACGGTCAGTCATACTCATTGTGTCTCACGCGCGACTCATAAACGGCAAGTGATAACGTTTCTGTATACGCGTCTGCCAATGTTGTCTTTGATGTCTTCATCCAACACAGACTACAAACCAAATTCACTTTGCGAAAAGAGTTATAGCTAATTCGTAGCGTGGAACCGCTAGCCGTGCGTGCGTAAACAAATTCGCAATGTATTTACGATTTGCATTAAGAAACTACACGTGGAGCCGCTGTTACTACAGATTGATTTAGAATCTAAATTAAGTCTTGTGAATTTGAAATGGGCATTTGACATTGAAGCATCTGTGTATCTCCGATTAGTAACTCGGTGAAATTTTTTGGGTTTTTTAAAGAAGGTAATATAACTTACCGTGTGATTTTGCAGCACTCTGAGGTGTACGGAAAGGGTTGAAAACATTGCCAAAAAATTAGAACACACCGCAAAGGAGTATGCCCATTCGTAGTATCACCTTTACTCGTCCTTGTGCCTAAACCAAACTAATACCAAAAAATAAGTAACAATTTTTAACAAAACTCTGCAATATACCAAGCCGAAACTTCGCCGGAGATAAATCCACATAATAATTAGTAATTATTTCACTTCGTTTCATTCGCCGTGTATTTTTATTGATGATATTCTAATTTCATTGATAAATAGTCTCTTCGGTATTGCCATATATTAACGATCGGATCGATTGGTCAAAAATATATTCGATACATTCCACTGTCCTCTCGTGAAAGGGTAAAAGGAATACCAAACAATTAATTTTCTTTAGTCTTTTTTCTGCTTTCTCTAATATTTTAGTCATTATTCTGCTTTAAGAGTTTCTTTATACAGATAGCTAATATCAATGTTGCTAAAACAATTATTTTTAAATTAATTAATTATTTTATATGAATTATTGGATAGTTGTAATATTTATTGGATAAGATAGACTTAATCATTTTATAGTTTTAATCTTCTACAATTAAATAGGTATTATCAAAAATGATGATAGGAGAAATTCGTAACTTGAAAGTCTTTGGTGTTTAATTTCTATTTTACCCATCGAAATAGAGTCAAATAGTTTTTAATAATTGAATATATAGTTAAAAATCTACAATATATCATAAAAATCATTATGGTACAAAATCATTTTTGGCGATACTAAAGTCCATACTACAATGGGCATTCTCCTTTAGAAATAGGTTGTTATTGGCGTTTTGAAACGTCGATTAAATTTGCAGTGTTTTGCAACATTGTTTATAATTAAAAAAACAATGAAGTTTGTTAATAACAAGGGTAAAAAAGGAGCTTTAATGACTGGACTATATTGAAGATACAGCGCCATGTTTGCGACGCGGGTAGATAGATAGGTAGTTATTTCATTTGTTCTACAAACAAACACACACACACACACAACATTTAGAAACACGGAACTTTTTTTGTAAATAGGTTAAAAACACATTTGCTTCAGTTGCAGTTGCAAGGGTTGGAGTCATATTATATACTGACTTGTCTTTTTAATACTGTGTTTGTCATTTTGTATTCCTTGTTATTTTTACAAGCTTTTATATTAGCTTCACTTGTAACTGCCTACCTTTCTCTTTGTCGTCCTTCGCTCTGCTCTGGTCGAAGAAGCCCGTTGTGAGAGCCTTCCTCTTCAGCAGGTACGCTCTTCTCTTTGGTTTTGTCGACGGAGCCACTGCGTTTTCTGGCAAAGAAAGTTACTAAATTAATAATGAATTTAGTAACAATTTTAGGTAAGTAGCTGCACGTATTCGTAAATTAAGAAATTTAACATTACTTTTAACAAATATTACGATATGATGATATTTTTTTTTTTTTTTTATAGGATAGGGCAGCAAACGAGCAAACGGATCACCTGGTGGTAAGCAATAACCGTTGCCCATGAACACCCGCAACACCAGTGGAGTCACAGATGCGTTGCCGGCCTTTTAAAAGGGAATAAGAGGAATAAGGGGAATAAGGGGAATAAACGGGAATAAGGGGGGTTGGGCCTCCGGTACCCTCACTCACTCGGCGAAACACAGCGCAAGCGCTATTTTACGCCGGTTTTCTGTGAGGCCGTGGTATCACTCCGGTCGAGCCGGCCCAATTCGTGCCGAAGCATGGCTCTCCCACGGTAAAATAGTTTGATAGGTAGGTAAAATAGGTATGATAGTTTTGAATTTGAGTATTGCTCAGTTATTTGGTCACCATATAATGAAATACACAGCAACCGCATCGAAAGAGTTCAAAAGAAATGCTTGAATATCTTGTGCTATAAAACTTGGCTTGAATCGTACACTTCATACATATTCAGAGAAATTACAAAAATTTAATTTACAAAGTCTAAAATCTCGTCGCTTATATATACGAGTAGATTGTGTCAGATTATTTAACAATATTAATTCCTTAATTGATTCGCCCCCTATTTTATCATCAGTAAACATTAATATCAAACCTAGGGCGCGTAACAGCTTTACAAACGTTTTCTCACTGCAAGTGTTGCCAAAAAAAAAATACTTCCTTTAACAATCCAATTGTCAGGATGTGTCGTCAATACAATGATGTCTCAAGACTCATCACGAGACAATAGATAGCCTCAAAGATCAAAGTCTCACAAAATTTAAATACTTAAAACTAAATAAAATTAATAAATAAAATCAGCAAGCAAACTGTTACATTGCTTGGAACGAACGAGTTTGGTATGCACGGCTCTCGGTCCGGCCGGCCGTTCATTTCGCTCCATCCATTTTTGATCTGCTGTGATCAATCTGAGACGATTCATTCTGGCAGTAATAAAATTTCATTAATATTAACAAATATTTACAAATTTATTATTAAAAAAATCTTATTTTGTGAGTGCATTTTCCGTAAAATCGGGGTCAACCTCTCCAGTACCGTATATCTTAGTGGCTTCCCACTCTCTACTGCATCAGTCATCCTGACAATACGAGTATCTCAGAGGCTGCCTACTACCTACTGCGCTTCCAGAAGACTACGGCTGAACGACGAACTAAGGGCACTATTTCTAGAGAATACAACTTACACTAGCGGTTGTGAATACTAGCTAAAGTTCGATTTTTAATTCGAGTCAGTAAAATGACATTTCCAGTGTCATGTGTCACAAATCATATTATTTAATATGGTATGTATTACATATTTACAATAAAAAAAACGCCTTGATACCTAATAAAATAAAGCATGACTAAATGTCTAAGTCTATTGATTGCCGAACATCACTACTGTAGTGGGTTGTAGTGGGTCACCCTTTTTTGTATCAGTGACAGTTGCACTTGTCATTTTACTGACTCGAATTAAAAATCGTAGTTTAGACCCACACCTTTTACTGTTGTTCTATTTAGTAATTCTATTCTATTCTAGTTTTGATTAATATACTAATTGTTACATTTCTATCTTGTATTATTTATATTACCTTTATCTATACTAATATTATAGAGAGGAAAGATTTGTTTGTTTGTTTGTCTAGACCGATTCAAAAATTCTTTCACCTTTGGAAAGCTACATTATCCCCGAGTAACATAGGCTACTTTCTATCCCGGAAAAAACGACATATCCCACGGGATGCGCAATAAAGGCTTCGCTTAAAAATTACTGCACAAATTTTCATGCGGTTTTCATCAATAGATAGAGTGATTCTTGAGCAAGGTTTTGCGGTATTTTTTTTCTCGGAAAAACGGATAGTCCCACGGAAGCGCAGTAAACCCTTCGCGCCATAAACCGACTTCCGCGCATATGTAGCCGTGGGCAAAAGCTATGACCCTTAATCCTCTATAGACCCAATCCCGAAATCCACGCAGGCGAAGCCGCGGGCAGAAAGCTAGTAGGTAATATAAATAAATACAAGCTGAAATGGTACAAGCGATATACATGAAATGTATAGCTACAGCCTTTGTCTCTGAGCTGTAATAGTGTCCAATATTCTGAATTACAGTCTCGTTGAAGAAGCCAGGGAATTATATTTGGATCGCAGCAAATGAAAAACTGTGATATTTGCCTAAGAGGCTTGAGGGTATGTATATGTATTTTAATCCAAATACTGGAGCTTGGCGAAATCCTATGGGGGCACCGCCATCTATCCAAAAAGAAGACTTTTAGTGCGTTAACATCGATACAATAAAATAAGTAAAGACTGTTCACTAGAAAGTAAAAGAACAGTGTACATCAAATTTTATTGAAAAATGTATTTATTTATTTACAATTATTGTACACAATATAAAACATATGTAGTTATAAATAATATACAGAAAATTAACAAATACAAAAGGTTAGGCTTATCTCTTACGAGATCTCTTCCAGCCAACCTGCAGTAGGAGACATTATTAAAAGTACAAACAATGTGTGTACCTACCGTTAAAAACAAAACATAATAATAAAAAAAAAACATAAAACATAAAAAAGAAGGTAAAAAAAATTCTAAGTGTGTCTATTCAACGTGAATGGATAACATTCAATCTAAAATTAATGAAGGAGATTCAACGAAGTATTCCTTCACTCTCCAAACAAAGGGAGGATTTGAATATCCCGAATTTCAGGAGGCAGCGAGTTGCACAATCTGACGGCGTGTACAGTAAAAGACCACTTGTAGAACTGCGTGTTAAAAGAGGGAAGCTTAAGCAGCGTACGAAGGTGTGTTCTACAAGTGGATTCAGGAGAACGAGCAAACTCAAAACGCTCTCGAAGGTAAGGTGGAGATATTGGGTTACGTATTATATTAAAAAGAAAACAGAGAATACGAAAATCAATATTTACCTAGACCAAAGTCTTAAGTACCAATTAAATACAACGAATCAAAATTATCGCAGTGGAAAATTTTCAAGCGGTTGGCAAAACATTAAGACAGACAACACGAATCTCACAAATAAACATCGACAGACAGACAAACAGCCGTAACCAGAGCGCTGAAGTGGCAACGTGACACTTGTTTTGATAGGAAACTGCGTGCTACTGCGTCTCGGCTGCGCACGCACAAGATCATTGTTAATATTTTAATACATACATACATACATACACTCACGCCTTTTTCCCACGGGGGTAGGCAGAGATTACGTCTTACGTCTAATATTTTAATTTTCTTTCAAAATACAATAAATATCGGTGAGAAAACAATCCATGAAAATTTTTCGACTGTGCGGGACTTTGATCGACGCCGAGTCTAATAATAATAGGCTTTACCCATGAAATTGTCGATTTGTATGGAGATTTATAAGTGTTTGTTACGAGTATACTAATTAAGCCCTGACGCAAAAAAGAGGGGTGTTATAAGTTTGACGTGTCTGTCTGTCTGTCTGTGGCATCATAGCTCCCGAACGAATGAACCGATTTCAATTTAGTTTTTTTTTTATATTACAGGTGTTTACGGCGAGTGTTCTTAGACATGTTTGATGAAAATCGATTGAGCCGTTTAAAAGTTATGGGGGTTAAAGTGGGGAAGAAAAACCAAATCAAAAAATCAAAAAATCAAAAATAATATTTATTCAACATAGACCTTTACAGGCACTTATTGACGTCAACAAACAAAACAAAAAAAAGCTTAAATAATAAAAAAAAAAAAAACAAAAACCTTGTCCGTACGTACGAATAAGGAAAAAAAAAGAAAAAATATATTGACTCGACACCTGTTCGGAAATTGGGAGAGCCTTCTCGAGAAGAACAGGCAAGAAACTCTGAAGGTCTATTTTTTATCTCCTCTTTTCAATGTTAATAATTATAATATAATAATACAAAAATACAACATAGTATAAGACACAATCATACCTAATACGATTACAGTCGTATGTATGTTTACATACACATATAAAATAATACAATATTATAAACAATGTTACCAAACATGGCTCTATGAATAGTGTCCCTATTCCAAATACTGTGATCATTTAGATAGTCACTTACTTTATAATAACCTTTACTCATGAGTGTATTTTTGATATGGATTTTAAATTTATATAAAGGTAAATCAATGACACTTTGCGGAAGCTTGTTAAACATAGATATACATTTCCCCAAGAACGAACAGCTAGTTTTATGGAGTCTGAACATTGGAACGGCAAGTTTATTTTTGTTTCTAGTATTCACATTATGTAGATCACTGTTTTTATTGAATTTATTATAGTTTCTATATACAAAAACTAAATTATCATATATATATTGACTTGCTAAAGTTAAAATATTAATTTCTTTGAACAATTCTTTTAGGGATTCTCTAGCCCGTAAACAGTAAATAGCACGAATCGCTCTTTTTTGTAAAAGGAAAATACTTTCAATGTTAGCCGCTGATCCCCATAGCAGCAGTCCATAGGACATAACACTATGAAAGTAGCTGAAATAAACAATTCTTGCCGTTTCAACATTAGTTAAAAGTCTAATCTTTTTTACTGCGTACGCCGCTGAACTAAGTTTGATTGCCAAAGTTTCAATATGTGGATCCCACTGTAGTCGTGAATCTAACGTAATGCCTAAGAATTTAGTATTATTTACCAAGTCAATGACATCACCATTCATATTTAAACTAGTATCAACCTGCCTTACATTGGGCAAAGAGAATTTGATACATTTTGTTTTCTTAGAATTTAAAGACAAATTATTAGTTGTGAACCAATACAGAACTCTCGAGAGAGCACTATTTACATCGTCATAACATTCCTTTTGTCTATCAACTTTGAATAGTAAAGAAGTATCATCTGCAAACAATACTGTCTCACACATGATGTCGAATGTCGAATCGATGAATGTCTGCAAATATGCTCAAGTGGGGTATCAAATGAAAGGTTATGACTTGTACGTCACAAAAACAACTTTTATAAGTTTGACGAGTCTGTTTGTCTGTGGCATCATAGCTCCCGAACTCCCGAACGGATGAACCGATTTCAATAAAGTTTTTTTTTTTCTATTAAAGGTTACTTACGTGCGAGTGTTCTTATTTATTTATTATACGAAGAAACAAAAAATATTAATTAGTAAGTAAAATATAATAAAAAGAAACAAGATTGACCTTAAAATGTGATCTTAACTTATATGTTTGAAATCGACAAAAACCTATGTATTTACAACTTAACCAGAGATATTATATGTTTACCTTTAAAAAGTATGAAATAAAAAATTAAATTAAAAATTTTAAAAAACCCCCGACACAAAAAACATAAGCTATCTTTAAAAAGTAATAAATAATAAAAAAAAAATTAATCCCAAAGTACCTATATGTATGTATTAATATTAAAAAAAAACTTCGCATTGGGGGACCTTTAGGGGTACTTTAGGGGTATTAATTTTCTTTTATTATTTTTTACGTTTTTAAAGATTTCCTTAGTTATCTTCTATACTTATAATGAATCTGTAAAAGTCAATTCTGTACATGAAATATATTTCCAAAATAACTATCAGGGGGTGATACTGATGCCAAAAATGCAATCAGTAAAATTTTTGTCTGTCTGTCTGTATAACCGTTATAGAAACAAAAACTACTCGACGAATTTCAACGAACCTTCGTACAATTATTTTTCATAGTCCTGAGTCAGTTATATGAGTAGTATACTTTTCATCACGCTACAATCAATAGGAGTAAAGCAGAGAAGGGAAATGTTGGGAAAACGGGAGAAGTTACTCCATTTTTTAAGCTTCCGTCGCGTGTGCAACCTTAATGGTTGAAGCTACACAGAAATCATGTATGACGGAAATATTATCCTTAAAATTATATAAAAAATATCCCACGACAGCATATGTCTATCTTTTATGGTTGACTCACAATAACACGTGAAACTCCCGATAGAAACACACAATTATACAAATATAAATTTGTCTACTCTTACGTGTATACTCGTAACACTCTCAATCATTAAAATTGCTACCTAAAAATACGATTCATTGACGAACTAAAAAAATTAACTTAGGAAACTGTTAAACACACCTCAGCATACAATAAACTAAATAACAAATTGGCGTTACTATCACAGAACAATATCTCCATAATGTAAAATTAAAAAAAATAATAATCAAGGAAATAAAGAGGTTAAGACAAAAAGATAAGCGGATAGCTGTCACCTCACTCTGTCGTAATGTGCATAAGCATCGCCGAACCAGGCACGTCTTAGCCGACCCTCTCGATCAAATAACACAGGACCATCAAGTCCAACTAACGGCTATATAATAATTAACTACGGCAGCATCAGCGCCGTTGCAACTATAAAACTTTATATATAAATTACAGAATGATTGTTATTTTTCATTAAAAAGTTAATAATAATATTAAGACAGAGCGGAGTCGCAAGAGCAGATGCTCGAAAGGCGGAAGTGTAATAATGTCATAACGCCGACGGCGTCTCGATCGCTGTCGCAAACACACCTCTCTACACCCTTAGCCGTTCACACCGATATTGCTCCCTTCGCACCAATATTGGTCTGCATTTTTGGGGAGCCCATTTAGTGAGCGGCGAGTCACCACCTGCCATATTTAAATCAATTAAGAGGCTTTGAGAAGGCAGGTGACCGGAGTCTCCGGGCACGGCTGCTTCGGTGAGTATCTGTGTCGAATAGGACGGGAGGGATCGACACATTGTCACCACTGCGCATCCGACCTCGACTCGGCCCAGCACACGCTGGCGGAGTGCCCCGCGTGGGCCTCCGAGCGCCGAGTCTTGGTCGCAGAGATCGGGCGAGATCTGTCTCCGCCGGCATTGATTGCGGCAATGCTGGCGGACGAGGGAGGTTGGAGGGCTGTGGCCTCCTTCTGTGAAGTAGTGATGCTCCAGAAGGAGGCCGCCGAGCGGGGTCGGGAGATGGCCGATCCCGCTCGAAGAAGGCGGCGCCGGGCTCGGTAGCACAGCTGCGGCGCCGCCGCGGGTCGCCGGCGGGCGCGAGGAAGTCGCGACTGCTACGGCGACCCGGGATGGACCACGCCCCTTCCGTGGCCGGGGGGCGTCGTCGGTGGAGGAGACCGGGGGAGGTAGTAGCCTCCCCGAGGAGGGCTCCCCTCTAGGCAGGGGAGCGGAGGCTGGGGGTTCCCGGAGGGGCTTGCTGTTCCTGGGGGCTCCCTACATGCCTGAGGAAGGCCATCCCTGAGGTTTTTAGTGGGTAGGCCTCCCCCTTCTGGGGAGGAGAGCCCCACATAACCCTGGCTCGTCACAGCCGGGGTATGCAATTTAATGCATTTTCCTCAGGGGAACAAAAAAAAAAAAAAAAAGGTGACCGGAGTCTCTTCCATAGTCCGGTTCTCATTAGCACCAAAATCGAAACGCAATAATCCACAAACGTTTTGACCAGTAATGGCAATAGTTTCTATGCATCTAACTGGGTATAGTCTTTAGCTGCATTTCTCATGGTGCAGATAAAGATTAGACCCAGTTGGTACACCACGAACACTTTCATTAAATTTCACTTAAACGGCCTTTACGCGTTGGTTCTGTATCCTCGCGCACGCCTTATAAAGGACCGTGTCTTATAAAGACGCGTGATGCAAGCGACAATATTAAGAAATATTTCAATTTCAGAAAGTAATTCAATTGTTGCAGGAAACATGTGTCTAGAGCTGACATGTTCAATATGATCTGACGTTCGACGATGAAGTAATGATAATTGACCTCAAACTATTTGCTGTGAGGCCAGCTTCTAATCGACAAAGTTCTAAATATATAGAGAAAATAAATATAGCCGCTTCAGTCAAGGTTACGGTAAATGATAGTTTTTTTGATTAGTCTAGAAGGCATACGGATAAAAAGAGCTGCTACAAGAGAATTATACGCCGCATTATCCATTTTCTCCTTGCCACCTTGCAAGGTGCCAAGCGTGTTTGAAAGAATCCAGGATTGTAAGAAGACTGACAAATAAATCTTCATTTTTGATAGTGCATATAATAATGTATTACTAAATTCCATTTTCGCGCTGGTAATTACAGTTTGACAATTCTAATCTGTGCACCACAGGCCAGCATGCGTGGTCTTAGAATGGAAGAGAGGCTGTTATTAAGGAAAAAAAGCTCTTCAGAACACTTTCTGCGCATACAATGTTATATTTAGTCTGTCCAGGTTTGCAATAATCAAACATTAAGGTTATGATCTATTAACAGTTATATTGATAATTCACAGTAGAGATCTGACTCACCCTTGCCAAACTACAAAAAATCATTCGTTCTTTTTGAGTTTCATTAAAAAGTAGCGACAGCACAGGCCCCTTGACTCTGATATGCAACAACTTATATCATTCGATAGTTACTAATATTAAATATCAGTAGAAGTTGCAAACAGACACGAGCCCCATTCATTTTGAGAGAGAGAGATTTAACTGAAAACAAATCTTAAAATATCGTAAAAACAAGGTCACTAAGGTATTATATAAATTTGCATTGTATTACTAGTAATTGAGATTTTCTTCAAATATATTACTTTACTGTCCTGTTGTAATTGTTTGTACTTTGCTCAGACTATCGATGATAAAACAAGATTATAAGGACTAAAAGGTTGTTGATCACAAGTAAATTTTGTGAATCAATGGCATATTTGAAGTTCAAAAGTGACAACGTAAATCCTTTTTTTTTTTTTGTTCCCCTGAGGAATTGCATTTAATTGCATACCCTGGCTGTGGCGAGCCGGCGGTTATGTGGGGCTCTCCTCCCCAGAAGGGGGAGGCCTACCCACTAAAAACCTCAGGGATGGCCTTCCTCAGGCATGTAGGGAGCCCCCGGGAACATCAAGCCACTTCCGAGAACTCCCAGCCTCCGCTCCCCTGCCTAGAGGGGAGCCCTCCTCGGGGGAGGCTACTACCTCCCCCGGTCTCCTCCCGGAAGGGGCGCTGTCCATCCCGGGTCGCCGTAGCAGTCGCGACTTCCTCGCGCCCGCCGGCCACCCGCGGCGGCACCGCATCTGTGCTACCGAGCCCGGCGCCGCCCTCTTCGAGCGGGATCGGCCATCTCCCGACCCCGCTCGGCGGCCTCCTTCTGGAGCATCACTGATTCACAGAAGGAGGCCACAGCCCTCCAACCTCCCTCGTTCGCCAGCAATGCCGCAATCAATGCCGGCGGAGACAGATCTCGCCCGATATCTGCGACCAAGACTCGGCGCTCGGAGGCCTACGCGGGACACTCCGCCAGCGTGTGCTGGGCCGAGTCAAGGTCGGATGCGCAGTGGTGGCAATGTGTGACAACGTAAATCCTAGTTAAATAAAATTATATTTACAAGTTACATATTTTCAAAAGGGTGTTTCACTGGGAAGGGACCTGACTCCTTTATTCTTACCTCCTAACTAGCTAAGCACTAAATTTCGTTCCTTTTGAACAGCATACTTCACAAAGATCACGATGGACGATAACCCCAGATTGTTGACAAATAAAATTCTGTATCGTAATACTCCAAGAGTAAATCACTGAAACCTCATTCGACATGGAAAAGGGCCAAGTTGGATGGGATACTTGGAGCAGGTTTAATAAGCGTAACCGCCGGCGCCGGTGTCATGGCACTGGTGTGTGGGATGCAGCGAAGCTTATAGTAAAATTAAATTGAAACATATTTATATCTCATACATATTTTTATCAATGTAATCTGTGACAACAGTCGTGCGAGCAAGTTACTCTTGCTAAACAAAATTTGACAGTCGAAATTGACATTTTCGACGAAAAATCCGCAAATTTAACAGATATTCTTTTTGAGTGACAAGGATCTGAGAAAACAAAACATATCTTTCTAACAATTTCTTGAAACAATACATTCTGCAATCGCATCAAATCTAATTGTAAAAGTTGTTGACCGCATCCTCGTTTATTTATATAAGTCGGTCATAAAAGTTTAGATTGTGCGTTGCAATTTATTCAAATAATAAATGTTACATCTGAAACGGGTCGTCGACAGCCACGTCCATAATATCAGGACTCAAAGCGATAACGAAGTGTTGATGCACCAACTCAAGTCTCTTCGTGCGCGCAGTAAAATTTGATGGTGCACTCCGACAGATGTAACGCGCACCAGAACTAAATTGCACCCGTATCCAGTCAAAATAAATATGGCGGTGATCTAAAGGACATGAAAAAGAACGTTCATTTCATAAATAAACTGAGTAATCGCTGTTTATATGAATAAATCGTGTTGCTCCAAATACTTTGCGGCGATATATTACGAATAAATAAGCTTGGGAATTTAATGTTTAAATAATAATTTGTTTTGCAGTATGAGCTAAATCCTATATAAATACTATAAAATAGTTATTAATAATTCTACATCAGAACAGATGACAATATAGGCAAAATTGGAATAAAATTATAAAGTTTCTTTTTAATCTTTACTTTTAATATGAATTTATTTTTAAGGGTATTTCTTAACCGTTAATTATAGATGCATGCTATTGTAGTATTTATTAATAATTAATTTGTTCAATTTATTGTTATTGGTTTTGTGAATTTATACAAGTTTTTGAGAGCGAATCAACATTTTTTATTTAATCTTCTGAGAGGCGTCAAATCATTTTACAGATAATTTGACAACATATAATGTTGTCAAATCGTTGCGTTGTCAATGCGTTGATACAATCAATAGTTTTAGGAAACAACTGAATATTACATTTTAATTTGATAAAAACTACCCTTAAAAATAAATTAATATTAAAAGTTAAGTTCAAAAAGAAACCTTAAAATAAAACTAAATTATAATTTAAAATCTAATTTGATTAATGTATAATGAAATGTACATTACAGTTTATTTTATGTTTCAAACCCAAAAAATGAAGCAATTTTTTTTAAATTAACTCCGATAATTCGACCAAATGTTAAGCATTCTCACATTAAATGTAAATTGTTAGATAGACCGCATAGCTGCATGTATTGAGATAACGGCACGTATTAAGAGGCAGCAATACGCACGCCCATATTAGTATATAAGCCTTAGTTTTATTTAATTAAATCAGTTATTATAATGAAGACTATAATAGATAGTCTATTATGGTCTACCGAGACCATAATAGATTATATCAATACCACTGAGTCTCATTATGTCCCAAAAACCCTAGCAATTTGGTGACCCCGACAAACGCGACACGAAGAAAACACTGGCAAATTGGTGAACCCAACAAACGCGACACGAAGAAAACACTGGCAAATTGGTGACCCCGACAAACGCGACACGAAGAAAACACTGGCAAATTGGTGACCCCGACAAACGCGACACGAAGAAAACACTGGCAAATTGGTGAACCCAACAAACGCGACACGAAGAAAACAATGGCAAATACATGAAAGTAGTGGGCGTGTGGGGAGAAGAAGACCGAAGAAACGATGAACTTGAAGAAAGGAGTGAGTAAAGAAATGGCGAGTGTTAGGGGAGAATGGAAAAGGGAGACATGTTGAAATAACATTGGAAACAGGGCAAGAGAGAGAGAAAGAACATAAATACAATTATCAGCATAAGAATTTTCAGCTTATTCTAGCAATACATATATTTATTTTATAATATACTAGCTGTGCCAGCGACTTCGTCCGCGTGGAATAGTTATTTTGAGCATCATATTTATTTTTGCAAACAAACAACTCAGCTGTTACCCGATCTTGACAACGCGACATATCCTTTGATTACCATAAAAACGATTCTAGTGAGTTAACATTAAAAGATAGACATATACTGTCGCGAACATTTTTTTAGATCATTTTAAGAGGAATTATTCTTTCATACATATTTTTTTGGTATCTAGAACCGTTTTCGCAGCAGCAGTTTTATATTTTATACATTTATTTTACAATAGATACATAGTAGCATTGAAATTCCATTTAATTTGGATTCTTAGTTAAGAATATATGAAATTTGTTCCACCATACCTTTTCTCAATTTAGTTCCAGGTTATAGCAACATATCAACATTTTAATATAGTTAATATGACAAACTCCAATAATTTTTATCGTCAAGTACGAAGATTATCTCGGTCAGTAATTCTCAAAGTGGTCCAGATCTCAGAGACACACTTGGCGAGGCTCTACGACCATGAAAATGAATTTAGTTTCCATAGTGAAGAACTAATATGGCATGACTTCTTTTATCAATATTTAAAAAAACTCAGCGATTGTTAGTAGTAAAACTTGCATTTTCTATATTTGGTACAACGCGTCGAGACTTAGAAACTGTTGGTAATGGAGGTCCACCAGATCCTGCAAAACTTTGAAAGTGATCTCTGAAAAAAAGAGTTTGGGTACCTCTGATCTAAGTTACATCTTATAGGTTAAGATGACGATATCTCCATCGACCTTCAAAAATGTCGAACTGATATAGAATCTGACTACAGTTTCTCTAAAAACGATTCTCTCGAATCTCTCAAAACGCAACCCTCGACTGCCTCGTCTGATCAAAATATACAAGACAACGGCTGGATTACGAACAACAAATGCCGAGAATTCCGCGCTATTTATAGAGAATATGCGATGATAACATCTGTTTGAGCTGACGAGCGGTTGCTATGTGGAAGCGTTTCGAGCTTTGGGGGCTGATTAATCTTTGTAAGTACTTGTTAATAGAAATAACTTTTTATTGCACCTTACAAGCCCACAATATTTCACTACAAAGAGTTAGTTCTGATCAATGAACTTTGTCACTTGCACCGTTTGGCACTGAATCATTAAGTTACACCCTTATACAGCCGTCCACGAAGGGATCCTTAAGGTAGAACTTTGCAAACGTATTTCGGGGAGTAATCAAAATCAATAATTTATTCTTCCGATAGGATTTTTACAATCACTTTTGCATGTCTAAAATGCTACGCCATTGCTCCACAAGTCTACAACGATAGATCTTGTACTGGAAAAAAAAAACCGGCCAAGTGCGAGTCGGACTCGCGCACCGAGGGTTCCGTACAAACCTGCAAGGTTTACAAAGTTCGTTTATTACGACAATCGAGTCATAACTATGGTATTTTTATTGCAAAATGAAATCATAACTTTACAATGGGGAAAGATGAGGAGCATAAATTTAAGACAAAAAAGTAATAAGTTTATATTTATTAAAAATATATATTTTGTAATGTAACTAAAAATTTAAGGTTTTCGGAATTTTTCCTTTATGTGTGCTATAAAACGTTGCTTCATGCCAAATTTCAAGATTCTAGGTCGACTGGAAGTACCCTTTAGGTTTTGATTCCTTTGCGAGTACTTGCGAGTTTCAAAATATGCAGCTTAAATTGCTGTTTCTTTTGATTGCGTTGACATAGAAGTTTGATTTTGTTACAGCTTAAAGGTATGTTATAGACCTGAGTATTTGGTATGAATTTCAATTTAATACCTCTACGCGTTTATGAGGAAATGGGTAGTAAGTTTAACTTATTAAAAAAATATATATTATGTGATGTAACTAAAAATTTATGATTTTCGTAAATTTTCCTTTATCTATGCTATAAGACGTTGCTTCGTACACAAATTTCAAGATTCTGAGTTCACGGGAAGCAACCTGTAGGTTTTGATTCCCTTGCAAGTGTCGAAAATTTGCGGCATAAACGGCTGTATCTTTTGATTGCGTTGGCTTAGAAGTTTGATTTTTTCACAGCTTCAAGGGACAGTAGACCTGAGTAATTGATATAAATTTCAGCTTCATACCTCTACGCGTTCCTGAGAAAAAGGGTCTTGACAGACGGACGGACAGACGGACAACAAAGTGATCCTATAAGGGTTCCGTTTTTCCTTTTGAGGTACGGAACCCTAAAAATCAAGAAAACCAGCAAATGGTTTTTCTCGCTGTATTTTTATAGTTGTCAATTGGAAATTGGAATCAGAGGTATTCCTCTGATCTGAAACCAACCTCTTTTACAAGTTCAAACAAGTTCCCATTATATCTACAGTATAGACTATAGTTTCATTGTGTTATTTAATATAGTCCAAATATTTGGTAATGTTACTGTTGAGTTATCAAAATTAAACCCAGCGTTGTCATCATTTAAGTAATTCTTAACAGTATATTAACCTTTTTTTGTAACGCAATTATTGAAATATTTTTAAAATTTAATAGATAAAAGGCTACGCGTTGCCTCATAAAAGAAAGAGCCTTTAGTTTTTGCAGCCTGTATGTCAGAACGGCAAGTTTATTTTTAATTATGAATATTATATTGTTTTTAAATTATTATTGTTCTATGAGCATAAATCATATTTTCATAAATGTCTCGACCTGCAAAGGTCAATATACTAATTTCTTTAAATAAATCTTTCCAAACTACTCTTTTTTGTAATATAAAAAATATTTTCTATGCTCGTAAATTGTTTTAATGTGTTCAATTATATTTCATAATAATTAAGCATTGTATTGGTACAGAAATTTATTTTTAAATCGATAATACGATACATTATCGAAACACATTGATTTTATTGATATATTGCAGCTCGAGAATTAAATATTATATAGTGTTATAGGGGGGCGTATATATTAAAGAGCTGTGCTAGCATTTAACAATAAATTTGTTAAGAAATTCTTTACAATAATAACAAAATCCTTTGATTTAGACGGAAAAATGGGTAAAATTATCTATTTTTTTTTTTTAGTTATTGGGCTCTACCTAGAATTCCGGGCCCTTGACATATCATTTTTTTTTGGTTTAATTTATTGGCAATGAGTTGAGCTTGTAAATAAACTTGTAAAATAAGTACCGCTAAACAGGCAAATAGTTAAGAAACGGGTCTAACAAAACAAGTCAAAATTGACAAAAAAAAACCCTATTCATAAGAAGGAACTTATGAATAGGCTTTTTTCTTAACTATTGTTAAATGCTAGGACAGCTCATTAACTTTGAAATAAGGCCAGTTTTGTGTATGTAGACCAAATAAAATCGTAAAACAGCAAGATTTAATAAACTCCTTAAAATACAAGAAATAAAATTTTAAAATAGCTCTCTCATTCTAGGGGTGAGGGATGCGACCCGCATTTGTATAGGTTTTTGTCGATAAAACTGTCGATAAGTACCACAATTATGCATAGCGACTACGGAAAAGGGAAGATGAAAATAAACCTTATGAGTTTAGCCTATTCTTTTCAAGAACGCTCTCTCAATTCCCAAACAAATGTAGAGGCATTTCTATTTCATTGTACGTTGCAATTTACGTAGCTACGTAGCTCAGTGTTTTCTTTTAATTAAAATATAAGCATATGTTAATTAATATGATTTTGTAAGTTAGGTAGTAGGAACAAATATAATAACGCTAACCTACCTGTTTTATATTGGCCCTCTACTTCTCTTCAAGGAAACAGAAAGGTAAAAGTGCTAAGACGTTATACAATGCATATTTTGATGTTGGTTAGAACTTATTAATTTGAGGATGTGTTTTCAACGAGATATTTTATGTTTCATTTTTCACGACCATTTTTTTTTTTATTCCATACGGTGGCAGACGAGCAAATGGCCCACCTGATGGTAAGTGGTAACCATCGCTCATGGACATCTGCAGTGCCAGGGGCACAGCTGAGCCGCTGCCTGCCTGGAGAGAAATACTCATTTCTAAAGAGCCAGGTTCGAGCCGAGTGGGGAAAGATGTTTGATGAAAGATACGATCAATGCGATTATTTGTGTTTTACTAATGGATGTTATTATAGATTTCAATCAAAAATATTTTATAAAGAAGTAAAGTTTGTGTGTTTGTATATTTGTATATTTGTTAAATTGTAAGGGGTAATCTCGGGATCTACTGAACCGATTTTAAAAAATTCTTTCACCAATAGAAAGCCACATTATTGCGGAGTGTCATCATCATCATCATCATCAGCGGACGGCGCGCGATTACTTCGGGTTTAATTCAGTTCGCTTTTCGTGCTCGCTTCGGGGATTATTAATATTATAGCCAACGAAGTGGGCGCGGGTCAGCTAGTACGTTATATGCACGTTGCTATTTGTTTCCCTAGATATGGCATCTAAGACAAATACAGTGCTTAATTTGGGCCAGGCTAATTGGTGTAATTCTGGGGTAGGCAGATTCACCACAGCTTTCCACTTGCTACATGCATGCTTGTCGGTACGGGCACTCTTGACCTGACCTTCCTCTAGTATACCACTTATTTAGTCCAAGTATGTTCGTCAAGGTCGTTCCCTACCAACTGGGCCATTTATATTTGTCTTATACTTGTTTTCGTCAGTCGTCTTTCGTCCATCTTTCTACGTCCACACCATTTAAGCATTCCTTTCTTAATTTTTATCACTATATCTTTTTTAATACCGCATATATCCTGAATCTCATGTATGGCATAGCATATGCATGAATTATAGATTCATCGTTAGATTATCGTTACATATGTTTTCTATTAAGCAAAGCTTATTTGTGGAATACATCGGTTTTAAGATGTCGTCTCTGAGGTCCTGGGTTCGAATCCCGGGTGGGGGCAGATGTTTGAGTGATGAATGTATTTGTATCTTAGTCATGGTTGTTATGTATGTATGTATGTATGTATGTCTATCCGTTACCCTAGATCCCATAACACAAGCCTTACAGAGCTTACTTTGGGCTGGGCTGATTGGCGTAACTGTAAGAAAATATTGATTACTGTTATTTATTTATTTGGTGTTTGAATGAGAAACACATAAACATTATGTTTGTCTATAACATGCAAATCTAATATAGCACATTAACATATTCTTTGAGTTCGTTGTTATTCTTTCATATATATATTATTTGATATATTGTCTTTTGTTTTGTTATTTGTTAATATTTGCACTGTAATTTTATTTGCAAATTGAACATTCCCTATCAAAAATAATCTCCTAAGAGAGTGGGGATCATGTGATGCCTAGACGCTGAGCGGCTTGCCAAGTGTGGGGAGTACAGGGTGTCGCAAGCGAACGCGTCAGCAAATGTCAGTTAATATTTTATACTTTCCTCAATTAAGAATTAAATAGGGCAATCATCAGCTAATAAATGGAATCCCTCAATGACTGTCTACTTATTTAATATCATAGGAAGCATTTGCAGATACTTGTTATAGTACAAACTGGGAAGAGATTTACTTAATAAAGCGAGATAACTGGTGAGAAGAATGACATGAAATCGTCATGCAAGCAACAGCATTATCGTGCATAGTGGCCCTCAAGATCGAGTGTCGTATCTGAGGACCCGGCTCCCCTGGATGCGCTAGGCGAGCCCTTCTCGGGGTCTTGCAGCCTTCCCCCTCCTCCAACCTCCTACGACGTCCCTCTCGGTCCCTCCCGGGTTGCCTCTACGGGCGCGAGCCTCGTCGCGGCCGCCAGTTATCAGGTAAGCCTAGTTACCTTCCATCATAACAGTCCATATACGTATTTGGAGATTGATGGCGATGTTTGTGACTTCTCCAAGGAGTCAGATTAATGTGTTCGAGGGGTACGAAGAGAAACCCTTTGTAACTAATTATACACTTGGATTACATCTTTTTTTTGTCAAAATATCAGAATATTAAATGTGGCGCGAAGGCGCGTTTTGTTCTTTTTAGGCAAAGCACCACACGTACCCTCAATTATAATTACCCTTATTACCCTAATTAGGCCGTAATCCATTGTTCTGGTCCAAAGGGGATTTTTTGAGTGCATATCTTTACACACTGTATAAGATAGTTAATAATCAATGGGATGTCATGGAGTTGTTGAGTCTTCTGTCATTTCGAACAAACGGTAGTAGTCGAAGATTTAAGTTGTTTCTCGTCCCGTTCTGCGATAATAACGTAACATACAATAGTCCAATCTTTAGAATGTCTAGACTATTTAATGATAATATCGGTGGTTTGGATTTATTTACTCAGAGTTCAAGTGCATTTTATAGAAAGGTAAAACAGTTATATACTACGCTGTTGATTGATGTCTACTATTTATATTGAACTGTAAAAATTATAACTACACGTTATATTTAGTATCAGACCATTACATGTTTTTTTTTAAGTCAACGCTGTGTACAGTATTTATCGGACTACAATTTTAATTTATATAACGTTAATTATTTGTTTTGTGAATGTTTTGAATTGTATTCTGTAGTTGTGCCTTATTGTAAATAAATAAATAAATAAATATATATTTGAATTTCTTTATAGAATCGAAGCATTATAAAAATCGAAGATTCCACTTGAAGTAATGATTCAGTGATCTTTACATTTTGACTGATTGCACCAGGGCTGCGTTCATTTGAGAGGCAATAAGAGTGGATTCATTAGAGCCTTATGGAAATAATTAAAATAGACATTACAAATGAACAAAATTGGAAGAAAATTCTGCAAGGGAAGCATTAAGTGTATCATTAAGACATTATAAAAAACAAAGATCCCACTTGAAGTAATGATTCAGTGATCTTTACGTTATGACTGATTGCACCAGGGCTCCGTTCTGAACCCTTTTGTTGTTAATTTAGTTATAATAAAACATATACACTGACCACTTCCAAGGAGCATGTTTTACGCCAACGACGTAGTGCTTGCCTTCAAATCGTCAGAACAGATGAAAGTATAACTCACATCTTGAACTAAAGTATTAAGCAGAATGACCTTAGGGTCAGCAGAAAAAACAATAGATGCACTGCAAAGCTTAAGTAACTCAAACCAAGAAGTATATTGATGAACACTTAATCTGCATGAACGAATGAACTGCTCAGGTCGCGTATTTTGTATGACCTACAACCTCATGATTTGCCTAGGTATATTGTTCTTAGAACTTATGCATAAGGCTGAGTTAGTCGGTAGGTCACGCTGGTCAGACCGTTCTGGCCGGAGTGGAAATCGACTTAATCACCGTAATACTTGCCGCTGCGGTGGTAACTTGGGCACGTTTCGTGCTCCTCGTGAGTATCGCCTCTCTCTTTTGAGAGAAAAAAAAAGACCTACAAACACTTTTGCGGTCTGCATGTATGTACTAGTGATGTGCAGCATATCTGTATCCGCATCCATATCCGTGGATATCCGAGGCAGAAGAATGATTCGTATTCGTGTCCGTATCTATATATATTACTTTTTGGCGGATCTTTTACGGATCTATGTATTTAGCAGAGTCTTCTTTAAAGAATAATTCATAATCTTGAGGATGTTTTCTTTGTGAATGAGTTTTTAAGGAAGTTCACTCAACTTACCTTTACGAGAATACTTTCCATCACAAATTTTACACTTTGCACTTTCAACAATTATTATCAAAAAATAATTCCATATTACACTACAAAACTTTTTTGTAGACATTTTTTTTAAATCATTTACCAATACCAAACACAAGCGTTGTCTATGCTGCCCAGTGTCACATTAAAGTAAAACAAAACAAAAAAATAAACCCGCCGCGCAATGCAAGTCGAAACATGTTTCAACTCAAGATCGCGCGCACCGACGCCGATTGTATAAGAAAGTTGAGATCCGTATCCGTATCTGCGGATCTTGACACCAAATATCCGTGTTCAGATCTGTATCCGCGGATATAGATTTTTGACGATCCGGCACATCGCTAGTATGTAAATGTGAGGTTCTATGATTGCGACTGCACCCACGACACAGGATAAAAATCTAAGGGCGGAGTGACATTAAGAAAAATGTTAGCAAACGTTGTACTCGAGCATCCTGTAGCTCCGTGCAAGCGGGCGGAGAGCGTGACGTCATACACGTCACGCTTGCGTAACGCATGTATTTATTTAACACGGCCATTTTGAAAATAGCCCGGCATTTCACGACTGTGCTGAGTATTTATAGACCATTGTGATGATCAGTAGGTCACAGTGTTAATTCACTACTTTTTACGATTATTGCTCCACCTTTAGTGTCATTTGAAGTGCTCGAGTGCTTTGAAGTCATTTATGATCACACATCATTAACCCTTTCGTATTGTCTTACGGTCTAAATGACCACTTCATAAATGATAACTATTCAGACACGTGTGACTTCATTCTATCAGTAATTTTATTTTATATTGTAAAATAAGCGATAAAAGATAATGAAATATTAACAAATGCAACAAAATATGTAAAGAATGCATTTATAAAGAAAGTTAATCGTGTTGTTAATAGTTTGATGAAAATCTGAAAACAGGCTTACACTAAAAGTAGGCGTAATACATTTGTATGAAGGAAGACACATCTGTAGCCTTCGTATTTAGCTATTTCCGTATAAAGCCAGCAACGTTACTATATGGGGCGATGATTGAAGTGAATGTTCTACTTATATTACTAGCAATAAGGATAGGTCGGATATTCTGGTTCGTTATTCGGTAAGTTATCGATTATAATCGATCGAATATTCTTTTTAAATCGGAGGTTTCCAAACTTTTTTGTGTCGTACACCCTTTGCAATGTTTTCGGTTTTGGTTAGAGCCCCTACCTACCAGATATTGAATGCCTTTTTTTTTTGTTTGTTCATGTAGGGAGCCCCCGGGAACATCAAGACCACTTCCAGCCTCCGCTCCCCTGCCTAGAGGGGAGCCCTCCTCGGGGGAGGCTATACTACCTCCCCCGGTCTCCTCCACCGACGACGCCTCCCGGCCACGGAAAGGGCGTGGTCCATCCCGGTTCGCCGTAGCGGTCGCGACTTCCTCGCGCCCGCCGGCGACCCGCGGCGCACCGCAGCTGTGCTACCGAGCCCGGCGCCGCCTTCTTCGAGCGGGATCAGCCATCTCCCGACCCCGCTCGGCAGCCTCCTTCTGGAGCATCACTGCTTTACAGAAGGAGGCCACAGCCCTCCAACCTCCCTCGTCCGCCAGCATTGCCGCAATCAATGCCGGCGGAGACAGATCTCGCCCGACCTCTGCGACCAAGACTCGGCGCTCGGAGGCCCACGCGGGGCACTCCGCCAGCGTGTGCTGGGCCGAGTCGAGGTCGGATGCGCAGTGGTGGCAATGTGTCGATCCCTCCCGTCCTATTTACATCTTACAACTTACAACTATAGACACTTATAATAATTTTTTTACTTCATACGTACTTTTATAAATAATTTTATGTATTTATATTAAACTATCTTCCGCCCGCGGCTTCGCCCGCGTGAAATTAGTTTTTTGTCAATCCTGTCCCTTATATTTGAGGTACCAAGATTCATGGTCTTATCTTCAATTCAACCCCTATTTCACCCCCACATTGGTAAAATTTTCATAATGCTAGAACAAACGATTTTTTGTTTTTTATGACGTGATATTTGACGAACTTGCATACTAACTTTCAACCCTTATTTCACCCCCTAGCTGGCAAAATTTCAAAAATGCTTAGAACAAATGTTTAATATTTTCTTATCAAGTGCTTAAATATAAAGTTTCATGGTTTTATCTTTTAAAATTAAGAAATCCCATACAAACTTTCAACCTCTATTTCAACCCCTTCATCCCTTTTTTTCGAAATAAAAAGCCTATGTTCTGTTTCAGGGTCTAAAGATTGTCTGTACCAAATTTCATCAAAATCGGTTGCGAGGTTTAAGCGGGAAAGCGTAACAGACAGACAGACAGACAGACAGAGTTACTTTCGCATTTATAATATTAGTTGGGATAATATAATAATAAGTAAATAGGTACTATCAGTTTATGTCGACATCCGGGAACCCCCAGCCTCCGCTCCCCTGCCTAGAGGGGAGCCCTCCTCGGAGGAGGCTACACTACCTATGTCGACATCTATTATCATGGACCGCCGCTTTCATTTTATGGACCCCAAAATTTTTGTCTCGCTAACATAGACCCCTTGCAGGTTGTCATAGAGCCCTAGGGGTCCTTATTGACTTTGGAATCACTGGGTTAAATCATCAAATATTCGGTAACTGCTTTGAGTACAATTTGTCAGTATATGGTGAGTATGAAATGTAATTTGTGAACTGTAAAATTTACTTTAACCTTTTTCTTGACATTGCAGATTTAAAAAATCATCATCACAGCTTATAGCTATAAAATCGTCATAAGTAACACATTCTCACCATCATTCTATATATCTGTTATATTATTAATTAAGTATGTATGTATTATGTATCTAATATATATAAATCTCATGTCACAATGTTTGTGCTCAATGAACTCCTAAACTACTTAACCGATTATAATAAAATTCGCACACCATGTGCAGTTCGATCCAACTTGAGAGATAGGATAGTTTAAATCTCAAATTATCGTTGCAATTTTAATTTATTGCTAATTATTTTGCTGTTATTATTTGACAGTCACAATTATCTGTTAACTCCAAATGATTCTAACAGATGTCGATACCTTTCGACTGGGTTGAGTAAGTAATCAATAGATGGCGCTGCTATGATAAATCTTAATATTATAAAACGTTTACAGGTTTTTTGCAGTGTATTTAGTATCTGCATTGTACCCGTGCGAAGTCGGGACGGGTCGCTAGTATGTGTATATATAGTATTTATATGTATGTATGTAGGTATAAATATGCATGTATATATTTATGTATATACAGTAAGCAATTTATGTAGTATTGTTTTATTGTACCTATGTAAGTTAGTTAAAAATATTCTAGGTAAAATTGCACAAGTTATTATTCTATTGCTCATTTAAATTATGTATAACTCTGTCTCTTGCTTTGAGGTTCTCACTATTAATATTAGATACACACTTACAGGTTGGCTGGAAGAAATTTCTATTAGAAATAAGTCCACCTTTGTGAACTACATTTTATTATTATGATTCGTACTGTAAATTTATGTGCAATAAAGTGTATATATATAGAGCCTTTTTTTGTTCTGCTGAGGAAAATGCATTGAATTGCATACCCCGGCTCCTCAGCTGCGCAGAGCTGGCGGTTATGTGGGGCTCTCCTCCCCAGAAGGGGGAGGCCTACCCACTAAAAAACCTCAGCGATGGCCTTCCTCAGGCATGTAGGGAGCCGCCTTCCCTGCGATGCTCCAGAGGAGCCCTGCTCGGGGGAGACAACTACCTCCCCCGATCTCCTCCACCGACGACGCCCCCCGGCCATTGGAAGGGCGTGGTCCCTCCCGGGTCGCCATATCCGCGGGTGCGACTTAGCTTATATGAGCCTACCCTAATTATGTTTCGACCTTAGTCAACCACGCTGGCCCAGTGAAAATTGGTTGTCCACACACACCTTCGAATTTCTTATGTAGGTTGCCTCACGATGTTATTTTTAATCGATGCTTTTGATAACAAATCGGTACACGGCAGAATAGACCTCGGACCTTCCGAATCGTATACCGGTGCTGAGACCATAACACCACTTCACTCAACAAAAAAAAGTATTGAAATCGAGGTACTTATATTATTATGTATTTAGCTAGAGATTCCAGTGCCTATTACAATTTAAGACTTGTCTACGCAAAATTTGGCGAATATTCGTCGAACGTGAACGTCGAACGAATCAGCAAACGTGAATATTTTTTATATCATAAACTTTTTTTTTCTTTTCCAGAGCTGTTAAAACATTGAAAAGGGCTGCCGGCGGCAAAATTCCTTCGCATTTTTGTATAAAAAAATCTTAGTGACACTCAAAACTGACACTTAGCAGTGACAACTCCTTTGTCACTTAATTTGACAGTAAAAATCAAACCAGTCAACGTAGAAAAAAGTTAGAATTGCTTTTTTTATTAATTTCAACTATATACATAAACATTTAAGATATTTTTACAAGTATTTATTTTTAGGATTTATATGATTCCACGAAGCGTGAGAGCCACTGCCAGGTTGATTTATCATTTACATAATTTTTTTAACTACACTTTTCGTAGTCTGATTTGGGACATAATAAGTTAACCTTTATATATAACTGTGATTAAATAAAATGTAATCCTAAGTAATATCATATGCGAAGGTAACTTTGTCGCCATTTCACGCCAAATTTACTGAATGTATTAAAATGAAACTTGGTAATCAAATAGAAGCTTAAGTGAAGGGATATAGGCATCTTTTTAATGCAAAATAAGTGATTTAAATAAACTGACACAAACAGTCGCAAATCAAATAATAAATAAAATAAAATTCATTTATTTCAGGCAATATTGACGAGAAACGTACGTATAAAATAACAATTTATTTATCAACTAGCTTTTGCCCGCGACTTCGTTCGCGTGGACTTCAGGTTCGTCCCGTCTAGTCTAGTAATAAGTAAGAAATACGGTAACTAAGCACTGCAGAGCCCTAATCATAGGCCTATAGGTAGCTACTGCAGTATGCTCCTATAAACTACGTAGGATTCAGTCAGCGTTTGCAATGTAAGCGCAAAAAATGGGTTTCATTTACGAGCTCACATTAGAAACCTCAAAAATTGTAGCCTATGTGTTATTCTGATGTATAAGCTATATTGTGGTAAAGTTTCATTCAAATCCATTCAGTAGTTTTTACGTGAAAGAGTAACAAACATCCATACTTACAAACTTTCGCCTTTATAATAGTAGTAGGATATAAGTGAGCAATTAATATTAACAGCAATACAATGTCAAGGGTTAAATAATAATAATAAGAAAAATGATACGTCAATTAGGAGGCTTTGAGAAGGCAGGTGACCGGAGTCTCTTCCATAGTTCAGTTCTCATTACCACCAAAATCGAAATGCAATAGTTCACAAACGTTTTACGCTTAACGGGTAGACTTCAGCTGCATTTCTCGATAGAGATTAAACCCAGTTGGTACTCTTCACGCACACTTTTATTAAAGTTCTCTTAAATGGCTGCATTGGATCTATATCTCCGGGCAAGCCTTCAATATATCTATACTAATAATATTATAAAGAGGAAAGATTTGTTTGTTTGTTTGTTTGTAATGAATAGGCTCCGAAACTACTGGATTTATTTCAAAAATTCTTTCACCTTTGGGAAGCTACATTATCCCCGAGTAACATAGGCTACTTCTTATCCCGGAAAAATCGACAAATCCCACGGGATGCGCAATAAAGGCTTCGCTCAAAAACTACTGCACAGATTTTCATGCGATTTTCATCAATAGATGGAGTGATTCTTGAGCAAGGTTTTGCGGTATTTTTTATCTCGGAAAAACGGATAGTCCCACGGCAAGCGCGATAAAACCTTCGCGCCATAAACCGACTTCCGCGCATATGTAGCCGTGGGCAAAAGCTATGACCCTTACTTAATCCTCTATAGACCCAATCCCGAAATCCACGCAGGCGAAGCCGCGGGCAGAAAGCTAGTGTTCAATAAATTCAATTACCATTATGTCAAATCCTAACCTATAAATACAAATCTTTTACAGTAATCCTACTACTATTATAAAGGTGAAAGTTTGTAAGTATGGATGTATGGATGTTTGTTACTCTTTCACGTAAAAACTACTGAATGGATTTGAATGAAACTTTACCACAATATAGCTTATACATCAGAATAACACATAGGCTACAATTTTTGAGGTTTCTAATATGAGGTCGTAAAAAACACATTTTTTGCGCTTACATTGCAAACGCTGACTGAATCCTACGTAGAGTTATAGGAGCATACTGCAGTAGCTACCTATAGGCCTATGATTAGGGCTCTGCAGTGCTTAGTTACCGTATTTCTTACTTATTACTAGACTAGACGGGACGAACCTGAAGTCCACGCGAACGAAGTCGCGGGCAAAAGCTAGCGTATTTATAATTGTCTATTCAGATCGGACACATAGAACAATGAAATAAAATTAATTCCAGATGCCCATGCCATCATTGTTAATAGAAACTTGTAAAGATATATAGAATGTACATTTTCAAAATTTTGAGTCATCCCGCACGTGCGCCCGCTATTTTTAAAACATGTAACATTGTAGCCACTGGCCAGTCGCTCGTGAAGAATGGCTGCATTATCTCTTATATATCTTTATTTTTTGCTTTATTACTACTGTCATAGCTATCTATAGAACTCAATTCGTCATCGGGATGGTTCGAGAGAGATCTTGTTGGGTCTAGTGGCTTATGGTTTGGATTGTGTGTAATTGAATTACTAGTTTTATATACACTACTTCCTAAAAAGTCTATATCGATATCGACTAAGTCTATATCGATATCGACTCCTATGTGTCTATGACAACCTGCACGGGGTCTACAAAAATTCTCGGTCTCAAACAAAAATTTGAGGGTCCATGAAATCAAAACGGGGGTCCACGATAATGGATCTTAACATACACAGATAGTACTTATTTACTTACATTATAACATCTTCTTATATAAAGACGTAAAATTATTTATAAATGTAGCTATGAAGTAATAAATGTGACGGCGCATTGCTAGCGCCGCCTGTTATATTACGTCGGAACTAGATTGACTGTAGTCACTCTAGCGGAACGTCGTGTCGATGGTTGACGCGGCCATATTACTTCACTTCTTGTGAGGCGTGCATGGCGAGCGCACCACGAATCGACGAATCGCTTTTGATCTGCGTAATTTAGTGACTTTTAATATGTTATGTGATTATTGAAAATTTAATAAGTGTTAAGCTATATACTAGTGTCTTGATTTTTTTGTTAATATAATTAGGGAGATATTTAGTTAATTAAATAACCTTTCAATTGAGTTTCGGCGTATTATTTTGCTGCTACCTTCACTTACACTGACGAGTCACACTATGGCTGATCCTGATGAAGATAGACATTCGCCTTTAAATGTATTATAATGTTTATAAAATTTTGTAAGTTATAGGGATATAAGCATTCAATTCAGTTGAGGGTCTACTCAAAACCGAGAAACATGGCAAAGGGTCTACGATACAAAAAAGGTTGGGAACCTCTGGGCTAGGCTAATTGGTGTTCGGGTCGCTGGCGGGCGCGAGGAAGTCGCGACTGCTACGGCGACCCGGGATGGACCACGCCCCTTCCGTGGCCGGGGGGCGTCGTCGGTGGAGGAGACCGGGGGAGGTAGTGTAGCCTCCCCCAAGGAGGGCTCCCCTCTAGGCAGAGGAACGGAAGCTGGGGGTTCCTGGAAGTTGCTTGATGTTCCCGGGGGCTCCCTACATGCCTGAAGAAGGCCATCCCTGAGGTTTTTAGTGGGTAGGCCTCCCTCTTCTGGGGAGGAAAGCCCCACATAACCGCCGGCTCGCCACAGTCGGGGTATGCAATTCAATGCATTTTCCTCATGGAAAAAAAAATTGGTGTTAGTGTAAGAAATATTTATTTATTTAAATATTCCAATAACACCTTAATAAGCGTTGGGACTAACGCATGAGCACGTACTTGTGCTAAAAGGAGCAGAAGGAAAGAACCCCATCCATGAAAATGCAGTCCCTAATGCAGTTGTGATCTAGGCGTAGGATGCCCGGCGCCGACAGGTCAGCCTCTCCGCCTTCTCCGCATGGTGCAGGTACTGACCGGGCATGGTTGCTTCGGCCACTACCTGCATAAGGTCGCACGTCGGGAGATGACGCCGCGGTGTCACCACTGCGGTGCTCCCGACGACACATCCGAGCACACACTGTCAGTGTGCTCGGCGTGGCAACAACAGCGCAGCGAACTAACCGCTGCGCTGGGAAACAGCGACCTTTCGCTGCCGAGCGTGGCCTCCTTCTGCGAGAGCGTCATCTCGCAGAAGGAGGCCGCGGAGAGGAAGCGGGAGGAGGACGTCGAGGCCGCTCCCCTCCGCCGCAGACGGATTGGTAGGCGAAGGCGGGCACACGCAAGCGCGGTGTTGCCTGTCTAGTGACCCTACCGTGAGGCTGCGTGCGCGTCCGGCTAAGCGCGCACGCCGTGATGTAGTCTCTCTGTCTGGGGGACTGTCCAGGGGTTCTCGGACAGTCCCTCCTTTGGCGGTGGCTTAACCAACTCTTGGTCGAGCCGGCCCCGGGACACATGGCGGTCGAATCGCGAGAGCGCACCCCGCCATGTGCCCCGTATGGGCCCAGAGAACTCGGGGGGGTTTTAGTGGGTAGGCCGGTCCTCTTGACCGGAGAGCCCCCACACACGGCCGCGTCTTGCCAGCGCGGTGTCAGGGTGAACAAGGTCGCATTTCCCCCCTCAAAAAAAAAGGCGTTTGGGTGCCCGGCACCTACTTCTATCGGGATTCGAATTACGATCACGCTATTAGACAACTCATTGTAGTTCCCAGCATGGCTACAGATCAAGAGGTACAGGATTACAATAGAAAAATGGCAATTACAGACTACAATTGCAAAGTCATATAGATCGACGCAACAAACCGAACGACCATCCTAATCAGTATTGTAGATTTGAGGAACTTATTTATTGTAATTTTATTGTTTAATTGTAAATAATAAATAATAATAATAAACTTCTTTATTCGGCACAGACACAAAGTACACATTTAATATTAGGTTACATTTTAAAATAAAACCTGCCCGAGCCGAAAGGGCCGCCATCTCAGCGCGTGCAGGATGTCAGACACCCAGCGCTGGTTTTCAGCTGGCACCAATAGTGGCTCACGGACGTGAGTAAGGAACAAAATATAATGTTTAATAGGTAAATGTGCATTTAAATAAATATTCGTAATTAATGTATTATAATGAATGTATGTGTATTTTTGTGCTGTGAAATTGTGTTAGTACGTAGATTATTTTAGGAAAAGCAAAGAGCTACCCAAATGAACAACATCTATCGATTGACCACTTTCTGGAAGTTGGACCTATCTAGCTTGATTATTATCCCGAGTAAACAAACTCATAAAGAACTTCCGGTGCGGCGCCTTCGGACTTCATAAAGTGGGTGCTACATGGAAATTCGTTATCCATACTAATATTATAAATGGGAAAGTGTGTCTGTCTGTTTGTCCGTCTTTCACGGCAAAACGGAGCGACGAATTGACGTGATTTTTTACGCGGAGATAGTTGAAGGGATGGAGAGTAACATAGGCTACTTTTTATCTCGGGAGAATCGTCAGATCCCGTAGGATGCGCGATAAAGAATATTCAAAAACTACTGTTCGGATTTTCCTGCAGTTTTCATCAATAGACAGTGATTCTTGAAGAAGGTCTATGATGTATTCCAGAAAAACCGATAAATCCCACAGGAGGCGCAATAAAGGCATCGCTCAAAAACTACTGCACAGATTTTTATCCGGTTTTCATCAATAGATAGAGTGATTCTTGAGCAAGGTTTTGCGGTATTTTTTATCTCGGAAAAACGGATAGTCCCACGGGAAGCGCGATAAAACCTTCGCGCCATAAACCGACTTCCGCGCATATGTAGCCGTGGGCAAAAGCTATGACCCTTAACACTCTATAGACCTAATCCCGAAATCCACGCGGGCGAAGCCGCGGGCAGAAAGCTAGTATGTTTATATTCAGATCCTCTTGTTGGCAAATTGTACTTTGAGTATTATGTCCAAGTCTTTCACGGTCTCAGAAATGACAAAGTCAAGTCATGACAATATATTTCGTTACCGATATTGATGCATGATGCCATAGGACTCCAGCGCACCTATGAACAGTTTCGGCGATATCACGTTGCCCTGTCTCACACCCCGCTGGAGCCTTATCGGTCTTGGGTTCTAGTTCTGAAGACGGGCGGAGATAGTGATGTTATAGTACCTATAGTGACAGCAATTCATGAATATAGTCTATGTGACACATGTAGAGAATGTGTACTAATGTGTTTTACGAATTCCTAAAGCTCTTATAGTAAAAGAAATCATCGTGAGGCAAACTGCATTATAAGCAAAATAATTCAAATGCGTATGTGATATCGATCAATCTGCTTTTAGTGGTTGTTAAATGCCTGTAAATCGAAGCCCTCGGTGGATATGAGTTACTAGACTAGTTACTAGACATGCCTTTTTTATTTTTCTCTCTAGAGAGAGAGGCCGAGAATTCTCACAAGGAGCACGAAACGAGCCCTCGCAACCAAATGCTGCGGAGATTATGTTGGTTTCCATGGCAGCCAGAATGGCCCGACCGATTTGAACTACCAATTTAACTAAGTCGTGAGCAGTAGTCTTATTGACCTTATGGCTGGGAATGATAGCGACCGCTCATTAGGAGAGGGAGTGGTATGCAATAGACATGTGTTGACATAATTTTAACGTGCGGAAATCTTCATATTGATGCAAGACTCAAAATGGTTTGGATAATATATATGTTCTCGCATAATAAACTAAATATTGGGAAGTATATTGATTGGTTGAATTCTGTCATAAATTTAAAATTGTGGACTTTGAATTCAAACACCAAATGCGCTTTGCTTTTATCTTGCGAAATTCCTAATGGTAATTTATTTTCGGCTCAGCTTTATGCTTTGGTGCAACCAAGACCGTCGACTTTCGAAACATTTGACGGCATGTCATCTATTTTGCATTCTTCTGCCAAAACGGTGTCGTGTATTTTGAGTCGCATTTGGACTCCGACGTTAACTGGATGTAACCGGTTCATACCGAAATGTGTTCCAAAGCTGTGATCGTTACAAAATTTTCATACGTCCATAAAAATAATGTGATCTCTAAAGGAGGACAATACGCCCCCGACATATGAGGAGAGATGAGTAATAATGTGAATATAACATGTTTACTAGAGGGACTTTGAGCTTTCGATTCAAAACTAACATGGTTGGCTATTCAATGCTGCAAAACATGTACGTTGAGCAATACGGGAATAACAGACGCAGCAAGCTAAAGAAAACTGCTGTTTGAAATCTTCGAGAGCATACTTCGAGAGTAGTTTCTTCGCTCCAGGTCAGAATCCTGTGTTGGCGCCGCACCAGACTGCAACACGACTCTCCCGGCATTCGGCCGATGTGTCTCCGGACTATTTCGAGATAATCGAACACAAACACGCTTCCTAGAGATGGATGAGACAAATAAATATTGGTGACCTTTCGAAGTAGTGTTTACGCAATTTCGTTAGAAATAAAAATTCATTTATCACTGTAAAATGACATAGCAACTGCATTTTAGAACGGCTATGTCATTTTACAGTGATAAAGCTTATGATAAACTTTATTAAATTGTTTGTCTGTTTATCTTAAGTAGTGGAATTAATGGCATTTTGGCGTAAACATGTGTAAATGAATGTGGTAATACGTCATTCAAAATATTGCATTGAGTGAAGTTGATGTGGTTCTCTTTTATATAAGGACAAATTAATGGTTCTAGTCTCCTATAGCTCAAACGCAAACGTTTAGTTCTGAAACGATTGCAATTTATTACCAGGATTGACTAACTGAGCACTATTAGCTACAGACTTTTTAAGAGAGAAAGAGAGAAACTCAAGAAGGAAAGAAATGCAGCTGCTGCATCGTGCGCCACCTCACGCAGCACCAACTGCATCTGTCCGTCAGCTTGAAACACTGATCTTCTGGGAGCTTAACAGTGGTGCCGAGATTCATCTGCTAGAGGAGAATAAGCGTAAACTGCTACACCGCGCACCGCTTCACGTCACTCAGCACAGCTGCATCTTTCTACTACTAAACTACGCTGAACGTCAGTAACGGCTGTCGTCCCCTACAGATATTGTCCATCTGCTGCATGGGCTCTAACACGCTCAGCGTCAGCTGTATCTGTCAGTTAGATACAAGCGCTGATCTTCCGAAACACTTCGCTGAATACCTGTAGTGACAACCTTTTAGGAGTTTGACAGTTGCCAATCTGTTGCAGACGTATCGCTTCGCCTTGCTCAACGCCATCTGCATCCGTCAGCTACAAACACTGAACTTATAGAACTACAAAATTTACTACAGCTGCTAATAAGCTTCGCTGAATGACAGCAGCTCAGCTCAGCTGAATGACAGGTCGTTGCCTACAGACACTGACCTTCTGGGAGCTTGACAGCAATGCCGAGGTTCATCTGCTGCAGGCGGGCGAGCGCTGCCTGCTGCAGTGCGCGCCGCTCGACCTCGCTCAGCGCCAGCAGAGACGTGTCCGTCAGCCGCACGCAGCGCCCGCTGCCGTCTGCCCACAGACAGCTGCCCTGCACATACGCGCGCCGTCATCACACTGCACAACACTGTTTCACAAATGAATCTACAGATATAAAAAGGTAGTTTCATTTTATGTACTTGCAGAAAGAAAGTCAATGTAAGAGTAGCATGGATAAACCTAAAACCAGAGTGATTTCCGGGACCTTATACTACGTGCTAAGTAGAGAGAGAGTGCAAGAATTTATTGTCAAATAATTTAAGATAACTTGTGGTTTAATTGTAAATAATGTATGTATTTTTTTCTTTTTATTTGTATCTATGTTTTGTTTTGCCTTGTTTATCCTTTGATACTCGGAAATTGAGTTTTGTTATTCCAAGATGAAGGATGTTATTCGCTGCCCGTTAACAATCTTGGGTTTCAACCTAGCTTTTAAGGTACGATATAGATTGTTTTTGTTTTTTAACTGGCTGTAACCTGTTTAGTACGTATAATTAAATAAATAAATAAATAGACCTTAAATAATGCAATGCAATGGAACTTATGTCATTTTATATAATCATGAAAATTACACTTATTGTTTACTAGCTTTTGCCCGCGACTTCGTCCGCGTGGAATAGTGACTTCCGGCAGATTTTTGGTTTTTCCCACATAGTTCCCGTTCTTGCGGGATTTTCGGAATGGTCGAGTTTCCGCAGAATTTTTAGTATTATTATGTTGATACAACTTAAACAAATTATTTCGACCAAATTTGGTACCATAAAAACGGTCATTGTGACTAAACCTTAAAAGATAGACATATGCCGTCGCGGACTTTTTTTAGATCATGTATAGAGGAATAATTCTTTCATACATATTTTTTGTGTATCTTGAACCGTTTTCGCAGCGCACGCAAAGAAAGCCTTCAAAAATGAATAATTTTCCCCGTTTTTTACACATTTACCGCTCTGTCTTTGCTCCTATTGGTCATAGCGTAATGTTATTTAGCCTATAGCCTTCCTCGATAAATGGACTATCCAACAAAAAAAGAATTATTCAAATCGCACCAGTAGTTTCGGAGATTAGCGCGTTCAAACAAACAAACAAACAAACAAACTCTTCAGCTTTATTATATTAGTATAGATTTGTAGGTTTATAGGAGTGAATAGAAGGAAAAAAGTCATCTTCAGATATCACAGATATTTATTGCAAATTTCTTCCAACCCGCACTGGGCCAGCGTGGTTAACTAAGGTCTAATCGCCCTAACGTAGTTAGGGTAGGCGCGAGCCCCTCGGTGGGGACGTATATGAGCTGTGATGATGATTGCAAGTTTACAATATAAATCAAATTTAAAATAAACATATATGTATATTAACATTGAAGTACATGTGTTGTTTCGATGGTGTAATTATTCGTCTTCGAATTGAAGATCGCCAACATAATCATCATCGTCATGTTTATTATAAAATAATACTAGGATTTTCTCGGCACTACTGGGTGTCATGGAATTTCTTTCCATATTCTTAATCCATTTTATGTTTACAACTTATTATTGAAAGAGGATATCGTGACAAGAATAGAGAAAGGGATGCTTGGGTGGTTTGGGCATGTGGAACGGATGGATGAAAGTAGACTGACCAAAATGATTTATGAAGCTGGAGTGAGTGGAGATACGGGACGAAGAAGACCTCGAACATATTTCGAACAAATCGAAAGTGTTCTCAAAAAAGGCCAGGTCAGAAGTACCCGCAATCGTCGAGCATGTATGAGGAACCTTATGAAAGTAGATGAAGCGAAAGAGATATGTAAAGACCGTAGCAAGTGGAAAGACGTAATCTCTGCCTGCCCCCATGGGAAAAAGGCGTGAGTGTATGTATGTATGTAATGTATGTATGTATGTAACTTATTATTACAACAACAAGCTAAAAGATGAAATACTATTTTGAAAGTTGAATATAATATTTTTACAATCTCTGAAAACAGTAAGTTCCTTGACGTCACAAAATCGCAAGTATATAAAATTAAAGAACCTATTACGAGCACTAGTAATAATAAAGAGGACTCCGTGGAAACCAACTTTGACACTTCGTAAAATAGCTAGCGGTAATTTTTTTATTCGTTTTTTTTTGTGTTTATATAACGTCGCCCCATAAAGGGATTTTTAATCTTTTTTCTCGTGGGTATAGTCACAAACATAGAATTTCACATACACATACACCTAGGAGACCTATTTTTGAATTACGAATGCGATTTCGAAATCACCGCTGACTAAATAGTCAGCGGTGACTTTGAGGTCACGGATTCCCAAACATCCAATTTTTGAAAGTCGATCGCAGAGCTGCCAACATAGATAAAGTACACACATAAATGTAAGAGTTTGGTTCCACGCAGAATGTAGCCGCTGCCGGTTATTGCCGGCTTAACCATCATGGTTATTATATATATATATATATATATATAATATATATATATAATAAATATGCTACATATATATATTATATATATATATATTATATATAATTATATATATATATATATATATATTCTCCAAACAAAACACAGATAACATTTCCAAGTATGACTTGATTACGAGTGGGTGAGGGCACTCGTAATGAAATCACACCTGTGACTAAGGTAGCCACATCAGTGATATTAAAAAATAAGAATTATTGAAAATCGGTGATTATTAGTCACATCGGTGATTTCGAAGTCGCATTCGTAATTCAAAAATAGGTCTCCAGGCCCGAACAATTTTTTGCAGGTCATACAAATTATCATCCCCGCGCGGAAATTGATCCCGCGAGCCAACCCCACACATGTTGTCAACATTGCCACCTTGTAACTAATTCATCCAGCAACACGAAATCAAAATCAATTTTTTTTTTTATAGGATAGGGCAGCAAACGAGCAAACGGATCACCTGGTGGTAAGCAATAACCGTTGCCCATGGACACCCGCAACACCAGTGGAGTCACAGATGCGTTGCCGGCTTTTAAAAGGAATAAGAGGAATAAGGGGAATAAGGGGAATAAACGGGAATAAGGGGGGTGGGCCTCCGGTACCCTCACTCACTCGGCGAAACACAGCGCAAGCGCTATTTTACGCCGGTTTTCTGCGAGGCCGTGGTATCACTCCGGTCGAGCCGGCCCAATTCGTGCCGAAGTATGGCTCTCCCACGGTAAACAATTAATTTTGTAACGTATAAAATTAACTTTGTTCAAATATGACTTTATTGAAAGCTCTTTTGAATCGTCCAAATGTTTTTTTCCTACCACCACACATTTAGGACGTATTTTTTGACTGATAATGAATGAATGGGCGCATGAAACTTATCAGTTTTATCAAAAGTAATAAATAACAACATTTACAATAAATTATGTCGTTACCATACAACGTACAAATGTGTTTACAATATATACGGGAAAACAAATATTTACACTTTAGAATGTAATGTCTTCAAATCACCAACAAGCATTGGCATCATTTAAATAATCATTGACTTTGTAATAGCCCTTACTCATTAGCGTCTTTTTAACATGTACCTTGAACTTATGAAAAGGCAATTCAGCTGCACTATGTGGAATCTTGTTATAAAAATTATATATATTTGCCGATAAACGAACCTCTAGTTTTTTGCAGCCTGTACGTTGGAACGGCAAGTTTATTTTCATTTCTTGTGTTTAAATTATGCATTTGAAAATTAGTATGAAATGTGTTACAAAACCAAAAGCAGCATGAAGTGTGTATTTACATCCGATGTATATATATATATATATAAACAGATAACATTTCCATAAGTATGACTTGATTACGAGTGGGTGAGGGCACTCGTAATGAAATCACACCTGTGACTAAGGTAGTCACATCAGTGATATTCAAAAATAAGAATTATTGAAAATCGGTGATTATTAGTCACATCGGTGATTTCGAAGTCGCATTCGTCATTCAAAAATAGGTCTCCTGGTTCGAATTGAAAAATTATTTTTTTATTCACTAGCCCATTTATCAAGGAAGGCTTTAGGCTATATAACATCACGCTGCGACTAATAGGAGCGAAGGTATAATAGAAAATGTGGCAAAAACGGGGAAAATTATGTATCTTTGAATTCTTCCGTTGCGTGCGCTGCGAAAACGGTTCAAGATACCAAAAAAATATTTATGAAAGAATTGATCTATTGTAAAAAAATGTCCGCGACAGTATATGTCTATCTTTTAAGGTTAACTCACTAGAATCGCTTATATGCTAATCAAAGGATATGTCGCGTTGTCAAGATCGGGTTGCGGAGAAAACCAATATGTTCTTCTACCACAAGAAAATAAAACTAAAAATATAATTTACGCAGAAGTACTATAAAATAATTATGTTCTTTTAAAAACTTAAAACTAAATTTTCTAAGTAACTAATAACAGTAATTGCCGCGGACAAATAAAAGTCGTGGGTAACAGCTGAAGTGGTTGTTTGCAAAAATAAATATGATGCGCACAATAACTATTCTACGCGGACGAAGTCGCGGGCACAGCTAGTATAGTATATTTTGTAAGTACGTCACTGATTACAATCTATAATTTAATATGACATAAATAAAATAAACATTCAGAACGTATATATTGGTCAGTGCTTAATTTCAACATTTCGATACTATACCTTTAAATTTTTTGTTACATTACTTTTAAATTTTGGCGAAACGTTTTATTTTTAATCGCAGCGATCTAGATCCAATCATTTTCGTTCCTTCAATTCTAGCATTATTTAAGGTAAATAAAGTGAATATAAAAATTAATATTTATGAATAATTCATAATCATAAATTTTATTAGGTAAATAATAACCAACCTGATTTATTGATTTTAGCAATATAATAAACTTAATCTAATTAATTATTGAAATTATATTTGTTGATTTTTAATTTATATGTGATGTACTTAAACTTTATTTATTTTTTTTGGCAAGAAATAAAAAGGCTTTTTTATTTTTATTTATTTATAAAGTGAATGTTTGTATTTAGTTTTTATTTTTAATCATTATTAAGTATGTATGTGTATATGTATCTTAATATATATAGCGTAAGTTTAAATGAGTATTTTGTATATATATTGTTAGCTGCGTAAAATAAATAAATTGAGTACATGTTAGTTAAGAGAATTGTAATAAAATATTTATTTAAGAATTATAAAGGGCATGGACTACAAGTCCGTGGAGTACAAATGTAAAAAAAAAAGGAATGTCCGGGTATGTAAATATGTATTTTTGTCTCTCTCTTAGTACATACGGTACTGGCAGGAACGCGTCAAGATTTACAGTTGCACTACGAAAACCGCTGTGATCACAAGTGACATTAATTCTGCGATCACAAGTGACATTAATTCTGTCTCAACTCAAGTGTCTATACCAGTGATTCCCAAAGTGGTATATATCGACCCCTAGGGGTCTACGACAGGGGGCAAGGGGTCTACGTCAGCGAAAAAAAAGTTTGGGCGTCCATGAAATGAAAATGGGGTTCCACGATAATGGGTCTCAACAAACATTGATAGTACCTATTTATTTGCATTACATTACTAGCTTCCGCCCGCGACTTCGCCCGCGTGAATTTAGTTTTTGTCAATCCTGGTCCCTTATGTCTAAGAGACTCTTACAGGGGCCAGCCTCACGTTGTGTACAAAAATATTTTGTTTGATTTGTTTCTTATGAAGTGATATTTGACGAACTTACATACTAACTTTCAACCCTTACTTCACCCCCTAGCTGGTCGAAATTTCGAAAATGCTAGAAAATTTTTTAATGATGTCTTATCAAGTGCTTAAATATAAAGCTTCATGGTTTCATGGTATCTTTTAAAATTAAGAAATCCCATACAAACTTTCAACCTCTATTTCAACCCTTTCGTCTCTTTTTTTGGAAATAAAAAGTAGCGTATGTTCTGTCTCAGGGTCTAAAGAATGTCTGTACAAAATTTCAACAAAATCGGTTGCAAGGTTTAAGCGGGAAAGAGTAACAGACAGACAGACAGAGTTACTTTCGCATTTATAATATTAGTTGGGATCTTCTAATATAAAGACATATAATATATATATATATATATATATATATATAATATAATATATATTATATATATATATATATATATACTAGCTGGCCCAACAGACGTTGTCCTGTCAAATGTCTCAAATGTCACGTTGTCTCACGTTGTCTCAAATGTTTTTAAATAAATAATTTAGCTGAAAAACAATATCTATATGACCGTATTGTGAATCTAAACCATTCTCAAGCCCCCTGGAATACACACAAAAAATTTCATCAAAATTGGTCCAGTCGTTTAGGAGGAGTTCAGTCACATACACACGCACACAAGAAATATATATAATATATATATATATATATATATATATATATATATATTTAATTGTAGGATGTAGGCATTCTATATCAAGTAAGTAGGGGTCTACCTAAGACCGAAAACCCTGACAAAGGGTCTACGACACAAAAAAGTTTGGGAACCTCTGGTCTATACTATTTATTTGTTGTTGTTTTTAATAGGTAATTGACGAATGATAAACTACAGAAGTTATATCAGTCATATAATTTAAAATCAGTATTATCTTAGTCCATTACGTTTCCGCTAGGGGCGCTACAATATTTCCATACAAAGAATCACGCTATCGATATGACCTGCAAATTAATGTAAACTCATGCTAACAACACTGGTCAATATTTAAGATCGTATTCTAAAATCAAACTCAAACTGACATATCTACTTGAATACAGTTAGAAAGGGATGGCACTATGCAGGTCCAATAGCACCATCTCTTACGAACTTGAAGCAGCGAGTTGAGTTTATTTGATTTTCGAATACGAGCCGCAATGTGCGAGCGCGATGTGTTACTGAGTGTACACAAACTACTAGTTTCTATATAAAGATATCGCAAACAAAACGAACTATCATATATATGTAATAATCTATTTTAAATCGCCAAACGAAATATTGATGTGAAAAAACAACAACAGAAGACAAATTCAAAAAAGCGCTCGCCAAATGAAGCTTAAGATGGTCAAGGTCAACAACAGTTTGTTGACAGATATAATCTTGTCAACAAAATATACACACCAAAAAGAAGTAAAGTTTGTGTGTTTGTATATTTGTTAAATTGTAAGGGGTAATGTCGGAATCTACTGAACCGATATTAAAAATTCTTTCACCAATAGAAAGCCACATTATTACTGAGTGTCATAGATTATATAAAAAACCGATAATAAGGCTTTTACGTGGTAGTCCGTTTTGCAAAGTGAATCGGAGAAAAAACGGTCGAATGAAAGCGTTTCTTACGAACGCTGCCTTTACTATGAAAGATATATTTTTGAGTTCTAGAGAAAAGATGTTGAGCTTAAAATGCCTACAAAAAAGTCAACGACAGCATATATACAACTTTTATATTTAAGTTACAAAAAGTCGATTTTTTTTAATATTAATAAAATAATTTAAATCATTAGGTCATATTTATTAGACATATTACTAAAAATTATGAATGTTTACGAAAATAGTAAACTCATCGTCGTAAGTGTGAAGGCCAAAGCAGCGGACGGCGCGCGATGGCTTCGGGTTTAATTTGGTTCGCATTCTTACTCGTTACGGGGATTATTATTAATATTATGCCTAACAAAGTGGGCACGAGTCAGGTAGTAAATATATGAACAACCATGACTGAGATACAAATGCACATCTCACAAATGCCTTTACTGGGATTCGAACCCAGGACCTCAGAGATGGTGATTTATTGTAAAGTTATATTATTGTAAAGTTTCAGTAAAATCGTGGTGGAGTAACTAACATCCTTTTATACAAACTTCCACGTATATATTAGTAGGGATGTTAAGATATTTGAACTGTACGACATTTAGACCTAATTTCACCAAACTTAAACTAATCGTAGTAGGGATGTTAAGATATTTGAACTGTACGACATTTAGACCTAATTTCACCAAACTTAAACTAATCGTAGTAGGGATGTTAAGATATTTGAACTGTACGACATTTAGACCTAATTTCACCAAACTTAAACTAATCGTAGTAGGGATGTTAAGATATTTGAACTGTACGACATTTAGACCTAATTTCACCAAACTTAAACTAATCGTAGTAGGGATGTTAAGATATTTGAACTGTACGACATTTAGACCTAATTTCACCAAACTTAAACTGATTAGTTTAAGTTTAAACTAATCGTCTGTTGTGTAATGGCTTGTTAAAATTAACAGAGTTGTTAAGTTATTCTAGATCCTACATTGTAAAATTAACAAGCCATTACTAAATCAACCGTTAACTGAATGAATTGCGAAACGTTCATTCAATTTGTAATACAACCAAATAATAGTGTCGTCGTGCATCACTCTTACTATACGGAAATGCGTCTAATTTCTACTGGTCGTATAATGTGTCAAGTAGCAATACAATATGAACAACTTAAATTGTCGTTCTCTCTATAAGTTTCTAAAGCAAGCGCATAATATTTGGTTTTGCCAGGTTATTTCTCTATTGTTTGTGTAGGTCATGGAATTATAATAAAAATATTATTATTATTTATTAAATAATTCCATGGTGTAGGTATTTGATTGACGTTTCGTGGTGTTTTCGTTCGTGGTAGGTATTTTCTTTGATTTGTAAAATACCTAGGTAGTGATTTTACTTAGCTTTTTATCTTTCTTTTTAAAATAAAAAAATGTCGAAGAAAACGAAAAATCTTCGTCATCCATAATAAAATTGTACGCCGCGTCCATCTTGACAGTAAAATAATCGTCTGTTACAGATTAACGAACCACTAGAGCAGTCATTAAATTTAACAGTCCATCAAGCTAACTAATCTCTTGTTTGCACATGGTGGGACACTTGCTAACTCTAACAAGCTGTTAACGGTTTAACAAGACGTTATTTTAACAAACAGAGTATGGTGAAATTAGGTCTTAAGTTTAAAAAACGTCTATGTTAGGGAATCGCTTTTAAAGTAAAAGATTGAAATAAAAACAAGATTGACGGTGTTTTAAGTATTTTAATAAAAAACTCAATGTCACAACGGCGAGCTGACTATATAAGTGAAATATTCACACCACATTTTTGTTTCAAGACTAATATTTTTTTCATTATTAAGGTACGATAGATAAGGTAGATATTCCACTCCTAGCTGAAACCTAAAATCGACGACTCATTATAACATGTACGTATTATAACGACTCATCCGTCAGCCACTAACGCGAATGAGTCACGAGTTGTAAAATATGTGTTTTGTCTCGCTCCACGCCTACTCCTATGAAGCGCTTATATTTTTTCGTGAGTGGAAGCTCGCAGAGAAATGGGCCGACCAGCGGCATTAATACGCGAACATTAAATGTGCGAAGGTCGCCACTTCTCATACAGTCGGGATGTTGTCTCATAAACGTATGTTTCAGCTGAAAGGTTTACCTTACTTCAGTTTAATACCAATAGGCTTGTTGCCTAAATTTCAGTAGTTAGATACTAATATACCTTAATGCCTATTCTATACAAAATAATTATTATTTTTGAAAAAAAAATGCTTATTTATAAGAATAATTTTGCATTTAAATAAATATTTGACATTAGTCATCAAAAACGCTCATGACTGTCATGGCGTCTTGAATGACGTCACGCCGTGCAAAACACAGCTGTTTTAGTATCGGAATATTCGGTATTGTGAAGTTATTTTAATAAAAAATGGATTCATCGTATTACAAGTACTGCATAGTGCCCCAGTGTACAAGCACAAGTATAAAAACACCAAAAAAAATATTTATATACGTGCCAAACAATCAGCAGATACGTAAAAAGTGGCTGACACTCGCGAGAGGGAATGACATTTTGACTTTGACGTTTCGCACGGCGTGACGTAACACTTTAATTGGTGTTTGCTGTCACGTGACTTATGGCTTATTTTGTGCAATTTTATTTTATAAAAATATAAATAATCAAAAGTTATTATTTTATAAAACTTTGTTTTTTCAAAATTAAATGATCATCTTAATAGTTATGCAACCTAATGCATCAGATATGTTCATAGTGGATACAAGCCTATTGATGTTCAAAGATGAGACCATAATTTCTTTTCATTTATTTATAAGGAGAGGTCAATTCTGTACATTAAATATATTTCCAAAATAACTATCCGGGGGTGATTAGGGATCGATACTGATGCCAAAAATGCAATCAGTAATTATAGAAACAAAAACTACTTGGTACGATTATTTTATTTTATTATTCGTTCATAGTCCTGGGGGGCAATCGCACTAACAAATCGCAGCTGAAACGAAACCAAATCGTTCCACTCAACCAATCCGAGAGCTAGAATATCACGTCATCGAACAGATGACGTGATATTGTGGCGTTCGGATTGGTTAAGCCGAACGGTTCGGTTGCGTTTCGCTTGCGATTTATTAGTGCGATCGCCCCTCTGAGCTAGTTATAGTATACTTTTCATAACGCCACGCTAAGGGAAATGTTCGCAAAACGAGAGAGAAGTTACTCCAATTTTTAAACTTCCGTCGCGTCTGCAACCTTTATGGTTGAAGCTACACAGAAATCATTTAAGACGGAAATGTTTTCCTTAAAATTATATTAAAAATATTCCACGACAGCATATGTATGTCTATCTTTTATGGTTAACTCACACGTGTAACTCCCGATAGCTTAGTTAGCAGTTCGAAGCTTTCTGATTATATTTGTCTACTCTTACGTTTATAGCACTCTCAGTCATCCCTAATTAAAAAAAGTTTACATTATTAACTATTATTGTTCGGTTCCGTATTGCGATATTTTTCAACAGTATTGTAGATGGACATATTATATTTCCCTACTAAAATAGGAAAGTTAATCTGTCTGTTACACCAAAACCACTGAACGCGAGGAAGGACATAGGCATAGGCTACTTTTTTTATATGATATAAATACCTATGTAAAAAAAAATGAAATATTTATTTTTTTGTTTTGTATGTTTTTTTATTTGATTAAAAATGCTACCTAAAATTACGGTTAATAATTCGCTCGGCAGGTATACCTTATACATACATACACTCACGCCTTTTTCCCATGGGGGTAGGTAGGGGGTAGTCTTTCCACTTGCTACGGTCTTTACATATCTCTTTCGCTTCATCTACTTTCATAACATTCCTCATACATGCTCGACGATTGCGGGTACTTCTGACCTGGCCTTTTTTGAGGACGCTTTCGATTTGTTCGAAATATGTTCGCCTAGGTCTTCCTCGTCCCGTATCTCCACTCACTCCAGCTTCATAAATCATTTTGGTCAGTCTACTTTCATCCATCCGTTCCACATGCCCAAACCATCCAAGCATCCCTTTCTCTATTCTTCTCACGATATCCTCTTATACCTTATACCCTTACATTTTAGAATAGGCTAGATGACTACAATCTTTGTATGTCTTAATTTAATTAATGATGAATTCTGTTTATATCCAAAACAAAATTTCCGTTTTATTTATAATATATTTTAATTATTAAATTGATTATGCGTTTCTTTTAATAATACGAATAAAATGATTTTAAAGAGCTATCGCAGATTTTTATTCACTATTTTTGAAAGCGTCTTAAGAACTCAAAGCAACCAATGATTATAAAATATTCATAAACTGTTTTTGATGATTTTGGCACATTTAGGTTAAAAAGTAATAAATTAAAAATAGCTATTAAGTAAATTACTTTTCCGGCACGACAATGTTTTAGTACAAGGTTGCCAGACTAAATAATTATTTATTGCAAAATTAAAATCATGAATGTTTGTTGTAAAATATGAGGTTTAAATTGTTTATGATCATAGCTAATGTAATTTTTGGTTTAGTATATTTATGTTTATATAGATTTTAGATTATTTAAAAGAAATTCAGTATTAAAAACCTTTTTTGGCAATTAACATGAAAATGGGCGCTGGCTAAGAGACTCTTATCCAGAGCTATCAAAAAAATACAACGTTTGACGTTTCGTTTTTATTTTTCATTACTCAACTCCCTTGTTTATCTACCTTTGCCTGTCCATGTAGGACAAATATTACTACTACTACTCAGCTCCCTTGCGACAAATCTCGAGTGTGTTCTGTGTGTTTTCGCTGCTTTTCCCCCGTTTTCTTTATAATTTTTGACCCGGACTGCCTAAGGACACTTGTTTTAATAATAATACGACTTGGACTGTGATATTGCTTCTGTGACTTGAGTGTGCTTAAGGATTTTGGCCTGTTTCTTGGATATTGTTGTTTATAAGGTTATGAAGCCAAAATGAGTGGTCGCGGTCGTAGCCACGGCAGATCCTCTGTGAGCACACGCATTTTGTGTGTTAATTGTAACATATGTATTAATACACTGAATCTGTTGCGTTTTTGTTGTTGTTGCGCCATATAATATGGTTAATAAAGGCATAACCTATAAAACTTCTATGCAAAATTGCTCAAAACCCTGGACTCCTTAAATTACGATTTTATTTTCTTATTAATCAGCAATTCATGCTATTTTAAACAAGGTATATTTCCTTCATAGACGCTTACTTTATTTTTGAATAAAATGATGTATGGGAAGCTGCCATACCTCTTTCAATATAGGAAGTATAACCGTACAAATAACATATACAATATTGGCAATTTTATTAAAAAAAAAGTATTCTTCAAATGGGATTTTACAATCACTTTTGAATGTCAAAGATGCTACGCCATTGGTTCACAAGTCTACGGCGGGAGACCTTGTACTGGAAAGAACCAGCAAGAAAACCAGCAAGGGCAATTAATTAAATAAAATTGCAGGTGTTAAATTAAATTGCAGGGAACTAAGTTTCGTCGTCTTAGATCAAATTATACTAAGTTATGTCCTATTAAATCATCACTACATAGTACAAAACAAAGTCGCTTTCCCTATATCCCTATGTATGCTTAAATCTTTAAAACTACGCAACGTATTTTGATGGATTTTTTTTAAACGTCGCTCCACACTTGGATTTTTATCCTGTGTCGTGGGTGCAGTCACAGTCCCGTGCGGGAATTGAACCCGCGACCCGTTGCGTAGAAGCCATCATTCGACCACTGCGCTAAACGTGTCGTCAAATTAATATAATTCGTTTAATAGCTAGAGTGATTAAAGAGGAAGGTTTATATGTATAATAAGATCCATTTAATAGTGGAGAAATACAGATATTTTTGAGGTATCTAATGTGATGTCGTAAATAATTACATTTTTTCCGCTTACATTGCACCCGTGCGAAACCGGGTCGGGTCGCTAGTATTATCATAATGACAGTAGAATGTATAATTTTCTATATATTCTACTGTCGAAATATTATTGTAAATTATAAAAGAAATTTCTTATCATTTCCTTTGCTTGAATCTTATTTCTTTCCCGAGGCTACAAGAGATTGCGTTTTCTTTACCTTTAAGATTGCGTTTTTTACCTTGCGTTATCTTTAAGGATTCGAGCAAATGATTTTATATTTTAATTTTCATATTATAAGAGCCACATACAATTAGATCTTTTCAAATTCTAATCCTCGTTTGATATATTCTCAATTCTCAAAAACGACTATAAAATTGTATTTAAATGTTATTATGTAGATCATATATTACAATAACTATATAGAAATGTATATAGATCTTTTCAGACACTGTGATATTAGAACAAACAAAAAAATTCTCTTTCTCGTCTCTTTCCAATGGGGATAAGACACAGATCACAGTTTTCCGTTTGCTACGACCCAAAAATATTGCCCTAACTTTGAGTAATACTTGCATACGCGCTTGTCAGTTACGGGTACTCTTGACCTGACCTTTCAAGATATCACCTGCTTGGTTCAAGTATGTTCAACTAGGTCACCCCCTACCAACTGGACATCCTTTCTAGGTGTCCAAGCCACACGGGAAGGAGGAGGTCACCTACCGATTGACTCAGATACTCACCGGGCACGGCTGCTTCGGTGAGTATCTGTGTCGAATAGGACGGGAGGGATCGACACATTGCCACCACTGCACATCCAACCTCGACTCGGCCCAGCACACGCTGGCGGAGTGTCCCGCGTGGGCCTCCGAGCGCCGAGTCTTGGTCGTAGAGATCGGGCGAGATCTGTCTCCGCCGGCATTGATTGCGGCAATGCTGGCGGATGAGGGAGGTTGGAGGGCTATGGCCTCCTTCTGTGAAGCAGTGATGCTCCAGAAGGAGGCTGCCGAGCGGGGTCGGGAGATGGCCGATCCCGCTCGAAGGAGGCGGCGCCGGGCTCGGTAGCACAGCTGCGGCGCCGCCGCGGGTCGCCGGCGGGCACGAGGAAGTCGCGACCGCTACGGCGACCCGGGATGGACCACGCACCTTGCGTAGCCGGGGGCGTCGTCGGTGGAGGAGACCGGGGGAGGTATTGTAGCCTCCCCCGAGGAGGGCTCCCCTGTATCGACGGGGGAGCGGAGGCTGAGGGTTCCCGGAAGTAGCTTGATGTTCCCGGGGGCTCCCTACATGCCTGAGGAAGGCCATTCCTGAGGTTTTTAGTGGGTAGGCCTCCCCCTTCTGGGGAGGAGAGCCCTACATAACCGCCGGCTCGCCACAGCCGGGGTATGCAATTAAATGCATTTTCCTCAGGGGAAAAAAAAGGTGTCCAAGCCATCTATACATTCTTTACTCGTTTTAGTCACTATAATTTCGTTCACACCGCACATTTCCCTTATTACACTATTTCGCAATGCAATATGACGGCGAAAAAATATTGTTTAAAGAATTAAATATCCTAAAAATTATAATAAGTTTTAACGCGGAACATAGAATCAATGCTAAGACGTCAGTTTTAGCCTATCTCGAAGTGTCTCAGTCTCTAAGCAACTCCAGGCAATTAAAGTCCTTTATCTATCTAAAAACTAACTAAAACACATCCAAAAAGTTTAAAACCAACGTTTCTATTATATTATTATACTTGTTTCACTTTCCACAACGGTAAGTGGATATAGTCTCTTGTACATGTCAGTTATGTAATACACCTTACACTATAATGCACTTTCGCCTTCCTTATCTTCGTGCAGACTCGTCCAGTTAACCTGACCAGAGTGTTAATGGCGCCCAACATGGGTCCAATGTTGTGTTTTTTTTTTCTCTAAACACATGGAGCGCTAACATAGATATAAACTAACTATAAACTAATTTATTACGTACGTTTTCAACGTTGTTTTCAAATAACAGTAATAGACGTGAGTGTATCGAAACGTAAAAAAGCGACGTTGCCGTTTCGTCAACTATTAAATGGCTGACATCTTTAACTACCAGATAAATTATCAGACAGTTTGATGGTGAAACTGAAAAAAAATATCAGAAGTATCTATCTGATAGATAGAGCTATCAATCAGATAACTATCTGAAGCTTTATCAGCCAGTGGTGAAACAGGCCCTAATTAATTTTAATGGCTTTTTCCACAGTTTTTCTTTATACAGGAAATCCTTAATAAGCAAAATCAAATCAAAATAATGTAATTTAAAAATGTCTTTAAAATTTAATGTAATGTAAAAATAATGTAATTTATTCAACGTAACCTTTCCGGACACTTACACTACCCTGGATGTTTATATATATATATGGATGGATTGAATAAAATAAGTGTATACATTGTGTAGTCATGTATATGTCAGTCATCATATTTGCAATACAAAAATGGCCGCTATCACGAGGAGCATAAAAGTTATCTTAACGTCAACAAGTAAAAACTGACGAGTTGCTGTGTATAATAAAAGGAGAAACATCAGGATACACATGTTCAGAAATTGGGAGTGCTTCGAGAAGAACAAGCAAGAAACTCTTAAGGTCTATATTAATCTCCTTTTTTCAGTGGACATTTATGATATTAAAATATATATACATACATACACTCACGCCTTTTTCCCATGGGGGTAGGCAGAGATTACGTCTTTCCACTTGCTACGGTCTTTACATATCTCTTTCGCTTCATCTACTTTCATAACATTCCTCATACATGCTCGACGATTGCGGGTACTTCTGACCTGGCCTTTTTTGAGGACACTTTCGATTTGTTCGAAATATGTTCGCCTAGGTCTTCTTCGTCTCGTATCTCCACTCACTCCAGCTTCATAAATCATTTTGGTCAGTCTACTTTCATCCATCCGTTCCACATGCCCAAACCACCCAAGCATCCCTTTCTCTTCTATTCTTGTCACGATATCCTCTTTCAAACCACATTTCTTTCTAATCACTTCATTATACAATCTGTCCCTCAGTTATTGTTACCTAGTCCCATGTGAGAAGAAATAGATTTATTTGCGTCCATACAACGCACTCACAACAATAACAAAACATAAACATAATAAGAAACACCGCTGCATGATACCAAAACTGTGGTAAGCTCACACAGTTGTGACAACAGCAATGAGAAACAGATCATAGCATGAATTTAATTATGAACAATAAATAAACTCGGGCAGTATAGTACAACTTTAACATATACGGTTTATGATTCTGTGATATCTATGGTACCTCCTCTCAGATTTCAACGCACATAATCATAGACAATGTCTCAAAAGTCTTGGCGACCATGCCATAAAATACATCTTAATTATCACATTAATTGTGATAGTTTAGATGATCACTTAGAATGATCAATTAGATCACTTATGGCCGTTTTCACCAACCTTGTCTTAGCTTAGGTGACTCCTAAGAGACATGCTGTCTCACTCTTTTCAGTTAATATAAAAAGTGACAGCATGTCACTTAGGAGTCACCTAAGCTAGGACAAGGTTGGTGAAAACGGCCATTAGACTTTGTGAAAGCTTATTAATAATAATAATAAATTCATCATAGATATCGCTATCCCTAATGCACACATAACATCCCAAAATAGCCAAATACGCGGACTTATCGATAGAAATAAAAAAACAATGATCATACACATAGTCAACACCATACCAATCATTCTTGCAACCACTGGAGTCATACCTCGCACTTTGCGACCAAACTTGGAGTCATTATGCATACAAAAATTAACGTATATCATCTTGAAGAAAGCCACGATATTGGACAACTGTAGAATTGTGAGAAAATTTATATCTTTATAGACAGAAATTTTCTCAGAATAACCCAATAAACTTTCCTTATTTCTTGCTTGGTACAATGCTCGCAGAAATACTAGACTTATAGAATAGTCAGTTAGGTTACAAAATTAAAAAAAATATATAATTATTCATAATAATAATAATTCATTGTTCCAATAGTTGTATCTGCAAATGGCTTGATAACGAAGAGTCTCGATCGACATCTTAAGAGGCTCTCACTTGATGGATGGATCAAGGGCCAGATACAAAAAGCAGTGACCGGCGACACGACACGTATTGTCCGGAGATTTCTCAGTCTGAAGCCTGACTATAATAATGCATATTTTCCAAAAACGAACTTTATGTATTATTGTATATGTTTATGTATATTTGTGTTCACATTATTTGATCACTGTTTATATTATATGTGTGATAATTTCTATGAACATAAACGTTATTCACATACATATTTTAAAGAGGTAAAATCAAAAAGCGCTCTTTCCTGCAAAAGGAAAATACTCTTGATAATAGTCTCTACTGCCTATAGCAATAATACATGGAAAAACACAATGGAAGCAATCAAAGTAAATCAATCTTGATTATTCAACATTATTTAAAAATTTCATTATTATTGCATACGCAGTAGAACTAAGTTGTTTGCCAAAGTTTCAATATATGGATGACGTTGTAGCCGTTAATCCAATATAAAATATAATAGATTTTCTAAGGCGGTGACATCACCGTCTTATTAAAATGGGTCAACCAGCCTTACATTGTGCGATGTGAACAATTCATATTGTATACTAATGTACAATTCTTAAGAGAAAACTATGCTTTTGTTTAACTGAATGGAGAAGTGCAACTCTGCATGGTAAATATGTATAGCAAACAATACCATTTCTTATATGACTCTGCAACGTAATACTAGATACTTTAATATATTAAAAAGTAAAGGATCAAATATTGATCCTTGGGGTACACCAATTATGATGGGTACGCTAATAGACTCTGACCTATTAATCTTTGTGCAGTCTATGTGATAGATATGATTAAATCATGAATTCAACAAACAAGAAACTTTAGTAAGAAACAACGCTAACATTTTTATCGATAGATATATCACAATATGTCGTAAATGCCTTTTATAGCTCTCCCTTGAAAATGATTTGAGGAAGACTAATTGTGGTATTTTATGATCTTGGCAGGCAAACAATACTGGTTAGTTTTTACCAGCTACGCATAACCGGAAATGTATCCAAAGAACCAATTACAGGGCATAAGCGGAAAAATATTTTCTTTGTATACGTAAGAAAGATAAATTAAGTGGCCTTTTACAGGGATCTCTTATTAATTCTAATATGTTAAGCAATATTCTAACTTTACATATAGTACATATAGTCATTTCATTCTATAAAAATTCACTATTAGAATATCTTATTTGAAGTGAAAAAGCGATGGTTAAATACAATTTAAATGAACAAATAATTTGAATTAAACTTAAGTATTATCTAATCTGTGAATACCTTAAAAGTGCCACTAAAATAGCAAAGAGTCAAATCATTGGATAAGGACTAAATAATATTGGTTATGTGTGTAGCTATAATTATATTTTTTCTTATAAGATGGAATATTGTTGTGTTTTATAGAATCCACATAGGGGATCAAATAAACCTCCTCTAAACATTGTCGTTCTTAGGACGAATTACTATAGAACATAATTAGGTACTACCACGTCATCTGGGGATTAGAACTGTTAATCAAAAACGGCAATAGTCGCTTCTAGCTTCTAGTCTTTTTAAAGATAACAAAATCATAAATATACATTACTCTTTCAATAATAATGTTATTTAAATTATCTTTAGACAAGCATTAAAAAATATTGTTATAATATATCACGTTATAATTTTAATAAATAAATATTGATTACGAAGTAATTAGCAAAATACCTATATTCTGAAAATAATATTTCATTAATCGAATCGGCCAAAATTTTATATAATAAATTATTATTACACTCAACACATTCATTATCTAGTCGAATTTATCCATTCAATTCTCGTACTGATTCTGAGGGATACTAAGAAAAAGCACAGATATAAAAGATTTTCTTTATATTTTTAAAAATTTGATCTTTAAAGTCAATGTAGAATGTATAATAGTCTATGCGACTACACAGGAATAAGCTTAAATAACTACAAACACAAACCTATAAACGAACGCTAAATAAACAATATCGTAGGCAACAATAAAGCTCTCCTCGATTTGTTCTCTCAACATCGGCTTGTTTACAATACATAACTCCAGTGCTGAAAAATAATGCGCTATGTAGCTAGTCGGCGATGTTTCAGAAGTTATTACAATAACCACCGCTGAAATATATTGACATAAACTAAATATATAATGCATACACTCCTCATAATTTATGCACAGCGCGGTGTTTATGGGAAATTTTATATTTTTGTAAAAATTTATGAAGAGTATTGTTTGGGAATTGTGTAAAAATGTGGAATAGACATTTCCCCGACCAAATAAATTACATAAGAAATTTGAAGGAACTATAGACACAGGAATTTACACCATACTTATACTATAGAGAATAGAAAATTATTGATACCTTATTAGAAAAGAACTCACTTTTTACACTAAAAAGTAGAGATTCTTAATGAAATAATAAAAACACATGTCGCAAAGGAAGATCTAACTTTTATTTCTATCTATACCAATATTATAAAGACTATCTTAGTCCATTATGTTTCCGCTAGGGGCGCTGTACAATGTTTCCATACAAAGAATCACGCTATCGATATGATCTGCAAATTAATGTAAACTCATGCTAGCAACACTGGTCAATATTTAAGATCGTATTCTAAAATCAAACTCAAACTGATATATCTACTTGAATACAGTTAGAAAGGGATGGCACTATGCAGGTCCAATAGCACCATCTCTTACGAACTTGAAGCAGCGAGTTGAGTTTATTTGATTTTCGAATACGAGCCGCAATGTGCGAGCGCTGAGTGTACACAAACAACTAGTTTCTATATAAAGATATCGCAAACAAAACGAACTATTATATATATGAAATAATCTATTTTAAATCGCCAAACGAAATATTGATGTGAAAAAACAACAACAGAAGACAAATTAAAAAAAAAGCGCTCGCCAAATGAAGCTTAAGATGGTCAAGGTCAACAACAGTTTGTTGACAGATATAATCTTGTCAACAAAATATACACACCAAAAAGAAGTATAGTTTGTGTGTTTGCATATTTGTTAAATTGTAAGGGGTGATCTCGGGATGTACTAAACCGATTTTAAAAATTCTTTTACTAATAGAAAGATTATTGAAGACACATTATTGCTAAGTGTCATAGGTTATATTAAAAAACGAAAAATAAAAAGGCTTTTACGTGGTAGTCCGTTTTGCAAAGTGAATCGGAGAAAAAACGACCGTATGAAAGTGTTTCTTATGAACGCTGCCTTAACTATGAAAGATATATTTTTGAGTTCTAGAAAAAGGATGTGGAGTTTAAAAATGCCTACAAAAAAGTCAACGACAACATATGTCTAACTTTTATATTTAAGTTACAAAAAGTAAATTATTTAATATTAGTATAGATAATTTAATTTTTAATATTAATAACATTTTTTAAATCAATAAACTTTGTATGACTAATAAAAATGACCTAATTCATATTTATTAGTCATACATTACCAAATATTATGCATCTTTATGAAAATAAGTAAACTCATCGTCTTAAGTGTGAAGGCCAAAGCAGCGGTCGGCGCGCGATGGCTTCGGGTTTAATTCGGATCGCGTTCGTGCTCGCTTCGGGGATTATTAATATTATGCCCAACGAAATAGGCACGGGTCAGCTATCGTCATATAAAAATAAACGTAAATAATGTACAAAACTTAAAATTACGACGTGGCGAGACGAGGCTCTTCGCTATTAGGCCATTCGCAGAAACGACTATAGAAACAATGATTTATCATTATTAGTAAAATTTGATAATTAAGAAAATAAAAAAAAAATCGGGTGGGGCTGTGCCGGGGTACACGGCCGTTGGTTTTAACGTGAAACGTCTATGTTAGGGAATCGCTTTTTAAGTAAAAGTATGAAATAAAAACAAGAAAAAAATGTCACAACAGCGAGCTGACTATATAAGTGAAATATTCACACCACATTTTTGTTTCTAAGACTAATAGTTTTTCAATTATTAAGGTACAATGATATAGACCTTTTCGTTACGGTCCACTTTTTAAACCTGCTACCCGTATGTTTCGGCGCGATTTTAAAGACGTTTCACGTCAAAAACAATAATTTTATTTTTGTTACAAAAAATATTTTTGTATAAGTGTCCGGCAAAAACATAATATCTCTATATACAGGATTTTTTGCTGTGATTATCCGACATCGGCAATTTAAGTGATGGTGGCCATACGGTTGCTACATTTAGCACGTACATATATGAGAACTCTTACCATAGAAAGAAACGAACAAAAATCTATTGAGCTGTCATGACCTGTCTTTTGGTCTTTGCACTGGCCTTATAATAGCCACCCTGAACCAACCGATTTGAAACCCATGTAGATACTAGTAATGTGCCGGATGGTCAAAAATCTAGATCCGCGGATACAGATCTGAACGGATATAGACCACTTAAGGAATCACTGGAATAGATTAAAGTAAGTCAAAGTACTGAGTACTGTGACTTTACAAGTCACATGCTGGCAAAGTACCCTGTGATTTTATATACAAGTTTCAGTTTTGCTACGAATCTCAAAGGAAGCGCGAATACTATAGGTATGTACTCATTTATCAACAGACAACAAATTTAAGCGACCCAAGTGGTGTTATACAGAATTTAAATATTATACATACTAGCTTCTGCCCGCGGCTTCACCCGCGTGAAATTAGTTTTTCTCAATCCTGGTCCCTTATGTCTAAGGTACCAAGATTCATGTCTTATCTTCAATTCAACGCCTATTTCGTCCCCGCACTGGTAAAAATGTCAAAATGCTTGAACAAATGATTTTATGTTTCTTATGACGCGATATTTGACGAACGTGCATACTAACTTTCAAATCTTATTTCACCCCCTAGCTGGTCGAAATTTCAAAAATGCTAGAACAAATGTTTAATGATTTCTTATCAAGTGCTTCAATATAAAGTTTCATGGTTTTATCTTTTAAAATTAAGAAATCCCTTACAAACTTTCAACCTCAATTTCAACCCCTTCATCCCTTTTTTTTTTCGAAATAAAAAGTAGCCTATGTTCTGTCTCAGGGTCTAAAGATTGTCTGTACCAAATTTCATCAAAATCGGTTGCGAGGCTTAAGCAGGAAAGCGTAAGAGACAGACAGCCAGAGTTACTTTCGCATCTATACTAATATAATAAAGCTGAAGAGTTTGTTTGTTTGTTTGTTTGTTTGAACGCGCTAATCTCCGAAACTACTGGTGCGATTTGAATAATTCTTTTTTTGTTGGATAGTCCATTTATCGAGGAAGGCTATAGGCTAAATAACATTACGCTATGACCAATAGGAGCAAAGACAGAGCGGTAAATGTGTAAAAAAGGGGGAAAATTATTCATTTTTGAAGGCTTTCTTTGCGTGCGCTGCGAAAACGGTTCAAGATACACAAAAAATATGTATGAAAGAATTATTCCTCTATACATGATCTAAAAAAAGTCCGCGACGGCATATGTCTATCTTTTAAGGTTTAGTCACAATGACCGTTTTTATGGTACCAAATTTGGTCGAAATAATTTAAGTTGTATCAACATAATAATACTAAAAATTCTGCGGAAACTCGACCATTCCGAAAATCCCGCAAGAACGGGAACTATGTGGAAAAACCAAAAATCTGCCGGAAGTCACTATTCCACGCGGACGAAGTCGCGGGCAAAAGCTAGTTTATAATATTAGTTGGGAAGTTAGGATAATAATTATTTCTAAAATTCAATCCAAATATGTATACTAAATATTTGACATTCTAAAGAAATGCCAAGTCGGTAACTGACGAGTGTACAATGCTAAACGCATTAATATAAACCAATGATTATTAAACCAGTGATTTATATCGACCCCGAGGAGCCTATGACAACCTGAAAAGGGTCTACGCCAGCGAAATTAAAATTTGGGGATCCATGAAATGCAAACCCGTCCACGATAATGGATCTCAGCATACACGGATAGTAGTATTTTGTTGGGGAAGTTTTATCATTTAAGTTACAAAGTACCTAAAAGTACCCTTAAGTGTTTGTATATGTCACTGGTGGACTCAATTATAGGTTATGCTCTTGATTCTTATGGGCTAACATTTAAAAGTTATATTAATATAAAATAAATAAAATAATAAATAAATATTTGTTACACTTACACCAATTAGCCTAGCCCAAACTAAGCTCTGTAAGGCTTGTGCTATGGGATCTAGGGCAACGGATAGACATACATATATTATACATAATATAAATAATTTTTATTGAAATATATATCAACAACCATGACTAAGGTACAAATGCTGGCATTTATCACACAAACATCTGCCCCCACCGGGATTCGAACCCGGGACCTCAGAGATGGCGACACCTTGAAACGGTGTACTATCCACTCGGCTATGGAGGTCGTCTTCTCATAATAAAGACATGTAGTTCCACAGTACATGGCACAGTTAATATGGCAGTTTGACGAACGGCTCCAAATTTTCGATAGTATTATTCACCTTGACGAGGTGATCACGAATATACACGTTATAGACAAAATTCGCCGCTAGGGGGCTTTGAAGTTTTGGGGAAAAATCCTGGTTTACAGCAGAATCAGCTGAAACTCGGATGTGTTGTTCTCCGCGAGTCGGGTCGCGCGCGCATTCTTATTGTTTTGTAATTTTTTATTTTGTAATAAGTGCATCATTTGTTTGTTATAATATGACTACAATTAGCCGAAAGGCATTGCCACTTCAAGATAAAATTGAGATATTGAAAATTTTCTATAAAAGATCACAAACAACAAATCAAACCCAGTTAGCTGCTGAGCTTCACTTGCCAGTTTCTACGTTACGCACCATTTTAAAGAACAGAGAAGAAAGTAAAGAACAATACAGATTGGGAGGTGTGCAGAGAAAAAAGCAAAAGGTAAGAAAGTTTGATAAATTGGAAAAAGATTGGTGGAATGGCTTCATCAAGCACGAGCTTTAAAACTTGCCATAAGTGGCCTCATAATATGCGAAAAAGCGTGTAAAATTGTTGAAGGCTTACAGATCACTGATTTTAAAGCTTCTAATGGCTGGGTAGATCATTTTAAAAAACGCAACGGCATTGTGTACCGGTAAATTAGTGGAGAATCGGAAACAGTGGCACAAAAAGGTGGACATGGATGGCAGCACTTCCGGAATTGATTATTTTAAATAATATAGGGACACTATTCATAGAGCCATGTTTGGTAACTACATTATTTATAATATTGTATTATTTTTATATGTGTATGTAAACATACATACGACTGTAATCGTATTAGGTTTGATTCAAATTCAAATTCAATTTCAATTTCAAAATCATTTATTCAGTCTGGGCTGTTACAAGCACTTGTGAATGTCGAAAAGCTACGCCATCGGTTCGCAAATCTACGGCGGGATTGTATCTTATACTATATTGTATTTTTATATTATACTAGCGGACCCGACAGACTTCGTCCTGTCAAAAAGATTTGTGCAGTGGCAGTTTTTTGTTCCTAATTATTTTATAGATAATGTCGCATAGCCAACCAAATCGCAAAAAAAGTCTAAATGACCTATTACATTTTGTGGCTATTCAATTTTGAAAATTAAATCCTCCAACGATGTATTCTGTGATCCAACGCACGCACGCACACTGTTTAGATAGATATGATTGAATTTCAACTATATGTAACGTTAATAAAGCGCAAATTGACTCTTTAATGTTAGGAACACACCTTCATTGCTTAGACAACAGTGAGTGCTTGCAATATGAACTTTATACAATAACAATAAAGCTTAATTCGACTGTACGTTTTAGTTAGAAAACGTTTGCATGGGAAAATAAAAGGGCTGTTTTTAGGGTATTTCCGATAATTATTCGAATTTTCCTCATTGTAAAAACCCTCCTTGAACTTCAACGAACATTAACAAAAAAGAATTGGCAAATTGGTCCAAGCGTTGTTGAGTTATGAGCTTACCAACACATTTTGCGATTCATTTTTATATATAACATTATTATAATTATTAACATTGAAAAGAGGAGATAAAAAATAGACCTTCAGAGTTTCTTGCCTGTTCTTCTCGAGAAGGCTCTCCCAATTTCCGAACAGGTGTCGAGTCAATATTTTTTTTTTCTTTATTCGTACGTACGGACAAGGTTTTTGCTTTTTTTTTTTTGTTTTGTTTGTTGACGTCAATAAGTGCCTGTAAAGGTCTATGTTGAATAAAGATTATTTTGATTTTGATTTTGATTTTATATATATTCGACTCGCATCAACTCGAACCAGATTAGCATTTCAGCAGTTGCATCAAAAATCACCAGTAAGTTGCCCAGTGAAATCAACCTTATTTTAATAAGATTAACTTAATTACAATCAACTTGAAACACAGAATACAATGCGACTGACCTGAGGCGTCCACGTGGTGGAGGCGCGGCTGGAGCTCCGGCTGCGCGTCCGCCAGAGCCGCTTGCTGACGCTCTGCACCACGCTGCTGGACGACCGCGACTTCTGCATGCCACCTGCGGGAGCCACGGCTGGAGCGCTGCGCCCGAGCAGCGTGGAGAGGAACGAGTGCGGCGCCGACGGCGACACCGGTGATGGTGGAGAGGTCGGCGTCGACGCCACCGACGCGAAACGCAAGTCCCTATACGTCAAGATCCAACCCTCCTCAGTTTGGCAACCTTTATGAGGTCCGTCATCATCAACCTCGCCCGGCATCCGAGGTTTTATGTTTCGCAAGTTCTTGTCGTAGTTAATACGCTTGAATTGGTCCGCTTTGTCAGCGTCCACGCTCTTCTTCCGAGCCATCCGCAGGTAGCGTTTGATTGTGTCACTCACGGATTGCGACACGTCGTCGTGATCGACGCTGGACCTCCGCCGCCCTGGTTTACGTTCCGGCGGCGGACTCGTGGGGCTCGTAGGCGCCGTCGCTGCTTCTATTCTGTCCCGGTACGCTTTCTCAAGTTCCAGCAACAAATCCTCTGGAATGGGGAGCGTTTGTGTTCCGCAGTCAACCATCTTATCCTCCAACGATTCCCCGAACACCTCGATGAGCGGCGGAGGCGACATAGGTGGCGAGCGGAACAAGTCCTCGCCATCGAAACGCCGCGACATACCACCATTACGGTTTCGTAACAAATTTCTGGATGAATTGGATGTAGATGGCAACACACAAGGTCCGTAACCACCACTACCGCTACTTCTACCACCTCGATAAGGCTTAGTCTTACGGAGGTCATGATACAGTCTTTTTAATAGATTCCTGTCGGTCAGTAAATCCTGAACAATGTGGTCCCTGTTAGGTGATCGGCCGTAGTACCTGCCCAAGTTCTCGAGTAGTGACCGCTGCGATGGATCCGTGTCGCCGTCCGTCGGCAAGTTATCTGCTTGTCGTTTGAGATATTTCCTCAGAACGCGTACTAACTCCTCCGAGTCTGATAATTTCGACACCCCCGTATTCTCCTCTAGTTTCAAGTACTTTCGCAGCAAGTCGACGAGACTGCTCTCATCATCCTCCTCTGTAGGTGCCGCTGTGCCACTGTTTACGTCTAGTAATGATGTATTCCCTCCGACGCGGAATTTCGAAGTGGGCCCTGCACGAAATCCAGATCCGGACGCGCCGGAGGACGATGCAGTAGGTGGGGCGGCGAAGAAATCACGTCGGAGCTTGGCTATATCGAAGCGACCTCCGGAGATGTGCGGGATGCACAGGTCTGTGGGGCGCGCCGGCAGCAGCGGCGTGTCGTCCGAGGGAGAGCGCGCGCGCACGGAGCCGCCGCGGGGGCGCTTCTTGCGGCGAGGCCGCGGCAGCGCGCCCGGGTACGAACTCTTGCGCCACAGCAGAAAGCGCGGCTCTTTGGCGCACACCTCCTGGAAGTAGGCCTCGATGCGCGGCACATCCTCGGGTCGGTTTTGCGCTCCGTCCGGGATGAGCCGGCGGCCGGCGTCCGACATGTATTTCCATGTCTTGCGCGTCAGCAACCAGCGTTCGCGCGGCTTCTCGCGGCGGCGCACCGCCTTGGTCATGTCGGGCGCGTCGGAGCGGCCGGGCCGGCGGCGGCACTCCATGGCCGCGGTCACATCGGGTCAGGCCCGTCGCATCTCCGACCTCGGCCCGCGCACCTGCCCGCGCGAAACTGAACACTGAGCACCGTTCGGTATATTATGCGCCGAAATAGCCGTCCGTTAATAGAGCGGTCGTGAACTGGATACAGAATGCGCGCGCGGCGGCGGACCGGCGCTCGCGGCGGCTGCCCGCTACTGCGCCCGTAAACAAACCGCCCGCCCACGCCCGCCGCCGACCGCCACCGACGCCCGTCGACCGCGATCGAGCAGTCGCCGCCGCCCGCCCAGCGCCGTGTAACCTCGCATTTCCTTGACCTATCCGGTGACACGGCCGGCCCGCTATGATTGATGCTGGTCAGTGCGCGCCATCCGCGCAGAGCCTTAGCTGCGCCGCGTCTATACATAGAAGTCATGCGGCGCGATAACTAAATGTGGCACCATTAGCTTAAAATAGCCCGTTTAATGATTGACGCGGAAGCGCCGGCCATCGTGCGTGACATAGATTCGCTGGCGGAACAGCTGATCGGTGCTATTCATTTTACGTTCGTCATAAACATTGCGATTGAATAATATTACAAAGTTAAGACTTGATGGATGGATTTTTATTTGTACAGATATAAAAATGGCGGCGTGGCAGCGGCGAGGCGTCACGTCTACAAAGAAATAAAGCACTCAAGTGTGAGTTATTCCGTGAACACGCGCTGGGAATCTAGTTGGCGAAATATCAACTAGTAGCTCGTGATCGCTTCTTTATGGAGACAGTTGGTCCCGAGAATCTCTGAAGTTTCTACTGCTGATCTACCACGCCAAGATTCGTTATATATTTGCATAAAACTATTACCAATGAAATTGATAACTATGATCTTATCAACAGGATAAGTATTTCTAAACTGCGTAGCCGACTGGTAATTATTAAGGTGTGAATAGAGACAGTCTAATAATTATAAGACATTCATTATTGTAAAATACATTTTGAAAGCAGATTGTCAGACAATGATATCAAGAGACGATCGGTAATAGACAAGAACAGGCCCATGGATAATACTGTAAAAATCTCCCTCCGAACGAAAAAATTAAATTAAACATATTATATAACCACAACACAACAAACAAAAAATACTTGCGACAATACTCATACAAAACTTATATTTTTATATATCTACGCAAATGCATTTGTATCTATTAGCGAACATTCGTAACAACTACGCTTCTTAACTTCTAGACCAAACCGAGTATATTTTTTATTAGGAGGAACCTTGATCAACAGAAGTTAATCTTGTACTTGTTTTAGAAGGACTGTATTCAGGCGAAGGATCAATAAACATAGGCTTTTCTAAAATATGTTGTCTGTTTCGCCTATACGTACCATCAGAACTTTTAACTATATAAGATCTCGGTTCAGAACAAACTTCCTCAATAATACCAGAAACCCATGGTGAATCTGGACGTTTTTTAAACATTACATGACTTCCCTTAGTTTTAGATTTTTAACATTTCTATTAAAATATTCAGCCATTTTCTTAAATCTATTGTCATTATATTTATTTAAGATTATAATCACAAATTTTGGGTTTCAAGCATGTTTCCATACATGGTAATTTAGTACGTAAAGATCTAGACATCAGCAACTCTGCTGGTGAATACTGACTCTCTTTAGCAGTATTCCTGTATTGCAATAGCCTAAGCAAGGATCAGAATTATCTGCCTGACAATTCTTTAACATATTTTTTATTATGCCTACGGAACGTTCAACTAAACCATTTGATCTACTATTGACATGTTCAATATTCCACTGTCATAAAATCCAGAAAAGCTTTAGAATTCATTGGCGGTCCATTATCAGAAATTAATATAGCAGGAATACCATGTCTTGAAAAAATAGATTTCAGTTGGGTTACAACTATTTCTCTAGTGTATTTTGAACAGTGCGCTATTTCTACAAACTTTGAAAAATAGTCCACTACAACAAGATATGTAGTTCTATTGAAATCAAAGAAATCAATAGCCACTTTGTTCCACGGTAAGAACTTGAACTCATGTGGTAACAAACTTTCATTCGAGTTATATATCGCCTGTACGTGAGACAAATTTCACAGTTGACCAATAAATTGAACATCTGGCAAGTCTTTGACATGAGTTTATACCTTGATGACCAACATGAAGTAACGTTAAGTATTTTCTGCGAAGTGTGACATGAACATTATATTTTTTTTTATTGCTAAAGTTGACAAACAAGCAGGCTGCCCACCTGATGGTAAGTGGTAACAGTCGCCTATAGTACATGTGGTTCCCACGAGATTCGCAGCAATTCTGCAAACCTCATAAGAACCACAGTGTACGTTGCCAACTTGTGACATAAGATGTAAAGTCACAGTACCCGGTAATTTCACTGCCTATCTTACCCTTCACGCCGGAACACAGCAAAGCGAACCCTGCTGTTTGGCGGCGGAAATAGGTAAGACGGAGGTACCCATGCAGACGACCCTGGTACAGAGTCTACCTCCTAGATATTATTGGTACAATGGATATCATCTTTGACTGGAAAGTAGGGTTTTATTTCTGCCTCGACTTTTTTATTACAATTGGGCCACCCATTTTCGCAATAGAACTTTAATTTATTCATAACATGACAGGAAGAAGTTGCTTCTTCGATTTCGCACACATTCTTAGGACTAAGTGACAAATTCGCAATTAACAAATTAAATATCTATGTCTTTATCTAAATCTGTCAGAACATTTTCAAGTAGAGCAGCACGAGACAATGTGTCTGCGACATATAAATATTTACCTGCTTTGTATGTGACCTGAAGATCATATGGTTGTAACCTAAGCATTATTCGTTGTAATCGTGGCGGTATATCATATAAAGACTTGTTGAAGATATTAACAATTGGCTTATGATCTGTCTCAACTAACACCTTATTACCATAGATATATTGATGAAACTTGGTACACCCAAATAGAATAGCCATCAATTCCTTTAGTAAGAGATGCTGCTACATCTATACTAATATTATAAAGAGGAAAGATTTGTTTGTTTGTTTGTTTGTAATGAATAGGCTCCGAAACTACTGGATCGATTTCAAAAATTCTTTCACCTTTGGGAAGCTACATTATGCCCGAGTAACATAGGCTACTTCTTATCCCGGAAAAATCGACAGATCCCACGGGATGCGCAATAAAGGCTTCGCTCAAAAACTACTGCACAGATTTTCATGCGGTTTTCATCAATAGATGGAGTGATTCTTGAGCAAGGTTTTGCGGTATTTTTTATCTCGGAAAAACGGATAGTCCCACGTCAAGCGCGATAAAACCTTCGCGCCATAAACCGACTTCCGCGCATATGTAGCCGTGGGCAAAAGCTATGACCCTTAATCCTCTATAGACCCAATCCCGAAATCCACGCAGGCGAAGCCGCGGGCAGAAAGCTAGTATGCTATAAGATTCTTATCGTGCATGATAACAGCCCCCATGGCATCCTGTAACAGTAATTATACCCGTTTCAAAAGGTCCTGAGTTCCAGTACCGGAGTGGCAATGTGAGCATTTGTGCCTTAGCCGTAACATAAGCCTTACATTGGGCTAAAGATTTTTTTTTCTGTACCTAGAGCTGGTAGTCGCGTGCATAAACATGTTGTCTTTTACTTCGTTTGTCATGATATCTACAACATAATTAAATTTTTCATGATATCGACATGGTCAACATCGGCAATTCAAACTTATGAAGTTCAAAAACGGATAACAACATTATTATGCGATATGATAAAACTCGGGCTTCTACGAGTAGATTACAAATCAGCTAAAAACGAGCATGGAACTCGAATAAAAAAAAAATACAGTTAAGTACGACATAATCGACAAATAAATTGGTAAACTTGACAGATGTTCTTATAAAATGAATAGGATGGATGCTTTTGTCAATCGATATATGTCATTCGACTAATCTCACTAAGAAATCGTGGCGGGGTCTATTTTCAAACGACTTATTATGGCAATAAAATTTTAACTGACAACATTTTGACGATTGTCAAAAGTTCGTAGAGTCTGAATCGTGAAACGTTCTATTCTCGATAGGTTTTGGTTATGTTTTATAAAGTTATGTATATTATAATATTTTTTTGAGTAAATGTAAAATACACATACATCACATGATTATTTCGTGATTTTGTGACTGTGGCAAGCAGAATACCAGTGCGCTGCTTCTGAGCTTGCCACAGTTATGGTATCATGCAGCGGTTATGTAATTATTGTATTGTTTTGTTATTGTTATTCGTATCGTTGTATGGTCCATCAATAAATGTATTTCTATTTCTATTTTTTATTTTCATATATAAAAAGGGGTAAATAATAAATCGAAAGTAACGTTATGTTAAAACCCTAATTATTATACGCAGTCATTGTAATGTAAATCATACGATTCTACTCCTCATGCTTTAGGTTATACCATAATGATAGATTGCGGATTTGACTACTGTCTCTTTTCTGTTTGTGACATTATCCAATAGATGGCAGCACAGTGAGCCACGTGGCGGAACACAGTTACACATTTGATTTTAAGAGGTGTAATAATGACATATGACTTGGTCGAGGGCATTATTCAGTCAGTCGGGAAGAGTATAAGACGTAAAATATTTCATTACTATAAATAAATAAAACGTATATATAGAAGGTGTTTGATTTTGTCGCCAACAGTTATTATTAATATAAACTGTCTGTATTTCAAATATTAGTATCATAGATAAGTTATATCTATATATATTTAATTATACATTAAAGGTTATAAAACTCTAGCGAATATGTTTTGAAGTAAGTAGTTGCAGCGAGGAACTAGTCACTTCTTCGCCACTCGAATGCTATGATGTAAAAATAACCAACACGTATTATGAAAACTTCCCAAACATTACAATTACCACTAGCGCCATCTCTCGACATACTCGTGAACCCGCGAAATTGAAAGCACGCCAAAGTATTGGCTTTTCGCGCAGAAAAACTGTAAATGACTTGCGTTTGGTTTGCATCAAGTGCCCGCTAGATGGCGATACCGGACAAAATTTTATCATGAAATTGCGTACCCCATCCCTTTACTGCCTCCTAACCCAATGACTAGTCAATATAACAGACTAGATGTCTACTACTGAACATAGCTCTTTTTATTACATAATTATCTAATTTAAGCAACGTGTATTAAAAAAAAAAAATTTTTTTGGCATTTTGAATAAAACGAACACATTTAAAGCTTTCTCACATTAAATGTAATATTTTCAATACAGTACTTTTTGTAATATACTTGTAAATGTACAAATAACAAAGCTATTGGCAATTTCGTATATACGCTCATATGAATTAGGCGATTCAACTTATGACGTCACGTTTGCAGTGTTTTTAGCATGGAGCGTTTTCGAGCAATCCGCGACAGCGCCGCAAACATGGCGCTGTATCTTCAAAAGTAATAATGGCAGATACGTCGTTACTTCTACAATATGTCTCAGCTAAAAGAGTACTCTTACTATACAGAGCGTCCCACGGCCACGCCACATGGAGGGAAAGTACCTTAAATATTGTAGATAGAACATTTTACTGAAAGAAGACATTATTTCAAAAACAATTTAGCTGCATTCATAGATTTTTGAATAATTACACGTTTGAACCAGAAATCGAATCTGCTACACAAGAAAAAAAAATATCCTGTTAGCTTTATCATACCGATCGAGAGGCTTCATCATAAGAATTATTTTTTGCTAAATAACATAGTGTCAGAAATAAAAGGAAGAGCGTGAATTTTAACATTTGATGTCGTAAGGATATACAACTGACATTGTCATATAAGATACATAAACTTGTGAACCAATGGCATAACATCTTTAACGTGCACAAAAAGAGTTTGTAAAAAAAAATCCTATATGAGGAATAAATTTTTGATTTGGAAGACGTTTGGTCCATAGGAACCAGGCGCATATAAAATTTTCAAAGAAATTTCAGGTCGTCTGGTTGAAGTAACAGATTACCAAAATACTATAAAGTTTTATCTTCAATAAATAAGTATTGGCATACACCCTAAAAATGCTACCAGCATTCCCTGTATTTCTATATTATTTAATATATTTACCTAAGTATTAATTATTATATTTATTATCTTTAATTTAATTTGTAGCTTTATTTAATTTGGAATAATGAATGTATGTAATAATTAAGTAGGATTGGACGAACCGTCAAGGAATGGAATTCCCTACCTGCGTCTTTGTTCCCCGATACTTATAATATAGGGATTTTCAAGGCAAGAGTAAATAGGCACTATTTGAATTTGCGTGTTCCACCTTAGGCAACATCTGCACTTAACATCAGGTGAGATCGTTGTCAAACGCACTCAAATCAATACATAGTCAATACATAGTATAAAACAAAGTCGCTTTCGCTGTATGTCCGTATGTATGCTTAGATCTTTAAAACTACGCAACGGATTTTGACGCGGTTTTTTTTAATAGATAGAGTGATTCTTAAGGAAGGTTTGTATGTATAATAAATGCATAATATAGTAGAGAAACACTGATAAATTTAAAGGTTTCTAATGTGATGTCGTAAATAAGCACGTTTTTTTGCGCTTATATTGCAAACGCTGGCTGAACCCTACGAGATAGGCCAAAATAATGTACTACAGTATTGTACAACTTACAAAAATCCACAAAAAAGTCCGCGATGGTATATGTCTATCTCTTAGGGATAACCCACCATAACCATTTTTTCACTGCACCCGTGCGAAGCCGGGGCGGGTCGCTAGTTTCTAATAAAAAAAAATCTGGAAGCCGAGGTCGAAATTTTGTGTACTACATATATTTACGCTCCTACAGTGAAAGAAAATATCGCGAAGAAATTCAAAGGCGTATGCAGTCAACTATCTGCACTAGACCAACGCAACTAAGTCCAAATCCCCTAACGTTGTTGAGGTAGACTCGTGTCCCTCAGTGAGGACAGACGAGTACATATGAGTTGTTCTGGTGATGATGCATATATTTGTAAAGAAAATGAAATAGCTTAACGATAATATCGATCATTTTTCTGTCCGATTTCACTCGTAGGTCAGGCACGCAGAAATGTTATGATTTTAAAACAATAACATTCCGCAGACGATTGGCGCAGTTTTGGCGTGCGCGTGCGCATTGTCCCGTCCTGTTGCTTATCGATACCACGCTCGATTAGAATAGAATCGATTAGTCAAGTCACGAAACAGTGCATTGCATTGTTTATTGTTTTGTAAATAAGGCTCTGTGTTTTAATTGATCGGACAACAATGCATGAGTGGTTATCATTATCAATAATGAATACAGATGTCTCTAGCGAGTTACGTCAGTTATTGTCTCCAAATGTGATACATTTATTGACGTCAGATCGATAGCTAGTAACCATCACAGCTCATTTACGTCATACGAACAGATCTTAAGTTAGAATGAATAGCTCTATGTAACACAAATGAGTTTAGAAAACTGGCGTTGACATTGATAGACAAATTGACGATTGTGGAGCAGTGCTCTATTTTCTGTTTGCATTGGACCGCACTAGCTCTGACTGAACATTATGGACCGCACCCTAATCTTCATAAATTGTCGTTGTAATCTAGTCCATAGACTATAGAGTAACTCAAATTGATCTCCGCTTAAATTCATTCATAAAGGAGATGTCCACTTATTACAAGGAGGTTGGTTTTTTGTGATCAGCGTTAACTAACAAACACCAAACTACATTAAATTGAAAGCCGAAAAAATATGAAGTATGAAACAAATAAAAGAAATATTTTTACCACCCCCAATTATTTTTAAATAAATAAAACATGTTTATAAGAAATATTTCATATGGCAACACCTTAATGATGTTTTTATTAATCTGTGACTACCGGTATCTTACTCTAGGTCACAGATTAATATACTATTGCTGGTCTGATCATCATAATCATAAAATCAAAACTATGACATTGGCAGCAGGTGTCTGACTTGTCAGTTCATTTTTTATTAATATTTTTTTCTGGCTCTAGATAACATACATTAAGTAACATAGCAGTCCCTATATTTTGTTAGTTAAAAACTTCTCAAAATTAGAAATATTCGGTTCATCAAAGCAATTATGTATGTATTTAGATTTTTAAAAGGCTTGTTGATAATTTTTATTAAGCAATGTGTAATTATTGCATTAAAGATATATCATTTTTTATTATACTAGAATACGAATTATTAAAAATCGGGGGTCTTGAAAATAACATGACTTACGGCGATTACTTTCGTTTAGAGCCTTCTATCCAAATATATCAAATTTACCCGAGTTAGTTACTATAAACCAATATGGGACATCTCCTTTCGTTTGCTGATCAGAGCTCAGGCACGTAATCCAAAATCAAAATTGAGTATAGTTAGAAAGGGATGGCGCTATTGAGTCCATACAAACATTTTCATTGTTAGAAAAAAATAACATTCATGTAACCTAAAGGATTAATGATTCTAGATCTGTTTGGAAATTGGAAGAGTTTACTCGAGAACAAGCAATAATTATATATTATTATGTTGTCAACAATATCAACACCTAGAAATAACTTAATTATTTAAAGCAATGGAATACTATAGCGTGACTTTTATGACTTGCACTCTTCCCGACTGACTGAATACTGATCCGAACCAAGTCAAAGTCATATCTAATTATTATACCTTTTAAAATCAAATGTGCAACTGTGTTCCGCCACGTGGCTCACTGTGCTGCCATCTATTTAAACCAAGTCATATCCAATCATTACACCTTTTAAAATCAAATGTGCAACTGTGTTCCGCCACGTGGCTCACTGTGCTGCCATCTATTTAAACCAAGTCATATCCAATCATTACACCTTTTAAAATCAAATGTGCAACTGTGTTCCGCCACGTGGCTCACTGTGCTGCCATCTATTTAAACCAAGTCATATCCAATCATTACACCTTTTGAAATCAAATGTGCAACTGTGTTCCGCCACGTGGCTCACTGTTTTGCCATCTATTTAAACCAAGTCATATCCAATCATTACACCTTTTGAAATCAAATGTGCAACTGTGTTCCGCCACGTGGCTCACTGTTTTGCCATCTATTTAAACCAAGTCATATCCAATCATTACACCTTTTGAAATCAAATGTGCAACTGTGTTCCGCCACGTGGCTCACTGTTTTGCCATCTATTTAAACCAAGTCATATCCAATCATTACACCTTTTAAAATCAAATGTGCAACTGTGTTCCGCCACGTGGCTCACTGTGCTGCCATCTATTTAAACCAAGTCATATCCAATCATTACACCTTTTAAAATCAAATGTGCAACTGTGTTCCGCCACGTGGCTCACTGTGCTGCCATCTATTTAAACCAAGTCATATCCAATCATTACACCTTTTAAAATCAAATGTGCAACTGTGTTCCGCCACGTGGCTCACTGTGCTGCCATCTATTTAAACCAAGTCATATCCAATCATTACACCATTTAAAATCAAATGTGCAACTGTGTTCCGCCACGTGGCTCACTGTGCTGCCATCTATTTAAACCAAGTCATATCCAATCATTACACCTTTTAAAATCAAATGTGCAACTGTGTTCCGCCACGTGGCTCACTGTGCTGCCATCTATTTTCAACCAAGTCATCTAATCATTACACCTTTTAAAATCAAATGTGCAACTGTGTTCCGCCACATGGCTCACTGTGCTGCCATCTATTTTCAACCAAGTCATCTAATCATTACACCTTTCAAAATCAAATGTGCGACTGTTCCGCCACGTGGCTCACTGTGCTGCCATCTATTTTCAACCAAGTCATCTAATCATTACACCTTTCAGAATCAAATGTGCGACTGTTCCGCCACGTGGCTTACTGTGCTGCCATCTATTTAAACCAAGTCATATCCAATCATTACACCTTTTAAAATCAAATGTGCAACTGTGTTCCGCCACGTGGCTGACTGTGCTGCCATCTATTTTCAACCAAGTCATCTAATCATTACACCTTTTAAAATCAAATGTGCAACTGTGTTCCGCCACGTGGCTCACTGTGCTGCCATCTATTTTCAACCAAGTCATCTAATCATTACACCTTTTAAAATCAAATGTGCGACTCTTCCGCCACGTGGCTCACTGTGCTGCCATCTTTAGTATAATGTCACAAACAAAAAGAAGAGAGTAGTCAAATCCGCAATCTATCATCACGGTATAACCTCCACCATGAGAAGTAGAATTGCATATTTACATTACAAATGACTGCGTATAATAATTAAGGTTTTAACACATAGAACTCCACTTAAAGTATGTTCGTATAATTATGTAATTTTATAACATTTCATTTTTCTAGTAACTATCCACCGGTAAATTCGCTTGTGTTCTGTTGTTTCTATAGGAAAAAGCCATTTTCTCGATGTGAAAATTACCCTATCTCTCTCTAACTATCCCCATACTAAAATGAAAAATATAAACGTTACCCATTTACAAGGATATATTTTACAAGCTTTTATATTAGGTTCACTTGTAACTATGTAAGAAAATCTTGGAATCTTAATTTGACTCACTTTCCGGTCTCACTCACGGAAATTTTGCATGCACGTGTAAGTCGGATGACAATGCATGGTTATGTGTGTGACGTCATTGTAAATCCAACATGGCGGCATTACCAAGATGGTGAATCAATTATTTTTAATACACCCCTACAATATGGGTATCAAATGAAAGGGCTTGCAAAGAACACCTCGATAAATAATGTGACTTCACTCTTAATCCAATATGGCGGACTTTCACAAGATGGCGGACCAATTATTTGTAATGCACCCCTACAATATAGCTATCAAATGAAAGGGTTTGCTAAGCTTGGTTTTTTAGTCGGTAAATAAATCAAAAGTAAATAAAAATTGTTTAAATACAAGCTTTTATTAAATGCGCTCAAAAGAACAAAATAAAAAAGCCTGTCATTAAAAGTATTCTATAAGTAATAAATCTCGCGAGCTTTTATATGTAAAAGTTTATTTTGTTCTTTTTAGCGCATTTAATAAATTTTATTTTACTTTAGATTTTTAATTAAATATATTGAAATATAAATAGGGTATAATATAATTATAGAATACTAGCTAGTGCCCGCCACTGCGTCTGCGCAAGATTAGTATTCCGAGTAGCTTATATTAGTATGACCTATATCTTTAGGAATTACAAGCTGTGTATGATGTCTAACCAGTATTACTGTAGTTTCATAAAAATCCATTCAGTAGTTTTTACGTGAAAGAGTAACAACACATCCATCCATAAAAAACTTCGCGTTTATTATGAAACAAAAGAAATGCAGTCCAAAGCAAGGTAGGTATCTAATTAGTCAAAACTCATTTCGCGACGGTAATGGCCGACGCTAATTCAGATTTGTTTATTCGTTAGTGAAATTTAAAAACACCTTTGTCATTGTCTGCGGCTCATTTAATTGGATATGTGATTGTGTTTTGTTATTTGCTAAAATTAAACCGGGAGTTCAATGAACTTTGATCGCTTTGTTTCTACCCTTTAGATTATTTAGACCAGATTCCCAAACTGGTCTATATCGACTAGGGGTCGATATAGACCAGTTTGGGAATCACTGTCACGCCCTGTCACGCCGCGGGCAGTTCTCCTCGGCGCGTCTGGCGGCGATGTCGGATGCGCCGTCGATCGAGTGCCCGCGGCAGGCGTCAGTGGAGGGGCATCGCTGAGGTTTTTAGTGGGTAGGCCTACCCCCTTCTGGGGAGGAGAGCCCCACATAATTCTGCGCTTTTCCCAGGGTGCAGGGTATGCAATTCAATGCATTTTCCTCACCGAGAACAAAAAAAAGGGGTCTATGACAACTCAAGGTGTTCGTTATAACATATAACTAATAAATTATAACGTTATAAAAATGAAATGATAACACCTAATATAAAATTATAACTTTTACTGCTACTGTTAAATATCTAGTAATAAATGAAACCAAGTGCTTGACTTAGCGACATCTAGTGTAGTTGAGAAAAACTGCCAAATCACGCCAAAACCAGCGTGGACTGGCAAGATGGCGCTACAACGGACATTCAAAATTGAACTCTAATTCCATGAATTACCTGTGTCCAAAACTTTATTTGGATAGACTTCATTGAATTGTTAATAATGACTAGATACTATAGATTATTAATCTAAAAATCAAAGCAAATCAGGTTATAACTTATAACATTCAATTTAAATGAAGATGTTATTTTTCCGCTATATATTAATTTAAGCCCCAGTAATGTACTCGACTCGACTCGAGGATTGACGTTCGAAGTTTCATGCGCTCGAGATTGTGCATTTCGTTCGTAAATATAAAATTTAGATAGGTATTAAAATTAAATAGCAAATATAGTATAAAGTAAGTGTTATAATAATAGCAGAAAAATAACATAACATTTAAATGTAGCATAACGATATGCTACATTATATAACTTAAGCAGATTAACACACCTCTAATGACAACCTGCAAGGGTAGACCCCTTGCAGGTTGTCATTAGAGGTGTGTCAGCGAAACAAAAATTTGGAGGTACACGAAATGAAAACGGGGGTCCACGATAATAGATCTCAGCACTGATAATACCTATTTGCTTACATTATCTTCTAATATAATGGCATAAAATTATTTATTAAAGTACCTACGAAGTAATAAATCACTATATCGTATAAAGAAAGTCGCTATCCGCCGTCTGTCTGTCCCTATGTATGCTTAGATCTTTACAACTACGCAACGGTCTTTCGCAACGGCCTTCTCCTTGACGAGCTGAGGGGCTATCGCACTTATAAATCGCAACCGAACCGTTCGGCTTAACCAATCCGAACGCCACAATATCACGTCATCTGTTCGATGACGTGATATTCTAGCTCTCGGATTGGTTGAGTGGAACGATTTGGTTTCGTTTCAGCTGCGATTTGTTAGTGCGATTGCCCCCCTGATCACGCATATACAAGTTTTAGAAAAAGTTACCGACAAACCGTACGCCGTAAACTAGTATTTTTCCCCAAAACTTCAGAGCCCCCTAGCGGCGATTTTTGTCGTTAACTTTTTCTAAAACTTGCATATTTGTAATCAGCTCATCAAGGAAAACAATACTATCGAAAATTTGGAGTTGATGTACTTTCAGCTTTCTATGGCATTAGGAAATACCCAGAGACTTTTGATCATTTTTGTGAGTAAGTGATGAAATCAGGGATAATAAAAATCAAAAAATCTAAAGTATAAAAACTATACTTACATATACGCCTCTTTCCCGTGGGGATAGGCAGAAATCCAAACCACATACCAAGGCAAGCCCTAGACTAGAATCCCCAAGGAAAGCGCAAACGTGGTCGCCTAAAACAGATTTGGCGGCGGACTGTCATTGGCGAAGCGAAATCCATTGGAAAAACCTGGAGCAATCCTGGAGCAATCAAACGCGGAGCTAAAGACCGTGCGGGAGACTCACTGTAGACGCTCTCTACTCCAGCTAAACTACGATTTTTAATTCGAGTCAGTAAAATGACAAGTGCAACTGTCACTGGTACAAAAAAGGGTGACCCACTACAACCCACTACAATAGTGATGTTCGGCAATCAATGGATTTAGACATTTAGTCATGCTTTATTTTATTAGGTATCAAAGCATTTTTTTATTGTAAATATGTAATACAAACCATATTAAATAATATGATTTGTGACACATGACACTGGAAATGTCATTTTACTGACTCGAATTAAAAATCGAACTTTAGGCCCATAGGGGGCTTCAGGTCATGGGGAGGTCATGGGGGCCATGACCCCCCCTGGATCCGCCACTAACAAAGACACAGACTACTAAATACGCTCAACCACTCAGCCACACGCGCGCAACGAACGCGCAGTCTATACATATAGCGAATCGCTCCCACATGCGCCGTCCTGAATTAGTTAATTTATGAATGTATATCAGTATGTTTTTGCAAGTTTGTATCAATGCGGCGTGGACAGAATTAGCACGGTTACTTCACTATGCCAATTATTCAGTCCGTGAGGTTATTCTGATAGGCGTTTATCGAGGTTTGTGTTTCATACTTTGCTGTTCATTGCGTACTGTAACAAATCGCTATTTTTGTAAATATTTCTAAATTCAAAATAAGTCAATTTGATTTAATGATGTATGTAAAATATATTGTTACTGATACATCTTTCGTATTTTATTAGCTCTATGTTTTATAATTGTATTTTATTAGCTCTATGTTTTTTTACTTCTCTTGTTTTGTTTAATTGTCAAATAGATCGCTTTGTCACCGAACCTTCTCTAGTCATTATTGTTTCCCTCTATTTTCCTAAATATTTTACAATTTAATATCATTTTCAATAGTTTCCTAATCATTTTCATTACAGTTCCACTCTCTCTTTTTCCTATCGATAACATATATTTTTAAATTAAGAGCCCTCAATACATAGAATGTTTACCTGTTTAAATACAAGGTTGAAAAATCTTCTTTTTCAAAAGTTATATTTTTTGTATCACCGATTTCTAATTACCTTTTCATTACATTTGCTTATGCCCTTTCGCGGGTCAAACTATTCTCTTATCAAATCACATTAGATTTGGTTCAGTTTTTTTTATTGGAGGTATTGTTTAGGCGATGTTTTAAAGTAATAAATATTTCCGACATTAACACCATTTGGCCTAACCCTAACTAAGCAATATAAGACTTCTGTTATGAGATCTAGAATAACGGGTAGACATACATATATTATATACATATAAATATTTTTGATAGAGATATATATACAACCATAACACAAACATCTGCTCCCACCGGGACTCTAACCCAAGTCCTCAGAGATGGCGACACCTTGAAACTGGTGTAATAACCATTCCGTTTCATCTAAATAAATCAATGTAGCCGTTTTAAAAACTAAGAGACAAACAGAGTTACTTTCACATTTATAATATACTCGTATGTATATAGTAATGATGGAAAAAACGTATATTTGTTGAGATTGGATCATTTGTATCCGGGTCAGTGCAAAGATTCGAATCAGTAAAGTGCTTCATTTAGATCATTTGTATCAGTGATCCTGAACCGATTAAATCGGTTCAGAGCCACTGATACAAATACACTGATATAAATATTGATATTGATTCATTTGTATCAGTGACTCTGAGTCAATCGTGTATCGTTGAAACCGAGATGCATAAGAAATTACCTTGATTACTAATTAAATAATAACCTCAAATATTTGACCTCCAAATCATTGTTAACGATTTACAAATTAATAATAATAATAATAAACTCTTTATTGCACACAAAATAAATACAAGAAATAAAGTAAACAAACAAAGACAATTATGAGCAAACGGCGGCCTTATTGCTAAAAGCAATCTCTTCCAGGCAACCTTAGATAAGAGAAAAACGAAAACAAACTAGGAATTTTGGGAATAGGTGCAATTATTGTGAAAGTAAATAAAGTAAAATTACGTTAAGAATTTAAGGACAGGAAATGGATACGGACTTGGTTCTTAAAGGACTCTAACGTTTGCGCTCTCTTAATACTCTCAGGGAGAGAATTCCAAAGTCGAACGGCATAAGAGGGAAAAGAGTAAGAGAGAAAATCAGTACTGCAAGAAGGGATATCACTAGAGAAACTCTAAATAATAATAATACTGTGGTAATAATACGCCCGCCGGGACTGACGCAGATCATCATTGCACCAGCTAGACACGAACCGGTTTTTCACCTCGGGCGCGCGGCGACCTGATTACGCCAGAACTGATCGAATATTCGCGAACAATAGTACGTTACTAGCGAGTCGAAAATTATTGTCGGGCGTGACTTGTGTATATATATCTAAATAATATAACTAGTACCTTATATACAGTCCAGTTTTATTTACACATCAATCTGGGTAAATCTTCCTAATAATTAAGTTAGGACATTATCCGAACAACTGTGGGTCCATCAAAATTTTCAGCACAAAAAAATTTGCATCTATCAAACTTTGTTAATCCGCGGGGATGTATTTGACTTTTAGTTTTTAAAGTGATAAATGTACTTTCCATTTCAATTAATAAATTTATTGAGGAAATCAACTCCATTACCAGACATTGTTAAATAAATCATATCTATCTACGCTTACTTTTACACTCTAAAAAAAGTTATAAAGGTATTAGCCATTTGTCTCAACTCAAAACACAGAATAACAAAAACAAATATCGCAGAAAGTCCATAGACAAAGTAGAATAAAGTTAACTGGAAAAACAAAATGACAATGGCGAAAAATATAAAGTAGGCTCCAGTACTGAAGCTCCCACTTAGCACTACGATCACACCAATATAATAACAAGATACTAAATATTTAAACGTCATTACAAGAATAGCCTACGAAGTAAAATTCGATAAACCCAAACTGAGAAAAGAGCAATGTACGAAAAAACGTCAGTGCGCTTATTCAATTTGTCTGTTCAGAATTGCCCCTCTTTAGCCGTGCCTACGCAAATCCACAAGGTTGCGGTCGCTGTGTTTATTCTGCACAGCTTTACGATTTCTTAATAACGCAGCCTTTAATTGAGTGTTTCCAAACGCCGAAATATTTCTGGCTATTATGTATTACCAATCAGTACATAAACCTGAATATATACTTTTTATAACAAGTATATAGCTTCATGGAACCACTATATGATTGTGATTGTGATCTAAAGAAATTTATTCATATTTTAAATACCTTTTTATACGAGGTGGAATGATGTTATGCACCGTACCTGTCAATGGCTAATTAACAGGCGTGTGTGGAACTCTCCCGGCAGGAAGCAGGACATACCCACTAAACCACGGGATAGACACATTGCCACCACTGCGCATCCGACCTTGACTCGGCCCAGCACACGCTGGCGGAGTGCCCCGCGTGGGCCTCCGAGCGCTGAGTCTTGGTCGCAGAGATAGGGGCGAGATCTGTCTCCGCCGGCATTGATTGCGGTAATGCTGGCGGACGAGGGAGGTTGGAGGGCTGTGGCCTTCTTCTGTGAAGTAGTGATGCTCCAGAAGGAGGCCGCCGAGCGGGGTCGGGAGATGGCCGATCCCGCTCGAAGAAGGCGGCGCCGGGCTCGGTAACACAGCTGCGGCGCCGCCGAGGGTCGCCGGCGGGCGCGAGGAAGTCGCGACTGCTACAGCGACCCGGGATGGACCACGCCCCTTCCGTGGCCGGGGGGCGTCGTCGGGGGAGGTAGTAGCCTCCCCCAAGGAGGACTCCCCTCTACGCAGGGGAGCGGAGGCTGGGGGTTCCTGGAAGTGGCTCGATGAAGGCCATCAAGGACATGCCTGAGGAAGGCCATCCCTGAGGTTTTTAGAGGGTAGGCCTCCCCCTTCTGGGGAGGAGAGCCCCACATAACCGCCGGCTCGCCACAGCCGGGGTATGCAATTTAATGCATTTTCCTCAGGGGAACAAAAAAAAAAAGGTACTGGAAGCCCAATATCTCCAGATCAACCATGGACAACCCGGCCAGCTACGGGGCGGGTGTTGACGTCTGTGGGGGATTACTGTGGACCTAGACGTAATCCCCAGACGGGGAAGCCTTTGCATGAGCGCTAGAGGAGCCACCTAAGCGCACAAGCAACTTAAAACCTTAATTTGTTAATATCAATTTAGCAACTGAGATATTTTGAATAGAATTAATGATCTGGTTATATAGCTAACTAGCGGACCCGACAGACTTCGTCCTGTAAAAAGATTTGTAAAGTGGTAAAAAAAAATACTTTTTTTTATTTTTTGGTTTATTTTATGGTCAGGGCAAAAAATTCTCCTGTACAGAATCGTCACCCTGGCAAAAAAGGTCCAAATGAAGTATAACATTTTGTGACTATTCAATTTTGAAACGTGGCATTAAGGCCAGTAGTACACGGACTGCTTCAAGCAGTTGAGACCGACTGCTTAAAGCCGCGACCGCGCGGTGAACTATAGTCATTCATTAGCTGCCGTACACACGACTGCTCGAGCAGTCGCGACCGCTTCAAGCCGTCAACTGCATGATGAAATTCCATCGTGCCGTCGACCGCTCGCGAGCGGTTGTGAGGCATACACCGACTGCTCGAGCCGTTGACTGCGCTAGAGCAGATCACTTCTAAGTTCTATAAACAAATGATGGAATTGTCCATGTTGTTCTCTTAATTGCAAAATTGGATGAACCCAAAATTTTCTCTTTTGACGTCGCCGCCGTCGTCTCCGCCTGAGCAGAAGCAGCAAAAGCAGTGCTTCCTCGTCAGAATCCATGACTCTACTGTGGTAGAAAATCAACTGCTCGAGCAGTTGGGTAGCGTAGCTCGAGCAGTCAACAACCGACGGCTCAAGCTGTCGACGCCGACCGCTCGAGCGGTTTGTGTATTTCGCTCAGCCGCTAACTGCTGGAGCAGTCCGTGTACGGCCGCCCTAAATCCTCCAACGATGTATTCTATGCTCCAACGCACACACGCACACTTTTTTGATAGACATGATTGAATTTCAATTTTATATAGCGTTAATAAAACGCAAATTTACTATTCCACGCGGTCTATGACCCCGACTTCGTTCTAGTAAGGTTCTCCGTTCTAGTGCTAGTAAATAATGAAATAAAAAAGAGCTCGCGTTTTGAAAACCTATATACGTTTCGAGAGATCACACCAGACATTTTTTCCAATGCTGTCGGATAATATTATTAATTCTTCTTACAGACAATCAGTCTGTCTGGATAACTGACAGGTTATGACGTTTCGGTTGCTGGCGTGATGTTGGCACCGCTCCCCGGTTTTGTGTCATCGCAATACCTGTCATGTCGTGTGATTAGACAAATTCTTAGCGGATCTCTCTTTCTGTAGCTGATTGATCACGGAAATTCTACAGGAAACCGGGGTTTTTTCAAAACTGTCATTTCACGTTCCATCTTGTTACTCATAATTCTGTTAAGAAGTCATTTTCGTATTAGTTTTTACAGATACATTCGAAGTACGTCCGACGTTCCGTTGCTAACCAGTTTTTTGTTACAGTTCAGTAACCGCGTAGGTGACTTTCCTTAGAGGAAACCGAGATGACATTTTCGTTAATCATTTAAAACGTTAATTATAAAACTACTGAATATTTAGAAGACAAAAATATTGGATATTAAAGGTAGGTATCTAATTTTATTTATTACTACCTGACCCGGAGACTTCGTATTGCCTCAATCGATATATAAAAGACTTTTACTAAAACAAAAGGAAGTTTACTTCAAGCCAACCAGTTTTGTTGCTAATAGCTAATTTCAAACTTCGTGCTTTAAAAATAACAAACTTTCATCCTCTATTTCAATCCCTTACAACTCTGTTTCGCATTAAAATTAGCTTATACCATTTCTTAGTCTTGAGACTATAAATTAGATGTGCCCGCGTTTCATATCTCAGAAGCGGCTGGAAATCGGTGATCTTGTCGTCAGACAATAATACATCTTGAAGATGCTTCTTGCTTCTGTCCATTGGCGTCCATTGCCACTAGACATTTTGTCTCTTCTGTGTAATATGTATGAATGTCTGTATACAACGCAAACTCATCATCTATTACTATTACATCTAATTTAAAAGGTTCGGTAGTTTTATTTGAACGCGCGACAGATAGTCAGACTTTCGAGAACAGAAAGCAATTCATATTAAAATTTATCAAAATCACATTTTACCTGTGTCTTATCTGTGGAGCTTAAAGTACTTAGATGAAGCTTCTCTGTAATATGTCATTGCGTACAAGAAGCATCTGTGGCGGGGTGCGGCGTCAGATAACCTCTTCGTGGTGCACCCTGGGCACCGTTTTTTGACGGCTAATAGTCTGACAGAGGGCCCCTTGAGAGGCCCGCTTCTAACGGCCATGCAATTCAATTCATTTCCCTCAACGGAACAAAAAAAAAAGAAGCGTCTGTGGCGCTGCGTGCTCGGCACTCGGCACTAGGGATCGACTACCATGTAGTTTTGTCAATTTTCGAATTTCCTATGTACATATATATGGTGCTCCTACGGTGACAGAAAACATTGTGAGGCAACTTACGTACACCTTCTTTTTCGGCTGAGGAAAATGCAATGCATACCGCGGCTACGGAAAGCCGGCGGTTATGTGGGGCTCTGCTCCCCAGAAGGGAGAGGCTTACCCACTAAAAATCTCAGCGATGGCCGTCCTCAGACGCTGTAGAAGTCAGATGCGACACTCGATCCTGAGGGCCCCTCAGGATCGAGTGTCGCATCTGAGGACTCCCGGCCTTCGCTCCCCTAGGTGCGCTAGGGGAGCCCGTCTCGGGGGGAGCGATCTTGCAGCCTCCCACACCCGTCCATCCTCTTACGACGTCTAATGGCGTCATCTTTCTTGAAGTCCCGAAAAAGGTAGGCAGGATACCGTGCACAGAGATATGGCCCCAACGATACGGATAACACTCTCGTGAAGCGGGTTTTTGTTATTTCTATACGAGTGTGAAATGTTTAAAATTATATCCTAGAGTTTACTTAATTCCAAGAAACGTTCCATGAATCTCATGTGTTATCATTATTAGGTTCTTTATCTGGATCCTCTTTACTTATTCTTTTATCAATATCACCGGATACCTTCCTATCCAATTTACACGTTACTCTTCACGAACGCTGTAGAAATTATTTTCGTTTACTTGTTCAATCTTCTTCAATTTTGATATTTCCGCTGCAGATGTACGTAGCATTGTTTGAACTGCTTTACTACAGTTGTAAACAGTTCAAAACAGTTACTTTTAATATAGAGGGTTGGATCTTACAAGGCGAAATAACCTATCCACCGTCACGCAGCCCAGAATAACAGAATTTCCGCAATACACCAAATTACAATAAAGAAATATAAACATCGATTATTAACGTCGCACTCGTTTCTCTAGGCCGCAACACTGAACTCGCAGAGGAACATATTAGAAGAACGATCGTAAAAATCAACAGTCACTGAAATAGAGTTCCCCGAGGACACAGACACGGCTATTTCCTGGATGAATTATTTATAAAACCGTTTGATCTGCCATCGATTTCGCACAGCGAGGTAAACGTTTTTGCATTAGACAATCTTCATTTTCGGTCGATGTTTAGTTAATAATAGTGCCGGTTGATTCTGTGGTCGGGAGAGCAGCTCACAGCTTTAGTATTAGTTCCTAAATTAATGTATAGATCTTTTGACATTTTATTATCTACTCTTTCTAAATCGCTATCGAGGCAATACAATGAAGCTAATGGAATGGATATCATCGAATGGAATGCTATATAATGAACAAAGATTTTTTTTAGCAACTAATGATGAAGATCGGTCAGATAATAAAAGAACAACACATTAATAAAACTTGTGATGAAAGTGAAGAGAAGATATAAGAAGTATATATGATTATTCGATTTCCAAATCCATGACAATTTTTGGCAGCAGTTCTGGTTGTGTATTATTTTTAAGAAAATTCAGTTCGGGTATTTTTAAATTAGATTAAGGATTTTTATAAAAATATCCTTTTTTGGGTTCCGTAGCCAAACGGCAAAAAACGGAACCCTTATATATTCGTCATGTCTGTCTGTCCGTCTGTCCTTCCGTATGTCAAGATTTTGATGCAAAAATAAAAAAAATATTGGGGGCTCCCCATTTTTAGAACTGAAACTCTAAGTAAAATTTTTTTTCATCAAACACATACGTGTGGGATATCTATAGATAGGTCTTCAAAAATGATATCGAGGTTTCCAAAATATTTTATTTCTAAACCGAATAGTTTGCGTGACAGACGCTTCCAAAGTGGAACAAAGTGGAAGTTGTCTCCCCCCCAAATGAAAAATAAAAAAAACATATGATGTACATTACTATAAAAACTACCAACGAAGATTGTTTTGAACGAGATCTAGTAAGTAGTTTTTTTTAATACCTCGTTAATCGTAAACCGCTTCCTTTAATTTCATAAAGCAATGGTAGCAAGCCCTTTGTGCGTAAGTCCGACACGCACTTGGCCGGTTTTTAAATCTGTGTTGTATTTGTATACCTACGATATTTTATTTGTTTTTTCGTTGGATTATCTATGTTTTGTGCCACTTATATTTATGTCGGTGGATTCTGGAATATGAAGTCAGACTTTCGATTTGAGATTAAATACTTTTTCATAGATCGATCGAACCAAATTGCCCGGACTGGAGATGGACTTATTTAATTGACACTTATCCTGTAATTTTGGACAATTAATACAAAACCTATTGATATTGTAAACGCAAAAGTTTGTGGTGAATATTTGTTACTGTTTCACGTAAAAACGACTAAATGGAGTTTGATAAAACTTGCCACTAATATAGCTTTACTATACTAATATTATAAAGAGGAAAGATTTGTTTGTTTGTTTGTAATGAATAGGCTCCGAAACTACTGGACCGATTTCAAAAAAAATTGGTTGTCTGTAGAACTCCGTCTTCTACCGATATTTGAACGTGACAACGTCTATTACATGGTATTTTTTTCTGGGTGCAATGAAATTATTTAAAATAAAGTAATGTATAACATTTATATTTTCATTTAATAGTTTGTTTAAATCTGCTTCAGAAGTTATACATAAATTAATTATTATGAGTAATGTGCGTGGCTCCGTGTGGCGTCAGATTCGGCCGTTACGGTGTTTTCGAGAATGACTTCACGCCGTACCAATTTAATAGACGTTGTCACGTCAAAAATCTTTCACCTTTGGAAAGCTACATTATCCCCGAGTAACATAGGCTACTTATTATCTCGGAAAAATCGACAGATCCCACGGTATGCGCAATAAAGGCTTCGCTCAAAAACTACTGCACAGATTTTCATGCGGTTTTCATCAATAGATAGAGTGATTCTTGAGCAAGGTTTTGCGGTATTTTTTATCTCGGAAAAACGGATAGTCCCACGGGAAGCGCAATAAAACCTTCGCGCCATAAACCGACTTCCGCGCATATGTAGCCGTGGGCAAAAGCTATGACCCTTAACCCTCTATAGACCCAATCCCGAAATCCACGCAGGCGAAGCCGCCGGCAGAAAGCTAGTACTTAATATATCAGAATAACACAAAAATTACAATTTATAAGATAAATAATAAAGTCAAGTAAGGAGGAAACATTCTGATGTATAAACTATATTATTGTAAAGTTTTATTGAAATCCATTTAGTATTTTTACGTGAAACAGTAACATACATACTTACAAACTCACGCGTTCCTAATGTTAGTAGGGATATATCTTATTCCATCATATTCTCGATAAAATTCAAATACGCAGTCATATTTATTATGATTCAAATAAAAAAAAAAACAAAATGTCGAGAACGACAAAACATTGAACGTATGTTGTTTTTACAGACATGACACCGGAAGCATTTATAGCAATTCGAACACCGATAGACTGTTCAAGCCACATCCGACACCACAGAATAGAGACGCGAAAAACAATGAACCAGCTACGCTATCGTTGGAAAGTCAAACGGTTTTGCTTAAAACACAACATTTTCACGAAAATTTATTTGACTAGATCAGCGATTCCCAATGTCTATATCGACTCCTAGGGGTCAACCTAGGGGTCAAAGGGGGCAGCCTGCAAGGGGTCTGCGTCAGCGAAACAAAAATTCAGGGGTCCATGAAATGAAAACAGGGGTCCACGATAATGGATCTCTACATACACTAGTACGGTCGACCAAGAAAGTGATCTACCAGTTTTGACAAAATTTCATATGCGAGTAAAATAGCGATAAGGTTGAACTCCTGTACTTACTACCTTTTTAAGATTATGCAGAGTGATGACATTTAAACCTAAAATAATCTGACAGCTATTAATCTGTCAATTTTGTCAGAATATTTTTGCACGGGAAAATCAACTCTGTTACTTTATAGCGGCCGAATGATTTTCAACCTTAGGGTGGTAGACCACTTTCTTGGCCGGCCGTACCTATTTACTTACATTATACTATCTTTTAATATAAAGACATAAAATTATTGTCTTTATTATTTATTTATAAAAGTACGAAGTGAAAAATTTATTATAAATGTTTTAAAATTTTTGTAACTTGTAGGATTTAGGCACTCAATATCAGGTAAGTAGAAGTACTACCCAAATCTGAAAAACATGGTAAGGGACCGACACAAAAGACTATAGATAGATCAATAAATAGCCTTAAAAGATTGTAAGTAATCTTATTCTACTTTAATACCGCTGATTAGAGTTCAAATGACATAATTTTTACTTGATTATAGCCTAGTTATATGATAACGTTAAAGATAAGAAACGAGATTCGATAAAGAATTTACAAAATTCCTTCTCTTTCTTTTATTTAGGTACTTACATGAATTATTAGTATAACTAAAGGTACTCTCCACTTGGATTCCCATGGTTTGCGACGCGTTCAAGTCATGCCGCTATCACGGTCACTTTACTGGCAATGGAGTGACCACAGTCACTTGACCCGGTCCACCAATCAGCATCTCTGGCCACTTCACCACAACTCACTTCAATTGGTCTTAGATTTAGTCACTTCACATCACTTCACTTGGTCAATAACGCCACATGTTTCTGGTGTTTGCATTGATTTCGATATACCTGTTTGCGAATTAAAAAGGAAATAAATAAACCTTGATTGTTATTTAATAATTAAATGAAATAATGCTATTTTCAATCTGTTGTGTGTATTAATTAGGGTGACTTTTTCTTTTACTTAAAATAGTATATCTGTTTTCTCACTTTTAAACATTTGATACACAAAATGAACTTCTAAGTATACAAAAATTACAATTAATTACTACTTATAATTAAAGATTCGTCAAAAAACTATTGTTTAATTAAATCAAAACCAATGCAATACAACTTTACGCAAATTTAAGATTTGTCGAATATAGAGTTCGCTGCGTACCGGACGGAGTGTAAAACGTTACACGCAGCCGCCGTGCGCAGACGCACTGTCAATGCGCGTTCATCTGAAACAACGGATGCCGACGTCAGAGGGTCAGTTCATATAAAACGTAACACAACAAATAACTTTGCTGGAATTCAAGAGCATTCCAATGACTTCCCTTAGAACGAAACTTAACCAACTGGAATATAGTTGAATGTTTAACAATTTAATATTCGCAAAATATACATTTCAACAAAAAGTACATTTTTGTATTTAAAATGATTGGTTTAAATGTTGCTCAAAAAATGTAAAAATCACTCTTTTCGGAGTCTTTTACACAAATTTTTACATATGCAGCCTGTGGGCCAAATATAGTTGTGTATCTTACAATAGTACATACAGTATTCAATATAATAACGCTTTCAGGATGCTGCTAGAATTGCCCCGATTTTGTATTGCTCAGGAATGTTTGCGGAAACTTTTTTTTTTCCTAAGGAGAGGAAGGCAAGTGTCACGGAGATTATGTCGGACTCCACGCGACCGGAAGGGTCCAGCCACGTGACCTACCGACTAAACTCAGCCTGGCCTAGGTTCTAGAAACCATATAGGCAAATCGTGAGGGCGACCGCCCCTCAGGAGAGGGGCGATGCAGCGAACCAAGTCATGTCTAATTATTACACCTTTTAAAATCAAACGAGTCGGTATAAACTCAGCCTGGCCTAGGTTCTAGAAACCATATAGGCAAATTGTGAGGGCGACCGCCCTTCATAAGAGGGACGATGCAGCGTATTTAAAAAGAGAATGATTGGTTTAAATGCTGCTCAAAAAATTTAAAAATCGCTCTTTTCGGAGCTTTTTGCACAAATTGTTACACATGCAGCCTGTGGGCCAAAAATAGTGATGTATCTTACATTAGTACATACAGTATTCAATATAATAACGCTTTCAGGATGCTGCTAGAAGGAAGGAAGGTTTGCGGAAGCGAGGGTCGACTGCTTTTATACCACCATGCGGAAGAGATGCATTTTCATGGTGCGTAGAGTTAGGGGTAGCACTAACAGTATCCTGAAAATGGTTGGCAGTCGGCTGGACTGCCAGGACGTGAATCATTGCTGCTCCACTTCTACCGGTGTGGTGAGGAGAATATTCACAACAAATATTTTTTTTTTATGTACAAAATTAATTAATTAATTCAATAATTTCAAATGTCAAAGAATTACTTACGTAGGATAAGTTAAAATTGTTACTAAAACAATGAGTCAATGTTACTTTAATAAATAAAAGTTATTATTAATAATGATTGTTCTCTTTAATAGGTAGTTCGCTAGTTTATTTTTTTTTATTGCCTTACGTGGCACACGAGCAAGCGGCACGCCTGATGTAAAGCGTTAACCGCAGCTCATGGACTTAGCAATCCCAGGGGTGGACACAGCTAAGCCGCTGCCTACCGAGATAAGATTACTCTCTTTGAGCCTCGTTTGAAGAGGGACATGTCATAGCGCAGGGGAAACACCGCAACAGGAAGATCATTCCACAGCTTACATGTTCGTGGAAGAAATGATCGCTGGAAACGCACCGTACTAGACGGGAACGGATCCAGGTAGAAAGGGTGACCCGGGACCGGACGGGGTCCCGGGAAAGGTGCTAGCGCTGGCGCTCAGGGCGTTCGGGAGCACGGTGAGGCAGCTCTTCACGAGCTGTCTCCGCGAAGGCGTGTTTCCCGTCGACTGGAAGTCGGCTAGGTTGGTGCTCCTCAGGAAGGAGGGAAGGACCGGCGACGTTCCATCTTCGTTTCGTCCGATCTGCTTGCTGAACGAGGCGGGGAAACTCTTCGAGAGGGTTATCTCCGCTCGTATCGGCGAGCACCTGTCGCGCGCGGGTCCCGACCTATCGGACTGCCAATTTGGATTCCGGCGGGGGCGATCAACGCTGGACGCCGTCCAGCGTGTTCGTTCCCTGTCGGAGTCCGCAGTCCGATCGGGGGGGGTGGCGTTGGCGGTGTCGTTAGACATCGTCAACGCCTTCGGTACCCTCCCCTGGCAGGCCATTAGGGAGGCGCTCGTATACCACGAGCTGCCTCCCTACCTGCGGGCCGTGGTCGGGGACTATCTGCGCGACAGGACGATCGGCGTGATGGGACGGAACGGGATGGAAACGTCGAGGAGGGTCGAATGCGGCGTTCCGCAGGGGTCGGTGTTGGGACCCCTGCTATGGAACCTCGCATACGACGCGGTCCTTCGCACCAGCCTTCCTCGCGGCGTGAGTGTCGTCTGCTACGCTGACGACACTCTCGTCGTGACGACTGGGGCCGACTTCGGGACGGTGCTCAGGCTTGCCGAGCTTGGGGTGGCATGTGTCGTGCGGGCGATCCGCCGGCTGGGTTTAGAAATAGCGCCTCACAAAACCGAGGCGCTATGGTTCCACGGCCTTCCGAGGCGCCGGGAACCACCCAGCTGCCGGATCCGGGTGGGTGACGCGGTGGTCCCGGTGGGGCCGTACATCAAGTACCTGGGCCTCACCCTGGACCGCCGCTGGAGCTTCGAGGAGCATTTCGTGCGCTTGGTCCCCCGAGCCAAAAGGGTGGCGGGCGCATTGCATCGCCTGCTGCCCAATCTCGGGGGACCGAGGGATGGAGTTCGCCGCCTGTACGAGGGCGTCGTGCGATCCGTGGCCATGTATGGGGCTCCCGTGTGGTCGCAAGACTGCGCGAGGTCCCCCCGCTGCAGAGCTCTGCTACGGAGCCTGCAGCGGATAATGGCCATACGGATCGTGCGAGGCTACCGTACAATCTCGTACGAGGCGGCGACGGTTCTGGGACGCTCCCCCCCATTCGACATCCTGGCCGACATGTACGCGGCGACGTATGCGTCGCGGCGTGTCGGCCGGGAGGGCGATGGGGGGAGCGCCCTGGAACCCGCGCACGAAGTGCCTAAGCGGGAGTGGCACCGACGGATTGTGGCGGCCTGGCGTGCGCAGCTCGAATTACGGATCTGCGCGCGCCAGCGGGCCGTCGGTGCCGTACTCCCGCACCTCGAAGCTTGGCTCCACGGGAAGGAGGAGGTCACCTACCGATTGACTCAGATACTCACCGGGCACGGCTGCTTCGGTGAGTATCTGTGTCGAATAGGACGGGAGGGATCGACACATTGTCACCACTGCGCATCCGACCTCGACTCGGCCCAGCATACGCTGGCGGAGTGCCCCGCGTGGGCCTCCGAGCGCCGAGTCTTGGTCGCAGAGATCGGGCGAGATCTGTCTCCGCCAGCATTGATTGCGGCAATGCTGGCGGACGAGGGAGGTTGGAGGGCTGTGGCCTCCTTCTGTGAGGCAGTGATGCTCCAGAAGGAGGCCGCCGAGCGGGGTCGGGAGATGGCCGATCCCGCTCGAAGAAGGCGGCGCCGGGCTCGGTAGCACAGCTGCGGCGCCGCCGCGGGTCGCCGGCGGGCGCGAGTAATTCGCGACTGCTACGGCGACCCGGGATGGACCACGCCCCTTCCGTGGCCGGGGGGCGTCGTCGGTGGAGGAGACCGGGGGAGGTAGTAAGCCTCCCCCGAGGAGGGCTCCCCTGTGTCGACGGGGGAGCGGAGGCTGGGGGTTCCCGGAAGAAGCTTTCTGTTCCCGGGGGCTCCCTACATGCCTGAGGAAGGCCATCCCTGAGGTTTTTAGTGGGTAGGCCTCCCCCTTCTGGGGAGGAGAGCCCCACATAACCCCGGCTCGCCACAGCCGGGGTATGCAATTTAATGCATTTTCCTCAGGGAAACAAAAAAAAAAAAAAAAAAAAAGGTAGAAAGGGTGAAGTCTATTGCGGCGTCGAGTTGTACGGTGATAGAATGGTGCCGCTGGTACCAAGTCAAACAGTTCCTCGGAGCACTCCCCGTTGAAGAGCCGATAGAACACGCAAAGGGCTCCAAAGTCCCTCCGCTGCTTTTATAACAGTCTTTTTCGAGTAGCTTATATTAGCTTGCCATATATCTTTATAAATTGTCGCCTATGTGTTATTCTGATGAAAACTATATTATTGTTAAGTTTCAATAAAATCTATTCCGTAGTTTTTACGTGAAAGCAACAAACATCCATCCATACAAACTTTCGCATTTATAACATTAGGCTACAAATTATAAAGATATACGCCACAAACATAAGCTAATAAAACATACATACATACATACACTCACGCCTTTTTCCCATGGGGGTAGGCAGAGATTACGTCTTTCCACTTGCTACGGTCTTTACATATCTCTTTCGCTTCATCTACTTTCATAACATTCCTCATACATGCTCGACGATTGCGGGTACTTCGGTAATAAAACATAGGCTACAAATTATAAAGATATACGCCACAAACATAAGCTAATAAAACATAGGCTACAAATTATAAAGATATACGCCACAAACATAAGCTAATAAAACATAGGCTACAAATTATAAAGATATCGCCACAAACATAAGCTAATAAAACATAGGCTACAAATTATAAAGATATACGCCACAAACATAAGTAGAGATCGGATAATCGGATGCATATTTACCTAAAGTTAGTTTTTGGGTCACAAATTATGGAAGCGGCTTATTAAAATACATTTTGTTAAATAAAAATTCCGGGAAAATACGGGACTGCAAATTTAAGGTAGTGATATTGTTTGAAAATTACTAAATTAGCACGTGGTATTTACTTTCAAAAGACCGAGACTCCGGGTTCATTTATACAACTATGCATACGTATTTACCAAAATGTTCTACAGTACCGGAATTCAGGGATTTTTATTTATGGAAATAAAATAAAAAGACAGTTCCATACTTTGTCAAAAACTAAATTAGGTAAATAAATAAACATCCGGCTATCCAATTCCGCAATCCCGGGATTTTTATTTAACAAAACAATAAAAAGCCGTTTCCATACTTTGTCTTAAACCAACTTTAGGTAAATATGCATCCGATTATCCGATCTCTAAACATAAGCTAATCAAAATGATAATCGTGTGCAGACGAAGCCAAGCCATTTATGCGTAGTTGTGGCCAAAGCTTGTATAGAGTTTGCTCAAATTGGGTAAATAATTTTTATTTTAATTCTATATGTAATAAGAGTACTCTTTTAACTGAGAAATATTGTAGAACTAACAGTATACCTGCGCCTATTACTTTTGAAGATACATCGACATGTTCATTGCTCAAAAACGCTCCATGCTAGAAACACTGTAATCGTGACGTCATAATTGAGTAAACTCGCCTAATTTGTATGAGCCAATAAAAAAAAATCTAATTAACTTTGTTATTTGTACCTTTACAGGTATACTTAATAAAAAAAAATGTTACATCTAATGTCAGAATACTAGAAATGTGTTCGTTTCGTTAGAATTACGTAAAAAATAATTGCATATTTTTTACAAATTCAACAACTATAAAAATAGAAATACTTTCATGAGATATAAATTGCTAAAATTAGATAACGATAGTATACAAAAACGGCCATATTCAGTTGTAGTCATCTACCCTGATTTGATCTAAACCCACTTTCGATGAGAAACTGCGTTTGGATCAAATCATTCGCACAAGTTTTCACAAATCTTGTTAAATGTAAATCAAATCAAATCAAAATAATCTTTATTCAACATAGACCTTTACAGGCACTTATTGACGTCAACAGACAAAACAAAAAAAAACGAATAAGGAAAAAAAAAAGAAAAAATATATTGACTCGACACCTGTTCGGAAATTGGGAGAGCCTTCTCGAGAAGAACAAGCAAGAAACTCTGAAGGTCTATTTTTTATCCCCTCTTTACAATGTTAATAATTATAATAATATAATATAAAAATACAATATAGTATAAGATACAATCATACCTAATACGATTACAGTCGTATGTATGTTTACATACACATATAAAAATAATACAATATTATAAATAATGTTGTTACCAAACATGGCTCTATGAATAGTGTCCCTATTCCCAAATACTGTGATCATTTAGATAGTCACTTACTTTATAATAACCTTTACTCATGAGTGTCTTTTTGATATGGATTTTAAATTTATATAAAGGCAAATCAATGACACTTTGCGGAAGTTTGTTAAACATAGATATACATTTCCCCAAGAACGAACAGCTAGTTTTATGGAGTCTGAACATTGGAACGGCAAGTTTATTTTTGTTTCTAGTATTCACATTATGTAGATCACTGTTTTTATTGAATTTATTATAGTTTCTATATACAAAAACTAAATTATCATATATATATATTGACTAGCTAAAGTTAAAATATATGATACGTCATTCATCTCATTTCAAACATACTAAAGCAGTGACCCGAAACTATAACATTTATGAAACGGCCAATTTATGCACGTGGATTATAAATGGGAACTAATGAATCATTCCGTTTCATTCTAAAAGCTCCTTAACCTACATTTTAATAGTTTTTCAAGTAATTTCCTGTCGTTTGCCTGAATTTGTCGCAAAATTGTAGAACAGAATGACAACAACATAAATTATTATATACACATAAATATATAGTAGGTTGAATGCATACTTGACTACGAATATGTTGCAACAACATTAAGATACGGCATAATTAGTGTTGCCGAAATTCAGTTTTGGTCTTGTTCTTGCATTTTTGCAAGACCAAAAACAACACTAGACCGCGTATTTTTAGAAAGACCAAGACCAAGACTGACCGTGCATGACTTGAGGAAGAAAAAGACTAATCCGGCAAGACTCATGCGCCTTGCAGCTAGGACTTAGCGCTATTTCACGGAGTAGTTAGGTATAACAGTTCGATGTATAGGTACGCTTAGGAATTCTATGAGACGCAAAAAACTGTATCAAAGAATATGAACACTGGACCTATGCGCATTACGACCAATACCATAAAAATAAACATACATAGCGAATAAAAAAATATCCATTAAAATCAAGCAGAGTGTCAAAAATATATCAAATATATATCAGTGTCAAAAATAGTCAAAAATATCCATTAAAATCAAGCAGAGAATCAATCATACATAGTTTTGTTTTAACCATCGGCACTTTGATGATGCGGCATCAAAGGTTTTGTACTGACTTCTCAAAGAAATTTGCCGCTTTTCGGAAGTAAATGTTGATGATATACGCGCCGACGGCTTCTATTGAAATCACATACAACAATCGTTAACGCCGCGCCGAAATCACAACATTTGACACTATTTGATTGCCGCCACAGGACTACCGCCGCCACTAGGTATACTCATGTAAAATTCTGATTTCGTGTCGTGCCGTCCCACTCACGCTAATACTATTTAATATATGAGCGAGCGAGACGGTACGACACGAACTTTGATTTTCTAATTTTATGAGTTAATTTGTTTTTTACATGCACATGTAAGCTTAAAAAGCGTAAATGTTTATTAAGAAACAGTTACTCGAAAACGGCATATAGCTCAGTTGATAACCATGTGGCAGTTGATTTTTCGAATTTCTTATCAGATATTCAGACATTTATTAATCCGATTGGTCTTTACTATGGCCATGTTAATTCAAGCTCACGATGTTCCAATTCTAATACGGTTTTCTAAGATCTAAAGTAAACTTTGATAAAAAGCAATAGTCTAATAGGTGATTGCAAGACTTGCAAGACTCTTGCTACAAGACCAAGACTGGGAGTGCAAGACCAAGACCAAGACCAGGTGTATTAACGCAAGACCAAGACCAAGACTGGCTAAGTCTCGTCTTGTTCTTGCATTTGGGCAACACTAGGCATAATATTCTGGGGCAACAGTACTGACAAGCGGAGTGTCTTCAGAGCCCAAAAAAGATTTATACATCTTTTTTTATGTTTGCTCTAACGCAAAATGAATCATGTGAACCTTATTTTCGACAACATAAAACACTTGCAATGCCATCGCTTTATAAGTGAGATTGCTAATTTTGTTAGGAAACATCCAACCTATTTTGAAACGTGTCCGGATCGGATCCCGTCGTGAAGGTAAACTTAAAGTAACACAGATGCGTAGACCATAAAATAAGAGTGAGCTGCATGGCTACCCACTATATTACTCGTATATAATAAAATTCCACAATACATAAGAAATATTAAAAACTTCACGAATTACAAATATCAGTTTAATTGAAACATTATGAATAACTTCTTATAAAGAGTAGGTAATGATTTTATGGCTTGGCTACTAGCACTTTTGAGCCACAACTAAACACTGATTGAGAACACTTTCACAGATTAGTTATATATTAAATAACTGATTATCTACGCGTATATACATACGCGGCATATTCTCAGCCCATCTACCGCAGTGCCTCAAGACGAAAGTCTTCGATTCGTGCGTGTTGCCAGTGATGACATATGGAGCAGAAACCTGGCCACTCACAATGGGCCTTATAAGGCGGCTCAAAGTCACCCAGAGGGCAATGGAGAGGGCTATGCTCGGAGTTTCTCTGCGTGATCGAATCAGAAATGATGAAATCCGCAGAAGAACCAGGGTCACCGACATAGCCCGAAGAATTGCGAACCTTAAGTGGCAATGGGCGGGGCACATTGCTCGCAGGACTGACGGCCGTTGGGGCGGAAAGGTCCTGGAGTGGCAGGCATATGCTGGACACCGCAACGTTGGTAGGCCTCCCACAAGGTGGACCGACGATTTGATGAAGATCGCGGGAAGGCGCTGGATGGTTGCAGCGCAGGACCGATCTGCGTGGAGATCCTTGGGGGAGGCCTATGTCCAACAGTGGGCGTCTATTGGCTGAAATGATGAATGATGATGATATACATATCTAATATATTTCAACGAAACTTCATTTGTTAAAACCTTAATTTTTATACTCAGTCATTGTAATGTAAATATGCAATTTTACTTCTCATGCTTGAGGTTATACCATGATGATAGATTGCGGATTTGACTACTGTCTCTTTTCTGTTTGTGACGTTATCCAATAGATGGCAGCACAGCGAGCCACGTGGCGGAACACAGTTGCACGTTTGATTTTAAAAGGTGTAATAATTAGACAACTTGTTTGGGATCAGTATTCAGTCAGTCGGGAAGAGTGCGAGTCATAAAAGCCACGCTAGTATTCCATTGCTTTAAATAAATAATAGGTGTTTTATATTGTTTGACAACACATTTTCAATTGTAAATAAATAATTTTTTATCCACTAAATTGGAGCAATTTTTTCTTATAATATAATTCGAATAAAACTAACACATTTTCAGCTTTCTTACATTAAATATGTATAAAATTTTTGTAAGTATATGAACGTACAAATAACAAAGTTATTAAATTTTGTTTACACCCTCATACAATTAATAAGAAAGGTGACTTTACCAAATTATGATATGACTGAAGTGTTTTTAGTATGGACGATCCGAGACAAACGATGACACACCGTCGTTTCTCAGCTACAGTAGGTACGCGAAGCGAAGATGTGCACAACCGAATACCAGGAGACGTATTTTTAAATCATTAAACGTGAATTTGGAATTCGAATACGAATACAAATCGTACGCGAAATTATTTTCTACTGCTTACAATTTTATAGATTTTTGAATCACTCGAATTCAGTTTCACGCAGAAAAATTAAAAATCTCAACAACAAAAATTAAAATATATGTACTCAAACAATATTCACTTATTATTATGTACCTATTTTTTTATTGTTCCCCTGTGAAAATGCATTAAATTGCATACCCCGGCTGTGGCGAGCCGGCGGTTATGTGGGGCTCTCCTCCCCAAAAGGGGGAGGCCTATCCATTAAATACCTCAGGGATGGCCTTCCTCAGGCATGTAGGGAACCCCCGGGAACATGAAGCTACTTCCGGGAACATCCAGCCTCCGCTCCCCTGCCTAGAGGGGAGCCCTCCTCGGGGGAGGCTACATTACCTCCCCCGGTCTTCTCCACCGACGACGTCAACCGGTCACGGAAAGGGCGTGGTCCATCCCGGGTCGCCGTAGCAGTCACGACTTCCTCGCGCCCGCCGGCGACCCGCGGCGGCGCCGCAGCTGTGCTACCGAGCCCGGCGCCGCCTTCTTTGATCGGGATCGGCTATCTCCCGACCCCGCTCGGCGGCCTCTTTCTGAAGCATCACTGCTTCACAGAAGGAGGCCACAGCCTTCCAACCTTTCTCGTCCGCCAGCATTGCCGCAATCAATGCCGGCGGAGACAGATCTCGCCCGATCTCTGCGGCCAAGACTCAGCGGTCGGAGGCCCACGCGAGGCACTCCGCCAGCGTGTGCTGGGCCGAGTCGAGGTCGGATGCGCAGTGGTGGCAATGTGTCGATCCCTCCCGTCCTATTCGACACAGATACTCACCGAAGCAGCCGTGCCCGCTGAGTATCTGAGTCAGTCGGTAGGTGACCTCCTCCTTCCCGTGGAGCCAAGCTTCGAGGTGCGGGAGTACGGCACCGACGGCCCGCTGGCGCGCGCAGATCCGTAGTTCGAGCTGCGCACGCCAGGCCGCCACAATCCGTCGGTGCCACTCCCGCTTAGTATTATTCTACCTATTTACAAGCTTTACATTAACCAGAGTACATTTATCACTGCCAACGTCACTTCAGCGTTGAATATTCACGTTGGATAATGAAAGTTCAGAAATAGTGAATTCGGTAATTCGTATACGAATCTCACGATTTCGAATGCGAATTGGTTTTCTATTGTTTCAAAAATTCGTCTCCAGCTTCTATATTTCAAACGTTTAGTTTGTAAAACATACTAGGGTAAATCCGGACTTTATCCGGACGACGAAATTTATCCGGACTTGACCGTTTTGAACCTTTATGTTGGTCATAATGTCATCCGCACATACTTACAGTTGGTACTACTGCAGTGATGTTACCACGTACAAGTGGGAATAATGGTAGTAGTATATCAGCGACAACAGAAGTCAGCTTACAAAGCTAGTGAACCGCTGGACGAAGAACCTCGAAAAGGGAGGAGACTATGTCGAAAAGTAATGTTTGTGTCAAACTGCATTGTTGTATAAATAAATTGTCAAAGATAAATCCGCATAATTTTCACTTACGCTGACAATTTATCATCTTCGGCCTTTCCAAAGAACCTTAGTGCGTTACTTACCATTTCCTTACTGCGATCTACACAAAATGCCTACGATAGCATATACCAAACATTATGCAAAGAGAAAATACAAAGCAAAAAGTAACATTAAATATCTTAATCTACTCATCCGATAATTAATGTTTTGTAATTTGAAAAGTAAAATTTTAAATATGTCTATTTTTTTAGTTTGCCAGATATTTTAAAAAACTAAATTATCTACTTAATAAAATATATATTCTATCTATAAAAAAGTTACGCACCCAGCTGTTCTTAATGACTTTGCATTGGTTTTCTTTATATTTTGATACACGACAATGCAACAAAAAACTAGAGGTTCGTTTATGGGCAAATGTATAAATTTTTATAACAAGATTCCACATAGTGTAGCTGAATTGCCTTTTCATAAGTTCAAGGTACATGTTAGAAAGACGCTCATGAGTAAGGGCTATTACATAGTCAATGATTATTTAAATGATGACAATGCTTGGTGTTGATTTGAAGACATTACATTCTAAAGTGTAAATATTTGTTTTCCCGTATAATATTGTAAACACATATGAAATACGTTGTATGTTTTATTGTAAATGTTGTTATTACTTTTGATAAAGCTGATAAGTTTCTTGCACCCATTCTTCTAATTAGCTAAAAAATACATCCAGAATGGGTGGTAGGAAAAACAAAAATTTGACGATTCAAAAGAGCTTTCTATAAAGTCATATTTGAATAAAGTTAATTATGATTTTGAATGATTTCCACTCACCCATGACACATGCTTCAAAATTCCACGCAGTTGATTGGTTAATTAAACTATTGTGTCGGGAACAGCGTCCCGGGAACAGAGCCAACATTTTAAGCGAACACAATGTCACAACGTGGCAGTCTGTTCTCCGTCTGCGCCCTTTTTATCCAGGAAAATGCATTGCGGTTTCCTCATACGAATAACAGAGAATTAGTTGTGTTTAGCAGACGTTTTCGGGACCAACATTATTATATTAGCAAAGTGGATCTTATCAAAGTGTGTTTTCCGCGTTGATCGCGCTAAAATCAGAATTTTAAAATTTGATCATATTCAGATGAGTGATTTTATAACTGGGCTAGTAGCCAAACTAACATTCGAGACGAGCGTTTGTTTAGATGCAGCAGAATATATAGATAGTATAGAATAGTAAGACCTTTTTTTTGTTTGTCGAGGTGAAATGCTTTGCGCAGCATATCTGGTGATGACTAGTCATAAGGCGTGTGTAGGACTCTCCCCGTAGGGCATACTCACTAAGCCACCCCGATATCTTGTCCTTAATATGAACGAACCAGGAATGCCGAACCCTTTTTTTTTTGCATTAAGTTGCATACCCCGGCTGTGGCGAGCCGGCGGTTATGTGGGGCTCTCCTCCCCAGAAGGGGGAGGCCTACCCACTAAAAACCTCAGGGATGGCCTTCCTCAGGCATGTAAGGAGCCCCCGGGAACATCAAGCTACTTCCGGGAACCCCCAGCCTCCGCTCCCCTGCCTAGAGGGGAGCCCTCCTCGGGGGAGGCTACACTACCTCCCCCGGTCTCCTCCACCGACGACGCCCCCGGCCACGGAAGGGGCGTGGTCCATCCCGGGTCGCCGTAGCAGTCGCGACTTTCTCGCGCCCGCCGGCGACCCGCACGGCGCCGCAGCTGTGCTACCGAGCCCGGTGCCGCCTTCTTCCCGCTCGGCGGCCTCCTTCTGGAGCATCACTGCTTCACAGAAGGAGGCCACAGCCCTCTAACCTCCCTCGTCCACCAGCATTGCCGCAATCAATGCCGGCGGAGACAGATCTCGCCCGATCTCTGCGACCAAGACTCGGCGCTCGAAGGCCCAAGCGGGGCACTCGCCAGCGTGTGCTGGGCCGAGTCGAGGTCGGATGCGAACCCTAGTTTTTTTTATAGGATAGGGCAGCCAACGAGTAAACAGATCACCGCTGATGGTAAGCGATAACCGCTGCCCATAGACACCCGCAACGCCATAGGAGTCACAGATGCGTTGCCAGCCTTTTAAATGGAAATATGCTCTTTGTTTAAAGGTTTCAGGATCGCCTTAGAATGGCCCGACCAGCTACACTTGGGTCTAAACAGGTATTTGGTTTATTATCGACATAGCAATAATCCCAAGATAGGGGGTTGTGCTTGCGCGTAACGAGAGCCACCCTAACGCGCAGCCCATATCTAGAACAAACATATACCTAACTCTTCACCCCATTTTAACATAATTTCTAAGTCAAAGTCAATATCCAACATCGTCTAAGCAACCGTGCTTGTAAAACAAATGTCAGAACCCGGTCGAGTATCACCAACCCAGGCATGTCAAAGCTGAACCTCCCGATCAGTTAACGCGAGATCTTCAAGCCTGCTAGCGCTGGCATCTGCTCCTCCGCACCCAGTACCCTTTTTTTTCTGTTCCCCTGAGGAAAATGCATTAAGTTGCATATCCCGGCTGTGGCGAGCCGGCGTTTATGTGGGGGGCTGTCCTCCCCAGAAGGGGAAGTCTACCCACTAAAAACCTCAGGGATGGCCTTCCTCAGGCATGTAGGGAGCCCCGGGAACACCAAGCTACTTCCGGGAACCCCCAGCCTCCGCTCTCCCGCCGATACAGGGGAGCCCTCCTCGGGGGAGGCTACAATACCTCTCCCGATCTCCACCACCGACAACGTCCCCAGGCCACGGAAGGCGTGTGGTCCCTCCCGGGTGCACTCAGTACCCTACTTGGTAGCCTGTCAGGTTATTGTTTATTCTGTAGATAAACGTATGCATATCGAATAACGTACGCAGTCGTATCAATATTACGTGTGGCTTACGTATTACGCATTTATACTTATATTATAAGGAAGTAAAGTTTGTGTGTTTGTATACTTGTTACATTGTAAGGGGTAATCTCGGGATCTACTGAACCGATTTTAATAATTCGTTCACCAATAGAAAGTAACATTATTGCCGAGTGTCATAGGTTATATAAAAAACCGAAAAATAAAAAGGCTTTTACAAGGTAGTCCGTTTCGCAAAGTGAATCGGAGAAAAAACGGTCGAATGAAAGCGTTTCTTACGAACGCTGCCTTTACTATGAAAGATATATTTTTGAGTTCTAGAGAAAAGATGTAGAGCTTGAAAATGCCTACAAAAAAGTCAACGACAGCATATGTCTAACTTTTATATTTAAGTTAAAAAAAAGTAGTTTTTTTCAATATTACAGTTAGAAATTAAAACATAACACTCTGTACTATAAAAGGATTATTAATATTATGCCCCACGAAGTGGGCACGGGTCAGCTAGTCAAATATAAAAGTATCAGATATCAGTTCCAGCTTGATATATCGAATCGGTTATCAAAAATACGGGACAGGCTGACTTGCGTTTAAATTTAGATGTGGCGACGTCACCGCAACGGATGGCGACCGCCATGCAGCTGTGACGTAATCTTGGTACTAGGTCATATTGTGTTTCCGTGTGACGTATGCTCGGCACTACTAGTTAATCAAGCGTTTCTTGAAGGCAGAATTCTTTTTTTTTTTTTGTTCCCCTGAGGAAAATGCATTAAATTGCATACCCCGGCTGTGCCGCTACAATCCGTCGGTGCCACTCCCGCCTAGGCACCTCGTGCGCGGGTTCCGGGGCGTTCCCCCATCGCTCCCCTGGTCGGCACGCCGCGACGCATACGTCGCCGCGTACATGTCGACCAGGATGTCGAATGGGGGGGAGCGTCCCAGAACCGTCGCCGCCTCGTACGAGATGATACGGTAGCCTCGTACGATCCGTATGGCCATTATCAGCTGCAGGCTCCGTAGCAGAGCTCTGCAGCGGGGGTACCTCGCGCAGTCTCGCGACCACACGGGGGCCCCATACATGGCAACGGATCGCACGACGACGCCCTCGTACAGGCGGCGAACTCCATCCCTCGGTCCCCCGAGATTGGGCAGCCGGCAATGCGTTACCTACCCGGACGCGGCAGCTGAGTGGTTCCTGGCGCCTCGGAAGGCCGTGGAACCATAGCGCCTCGGTTTTGTGAGGCGCTGTTTCTAAACCCAGCCGGCGGATCGTCCGCACGAAACATGCCACCCCAAGCTCGGCAAGCCTGAGCACCGGCCCGAAATCGGCCCCAGTCGTCACGACGAGAGTGTCGTCAGCGTACTCACGCCACGAGGAAGGCTGGTGCGAAGGACCGCGTCGTATGCGAGGTTCCATAGTAGGGGCCCCAACAAAAAAAAACTAGCATTTAAAAAAAATATAAAATTTACACCCTGTGACGGTTTTTTCACTCTTGTTGCTACAAATCTTCACTTTTCTAAACATTTTCTTTCATTCGGACTCTCCCGATCTTACTCAAACTAGAATGTTAATGTTATATATATAATTACATATATAATACTATATATAATAATATATATATACATTTGATTTCCTCCACTACTCTTATTTCAAATCAAATAAACTCATACATACCATCTCTTGTAAACATAGATCGTTTCCTTGCATTTCATTTTGAAACTGTATGACAACACAAAATATTAGAAATATATATTTACCAATAATTGCTTGATAAAGATGGCTTTCAACTAGTTTTGATTTGATTGAGTCACCGTCACCTCACTTCTTGGCACGCTAATGACAACACGACAAAAATACTGACCGCCGCCGTTCAGTTTCACATAAAAAAATCTGTTCGCCTCTCGTATAAATGTCAGCGCATATCATATTAGTAAAAACTAGCGGGAACCCCGCGGAGGAATGCCGGACATTTGTATTTTTAATCTGTGCTGTCGAAACGGACACATTCGGACAGTAAACTGAACTGAATCATTTTTCTGCATGAATTTGATTTACTTTGTAAGTAATTATCGTTTTTTTTTATTGATGTTCTTACAACGACCGCAAGAGCAATGACATTGACATCTTCGGTAACGCCTGTACAAATTCCAACAAAATGTTGTTAAAACTAGGTACCTAATTTAATTTTTCTATTTTATTAAGTCTTTTGATACTTCTTTACTTTTTTTTATTAATGATTTGTTTTCTTTGGGATTTATTAATAAATAGGGCATAGACAAAGAGACGTTTCTTTTTCTTTCCTCTTCTTTCATGGAAGAGGCGTTTCTTATACAAAATCAAAAATCAAAATCAAATTAACTTTATTCAAATATGACTTTATAGAAAGCTCTTTTGAATCGTCCAATTTGTTCCCCTACCACCCATTCAGGACGTATTTTTTAGCTGATAAGAAGAATGGGCGCAAGAAACTTATCAGCTTTATCAAAAGTAATAACAACATTTACAATAAATTATGTCGTTATCATACAACGTACATATGTGTTTACAATTGAATACAAAAATGAGAAAACAAATATTTACAATTTAGAATGTAATATCTTCCAATCAACACCAAGCATTGTACCAGTCCATATTGGCAGAGGACACGTAGACCGCGACATCTCCTAAGCGACCCCCCTAATCAATTAACGCAGGACCTTCTAGACCTGCAAGCGGCGGCGTCTGAGCCGTCGCTTCCCTTGTCTCCCCCTATTCGGCAGCCTTCTGCTTCGCCACGAGTAGGTTCCCAATCAATACAGGCCGGTCCCACTTTGTAGAACCGCGCCTCTTCTAGCGCTTATGCCCTCCCCATGGGGCAGCGCTAACCGTACCTCTCCTGAGGTGCGGCTCCCTTCCATATAAGCCAGTAGGGTCATTAGGACCAAAGACTTAGGCTGAGTTTAGCCGGTAGGTCTGGTGGGTCGAGCCGCCTCGATTCACCAGGAGTCCGACATAATCAACGCATCCCTGCTTGCCTGTTGCGTTGGTATCCATGACGGATTCTCAGCCTCCTCTCCTGAGGAAAAAAAAACCAAGCATTGGCATCATTTAAATAATCATTGACTTTGTAAATAGCCCATACTCATTAGCGTTTATTTAACGTGTACCTTAGAACAGGCAATTTAGCTACATTATGTTTAATCTTGTTATAAAAATTTATACATTTACCCACAAACGAACCTCTAGTTTTTTGTAGCCTGTACGTTGTCGTACATTGTCAAGGGACTTAGAGCTAAACTTCTGTTGATCAGAAGCGTATATGCAGGCAAGCATAACAAAAAATATAGATTACTAGCTTTCTGCCCGCGGCTTCGCCTGCGTGGATTTCGGGATTGGGTCTATAGGCCCACGGCTACATAATATGCGCGGAAGTCGGTTTATGGCGCGAAGGTTTTATCGCGCTTCCCGTGGGACTATCCGTTTTTTCCGAGATAAAAAATACCGCAGAACCTTGCTCAACAATCACTCTATCTATTGATGAAAACCGCATGAAAATCTGTGCAGTAGTTTTTGAGCGAAGCCTTTATTGCGCATCCCGTGGGACCTGTCGATTTTTCCGGGATAAAAAGTAGCCTATGTTACTCGGGGATAATGTAGCTTTCCAAAAGTGAAAGAATTTTTGAAATCGGTCCAGTAGTTTCGGAGCCTATTCATTACAAACAAACAAACAAACAAATCTTTCCTCTTTATAATATTATAGTATAGATAAAAAACAATTATTATCATTTAAAAATTCATCAATTTTGAAATAGCCTTTTTTCATTAAGCATTTGATGTACATTTTCAATTTGTACAATGGTAATTCAGTCAGACCTACTGGTAACTTATTGAACATTTTTATACAAAGTCCTACAAAAGAATGACTTGTTTTATGAAGTCGAAGCTTTGGAACGACAAGCCTATGTTTATTTCTAGTGTTAATATTATGGATGTCCGATATATTTTGAATATTGTGGAGATTCTTACGCGCGTTCATGATGCAATCAAAAATATATTGTGATATTACCGTCAATATATTAATTTCTTTAAGTGAATCACGTGGTCTAAGGTTATAGATTGCGCGTATGGCTCTTTTTTGTAGTATAAAGATAGTCTGAATATCAGCAGCAGAGCCCCACAACAGTAGACCATATGACATAATGCTGTGAAAATAACTGAAATAAACCAACCTTGCAGTTTCAATGTTACGAAGATGTCTTATTTTTCTAATAGCGTATACAACTGAACTAAGTCTTCCTGCCCCCATTGGTGCTTAGAGTCAATGATAATGCCTAAAAATTTTGTTAAATTAACAATTTCTATTGGTTCATCGTTCATTTTAATACAGAAACTTATTTGCTTAACATTAGGCATGGTAAATTTAATACCTTTTTTTTTGCATTCAGTAGCAAATTATTGGTTGTGAACCAGAGTAGTACTTGTGAAGAGTTCTGTTAACATCGTAAAAAAGTGCTTTGTTTCTATCCGTCTTAAAAATGAGAGAAGTATCAAACAACACTGTTTCACAAAAATCACTCGTATAAAATGGCAAATCATTATATATAAATAAAAAAAGCAAAGGGCCCAATATCAAGCCTTGGGGCACACCCATTCGTAGAGGTGCACCGGAAGATACTGTATCATTACTTACTGTATTTTTGCACCCTGTCACTCAGATACGATTCCAAAAGTTTAAGTGAAGTGTTAGAGATACTAAAATGCAATCCAATTTCTGCACAATTTTTGAATTTCGAACAAAAATATAATTTATATGAAAATTTGTTCCCGGCGTGATGTATACGTATAAAGTACCAAACAATAACATTCAAATTTACACCCTAGCCAAATCCGATGACGAATAAATGTAAACAAACCAATTTTAGGGTTATCACTACCTATTTCACAAGAAACATTTTTTATCTCGTCGTTATCCTGTATCTAAAGCCTGATTTTGATAGCTACTTCAATATTATTTGTTTTTCTACCACATTTTACTAGAAACACACAAAAAACTTCAACATTTATGTAAAAAACTGAAATAATAAAATAAAATCTAAATAAATTTTAGTTGACATCCCTATAATCTGGGTAACGAAAGTGAAATGCAGAAGTAATAAACATTTTCGTAAATCTTAACTAATCTGCCGAAGAAGTTGGCTATATTTTCTTACCATAGTCTTTCATCTTGCATTCATCCTCAGCCTATACACGACACACTGCTGGGACAGGCCTTCCTCATGGACATATGAGAAGAATGGGCCGTAACACCACCACGCTGGCCCAATGCGGGTTGGTGGGTAGAAACGGTCACAAATGCGACTGGGACCAACGGCTTAACGTGCCTTCCGAAACACGGAGGAACTCGAGATAAAAAAGTCGTGGTCACCCATCCATGGCATGACCATGGTGAGGGTTGCTTTGTTTTCAATTAAAGCCAAAGCGCACGAACCAATACGCCAACAAGCTCCTCACTTGCATTTACATAGGTATGTATATGACATGAAAAAATATCTGGCACTGCGGTGGTAGGACCTAATAGGTCAGACGGCTTACCACCTGGTAAAATAAGAAATGCCCCCCCTCCCCCTTCGCGGACGTATTAATATTTTGAAATAGAAAAAAAAATATTTATACTGTTGCTTAGTAAAAAAGGTTATTAATATATGCCTGTCAGTGGTTGCTAGGCAACGCTTTGTTGGTAAACATTCTTCCTTAGATTTGGCTGGAGTATAGTCATTGCCATGACATGACAAATATTACCTTTAAATATTAATAAAAATGTTATTAACTTGAAAAGTTATCTAATGTTATTGTTTTACGATTAAATATATTGATTGAACGTGTCTGACAAAAAATAACATTCTCTTTCAACAATTGCCCGAACATGGCAATTCAACTTATGATATTAATTAAATTTATTACTTTTGTAATAAGTTAATTATCATTGCATTTAAATATGCCTCGGCCTAGCCCAAAGTAAGCCCTGTAAGGCTTCTATTATCGGATCTAGGGTAACGGATAAACATACATATATTATACATATATAAATATATTTGGTAGAAATATATTATAACAACCACTGACTGACTAAGGTACAAATGCTAGCATTCATCACAAAAACATCTGCCCCCACCGGAACTCGAACCCAGGACCTCAGAGATGGCAACACCTTGAAACCGGTATAACAGCTACTTGACTACGAAGGTCGTATAATTGCAGTGTTGCTACCATGAGCTTACATTCGTTTGCAAACGATATCGGCAGCGTAAAACTTTGTAAACTTTGTACGGTCGGCCAAGAAAGTGGTCTACCACCCTAAGGTTGAAAATCATTCGCGCGCTATAAAGTAACAGAGTTGATTTTCCCATGCAAAAATATTCTGACAAAATTGACAGATTAATAGCTGTCAGATTATTTTTGGTTTTAATACTGTTGGTTGGAATTAATCGTTTAATGCGTTGCATCACTCTGCATAATCTTCAAAAGGTAATAAGTACAGGAGTTCAACCTTATCGCTATTTTACTCACATATGAAATTTTGTCAAAACTGGTAGACCACTTTCTTGGCCGACCGTACTAGCGGATCATATACTAAGAAGAAAAATGACTAACAAAGTCCATAAAAGCTTTGTTAAATAATTACAGTAACTGCAACAAAACACTTGACACACAATAACAAAGGTCTCATAGTGCCCTCTGCAATTTTTTTATTGTTAGAGATTTATTGTTCCTGCGGCTTCGGAAATCTGAACCAAAGTAACAATGTTTATTAACGTTGTTAAGACAGCAACCGCGACTGTTGTTCGAATAAAACTTTAGTGTTTATTATTTTATTATTAATATTACGATGCTGGATGAACAATATTCAAAACTAACAAAATTTAAGATTGTTCGCTTAGCAAATGAATTAGTGTATTGTGACAACTTCTGCGTAGTTGTTTCCTTTCGGTAGCCAATAGGGAATATGCATGATTTTTTTAAGTCTTAAATTATTCATTTACATTTTTATAACATGGAAAAAAATATAAATAGGCTTGAAAATAGTCAAGTTTTTATACAAAGTGAAATTGAAAACATTGAATAAAATTGAGCCGTTCAAACGCCGCCATTTTTCGCGCGCTTATTATGACGTCATTGGTTTAGGTCTGTTTGTTTACTAGTAGCGTTTGAGTTGCTTAGTACTAATTTTCAATTTTAATTAGGAAACAAATCATGGAAGAAGTAAAAAAAACCTTGTTACAAGTACTGTATGGTACCGAAGTGTAAAAATACTACCATCAGTACACCCGATAAAGTGTTTTTTCGCATTCCACGCGATGAAAAATTACGTAAACTATGGTGTAAGATGATGAAGAAGGAGACTATATCTTTATTATCAGTTTTATTTTGCATTGAAGATCATTTTGACGTAAGTATTCAATATTTATGTACAGCTTAGTGTGAATTAGGATTCTGTCTAAAACTAACCTAGTTCACAAGTTTACCAAAGTTTATAAACATTTCTCTAAAGAGCTTCCTTATTCCTGTTACGGTTTTACGAAATTTTGATGATTGATAATTGATTATGGCAAAATGGGAATATTAATGGTGACAAAGCTAAATTGTTGGTGTAACTAATATGGGTTGTGATATGGCACAAGATCACAAATGTTTTTTTAGCAACATATTATTGTTGCCGAATCTACCAAATTGTCGATTTCATTTGACAATAAAAAAATTGTTATGGTAGCAATTCACTATGAACGGCTTTCCCGGATTTTTTTCTCAGTGTAATAGTACTAATTATTACACATTAAACTGACATTACTACTATAGTTTACTATGCGTTATATTTCTATCGAAAACGATAGCAAACTCATGGTAGAGTCTGTTTTCGCCTGCGGAACATTTTTGTTCGAAATTCAAAAATCACGACGCTATAAATTTCACATATTTGTTTATGTCAACATGATACATCGCGTGTTCTATTTTTGAATATAACTGTAATATTATGATTCGATTTAAAAGGCTCTTCGAGTAATCTTCTTTTAAGTTCTTTTATCTGTCAGTTGTACATCAAATTAAACCTGTTTGCGTCGCTACTTGCTCTATTTCCTTCGTTTCCGAAAACCACGCGCTTTGAGCTATACGCACATGTCAACATAGTCGTAATTGGCGACTGAAAAAATATTTCATCTCCGCTCTTGATATTAGGAGCTAAGCCAAATGTAATTCTGAGTGAGTGTCTGTTTATTTGCATTACGGTATAATTTTGCGTGTACGCTCTGTCCTTGATTATTACCGGATTGAAAAAATTCGTAGTACATTTACACGTCCAGTTTTATGTTCTTTACAAAAAACGCCTCTATTTCGAACGATTTCAGAGCTGTATTACAATAAGCTAGTCCGACCCGTTGCTGTGTGTTGATGAACCATGTTTGTAGTTTTTATTTTCATGTTGGCCAAATACCAACATAACAATAAGCAGAAGGTACTGAGAACTGGCGCGAATCAAAAAACAATCAACGTACTATCTATAATAATATTTTATTCATTAAAAAAAACATATAAAATGGTGATTGTTGATTAGTATTTGTAGTCATAACCTCGAAAATTGTTTTTAAGGATATTTTATAAGCAGAGGTCGGTATTAGGTAGAATTATTTATATAGTTGCATCGTTAATGTGGACCTTCCCGGGATTTGTGTGTTTAGTTTATTTTTAGCACGTACAAGTAAACTTTTAACATAAACGGTCATTATACACAAATCTAAATTACAGTGCAGTTACAAAATACAGTCATACTATAATTAGACAGAGGTCCCCAAACTAGGCTAGGCCTGTATATTGGTGGACCATGCATTATTTAATTTACTGCATCGTTTTATATAAAATGACAGACAAAAACAATAAACAAAAAATTAAAACTATACATAACATGAGATTAGTGTAAAACATATAAAACATAAGATTAGTGGCGTGGGATATCAGACACAAAACATCAACATAGGATTTCTTCCGTGGAGGTATAGTCCAGTGATAGGAGCCAAGTTGTTAGGATATTTTGTGCCTCAGAAACAGAACAAGACACCACACTACAAAACCGAAACACCGCATTGTAGACTCGTGCTTGGATAAACTCTCCAAATCTTCCCGCAAATGCCGAATTTATAGATGGGGTTGGTAATCTAAAGACTCTTTTTTTAAGGAGCGAATCGTAGTATTCGGACGAGATGAGACGTTTATGTGCAATGAGTGCCATTTTGAGGACAAACAACTGCCGAACTGATAATACTTGTGCCCTATTATAAAGATCCACTGTTGGGTATCGGTAAGGTAGTTTAAACATTATTTTTAATACTAATCTGTTGGCACGTTCCACAACCAAAAGTGTCGTCTTCGCAGTGGCACCCCACACTGAGATGCAGTAGGTAATTAAAGATTTCTAATGGACAATCCCGTGCGGCCAACAATATTGCAAATAAATAATAATAAAAACTCAGAGATAGACAAATAAAACAAAAATAATTAACACACAATTGATTTTAGTTTATATTAATTCACAATCCAAATTATTGATAGTCAATATATACAATACAAAATATAGATTGCAAATTCTCATACGCATAATTTTAAGTTTTGTTCGAATTATTGATATAAGTGAACTTTACATTATTAGTTCTGTCACCGTGATGGTCGACTAAAATAACACCCAAATAAACTTCAAATTTACTTTATTTCACTGCATCTTAATTTTTGTCTATTTATCTAGCACCGTAAATAAGAATAGAGAAAAGAGAATAGAAATTTTGGATTATATCAAAAATAAAAATTATATATCCGTTAGTATTGCCAACTTTTTAAAATAAAAATAGTTTTAAGGACTACGAGCCCGTATGGACTCACAGACTTATAAGGGTAAACCGCTACATTAGGGTTATAGGACTGTTAACGTGTTAAAAGAACTTGTAGAACCAATTAAACTCAATTTTAATAGTAAATTATTTTTACCGACTTTACTGACACATTCTATACCATTGATATGGTACAATGACAATGGCAATATATACAATGTCATAATATGGTACCTCGGGTGGGGATATTATCAAATCAATATAACAACTCCATCCTTACCTCGATGATTTCCTAATTAATTACTTCAACGAAATGCTTGAAGGTTAATCTGTAATCGGTTCATAATGTAGCATTCTAATGAAATCTGACGACCTTCATAGTCGAGTGGTACACCGGTTTCAAGGAGTCGCCGTGTCAGAGGTCCCGGGTTCGAGTCCTGGTAGAGGCAAGATATTTGCGTGACGAATGCGAGTATTTGTACCTTCATCATAGTTGTAATAATATATTTCTAACAAAATTATTTATATATGTATAATATATGTATGTCTATCCGTTACCTTTAGATCTCATAACACAAGCCATACAGAGCTTATTTTGGGCTAGGCTAATTGGTAAAAAATATCTTCATCACAGCTCATATACGTCCCCACTGAGGGGCTCGAGCCTACCCTAATTTCGTTAGGGCGACTAGGCCTTAGTCAACCACGCTGGCCCAGTGCGGGTTGGTTGACTACGTACACCTTTGAATCGCTTCGCAGATGTACGCAGGTTTCCTCCCGATGTTTTCCTTCACCGTAGGAGCGTCGCATAAAAATGTACATATGAAATTCGGAACGAAAAACACATTGGTACACGGTGGGGATAAGATCGCGGGCCTCCCGATTCTATGCGGCGCACAGACCAGTGCCGAGACCATATATTTTAAGAAATACAGTAGGTAAGTTTTGAGATTATCTTAGTTTAAAATATCCTAATTCAATAATTGTCACTAAAACTTGCACTATCGGATTAAAAAGTAAGGGGGCGTCCATAAATTACGTGAGATGTTTAAGGGGGGTGGGGGTTGAGTCAAATCTCATCTAATCTTACATTTGGTCTTGGCAAATATCACGCAATTTTTTTTCTGATTAATACAAAAAAAAAACTATTTTGGTCCATTTAATCAAGATTGTACACGCTTAAGATTTAATCTTAAGTATAATCGTAATAAGATTAAGATTTTTCACTAATTCGTTCGAAAAAAAATAATTTCACTCATACTTCTACTGACTGTTAAATTATTTATTATTATTCAATATTTGTTTTAAACCAAATAGCTCAATTTAATCTGAATAAGTACAAAAATAAACGGGAAAAATCACCTCACGAAATTTATGGACCCCCTAATGCAAAAAAAAATCGCTTATATTTGAAAATTATATAGCTTAAATTTTTTCTATCTGTATAATTAATTCGCTTAAAAATGTTTGATGTTTTAAGTACAAGCGAAAATACCGCAATTTCATAGTTAAGGAGCTGCCTATTTCTTTTTTTTTTTTTTCATTCATTTATATTATATTTATGAAGAAAAACAAACTCTACAGCAATATTTTGCGTTTGACTCTACTATGCACCCAAATGCTGCTACGAGAATTGATCTACGGTAGCCAAGGACAACAAAATTCTCGAAATCAATATAGACTACGGCATCCGTAGCACCATCTCAGTTGCCGTAGCTTAATCGACAGTAAAAGGTATTTCTCAAATCGTTCTATACGCCTGCAACCAGTTTAGGTCGAGTTGTAGAAACACATTTATAATAGTAATTTTATCAGTAATCTATATATTACAGGCACATAGTCATATTATCATCAATACAAATATAATTTAAATAGCTGTCCTAAACAATTACCTATTAAATGTACACAACATGATTGATTTTTTTTTTTTAATGAAGTCGCCCCACATTAGGATTTTTATCCTGTGTCGTGGGTATGATAAGTACAGTGAGCCACGTGGCGGAACACAGTTGCACTTCTGATTTTAAAAATGATAATGATTAGATATGACTTGATCAATGACATTATTCAGTTGATCGGGAAAAGTGAAAGTCTAAATATCACACTATACTCTGTCCATTATATTTATTTCTTTTTGACAGTTTAAGATATTTTTGAAATCAGTGATGAACTCGCAAGTTACCGATTCGATTAAAACAGAAATATCGATTTTATTTAAGAAGAACTTTTAATCGATTAATGCAGCGATATTATTTTTATTATAAATATTAAATTCGTTATCTGGTTTTTCAAATACATGAAATAAATTGTCATATATTGTCTATGGGTTGTCTAGGCAACGGGAGTTGTGAGGAGTGACGTTAGATTGTTACGAGTATGTGTCATTAAATACGGCTACGCCGTTTGGTTGTCATTTTGCCATACAACGCTTGTATCACATTCATTGCTTTCATTGTGTATTGTTTTACAATATAATAATTGAGTTGAGTATTTATATTCCTCCTTATCAATACGTTACAGTCTACAGTAGAGCTTAATTAAGTTCTCAATATGCCGAAAGGAACTGTGTTAAAAGGGCAATCGAGGGATAACATGATGGCACAAGAATTGGTTATTTATGTAACAGAGACTCAACTGACGAGTCTAGTGTAATTTACGAGAAGAATCTGATGAATCTATGTAATAAATAATGTAAATAAATTTACTTGTTTAATTTTTATATTATATATTTGGCGAATTACCCAATTGGGGTAATTCGCCAAAAATATAAAATTTTGCCTAATTTCCTTGGCATGTGTAAAACTTTATTTTTTCGTATATTTCTGATCCATTAAGAAATTTTTCCTTTTCTCTCTTAAATGGATCAGAAATATATGAAAAAATAAAGTTTTACACATGCCAAGTAAATTAGGCAAATTTTATATTTTTGGCGAATTACCAATTACCTAGCTAGTTTGTTAAAAAAATGGTATACTATGTGATTTTCTAAGTATTCTTGATCATAATTCTTGATTTAAACTTGACGTAGATGTTATTAACTACATATGCGTTTTAATATTAAAATTCACATACCTATAAATAATGTAAGGTAGCTGTCGAGAAGGAAATAAATAAATTTACAAATATTGATTTGAAGACAATTTATCGATTTATCTGATTTCAAGAACTGCTTATTGTCTGTGGTAGTTTGTTATGCACAGAGCACTTCACTATGTGGGCGTTACCCGTCTAGAAAGTATATTATTACTGTAGTACTATAATTTGAAAATAGAAACAATATTTCATACGCGCGATCTGTCAAAAAGAAAATAACATAATGGACAGAGTATAGTATTCCATTCGTTGGATGTTGCAAAAGATCTTTCTATAAAGTCATATTTGAATTTTTTTTTGCTATGCTAGGCCCGGCATATGACTTCCTCCCGCCTGATGTTAAGCGGTGAAAAAGGCCCAAATGAGATGACAGATAGAATAGTGACGTTACTCCACTCTCCTACCTGCCCTATCCCTGCCGGCCCAAAAGATGCTTTTTCACGCCTCTTTTGAAGGAACCCATGTTGTAGGATGTAGGAAACACATATGCAGGCAGAGAATTCCAAGTGCGGGAAGTACGGCAGAAGAAGGAATCTTGGAATTACTTAGTGCGCTGTGGAATGGGGGATATAGAGTACGGATAAAGTTAATTTTGATTTTGATTGCTTTAAATAAATAATCCGTTATTTCTAGGTGTTTGATATTGTTGACAACAGTGTTTAATTATACCTAATACAAGCCTAAAACCAGGATTCACAGTTATGCTCGAATTACGGATCTGCGCGCGTCAGCGGGCCGTCGGTGCCGTACTCCCGCACCTCGAAGCTTGGCTCCACGGGAAGGAGGAGGTCACCTACCGATTGACTCAGATACTCACCGGGCACGGCTGCTTCGGTGAGTATCTGTGTCGAATAGGACGGGAGGGATCAACACATTGCCACCACTGCGCATCCGACCTCGACTCGGCCCAGCACACGCTGGCGGAGTGCCCCGCGTGGGCCTCCGAGCGCCGAGTCTTGATCACAGAGATCAGGCGAGATCTGTCTCCGCCGGCATTGATTGCGGCAATGCTGGCGAACGAGGGAGGTTGGAGGGCTGTGGCCTCCTTCTGTGAAGCAGTGATTCTCCAGAAGGAGGCCGCCGAGCGGGGTCGATGGCCGATCCCGCTCGAAGAAGGCGGCGCCGCGCTCGGTAGCACAGCCGCGGCGCCGCCGCGGGTCGGGATACGGATACGGCGAACAGGGATGGACCACGCCCCTTTCGTGGCCGGGGGGCGTCGTCGGTGGAGGAAACCGGGGGAGGTAGTGTAGCCTCCCCCGAGGAGGGCTCCCCTCTAAGAAGGGGAGCGGAGGCTGGGGGTTCCCGGAAGTGGCTTGATGTTCCCGGGGCTCGCTACATGCCTGAGGAAGGCCATCCCTGAGGTTTTTGGTGGGTAGGCCTCCCCCTTCTGGCGAGGAGAGCCCCACATAACTGCCGGAATCACAGTTATAGCTTTAATAATGACATACTTTCCATACAAATTTGCATCGCCTATTTCAACTCTTAACGACCGTCTTTTCGCATTAAAAAGTAACTGATGTCCTTTCTCGGGCTGTCAACATACAATCATTCGTACAATCTTTATGTGTACCAAATTTCATCAATTCAAAATCGTCATTCAAAATCGCAAAAATTCGCAAACGAAACTAAATGGATTGTTTGAAATGAAAAACTTGCTAGCATCGTCGACCGGCGGCCATATTTAATTTTCACTCTGTATATTCTGTCTGTCAAAGAAACAGCTGGTGACTGCCCTCTGACTAATGGAAGCCGAGTATAAGTAAACACAGAACGCCAAACTCATTAGCTCGCAAAATCGCACTTACACAATTAAGTCAAGTACTAAACTCTTTATGGTCGCTTTATATCAAAGCATCGTTTTGTGTGTCTCTTATACAGTAAATGCAGTGCGCTCGCACCCGACCGACATTTGCTTAACGATCTTATTTAATGAATCAGTATAGTTCAATCGGGTTCAACCCCAAATGGTCCAGGAGTCGGTAACACTGAAAGTCCCGTCATAGCGGAATAAGTATAGGAATAAATTAAGCTCGGTATGCGTGGATTCCTATTACCGAAACAAAGTTAAAAACAAATTTTTGAGAAATGTTTTACCGTCATCGCGGTAATCATCGCTATGACGGGATTTTCAGTGTTACAGGCACCCCGCCTAAAAAGAATTAATAATTATTGATTAGTACTTGTTGTAATTAAACACGATTGTATTAGTAAAATGTTAATTTATTGAAGAACACTTGTACAGACATTACATGCAAAACGAACAGAGAGCGGTAAGCACAGATTAACAAACAAGGCAAATGCATAGACTTATAATTGTCAAATACAGAACGAGCCAATTTCAAATACAATAGTACTTTAAGTTGAGATTAAAAACTTATAGTCAACACAGACAAATTCCTATTAAACATAATTTTTAAATTTGTTCGCCATTGTCCTTTAAACAAGTGTATATATATATATATATTATAAAAACATCGCCCCGCACTAGGATTTTTTTCCTGTGTCGTGGGTGCAGTCACAAACAGAAATCTTACATGCACAAACACACAGACCGGGGCAAATTTTTGTCGGTCATACAAAATATCTGTCCCGTGCGGAAATTGAACCCGCGACCCGTTGCGAGAAGACCGATTACTCGACCACTGCGCTAAGACAATGGCGTTTGAGGCTGTGTTCCTTCTCAGCCAGCAACATCAGCGATAATATTTATTCCAAATTCGTTTTAGCTAGTGTTAGCGCGCTAACAAGTGATGTTATCGTTGTTGGCACGAACGCGGCCTGACGCGTCTTTCAAAAAGAAATGGATTTCTTTGATGCATTGTAACCATAGGTTTTAACACAGTATTATGCCGAACTGTATCTTTGTAAAATAGGCAACAATAAATAGACAAATAAATATATATGTAGGAACTTGACCCGCTTTCGGGTGACCCTCCATAATTTTCCTCAACTGCGATCACTATATAACGTGGGTAGATCGGGCAAGGAGGCAATATTTAATAAAAATAACGTTTTTAATGTAAGCTCACAAAAATGTATTGACTAATTATAAGAATCAACTTAAAAAATCACTTAAGATTGAATAGATAATTTTCGATTGAAAATTGACGTCCACCGAACACGTGGATGCGTGTGCGCTCTATCAGGGCAACGTTAAACTAAAACTTGTCAAGATGGCCGCCCCTCCAGTGTTCGGTGTCCTGTCAGAGTCGATCCGTAATGTTGGTTGGTAACATAGCAATACGATGCTCTGTTTCAATCGGAAATTATCGGTATCGATTATCGAGTAGTAGAATAGATGAGTCAAAAATCTTAATGCGCCATCATATATACAATAAAATCCAAAATAAAAACATAGATTTCATGTTTTGAAATATTATCAATTCACGAATTAAATATTTTCACACACCATGTAAAACAGTTTGGGGCATATTTCCAGAAAATGTCTAATTTATTATGCCGACGTGTCTCCGTAAATCTTACTCGCATTAATCTCGACTGGCGATAGCCAGTCACACACTGAATTGGATCCACAATCCCATGTAAATGTGGAATGTGGCTCAGAACATGCAATAATATTTTAATAAACTAACATTCCGACTCCCACGGGCTTAATTCATTTACGTAGAAACGTGAGAACATAACAAAACTAAGGGCACATGTGTACCACGCGTATTTAACATCGAATATAGCGGCCTCTCTTGAATGCATAGCAAGTTTATTGTGAAAGTAGCTGTTTGTCGCGCTTTCACGCCAAAACTCGGTGCCAATTTGTAAACTTTCGAAGTATTTATATTATTTAACATGAATGGAATGCTAAATTAATAAAATAATAATTATCGGCACTTTATTAGATTGTTTGATATTCTGTCTTCACGTTGTTTCTTGCTTATTGTTTTTCTCATATCAAAGAATTACCAAAAGAAACTAAGCGCATCGCTCGTGAAAATGATTGGGCGATACCAGACGGCACGCCGATCTTCTTAACGTCATATTACAAAACAAGAATGAAACTCAATCAGTAGACAAGAAATAATCGAATATTGCAATGTTGAGATAAAATAAAACGCGATTATAAATAGTTTCCATAAAACTTAGATATATTAAATAGATTATGTATTTGTTTACATATACGTTATATTTAATACCTATTTTAATGATATATATATATATATATAATATATATATATATATATATTAGGTATCTATTTAATAATATAGATAATAAAAGTAAATGATATTTGAAATATCAAAATGTAAGGTTATGACGAGGAAAGAAATTTATAAAGCATATGAATGGGTACAACTTACAAAATTTTATAAACATTTAAAATATTTTTTTTTACTTCATGGGTAGGTTCCTTCTTACTTCCTTACTAATATTATAAATCGGAAAGTGAGTTTGTTTGTTCCGCTAACTACTGTAACTACCGTAACTACTGAACCGATTGCTTTGAAATTTTACAGAGGTAAAGATAAAAGTCCGGATTAAATAATAGGCTACTTTTTATCCCGGAAATCCACGAGATGCGCAATAAAGGCTTTGCTCAAAAACTACTGCACAGATTTTAATGCGGTTTTCATCAATAAATAGTGATTCTTGAGCAAGGTTTTGCGGTATTTTTTATCTCGGAAAAACCGATAGTGCCACGGGAAGCGCGATAAAACCTTCGCGCCATAAACCGACTTCCACGCATATGTAGTCGTGGGCAAAAATTATGACTCTTGACCCTCTATAGACCCAATCCCGAAATCTACGCGGGCGAAGCCGCGGGCAGAAAGCTAGTTTATAAATAATTTTATGTCTTTATGTTAGAAGATATTGTAAGAGTATAATGTAAGTAAATAGGTCCTATCAGTGTATGATGAGATCCATTATCATGGATTACGGGTGGTCCCATTCATTTCATGGACCCCCAAATTTATGCTTCGATGACATAGACTCCTTGCAGGTTATCATGGACCCTAGGGGCGATATAGACGCTGTCGCCTCCTTCTGCGAGAACGTCATCTCGCAGAAGGAGGCAGCGGAGAGGGAGCAAGAGGAAGACGTCGATGCCGCTCTCCTCCGTCGTAGACGGATAGGTAGGAGAAGGCGAGCACACGCAAGCGCGGTGCTCGCAGTCCGAGGACACGTAGACCGCGACATGTCCTTTTTTTTTTTTTTTTTTTTTTTTTTTTTTTTTTTTTTTTTTTTTTTTTTTTTGTTCCCCTGAGGAAAATGCATTAAATTGCATACCCCGGCTGTGGCGAGCCGGGGTTATGTGGGGCTCTCCTCCCAGAAGGGGGAGGCCTACCCACTAAAAACCTCAGGGATGGCCTTCCTCAGGCATGTAGGGAGCCCCGGGAACACAAAGGCCACTTCCAGGAACCCCAGCCTCCGCTCCCCTCTCTAGAGGGGAGCCCTCCTCGGGGGAAGCTACCACCTCCCCCGGTCCCCTCCACCGACGACGCCCCCCGGCCACGGAAGGGGCGTGGTCCATCCCGGGTCGCCGTAGCGGTCGCGACTTCCTCGCGCCCGCCGGCGACCCGCGGCGGCGCCGCAGCTGTGCTACCGAGCCCGGCGCCGCCTTCTTCGAGCGGGATCGGCCATCTCCCGACCCCGCTCGGCGGCCTCCTTCTGGAGCATCACTGCTTCACAGAAGGAGGCTACAGCCCTCCAACCTCCCTCGTCCGCCAGCATTGCCGCAATCAATGCTGGCGGAGACAAATATTTACAATTTAGAATGTAATATCTTCCAATCAACACCAAGCATTGTACCAGTCCATATTGGCAGAGCGAGCCCCCTAATCAATTAACGCAGGACCTTCTAGACCTGCAAGCGGCGGCGTCTGAGCCGTCACCTCTTTTGTCTCCCCTTATTCGGCAGCCTTCTGCTCAGCCACGAATAGGTTCCCAGCCAACACAGGCCGGTCCCACTTTGGAGAACCATGCCTCTTCTAGCGCTTATGCCCTCTCCATAGGGTAGCGCTAACCGTACCTCTCATTAGGACCAAAGGCTTAGGCTGAGTTTAGTCGGTAGGTCTGGTGGGTCGAGCCGCCTCGATTCACCAGGAGTCCGACATAATCAACGCATCCCTGCTTGCCTGTTGCGTTGGTATCCATGACGGATTCTCAGCCTCCTCCCCTGAGGAAAAAAAAAAAGCAACCAATTTGTTTTGTTTTTTATAAAGATGTTATTGTTTGAATTATCATGTAATATTCTTAACAATTCTAATTTAAATATGAGAACATAATTAGTGGATGTATGTTTGAGACTTTTGGGGTCGAGACTACGGCCTGGGACGCTGGGAAAAATGCCCATAGTCTTTAAAAATGCAGCTGCAAGTTAAGCGAATTGGGCACGTGATTGGAGATTTCTCAATAGATACCTCGTACGCTGGCCCATTAACCAAATATAACAAGACAGTCAACCGCTATGCTAGAAAATGCAACCTGTTTTTGGTAGACTTTTGCGTATAATACGTCGGTGGTTGTGTCGATTAACAAACATTAAATTGAAACATTCAATTTTTTTTTAAATCTTAGATTATAACGTGTATCAAATCGAAATAGTTCTAGAGTTTTATTCAAGATGGCGTAGTTTCATTATGCGAGTATGAGTGAACCACCTGATTGCATTAGAAGGCTGGATTATGTCTGGCTCAGTTGATTGGCATTGAAATACAAGATAATTAACTTTTTTCTTTTTTTTTTAAAGTTTCTTTTTACTGTTATTAAACTAATAATTAATAAATATTTATAAATTGGTGTTACTGACGTTTTATGTGAAATCATTTTTCTTGTTAACAAATCGCTATCAACGACAACGTGAGTCACTGTCTAAACGCCGCATATAAAACAGTCTGGCTATACGACTAAGTATTCTAACATTAGTCATCACTGACGTTACCACGTTCGTGACTCTTCAGATGACTCAGCACTCATCCAATTAATTTTATCAACTGACCGAGCAAAAGAAATCAGTGCGTATGTTCAAAGACAGAAGTTGACTGGCCGTAGTGAGTCTAACAGCAACATATGCCTAGCTATCATAAAAATAAATATTTCTTATACTCACTCCAATCAAACCTAGACCAAAGTAATCTTAAGGCTTATGTTATTTCCCTAGCTCCTATAAGTTAGGGTAATGGATAAACATACATATATTATACATATATAAATATTTTTGGTAGAAATATATATTACAAACCATGACTAAGGTACAAAACTTGAGTAAAGTCGCCTAAATTGTATGAGTTTGCCAGTTTTTTTCGGGACTTATATAGCAGAATTCTTCCGCCAGAAGCGGGACATGGTAGAAAAACGTATATAATCAAAGGTTTTCAAATATGTATCTTTTTATTTGACTTAAAATTACGTTTACGTGACAATAGATAGCAAAAGTAGCCATAGAAAATGTATTTTAATAAAAAAATAATATTTTAAATCAGATTTACTCTGTCGTTAAATTCGTCTTTAGAATGAAAAAATCGGGACGTCTCGCCAAAATCGGGACGTCTGGCAACGCTGATGAGTACCCTCATAAACAAAATTGCCAATAACTTAATCATTTGTACGTTTATAGGTATACTATATACTCGTAATATGTCGGCGCTGCAGACGCAAATTAAATTAAAAGTAGTTTTATGATTATCATTTGTCTTCCGTTAATTGTCATTATTTTGTAAAATAATTATTTATAGAGTTTGAATATAATTTTAACGAGTTCATAAACTGATTAGGTATTAAGAGTTGTCAAATTACCTAGAACTAACTTCCTGATTAGTTACAAAACTTTTAATTTGCCTATCTTTGAACTATAAACGTTTTCTTAATATGGTAATTTTAAATTAATATTTCGATTTTTAAAAATGATTTGATGTATTACATATACACTGCAGTAGATATTAAGTCTCTAAATGTTTTGCTTCCGAGACGTATGGTGCGATGTTGAAGATGGCGCTGCATACGTCGTAAGGATCTTTGATATTTTCATTTATTATTAAACTAGGTAATAAAATTAGACGTAGTGTTTATAAGAAATAGTTTGTTTTATAATGATTTTTCATAACGTTATTAAAATGAGATAAATTTATTTGACTGAATATGAATAACGGAAGTACGCAGAAACAATTTAAAAACAAAAAGTTAACGTTATAAGTGTTTTTACAAAGTTATTTCATTATTTTCCTGGAAGCGTTAGAGGTCGGACCGTGCTATCTGTGTAAATCATTTTTAATGGATAACCAGAACGGTAGTGATAACCAAACCTGTAGTGGTGTTTTTAAAAACACGAATGATATTTCCACGCCGTTACATATATCAAAAATGTTAGATTTAATATGAGAAAGCTTAAATTGTGTTCATTTTATTTTGAATTTGTATTTCATACAAACATACAAATAAATGTTTCTTACTTAGGCTCTGTAAGGCTTGCTTGTAAGGCTTACATACATATATATGTACATAATTATATTACCAACATTAATTATACAAACATTCGCAAAGTGTCATTGATTTGCCTTTACATAAATTTAAAATCCATATCAAAAAGACACTCATGAGTAAAGGCTATTATAAAGTAAGTGACTATCTAAATGATCACACTATTTGGGAATAGGGACACTATTCATAGAGCCATGTTTGGTAACAACATTATTTATAATATTGTATTATTTTTATATGTGTATGTAAACATACATACGACTGTAATCGTATTAGGTATGATTGTATCTTATACTATATTGTATTTTAAATTATATTATTATAATTATTAACATTGAAAAGAGGAGATAAAAAATAGACCTTCAGAGTTTCTTGCCTGTTCTTCTCGAGAAGGCTCTCCCAATTTCCGAACAGGTGTCGAGTCAATTTTTTTTTCCTTATTCGTACGTACGGACAAGGTTTTTGTTTTTTTTTAAGCTTTGTTTTTTTGTTTTGTCTGTTGACGTCAATAAGTGCCTGTAAAGGTCTATGTTGAATAAAGATTATTTTGATTTTGATTTTGATTCAAGATTCATATCTTACTAATGCATCGTTTCAAAGAGAATTTGTAAAGAAATATAAAAAACACAGTTTTATTTGATTTACTAATTATTGTGTTTGATTTATTACAATTTTAAACAATAAAATTTTGTATTCCACTGCCTAGTGCCCGCGACTTCATCTGCGCACGACACATATCGTCATATTTTGGACAATTCATACTATATCTTTCTAACTTCTAACTTATATGTTATTGTGATGTATAAGCTATATTATTGTAAAGTTTCATTAAAATCCATTTAGTAGGTTTTACGTAAAACAATTACAAACATCCATCCATACTTACAAACTTTCGAATTTATAATATTAGTCATAGTATATAAAAAAAGTCTAAAACTGTTAATCTAAAATCTAAATCTAAAATCTTAACTTGATCTAAAATCTTGAAACCAACTTTCAGACATATTCACGACTTTAACAAAACAGCAAACAACATTCACAGAGCGCGCGTCGCATGCGCGGGCGCCGCAAATAGCGTCGCCGTCTCCATCCAACACACCCGCTGACCGTAGTAAACTCCGTCGCTCACTTTATTGCATTAACCTATTTATTATCGCTCAATGTGTTCAAACGCAAAAGTATACCAATATTTGCGGAACCGCCTTCACTAAGACATTTTATTATTTCTTATATTCGATGTTAGTTTTATTATCAATCAATACATAGTATAAAACAAAGTCGCTTTCGCTGTATGTCCGTATGTATGCTTAGATCTTTAAAACTACGCAACGGATTTTGACGCGGTTTTTTTTAATAGATAGAGTGATTCTTAAGGAAGGTTTGTATGTATAATAAATGCATAATATAGTAGAGAAACACTGATAAATTTAAAGGTTTCTAATGTGATGTCGTAAATAAGCACGTTTTTTGCGCTTATATTGCAAACGCTGGCTGAACCCTACGAGATAGACCAAAATAATGTACTACAGTATTGTACAACTTACAAAAATCCACAAAAAAGTCCGCGATGGTATATGTCTATCTCTTAGGGATAACCCACCATAACCATTTTTTCACTGCACCCGTGCGAAGCCGGGGCGGGTCGCTAGTATAAAATAAAACACAAAGGAGAATGCCCAAATTTGCCCCACTGGTCCAAAGTTATAACAAAATGTAAATAAATATAAAAATATTCTAATGAATTTTAGTGGTATATATTTCGCAAATAGGCGTACGAGAGAAAAACACAATAAAACAAAATGTTTCTTAGAAACGGAAATGGCAATATGACATAATTCGAAACCATTTTATATGGCCGATTAATATGGCCAAAAGTCAAAACGACGCATTAAATTAATTAAAATTCTATTATTAAACTGCACATAATGTAAGTTACTAAAAATTAAAGTTAAAGTTGAATAGACACCTTCACAACATGAAACTTAAGGACACTGACACATGCAGAGTCTGCGAACAAGAGCGTGAAACACCAATACACCTCTTGTGCTACTGTGAACCGCTGATTCACAAAAGAAACAGACACCTGGGGAAACACATCCTTGACCCAGATGAAATAAAAACAATCCGAACTGGGAACATCCTATCTTTCTTGATCAGTGCCCAGTTAAGGGAGCTACTGTAGGGCCTTCATAGAACCTACATAGGAGGCTGGTCACAATAGATCTCAATAGGTCGCAGTGATGCACATCAGCCCCGACTTACATGAAATAATGTAAGTTACTGAAAATCAATGAAAAGGCTAAAAATACTGCAATTCAAACTGAATAAACAAGCTTTCTTATTTCATTAAGTTTATTTTAATAAAATCATTTTTACATTGCATATGTGCCATGTAAAAATAAGTTCTCTTTTTTACACTATGGTGTAAGTTGCTAAAAATACACGAAAATGCTAGGAATATACTGTGATTCCAACTAATAACATTACACATACCTTCCTTTTTATCAAAAAATATTTTATGTCAAACAAAATGCATATCGTCGTCTTACAACTTTGCTAATAAATATTAGTAGGCGCTCATTTTATTTGTCTAATATCTTTATTTTCGCACGAAGTTTCGACTTATATCTGCTTCATTTAAAAAGCTATGCTAATTATGCACACATTAAAAAAATCTCATTAGTGGGCATGCATAATTGTGACTGGGGCACAGCTCTGTATAATTTGGGCATTGTCCTTTCATAAACAGTTTTTTAACCTTTCTCTTTCTCCACCCTACGACGTCACCCCCGGCCATTCGGGGGTGAGGTCCCAGCTGTGTCTCCTCGCCTCCATTTAGAGCGCGATGAAGGGAACGATTTTGACGGCCTAGAGTTTATTAAGGAGTAGGTACTGTCAAATGTTGAACTATAGTAAATACCACAATGAAATTATAGTTTTCATTGATATAATATGATCTTGCTTAAATTTTTAAATATAATGGGACTTTATTTATCTGAAGCTAGCATCTAGTTGAAGACTATACGAAAATACAGGGAGAAAAAATATTGTCCTTGCTGGTTCTTTCCTGTACAAGATCTCCGTACACTTGTGAACTAATGACAAAGCATATTTTACGGGTGGCGTAGCCAAATAGCAAAAAACGGAACCCTTATAGATTCGTCATATCTGTCTGTCCGTCTGTCCGTCCGTATGTCACAGCCATTTTTTTCCGAAACTATAAGAGCAGTACTGTTGAAACTTGGTAGGTAGATGTATTCTATGAACCGTAGTAAGATTTTGATGCAAAAATAATAATAAATATTGGGGGCTTACCCATACTTAGAACTGAAACTCAAAAATGTTTTTTTTTCATCAAACACATACTTGTGGGGTATCTATGGATAGGTCTACAAAAATGATATCGAGATTTCTAAAATATTTTTTTTCTAAACCGAATTGTTTGCGTGACAGACGCTTCCAAAGTGTTCTAAAATAAGAAAATGCAAAATGTAAAAAAACATAATATGATGTACATTACTATAAAACTAGCAACGAAAATTGTTTTGAACGAGATCTAATAAGTAGTTTTTTTAATACCTCGTAAATCGTAAACCGCTTCCTTTTTTATTATTGATTTTGATTTCAGTGGTATCCATTTAATCTGAGTGGAGAAAACACATCTCCACTAGTCATTTCAACTTTACTGACACCCCGTCCTTACCGGTATAAAATGAAAATGACAGCTGCTACCGGCAAAAGCCTGTCGTGCGATGCAAATGACTCAAAAAGATATTTTAAAGATAAGATGCTAAAATAAATAATCCGACTCCATTAGCACTTAGATACGATATCGTTTCAGTGAAAGGCGTTTGGTTTATTTCGCGTTACGCCGCTGACGTCAGCGTACGTCTTGTTGTGAACTTTGATTTTTTGTTCCTACATATGAAACACTAGAACGCTTAGGAGTTCGCTTTTCACCTGATAAAATCAACAGATCAGTAGCTCTACCATGAGTTAGCTATCATTTTCGATAGGTATTAGACCTATCTAGACACGCGGCAGCGTGTCAAGCTAAGTTCAAGCAAAGGAACTGGCTAGCCAGCGCCGAGTGTATTATACGAATCACTTGGTGGCACTTTCGACCCTTTTATATGTTGAGTTATAGAATCTATAACTCAAAACCTCTTTAACGTAAACACATAAAACTACGTGTGTTTAATTATATCCATAAGGGCATGTAGAATAAAAATATGATTTAAATTTATGTCGTTAAATCCCTTCGGAGAGTGTGTACATAACTTCGTTAACAATTGCTTGTCAATCAACAAGCATCAAAATCGCAATTACTCAGTTTACGGATCGACAGCCCAACACGCGTACATACGCCATTAATGCAGGCGCATCGCCACACCGAAGGTCTTCCGCGCCACTCTTGAAATGGGTTTACAGCCGCTAATAAACGCAAATGTGGACTTCGGGCGGGGCTCTACTTTGAGCGATACTGAAAACAACATTTTAATTTAACGATAATAGTTGTCTAATGTGTTTCCTCATATCCAACAACGGCATAATAGGTGTACCATGCTCTCCTCTCTTCCTTGGAGGCCTTACATAATTTAGTTCTAGCATAATACATTCTATGCAGCATATCCCTAGAGCCAATGTAACCTGTCAAGGCGCCTGGTACTATTTGAGCGCAGTATGAGTTTGAGACATTTTTCCAATTTTGTAAATTGTGCCCGTTAAAAATCTTGGCATGCACAAATCCATTTTGATTAACCCATTTTTCTTGGTGCCTCACCTCTATACTACGCGACATTTAAAAACTGACCTCACTTAAACATCATTAAACGATTATTAGTGAAAGAAGCAGATCATAAAGAAAGTACGGGATGGAAAGAGATAGTGTTACGTTAGCCAAACAGAACATCATAGCGAGAAACGACGTCTTCTCTCACTCGCCAGTGCTATGCGACTACAAAAAATGACACCGATTCGTTGAATTTGAACGGTACAGTTGAATGTTCGACATCTACCTCTTGTTTAAATATGATATCATTGGTCTTAGCGGTATCTCTTTGCTTTCCATTCATGTCTCTTATCTGTCATCTATATCACCTTTAAAAGATCAACAAGGGATACAAAAAAAAAACGAAAGTCGCAGTCCCGATAGTCGAAAAAGCTTGCCCATTCCCTCATAAAATTAAACAGGGACAAAATCCTTAACCGGACATTGTCCCCTGAACAGGCACCGACTCACAATAGGCATAACAGATAGCCCCATATGCAAAGGATGCAGTAAGGCAGAGGAAACACGACACGTTCTCATGGATTGCTAAAGCGTGGTCGCACGGGCAAAACTTCTCCACTCGCCAGTATCGCTACCAGAAGCATGCGGAAGCCTCAAGAGGCTCTAAGATTCTGGGAAGACCTGGGATGGTTGGAGTAAGAGAGAATTCAACCAGTACAGGACGCACAATAGCCCAATCATGAGGCTAAGTGCAAGTAAAAGTCCGGCTAAACTAACTTACTATAACCTTTTATGCAATCCAGCCATCGCTTCCTTTATTGAGCCATCGATAAATACTTTTCCGATACATATTTAATGGATTCTCAGTTCCCGCTATCACTGCACCGGTCAACTGCCAAGACTGTAATGAAATCTTTTGACGTCATTTGTTTGCATTCGCGCGGCACGGTTGGCTATTGCGTTCAGACTCCTTAGTCGAAGCAGTATACTAATACACGAGCAAATGCACACACACCACAAGCGCCCACTATTTTAATTTAGATCATTCAAATACAATACTAGGACGTTTCTTGGCCTCAGGAAATGTAAATAGACTTTCCCGATGTTTTACATTTTAGAGGAGAAAGGTGTATTTTCAATTTTTATATTATTGCTTACTAATGAAATAAAATTGTTTGTATCAATGTGACGATAATTGACTATCGTATTTACTTCGTGCTCTTCGATGGAAGATGGACATAAAACATCATGATCCATAAAATACTGGAACATCAAGAGCGCCATTTTGTGTTAGAGGACGCTAACGAAATGGCGGAATTGATTTAATTATGATAAACTGTATTCTTCTATCCAAACATTTTCATTTGTTAATTGTGAAAAATTTATGTTATCCGCCATTTTGTGTTTAAAGTAATACTGAACATACTTAATGTTACTCTATCCATTAGAAATGACGGTGTACCAAATTTCAGATCAATCTGTTGACAAAAGAGAGGATAAAATATTGATTACGAAATTCTATCCAACAACAACATAAAACAGAGCAAATTAAATACAACAGTTTAAATCTGGTCATATTAATTACATTAAATTACAAATTTGAAAAATAACAATCTTGTATTATAAGAAGTCTCTTCAATATGAGATTACAAAAGTAAACAATAATTTGTTCCTGAACATTAGAAATATAAAAGTTATTTTTTAAATTATTACAAAAGACGAAATCGACGAATGAAATTATTTTTCATAGTCCAAGGATTACGAAAACATCGTCGTCCTCATTTCATCCAGTAGACGCTTACTACTAGACATAGACCTTCGCTTTTCTACTATTTTTTGTTTTTATTGGTATGCCATTGCTAAGGCATACCAATAAAAAAAGACGACCTCCATAGTCGAGTGGATAGTACACCAGTTTCAAGGTGTCGCCATCTCTGAGGTCCCGGGCTCGAATCCCGGTGGGGGCAGACGTTTTGTGTGATGAATGCCAGCATTTGTACCTTAGTCATGGTTGTTGAATATATATTTCAATAAAAAATATTTATATATGTATAATATATGTATGTCTATCCGTTACCCTAGATCCCATAGCACAAGCCTTACAGAGCTTACCTTGGGCTAGGCTAATTGGTGTAAGTGTAACAAATATATATATTTATATTATATATATATATATATATATATATATATATATATATTATATATATATATATATATATATATATATATATATATATATATATATTATATATATATATATATATATAAGGCCTTGAATGACTGAGTCCCTAACATAAGATCATGATCACACTATGATAATAAAATTTCTTCACTATGGCACTAATTGAATGCATTCACTACAAAGGGTCGCAAATTGCCTCGTGTGCCTATTTTTTTTAAAGAAATGTGTCCAGTTTATAATTATACGTTCCATTGAAACAAAGGTGTTATATTCGAGTTTAATGATATTTAGTAGAACCATCAGACAATAAAGACTAGCCACATGTTGCAGTTGGCATAGAGACGTTATTGGGAAACGACAATATTGATTATAAAGGTTACGCAACAAAGCATATTATACTACATAATTAATGGCGTAGAGATGGATTTAGAATGGCACAGTCTGATGAAATGTTTCAATATTGTATTTTTTCTATATCGTCAACATCTCATCTCCTTATACGTCCTCATCGATAGGTTGTATTTATTTACTAGACTTCGTCTGTGCAGGATATGTAGCCTATGTGTTATTGTGATGTATAAGCTATATTATTGTAAAGTTTCATTCAAATCCATTCAGTAGTTTTTATGTTATAGAATAACAAACATCTATCCATATTTACAGTCTTCGCGTTTATAATATTAACTAGCTTTTGCCCGCGACTTCGTTCGCGTGGACTTCAGGTTCGTCCCGTCTAGTCTAGTAATAAGTCTAGTCTAGCAACCGAAGAGCTACTTAATAAGCTAGAGCGCCTTCAAAATTTAGCCATTCGCTTTATATTCAGTCTGCGTAAATTTGACCACGTGTCTGATTATCTTAAGCAGTTAGGTGGCTACCTATTCGCTTGCGTAGAAATCTACACTATCCCCAGTTTCCAACTTACCTTCGAACCCGTTTTAGATTTTGTGCCGAAAGCTCCCGCCCCAAGCGATCCTGTGTTACTAAAAATGTCCTTGAAATTCCTAAGTCCAATTCCGTATTTTTTCAAAAATCCTTTCCGTTCGTGCTGCCAAGCTGTGGAATAGTTTGTCGCTTCCATTCGTGAGAGACCATCCTTACATCTTTCAAATGTCTTCTGAAAGAGTACTATCTCTAATCAATTGTATTAAATTATATAATTATTATATTATATGTATGTATGTATTTATGTATATATATATATATGTGTATATATTTATTTATGTGTAAGTATGTATTTGTATATATATGCTTAATGAGTGTACATTTGAATAGGTTAAACACTTAATTACCCCTGCAATTTTAACGTCTTGCACCACTATTTGGGTTGGCTGGGAGAGATCGCTTTTAGAGATAAGTCCGCCCTTGTACACTATGAATAACTACAATTTTTATTTTTTTATTGTACAATAAAGTATTATATATTATATATAAGTAAGAAATACGGTAACTACTTAGTTACTTAGTACTGCAGAGCCCTAATCATAGGCCTATAGGTAGCTACTGCAGTATGCTCCTATAAACAGACACAACAGACAATTTGCAATGTAAGCGCAAAAAATGTGTTTTTTTTACGACCTCACATTAGAAACCTCAAAAATTGTAGCCTATGTGTTATTCTGATGTATAAGCTATATTGTGGTAAAGTTTCATTCAAATCCATTCAGTAGTTTTTACGTGAAAGAGTAACAAACATCCATACATCCATACTTACAAACTTTCGCCTTTATAATAGTAGTAGGACTAGCTTTCTCTTCTCGCCCGCGTGGATTTCGGGGTTGGGTCTATAGAGGGTCAAGGGTCATAGCTTTTGCCCACGGCTACATATGCGCAGAAGTCGGTTTATGGCGCGAAGGTTTTATCGCGCTTCCCGTGGGACTATCCGTTTTTCCGAGATAGAAAATACCGCAAAACCTTGCTCAAGAATCACTCTATATATTGATGAAAACCGCATGAAAATCTGTGCAGTAGTTTTTGAGCAAAGCCTTTATTGCGCATCCTGAGGATTTCCGGGATAAAAAGTAGCCTATTATTTAATCCGGACTTTTATCTTTACGTCTACAAAATTTAAAAGCAATCGGTTCAGTAAATACGGCGTGAAAGCGGAACAAACAAACAAACAAACAAACTCACTTTCCGATTTATAATATTAGTAAGGATAGATAAGGCTTCAATGCTTTATGCACATAAACTGTACAAAGGCGGACTTAATGTTATTAGGCATTTTTGCCAGTACCAAGATCCATCCAAATATGATTGTACACTATCAGTTACAAATCAAAAATGTATAATTCAAATTGGATTTTTAATTTTAATAACGTAGCACGGCAAAGATACTATGTCATTGGTTCACAGGCTAAGTCTACGAGACTGGAAAGAACCAGCAAGAAAACCAGTTTTGTCGTCAGTGAATTTAAGCATTACGGACTTGGATCTTTAGAATCAAAACTTAGATATAGTTATCGTCATTTTTTTGACGTGACAACGTCTATTAAATTGGTACGGCGTGGAGTCATTCTCGAAAACACCGTAACGCCGAATCTGACGCCACACGGAGTCCACGCCTACTTTACCCCTGTAGGTTACTCTCCTACATATTATTTATATACATGCATGCCAATCTATGTTTTCACAAACATTCTATATAAATTCATATATTTAGAATATGTACATATTAATTTAGTTTATTCATTATAATCATTTGATCACACGTAAGTACGTGGTGCACCAGATAGTTTGTACCTACCTCTTTTGTGCATTTGATTTTTCATAAAACTACCATCTGACATTGGCCTTCAGATGGGGGTTGTCAAATAATTGATTTGGACTGTTCTTCTTGGAATTGTTAGATATGCGAACCAAAAACTTAGTTATTGTAATTTTATAAATTAATAATTGTGCATAACTTTTTGTCATTATCTGCGCTTCTGTTTATAATTAGTGTTTATGTAATTGGATTGGTCAAGGAATACAGACTAAGAAAAGCTATTGTGAGTTAAATTATTTATTATTACTATTCGCTCTACTCCGAAGACAACCAAAGTGGTGACCCCGTTTTATTTTACAAAATGGAAACAAACACACAGAACAGTAGTGATGGGCAACAGTCGACAAAAAGTTTCGATATTTTTAAAGTCGGCATTCGCGTTCCACCATTCTGGCCAGAGGAACCCGAAATATGGTTCGCACAAGTTGAGGGGCAGTTCGCTATAGGGGGCATTACCAATGACGTCACAAAATTCAACCACGTTATTGCGCAGCTGGATAATATGTACTCCAGAGAGGTGAAGGATATTATTATCAGTCCCCGGCGACAGACAAATACGAAAAACTCAAAACTGAGCTAATTAGGCGTCTTTCGGCTTCAAATGAAAAGAAAATGAAGCAGTTGCTCATGCATGAAGAGCTCGGAGACCGGAAGCCGTCCCAGTTTTTTCGCCACCTCAAAAGTCTTGCCGGTATCAACGTTCCGGATGAGTTTCTGAAGACAATATGGATTAGTCGACTTCCTCGTGGTATCCAAACCGTCCTCGCGGGTCAACCTTCATCTACTGAGCTTGAAGACTTGGCAGACCTGGCAGATCGCATCGCCGAGCTCACTTCAACTTCATCCGCTGCGGTATGCAGCACAAGCGAAGTGGTGCCCGCTTCAGTGCTGAGCGACCTTACGAGGGAGGTTGCGGAACTGAGGAGACAACTCCAAGAACTTACGACAGAGCGAAACAGCAGATCGCGGAAACGCTCTATCGGATCTAGCTCAAAGAGATCCTCGTCGAGGCAGAATAGATCGCAGTCGAATTATCGCAAGTTCCCCGTGTGTTGGTATCACCACAAATTCGGCGATGACGCGCAGAAGTGTATCCGGCCTTGCGACTACAAGATGGGAAACGAGAAGGGCAGTCAATAATGGCGGCTGAAGATTGCCCCACTTCCACAACTGGTCGCCTATTCGTTACGGACCGGACATCGAAGACACAATTTCTCGTTGACACAGGTAGCGACTTGTGCGTCTTTCCTCGCTCTATGCTCCGTGACCGCCGTGCTCCTACGGACTATACTTTGTGCGCTGCAAACGGTACCAAAATAAATACCTATGGGTATACTAATTGTAGCTTAGATTTTGGATTAAGGCGAACTTTTAACTGGCAATTTGTTGTTGCAGATGTCACCAAACCAATCATAGGTGTTGATTTTCTTAATTATTATAATCTCATGGTTGACATCCGCAACAAACGACTATTGGACAACACCACATCTGTTTCTGCTGTTGCTAAATTAGCTGTTTGTGAAGTAGCATCAGTGAAGGTTATTACTGGTGAATCTCGGTATCACAGAATACTCAACGAGTTCCCAGATATAACCCGACCGTCTGGTACACCACGCACTACACCACCTCACAACACCTTACACTTTATCCGCACGACACCTGGACCTCCAGTATCCTGTAGACCTCGTCGCCTCGCTCCGGACAAACTTAAAATTGCTCAACAGGAATTCCAGTCCATGATCGCGAATGGAACAGCCAGACCTTCAGACAGTCCCTGGTCGTCGGCACTTCACTTGGCACCGAAAAAGGACAACGGCTGGCGTCCCTGCGGTGATTACCGTCTACTCAACTCTCGTACTGTGCCTGACAGGTATCCAATTAAGCACATCAATGACTTCAGTCATAGCCTTAGTGGTTGTAAGGTCTTCAGCACCATAGATCTTTTAAAAGCATACAACCAAATACCTGTCAACCCAGACGACATTCCGAAGACCGCAATCACAACGCCTTTTGGCCTATTTGAGTTCCCGTACATGACCTTTGGTCTTCGGAATGCGGGACAGACGTTTCAAAGATTTATAGACGAGGTGACTAGGGGCCTTGACTTCCTCTTTGGATACGTTGATGACCTGTTTGTCTTTTCGAAGGATGAAGTTCAGCACGAGGAACACCTGCACCAAGTTTTCTCCAGACTGCAAAAATACGGGTTGGTCATCAATACATCCAAGTGTGTCTTCGGACAAAAGGAGGTAACTTTTTTAGGATATTCCATTTCCGAAGACGGCTGTCGACCCTTGGACTCAAGGGTTCAGGCAATCAAGGAGTTCCCTACTCCGACCAATATACGCCAGTTGAAAGCTTTCCTCGGGATGCTTAATTTTTATAGGCGTTTCATGCCTAAAGCTGCCGAGATACAAGCTCCTTTAAATGCTTTGTTAGCAGGGGCAACGAAAGGCACACACCCTATAACCCTACATGGTGATGCCTTAACAGCCTTTCAGGCATGCAAAAATAGTCTTGTCGACGCCACCTTACTCGCTCATCCTGACTGTTCCGCCCAACTTGCCCTGGTGGCAGATGCCTCCGATAGGGCTATTGGCGCAGTACTGCAGCAGTACAAAGACGGTGCATGGCAACCCTTGGCATTCTTTTCTCGTAAGCTGAGTCCATCCCAGGTCAAATATTCTCCATATGATCGGGAGCTATTGGCTATCTACGAGGGAATAAAGTACTTTAGGCACATGCTCGAGGCCAGGCATTTCATTGTCTATACTGACCACAAGCCGATCAGTTTCGCATTCCATGAACGGAAAAAGAACTGTTCGCCTAGACAGTATAGACACTTGGACTTCATCTCCCAGTTCACAACTGATATCCGACATATATCTGGAAAAGATAACGTTGTAGCAGATACTTTATCTCGGATTGAAGAACTGGGAGCACCTGTGAAACTCGAGATGTTAGCCGAAAGTCAGACGTCTGATCCTGAACTGCAAAAACTTCTGCAAGAAGGATCCTCACTCCGTTTGGAAAAACTCCAAATACCTGGAAGTCGTTGTCATATTTACTGCGACATGAGTATACCGATTTCCAGGCCATATGTTCCCAAATTATATCGTAGGCAAGTTTTTGACAGCCTTCATTCCCTTAGCCATCCCGGTGCTAATGCTTCTGTGAAACTTATTAGAGAACGATTTGTTTGGCCTGGGATCAGAAAAGATTGCCGTGAATGGGCTCGTGCTTGCCTGCCCTGCCAGCGGGCTAAGGTAAACCGACATGTTTCTGCACCCCTTGGGACATTCAATCTTCCCAAGGTGCGTTTTAAACATGTGCACATAGACCTCATTGGCCCACTCCCGCTTTCAGAAGGTTTTCGGTACTGCCTTACTGCTATAGACCGATTTACAAGGTGGCCAGAAGCAGTACCGATTCCTGATATAACAGCGGAAACAGTTGCAAAGCTCTACTGTCGTCTTGGATCGCTCGATTCGGCTGTCCCCTAGACATCACCACCGACCGAGGCCGCCAGTTTGAATCGGCCTTGTTTCAGTGTTTGTCTAGGATAGCCGGATTCGAACACAAGCGGACGACAGCCTACCACCCAGCATGCAATGGCTTGGTGGAACGTTTCCACCGTCAGCTTAAGGCCGCCATTGTCTGTCATGAAAACTATAGGTGGACAGAATCGTTGCCCCTGGTCTTGTTAGGCATTCGATCTGCTTTCAAGGAAGATTTACAATCTTCCTCTGCTGAGCTAGTGTTTGGAGAACCTCTTCGTCTTCCTGGCGAATTCTTTGAAGCTTCGACCGACGGAACTTCAGATTTGTCTGAATTTTCAGCCCGTCTGAAAAACATCGCCGAGAAAATACGCCCTTCACCAGCATCTCGTCACTGCAGACCTAAGGTGTTCATTTATAAAGAACTTGCTACCTGTGATCACGTTTTCCTTCGTGAAGACGCATTACGAGGGTCGCTTACACCTGCATACTCTGGGCCGTATAAGGTGATTGCTAGGTCGGAAAAAGTATTTAAGATTCTTATTAAGGGTAAAGAGTCCACAGTATCTATAGACCGACTCAAGCCAGCCTTCATATTGTCTGACCATACCACCTCTGAACCAGAACTTACGCCCCAAAAAGAGTATGTGACTCGATCTGGACGTCGGGTGAAATTCACCAATTTGTATCGCCCTTGACGGTCTCTGGAGGGGGTCATGTAGGTTACTCTCCTACATATTATTTATATACATGCATGCCAATCTATGTTTTCACAAACATTCTATATAAATTCATATATTTAGAATATGTACATATTAATTTAGTTTATTCATTATAATCATTTGATCACACGTAAGTACGTGGTGCACCAGATAGTTTGTACCTACCTCTTTTGTGCATTTGATTTTTCATAAAACTACCATCTGACATTGGCCTTCAGATGGGGGTTGTCAAATAATTGATTTGGACTGTTCTTCTTGGAATTGTTAGATATGCGAACCAAAAACTTAGTTATTGTAATTTTATAAATTAATAATTGTGCATAACTTTTTGTCATTATCTGCGCTTCTGTTTATAATTAGTGTTTATGTAATTGGATTGGTCAAGGAATACAGACTAAGAAAAGCTATTGTGAGTTAAATTATTTATTATTACTATTCGCTCTATTCGAAGACAACCAAACCCCACCCCTAGAGCGCCCGAAGGCATACTCGGAACGGCAGTAACGGCCGATCTGCGCCACACGGTAACGTAATAAAAATATAAATGTATACATTACTTTATTTTTAAATAATTTCATTGCACCCAGAAAAAATTACCATGTAATAGACGTTGTCACGTTCAAATATCGGCAGTAGACGGAGTTCTACAGACAACCAATTTTTTTTATAGGATAGGGCAGCAAACGAGCAAACGGATCACCTGATTGTAAGCAATAACCGTTGCCCATGGCCACCCGCAACACCAGAGGAGTCACAGATGCGCTGCCGGCCTTTTAAATGAGAATAAGGGAGGAAGGGGAGGTTGGGCCTCCGGTACCCTCACTCACTCGGCGAAACACAGCGCATGCGCTATTTTACGCCGGTTTTCTGTGAGGCCGTGGTATCACTCCGGTCGAGCCGGCCCAATTCGTGCCGAAGCATGGCTCTCCCACGGTAAATTTATCAGTTCAGGTCATTACCTTATTACCTCATTACACAACTTCATCCTCATCTAGACGCTTGGCAGTTCACCACAGTGCGTTTTTCTAGAAATTTTCTGTAGACTTCTACCACTATGGATGGACTGGATCTGAATTTTCGCCTGCAGTGTTTACGAACCCATGCGATATCGAAACCTTCAAAAAAGAGCAATTCCCATTTAAAAGACCGGCAACGCATCTGTGACTCCTCTAGGGTTGCGGGTGTCTATGAGCGGCAGTTATCGCTTACCATCAGGTGATCCGTTTGCTCGTTTGCTGCCCTATCCTATATAAAAACGTATATAATAAGAGTACTCATTTAGCTGGGAAATATTGCAGAAGTAACGATCAATCTGCGATTACATATTTGCCATATTTGCGCCGCTGTCGCGTATTTTGCCATAGACAAAATTGCCAATGACTTAATCATTTGCACGTTATGTATTTGTCTATATCTATACTAATATTATAAAGAGGAAAGATTTGTTTGTTTGTTTGTTTGTAATGAATAGGCTCCGAAACTACTGGACCGATTTCAAAAATTCTTTCACCTTTGGAAAGCTAAATTATCCCTGAGTAACATAGGCTACTTTTTATCCCGGAAAAAATCGACAGATCCCACGGGATGCGCAATAAAGGCTTCGCTCAAAAACTACTGCACAGATCTTCATGCGGTTTTCATCAATAGATAGAGTGATTCTTGAGCAAGGTTTTGCGGTATTTCTTATCTCGGAAAAACGGATAGTCCCACGGGAAGCGCGATGAAACCTTCGCGCCATAAACCGACTTCCGCGCATATGTAGCCGTGGGCAAAAGCTATGACCCTTAACCCTCTGTAGATCCAATCCCGAAATCCACGCAGGCGAAGCGCGGGCAGAAAGCTAGTATATTATAAAAAATGTTACATTTAATATGAGAAAGCTTGAATTGTGTTCACATTATTTCAATTAAGTAACTCTAAAATCAATATATTTCAACATAAAAATAGATATTCCTTACACTCCCACTAATTAGCCTAGCCCAAAGTAAGCTCTGTAAGGCCTGTGCTAGGATCTGGGGTAAAGATAGACATATATACATATATTATACATGTATAAATAGTTTTAATATAAATATATATTAACAACCATAACTGAGGTACAGATGCTCGCATTTATCACACAAATATCTGTCCCCACCAGGATTCGAACCCAGGATGTCATAGATGGTGACTCGACTACCGAGGTCGTCAAATAAAATTGATTATATTTTATGTTTTTTTTTTGTTATATTTTATCAATTTTTTATGTTATGTTTTTTGTTTGTAACGGTGCACACATTTTTGTTAATTTTTCCTACTGCAGGTTGGCTGGAAGAGATTTCGTAAGAGATATGCCTAACCTTTTCTGCTCTTTCATGTTGTTTGTGTTATTTCTAATTATGTTTTTATGTTGTGTACAATAAATTGTAAAAAAAACAATTGATTTGTCTATTTCGACATATTTTTATGAGATTAAAATTGCTTAAATTAGATAGTCATATAAAAAAAACAGCCATAAGCAATTGCAGTCTATCAGTATTGCATTCCAAATAGCGGGAGCCTCAACTAGGTATTTAAAATACGACACATTATTGACACGCTATGGGCGCCTATTTTATACAGCATCACCAACATCTTACATATCTGATCCACTGAAGAGTTCAAAAGGAATTGAACTTGACAATATTTTCGTCAAGGAACGGGGCCGCGCGAAAATAGCGGGACAGTTCTACGAAGCGTCAGCGCTACTGCGCCCGAAATAGCGTGCAACTCGCGGCGCCGCTGTGTCATCGCGTGACGCGACGTGACGCGGTGACATCAGAACGAGGGATGAAAATTCATTTTCGCTTACCGTTCATCTTTTGCATTTACTACATCAAAATCAATAATTTCATTTTCAAATAGGATTTTTACAATCCCTTTTGCGGTCATCCGTAAATTACGTCACACGGTTAGGGGGGGGGGGCAGGAGGTTGACGAAGTGTGACATTGTGTGACAAGGGGGTGGGAGGGATCTTAAACTTCGTGACGTCACATTACAAAATCTATTATAAGTTATCTGATAAAACACAAACTTTAAATTATTACTATAAGTATGAAAAGTGCTGTAAATATTAACTTTTATTGTAAAGTCTGTATACTCTCATAAATAAATAAAGGAATAGTATCTTCTTCTATTAATAGGGGTATTCCCGAAACGTACTATTTTTCTAATTCATTTTAGTAGGTGATTTTGAAAATTATAATAAGAAAATCATGAAATGACCCTCCCCCCGTCCTTGTCACAGCTAGTCACATTTGTGAGACTCCCCCCCCCCTAGTGTGACGTCACAAATTTTGAAATTATTGAATGATAAAAGCGGTTTCGAAATCAGTTTTATTTTCATTTTAATAAAGTTAACATCAAATCAATTAACAAAACAAAAAACGATTACTTATATTAAATAAGTATATGGTCAGGTTACCTGGAAGAGATCACTCTTTGTGATAAGGTCGCCCTTTGTACAGTTAGTTTTAAGGATTCATTATCTGTATTTTTTTTCACTATGGTCGATGTACAATAAAGTTATAAATAAATAAATAAAATTGGTCATTTCATGATTTTCTTATTATATTTTTCAAAATCACCTACTAAAATCAATTAGAAAAATAGTGCGTTTCGGGAATACCCCTATTAATAGAAGATACTATTCCTTTATTTATTTATGAGAGTATACAGACTTTACAATAAAAGTTAATATTTACAGCACTTTTCATACTTATAGTAATAATTTAAAGTTTGTGTTTTATCAGTTCACTTATAATAGATTTTGAAATGTGACGTCACGAAATTTATGATCCCTCCCACCCCCTTGTCACACAATGTCACACTTCGTCAACCCCCTCCCTCCCCCAAACCGTGTGACGTAATTTACGGATGACCCCTTTGCACGTCAAAAATGCTATAAGCCTTTTATTCACAAGTTAACCAGAATAGAACCAGCAAGAAAATGAGCAAGGGTTTATTTTCTATATGTATTTTTATAATGAAAACCGACAAAACATATTTGTTTTCTCCTTGTATTTTTACAGTCGTCAATCAGAAGCAGGCTTCATATAAATAGTTTGAACCCAATTTCTTTTACAAGCTTAAACAAGTAACATTGTATCTATAAAAACTATAGTTTCATTATGTTATTTACTATAGTTAAAATGTTTGGCAAAATAACTATTGAGTTTTAAAATTAAACCCAAGCATTGTTATCATTTAAGTAATCCTTAACAAAATAATAACCGTTTTTCATAAGAATATTTTTGACAAATAATAACAATCTGTGAAAAAACAAATCGGTAGCAGTTTTTGGATCATCTAGTTTATATTTAATAATACAGAATTTCAATAATAACACAAGAATTAGTATCAGAAAATAATATATTGCTTAGTCGAGTGCAAAAGGGGTTATTAATGCACATGTATTATAATATAATAATGCCCTGGCGCATACGAGGACATACAATTTACACGAATGAATTACATACTTTATGCATATTTTTTCTACTACATACTTTATCAATTTATCTACCGTGATAAATTCAAAATATTTATTTTAGTCCACAAGAGCCTACAGAATGTTAGTAATAGTCTTTCTTACAAACTAATATTAGTAAATACTTTTTTTACCATGATGAGTCCTCGCCCATTTTAAAATACATGAGTCCCATCGGTCAACAAAAATCCTCAGAGTAAATATATCTACACAAAATGGAAACTCAAGTAATTTTAATTGATCATCTCTTCAAATATTTAAGATTGCATAATCTTCAGATTCTCAGAAGGCGGACGCAAAGAAGTTAAAATAGTTAAAATTGAAGTTGCAATGTAGACTTGCTTTAAATATATTGATAATTAAAAGGTAGATGTAATAATATAGAAACAGTCTAAAAACCTTTTTTAGACTTTTACACTTTTTTTTATTCTTCCACACTGCTAGAAGATTTTCTTCGGTTTTCTTGTCTATGGACTCATATGAGTTACTTGACAGAATTGGCAAGTAGTGGCGTATTCCAAAATCAAACTCAAATCGCTGCTTCAGTATGACTATAGTTTGAAAATTTTCTAACTGTACTCTGAAAGAGTTACAGAGTTACTGAGAAAACGCTACAACTCAGCAGAACTTAGTTAAAGATCCTGACGAGAACTCTCAGCAGGCACTGCAAGCTTCACAAACACCTACATATCTTGAGCCTAAACGAAACCACCATTTGCAGATTCTGTCACAACAGAGAGGAAACGCCCATACATATCCTGTGCGAAGATGGACCTTTGCACCAGTACAAACGTCGGCACATAGGAGGCCACTTGATCTCTCCAGATGAGATCAGACATTCTCGCCCAAGATCATCGTAAATGACATGATAGAGGCTGGACTTGGGGAGGTGGTTTAATTCAACAAAGGAATGCCACAATAGATCTGCAAAGGTCGCAGTGCCTGCGAAAACTTGGATTAACCTTCAGCACCTCTTATTAAATACAAAAATAAAAAAAATTACTCGAGCAGAGCTTTAAGCTTGAGTCTTGTTCTGTAATACAGGCCTTAAACAGTGAGTCGATCATAAGTTTGCTATCGTTTTCTATAAGTATTTGACGTATAATAAACTACAAAAGTCGTGTCAGTTTGATATGAAAGAATAGTACAATTACGTGCCGCTAGGGGTGCTGTACAAAGTTTTCATACAAAAATTTACGCTGTTGATATCGTCTCGCCCTCACGATTTTCCTATATGCTTCTTAGAACTTAGGCACAGGCTGAGTTTAGTCGGTAGGTCACGTGGTCAGACCGCTCTGGCCGCGTGCAGTCCGACGAATGTGTAGAAGCGTGACATTAAAGTTCCATCAACTATATATTTAGCACGTATGCACTCTTAACGCCGCGGCGTCGGTTTGCAATAGTGTCAATCTTTACAGAAACGACTCAGTGAGTTGTTTCTTCCAAGTGATTCACTGATTCAAATCACTAACAGCGCTTTAAATGAATCATTCGCTCAATTGCATCTCGGTTTCAATCGGCACGCGGCGCTCGCACGATTGAAATAAGTAAATAGTTCAGAGTCGCAGTGCTTCGGATCACGTCGCTCAATTGCATCTCGGTTTTATTCGATACGCGACGCTAAAACGATTGACTCAGAGTCATTATACAAATGAATCAATATCAATATTTATATCAGTGTATTTGTATCATATATCAGAACATTTGTATGCATGAAGCACTTTAATGATTCGAATCTTTGTACTGAGCCGGATACAAATGATCCAATCTCAACAAAGATACATTTTGTCCATCATTAGTTCGCAAGTCCACGGATAGACCTTCGCTGAGTCGCCAGTAATAGATATGTATTTGGACACTGTACAATTAGTAAACAATAACACGACATGAGTTGCCAGACAAACGAAGAGACAGTACAAGGGACGGCTGCTAAAGTAGTAATTAGGAATACGAGATAAAAATTAAAAAGTCCATAGAATTTTTGTTTACAACTAACGCTGGAAACGTTTACGTGTCGTTATGTGTCGTGACGCGCCAAAAACGTGTAGGTTTCATACATTTAATATAGTTAGCGACATATTTGCATGTCGTGTCGTGGCGCCGACTACTGCCGCTGCGAATGTGTACTCGTCGTCGGGGTATTCTTCTTCGCTCTTCTGGGCGAAGGGAACTGTTCGGGGCTCTGTTGGCCCCCTGCAGTGGTCTCCACGCCGGCAGTTACTACTGCCGGGTCATTGGGGGGACGGGGATGGTCCTCCGTCCAGGCTTCGTTGCTCCGTGGGAGCTGTGTCTTTGCCTCTTCTATTCGTCACTCTCACTCTCTGAGAGGACGAGGCTTCTAGCGTGCGCTCTCCAGTCGGGAGGGCGGGCGTGGTGGGGGGCGATGTTCTGCAGGTGTGGATGTGAGGAACTGGTAGCCCTGCTGAACATGCTGGTGGCGAGAGATTTTATGTAAGCATGGATGTTGGTGATCTTCAAGTCCCTGGCTATCACATCGTTCCGGACGAATCTCGGTGCGCGGACGAGTGTTCTAAGGGCCAGGCTGCCACTTGACATGTGTATTTACGTACACATTGTCAGGATGGTCGAGTGCAGGGCTATTTCTAAAAATATTAAAAAAATTAAAATAATTATCAGAATATTTAATAAAATAAAAAAATTAATTATAAATTCCATATTTTGCTTCAACAAACTGGCAACACTCAGATATACTAAAAGTGGGGGTAACAAGCGTTCATTGAAAAGAAATACACTTGGCCGATCGGGGTCCCCATCAATTCACATAGGCCGGAGCCACTTGGGTGTACCACGCCTTCCTTCGCGCATATGTCCTCTTCGGAGGGCAGCACTGACTGTACCCTCTCTTGAGGGTGCGGCTAACCTCTCTCCATTCAAGCCATAGGGCCCTTATGGCCATGGCTAGGCTGAGTTTAGTTGGTAGGTCACGCGACCGGACACTTGCCGTTGCGGTTGAGGTATCCTGGTTACGTATTCTCCTGAGGGAAAAAAAAGCCGGTCGGAGGCATTCTATGAAAAACCTTTGAGCTGTACAGTTGAGTAAACTGTAACTGTAAGTCTCGCTGTTGTTCCTGAGTTTTACTACAAATGTACCGTTGAGTATAAACAGCGCCGTGCAGTGTTTGATAACAGAGTCGTCGGCCATACGACACGACGCCGACACGCCGCTCCGTTTACGTCATCAACGCGCTTATTTCCGGCGTCGACCGGTTTTAGTTCGACAAATGTTTATTTTATTGTTAGATCAACTATTATTACAATTAACTTCCAAATGTCCAAATAACAATCTGTTACTTATGACTAGAGATCGGATAATCGGATGCATATTTACCTAAAGTTAATTTTTGGCTCACAAATTATGGAAGCGGCTTTTTAAAATACATTTTGTTGAATATAAATCCCGGGAAAATACGGGACTGCAAATTTAACGTAGTGATATTGTTTGAAAATTACTAAATTAGCACGTGGTATTTATTTTCAAAAGACCGAGACTCCGGGTTCATTTATACAACTATGCATACGTATTTACATGAAGTTTAGTTTCAGTTCACGGGGAACTGAAACTAACCTTCATGTAACGTCGTTTTTAAGCTCATATTACCGACTAGTTTTGCATTACCAAAATGTTCTACAGTACCGGAATTCCGGGATTTTTATTTATGGAAATAAAATAAAAAGACAGTTCCATACTTTGTCAAAAACTAAATTAGGTAAATAAATAAACATCCGGCTATCCAATTCCGCAATCCCGGGATTTGTATTTAACAAAACAATAAAAAGCCGTTTCCATACTTTGTCTTAAACTAACTTCAGGTAAATATGCATCCGATTATCCGATCTCTAGTTATGACTCTACATTACTAATTACTGAACGCTGCGGAAGCAGAATCTTAAACTTACAAGAAATCTTCATCACGGCCCATATACGTTTTCAGCGAGGGGGAGCTTAAAATTAAACTTAAAAAAGGGAAGAAAATATGTTTCTAAATATCAAATAATTACCTTAAACTAATTTAGCAAAGTAAATTTTTTATCACTATCCTTACTTATATTATAAATCGGAAAGTGATTTTGTTTGTTCCGCTTTCACGCCGTAACTACTGAACCGCGCATATGTAGCCGGGCGCAAAAGCTATAATAATAATAAATGTCTATATTATAATAAAGCTAATTAATTCCACCCGCTCCTTTCCACCACCAGTCAACCAGACGCAGGCTTAACTACCATCCTTACGTGGTGGACTATCCTGTTACACTTACAAAACGGTTCCAGTCTTCGTTTTTAATACGAACAGCTAAGATGTGGAACTCTTTGCCGACGTCTGTGTTCCCGGAACAATATAATCTTACGATCTTCAAGTCACGAGTGAATAGGCATTTGCTAGGTAAGCGTGTTCCATCCTAGTCCTCATCGTCACTAGGTGAGATTGTGGACAAACGCAAAGCTATTTTAAATTAAAAAAAAAAAAAGCCACCTGTAAAGAATATGGTTTCTAATTATTTAACGAGATCGAAATCTGAGTACATTTTATCCAGTAAAATGTTTACCTACATTCTTCGTGTTTCGCCGAGTGAGTGAGGGTACCGGAGACCCTTATTCCCATTTAAAAGGCCGGCAACGCATCTTTTTTTTTTTTTTTATTGCTAAAGTTGACAAACAAGCAGGCTGCCCACCTGATGGTAAGTGGTAACAGTCGCCTATAGTACATGTGGTTCCCATGAGATTCGCAGCAAATCTGCAAACCTCATAAGAACCACAGTGTACGTTGCCAACTTGTGACATAAGATGTAAAGTCACAGTACCCAGTAATTTCACTGCCTATCTTACCCTTCACGCCGGAACACAGCAAAGCGAACCCTGCTGTTTGGCGGCGGAAATAGGTAAGACGGAGGTACCCATGCAGACGACCCTGGTACAGAGTCTACCTCCTAGTCATCTGTGACTCCTCTGGTGTTCCGAGTGTCCATGGGCAGCCGTTATCGCTTACCAGCAGGTGATCCGTTTGCTGCCCTATCCTATAAAAAAAATTGTATTGATCTTTGCCTGAACGAAACCCAGTTATTTATAACTAGCTTTCTGCCCGCGGCTTCGCCTGCGTGGATTTCGGGATTGGGTCTATAGAGGGTAGACTTAGCTTTATAGCTTTTGCCCACGGCTACATATGCGCGGAAGTCGGTTTATGGCGCGAAGGTTTTATCGCGCTTCCCGTGGGACTATCCGTTTTTCCGAGATAAAAAATACCAGAAAACCTTGCTCAAGAATCACTCTATCTATTAATGAAAACCGCATGAAAATCTGTGCAGTAGTTTTTGAGCGAAGCCTATACTGCGCATCCCGTGGGATGTGTCGATTTTTTCGGGATAAAAAGTAGCCTATGTTACTCGGGGATAATGTAGCTTTCCAAAGGTGAAAGAATTTTTGAAAAAAGTCTAGTAGTTTCGGAGCCTATTCATTACAAACAAACAAATCTTTCCACTTTATAATATTATATAGTATAGACTAGCCAACCAAACACAGTTATTGACTGTTAGAGAATTTCTTGTTACATTAAGTCGGCCATTTGCACTTTATTTTTATGTATATTGTGCCATAAAGATTTAATAAATAAATAAGTATTTTAAAACATAAAGTGAGCGAAACTGTAGAAAGCTGTGGTTCCAATAAAATATTGATAGAAAATATTGATTATCAAAATCTCAACTTTAATAAAATATAATCTCTAATAGAAAATCACTTATATTCTCTATTCCGTATCAAAAATTTTAATTCATATTTATACTTATGAATTATTTCTCTATAACTAACCTACCATGATACTCTCACTCAATCACTCTCAATCAATCACTCTGGTTATTGGAACCAGCTGTCTCGATCTGTCCACGGCTGCCGAATCCCAACACAATCAACCGGTAAATATTCCGCCGAGATCAAAGATCGTGGCACATCAAAGACTGTGTTTGAGGTACCTGAACGTTCATAGCAGAATAATACTATTAGCGAAAGAAAACGACAGCTATTAGCCTTTACGGCGTACACTATTTAGCAAAAACTTGAATTTGTGTCTTAGCAGTGATTGATACAACAATTAATATTAGTGATGTGCCGGATATCCGTATCCATATCCGTATCCGCGGATATGAAAAGATTTGTATCCGTGTCCGTATCCGTTACTTTTTGGCGGATCTTTTACGGATCTATTTAGCAAAGTCTTTTTTACAGAATAATACATATTCTTGCGAATATGTATTATTCTTTACCCTTACGAGAATACGTTCCATCACAAATTTTACACTTTGCACATTCATCATTATATAACACTTTATTGCACAATTAGACATAGGCAATGTAAAATATATAAGAAAGAGTATGTACAATGGTGGATTTATCTCTAAAAGAGATCTCTTTCAGCCAATCAAAACGGATGTCCTGAAAGAAATATGCGGGAAAGCTTTATGTGAAACTTTTATTTAATATTTCATTACTATATATATTATAATTTAATAATATTTTACTTATAAAATAATAAATACATAATAACAATACTATACATGCTTTAAATAAATAAATAAATCAATAAAAAATCAACGTGTCCCAAAACCCAACATCATTTATTATCACAAAATAATTCCATATTACACAACCAAACTTTTTTGTAGACATTTTTTTAATCATGTACCAATACCAAACAAGCGTAATCTATGCTGCCTAGTGTCACATTAAAGTAAAACAAAACAAAAAAAGCCCCGCCGCGCAATGCAAGTCGAAACATGTTTCAACTCAAGATCGCGCGCAACGACACCGATTGTGTAAGAAAGTTAAGATCCGTATCCCTATCCGTATCTGCGGATCTTGACACCAAATATCCGTATTCACATCTGTGACCGCGGATCTAGATTTTTGACGATCCGGCACACCACTAATATGTACTATCATTTTCCAGTATTCCGGCGTTTTCACTAATCCGGCACAACCCTAGTCTGATGTCTGATATCTCCCGGATTAACAAGAGTCTACTGTATCATGGTGGTTAGGACCTACCAACCGCTACGGTGACCCGGGATGGACCGTGGTCCATCCACGTGGTCCGTCCACGGAAAGGGCGTGGCCCCTTCCGTGCGGAGGCTGGGGGTTCCCGGAAGTAGCTTGATGTTCCCGGGGGCTCCCTACATGCCTGAGGAAGGCCATCCCTGAGGTTTTTAGTAGGCCTCCCCCTTCTGGGGAGGAGAGCCCCACATAACCGCCGGCTCGCCATAGCCGGGGTATGCCATTTAATGCATTTTCCTCAGGGGAACAAAAAAAAAAAGGACCTACCAACTAAACTTGTAACGTGTTATTTTTTACTTATGCTTTCAGCACAATTTAATCATCAGAATACTTTTGATTTCATTATTAATTTGCAAATTTAGTTCTTGTTTACATGTCCTATTAGGATTTTGTGACAGATATTTAGTTTTTTTTGTTAACCTTTTTAAGTGAAAGTAAGAGTGAAGGGATCGGAACCTGTACAGCCTCAGCATAAATGCAATTTTTTTGTCTTAATTTATATTTCATAAATTTTACTTATAACAAGATGGACATAGGGACAAAACATTTAGTTTCTGTATTCATTTAATCAGCATACAGATGGTGTTGAGTCTGTGATAGGAGTTTTGGTTGGAATTGTAATTTAGAACTTAAATTTCAATATACAGATCTATGGTTTTAGAGGTTTGATAGGGTGAAGCCATGGACTGTTATGGTGAGCCTCAACATATTTTCATAACTAATATATACCTAATATTATCTATTAGGAGTTTACTTAAAACAAATTCTTTCGTTTTGGTTTATTGGAGAGGGTTTTCGTTTCTTTCTCCTTGTTGGACAATTCCGCCTTTTGTTCATTCGGTGATGCTTCCAATTCGGAACGTGACGGCTTGCTCTATGGCGATCCCTCCGTGGCTATTTATTGGCTATTTCGAGTCATGGCTGTCATTTTGACGTCGGCGAGGAGGACGCGAAGGATGGGTCTTTTCGGCGTTCCTCTCCTGGCGGATGTGCCGCTTTAGGCCACCATGAAAACGAATTAGTTTTTCTTTTTTATTTATGTTTTCTTTTTAATATTTCTTTTAATAACGGCTTAATGCCTTAATTGTTTCGTCCTGCAATCCCAGATAATGGTGAGTTGTATTTTCTTCTTTTGTTTAACTCTAAAGATTTCCCCACATGTTCGTGGGATAGATATTTCATATTTTATACATTGTTGTAGGGTTCACGGTATACCTCGGAATCACCTTAAATATAGGGCGTTTGGGCCGTTTCATCCCAACGTGACTTCATGCACCCAGCCATGCGGTGATGTAGGTTGTCTTACTTATCAACGGAAATCCCTGCCATCACCGATGGAATCTCAACGTATAAGGTGACCTCTTACCATTCTTACTGTTTTGCGTGTGTGAACCACCGTATTTTGGAGAAATTATTTTTTTTGACATTGTGACATTCACCTTGGGTGACGAATGGAGGATGGCTCAGCTCAACACTTACTGAACTTAAAGTGTAATGTGTGCAAATACCGTGCCCATTGAATGGGGGACGATTATATATATATATATACTTTCTTTTTTTGATTTGTGTATAAATATTTTTTTTTGTATTTAAATGTTCCTTTTAAAAATGTTAATTATAAACTTACATTTATAATCCTCTTTGTTTAATTTTATCACCTAACCATTTGAAGGTCTGTTTGCATCTATGTGGAGGCGCCCATATCATTAATCCTAAATATCTACATATATCACCAGGTCGGTTCGATTCCGATAAGGATTATACCCACACCCTGATCTTAGCCGGCAATTTTTTTTCCTTTTCTTAAATATCATAATAAAACGCTACAAACTCAGCCTAAGCCTTTGGTCTTAATGATCCCGCGGCTGAAAGTGAGGCCGACTGCTCCTTAGAAGAAGACGCGGAAGCGAGCCTTACAGTGCTTATTCGGACCACACCAATTGGTGTGAGTGTAACAAATATTTATTATTTATTAGCTGTGCCCACGACTTCATCCACGTGGATCGTAATTTTAGGTAGTTTAATGACTGAGAATGTTACGAGTATAAACGTAAGAGTAGACAAATATAATCAGAAATCTTCGAACTGCTAAGTTATCGGGAGTTACACGTGTTATTGTGAGTCAACCATAAACGATAGACATATGCTGTCGTGGGATATTTTTTATATAATTTTAAGACGAACATTTCCGTCATACATGGCTTCTGTGTAGCTTTAACCATTAAGGTTGCACACGCGACGGAAACTTAAAAAATGGAGTAACTTCTCCCGTTTTCCCAACATTTCCCTTCACTGCTCTGCTATTGATTGTACCGAGATGAAAATTATATTATAAACAGCTCAGGAGTATGAAAAATAAGTGTACCAAGTTTCATTAAAATCCGTCAAGTAATTTTTGTTTCTATAACGGTTATACAGACAGACAAAAATTTTACAGATTGCATTTTTGGCATCAGTATCGATCCCTAACCACCGCCTGGAGACCTATTTTTGCTAAACATCCAATTTGAAATTTGAATTTGAAAGTCGATCGCAGAGCTGCCAACATAGATAAAGTACACACATAAATGTAAGAGTTCGGTTCCACGCAGAATGTAGTCGCTGCCGGTTATTGCCGGCTTAACCATTATGGTAATATATATATATATATATATATATATAATATATATATATATATATATAATATATATATATTTCTTGTATGCGTGTGTATGTGACTGAACTCCTAAACGACTGGACCAATTTTGATGAAATTTTTTGTGTGTATTCCAGGGGGCTTGAGGATGGTTTAGATTCACAATACGGTCATATAGATATTGTTTTTCAGCTAAATTATTTATTTAAAAACATTTGAGACAACGTGAGACAACGTGACATTTGAGACATTTGACATTTGAGACATTTGACAGGACAACGTCTGTTGGGCCAGCTAGTATATATATATATATATTATATATGTAATATATGTGCTACATTCATATATGTATTATGACTTGATTACGAGTGGGTGACGCACTCGTAATGAAATCACACCTGTGACTAAGGTAATCACATCAGTGATATTCAAAAATAAGAATGATTGAAAATCGGTGATTATTAGTCACATCGGTGATGTCGAAGTCGCATTCGTAATTCAAAAATAGGTCTCCTGATAGTTATTATGGAAATATATTTCATGTACAGAATTGACCTCTCTACAGATTTATTATAAGTATAGATTTACTAGCCTCCCCCGAGAAGGGCTCCCCTCTAGGCAGGGGAGCGGAGGCTGGGGGTTCCTGGAAGTTGCTTGATGTTCCCGGGGGCTCCCTACATGCCTGAGGAAGGCCATCCCTGAGGTTTTTAGTGGGTAGGCCTCCCCCTTCTGGGGAGGAGAGCCCCACATAACCGCCGGCTCGCCACAGCCGGGGTATGCAATTTTATGCATTTTCCTCAGGGAACAAAAAAAAAAAAAGTATAGATTTACTGCACGAGTCTCCGTTATTATTTTAAATCATAGTAACTATATTAAGATTTCCCTCTCCGAGTACATTTTTAAAGACAATACAATTATTTTCGTACTATCAGGTGCCTACTAATATTAGAAACGCGAATGTTTGTAAGTATGTTTGTAACTCGTTCACGTAAAAACTACTGAATGGATTTTAAAAAAACTTTACAATAATATAGTTTATACATCAATATAACACATAGGCTATTGATAAAGTACTTGTGGTTAGTCAAGCAAGTAGGAAAAAATCTACCATCTGTGCAGACGAAGTCGCGAACACCAACTAGTATATTTATACATTGTAGCCTATGCTATACTTATGTATAAGCAATTCTAAGCCATTAAAATCCATTCTGTAGTTTGACGTAAAAGAGTCATCATCCTCTTGCCCGTTTCCCATTATCTGGGGTCGGCGCAGTAGATCTTTTTCTTCCATTCCTCTCTATCAGCCGTCATTTCCATTCTTACTCCTTTCATTCTTATATCATTCTTCACACAATCGATCCATCTTTTATTCGGCCTTCCTCTGCCCGTGTATCCCTCCACTTTCATATTCAACATTCGCTTTGTGACATGACTTTCGTCCCTCCGCATCACATGTCCAAACCATGCTAATCTACTTCCTCTCACCTTTTCTACCACTGGCGCTACTTTCAGACTACCTCTTATATACTCATTCCTTATCTTATCCATCCTTGTCACACCACACATCCATCCGTAATTTGACGTAAAATAGTAACTAATGTAAAACGTCCATCCATTTAAAATTTGGTAGGAATATACGCTAGAAAAATTAAGATACTATTAAATATGCTAGTCGCACTCTATCATTGACTCATATCTCAAAGAAAATGACTATTCAGTATCATAATTATAGCTACACAATTATTTATGTATTACACTGCTGTACAAACCGTGCATAAACTAAATGCGTAAATCTTTCACCACTTCTTTTATAGTCCATAATAAATCGACAGAGGCTACGCTGCTGTAACTGCTCTCTTTGATCCGAGATCATGTTTACGTGTGATTTACGTTCTCCGCTTTGGTTACTAAACTCCTTTTAATTCTTTACCAGTCAACGTACCTACTACGCCACTAATGACGCTTACAGACTGGAAAATGTCATTTCCCTATAGTATATTTCACCTTGATGGCAAGCCAACTGGTCATTTTTTATTAAATCATGACCAATTGTGTATGCGAATAAATTAATCAAAGTACATGGCACAGTTTCCAAATTCGACTCCAAATTTTCGATAGTATTGTTCTCCTTGACGAGCTGACCACGAATATACAAGTTCTCCATATATAATATACAATCCTGCTTTACGGCAGAAAACCAGGATTTTTTACCCAAAACTTCAGAGCCCCCTAGCAGCGATTGTCGTGAACTTTTTCTAAAACTTGTATAATCGTGATAACTACACTAGTTAAAATTTGACAAAATTTACCTTCCCGCGCTTCCACAGTTAACAGAATGAAATCGAACTTAACGTAAACAAGGAGTCACAATTTAGCATTTAATCGACAACACTCACACAAGCACTGGCAGTTTCCACGACGAAATATAAAATTTTACAATGTTGACAGAGAATTCGGAATTCAAAGCGATGTCACTCGCGGGAAATGGCGGGAAACCCGTAGGCCGTCCGGCCAGCGCACGCGCGATTCCACCACGAACTGCGGGCGTCGCGCAAACGCTGCCAAGCGACGTCACAGAACCATCCCGGTTGCTTCTAACGAACGTTCAAACTATTTGAGAACATTTCTTGTTTACAACTCAATATGGAGACATCGAGTGACAAAATAATATTATTTTTTCATAGTTGTCATCAGCTACGGATGTTGGCAATACGGCGTAATGTCTATTATAAGCAACTATAACTGAAAGTTTTGTTAATATGATATAGAAACTAACCCACGTATTGTTTGATAATGAGACGAGCGGCTATAACAATTTTAAGGTGTCGCCATCTAAAATCCCGGGTTCGAGTATGGTGGGGACAGATTTTTGTGTAATGCTTACAAGCATCACTGCCTTAGCCATGGTTGTTAATAATATAGGTATATATTATTGTATTAAATATATTTATGTATGTACAATATATGTATAGTCTATCCGTTATCCTAGACCAGAGTTTCCCAAACTTTTTTGTGTCGTAGACTCTTTTCATATTTTTCGGTTTTGGGTAGACCCCTACTTACCTAATATTGAATGCCTACATCCTATAACTTATGAAATTTTATAAACATATAATACATTTTTTCTTTATATATAATAGGTACTAGCGGACCCGACAGACTTCGTCCTGTCAAAAAGATTTGTAAAGTGGCAGTTTTTTGTTCCTACTTGAATGTTCCTACTTGAAATGACATATGATGACATTAAATTTGTTTGACAGAACTGACGTCAATCTTTTTTCTTTTTATTCATTTTTAATATATAAGGATAGCTGACCCGGTGAACTTCGTACGCTTATTAATTTGGAGCATAATTTAGTGTTAACGCCGTTAAGCTCAATTATACTTTTTTTGTTTATTCACTCACACTTACCACAAACACATATAAACTACTCTACTCACTCACTATCATATCCTTTCGTATCTCCTACCCCGCTCCGTTCATTATCTACTACTCTTTTACCTCACCTTACCGACGCAACATCGCAACGCAACCGCTCTCTCATAAAATATAAACATTTTTCTAAAACTCGCCGCGAGTGCTTATTATTAAGTTAATATTGACTTGTGTGTTATAAATAATACAGTCCACTATAAAAAGTGAAAGTAGTGAAATTAAGTGTCGGCCAACTAGCAACATCCAGACGTCTACGAAGGTCGGTATCCTTTTAATCATTATTTCATTTTCCCTATCTCACGCACACACAAGTTCTTGGTCCTAACGATCCTGGATATTCCCGCAAAAAAAAACACTACATACGCATATATTTTAACGCATTAATTTTAAAGCATTTAGTCTCGCAAGTCATTGCTACGCTTATAACATCTACCTCCCACTTAAAATTGTTACATTCTGTGACATTTTTATCACTCTTACGCATAAATATTAACCGCATATAAATTCTATTTAAACCGCATATTAATTTACATTATATATAAAATTATAATAATATAAGCCTATATAATAGAGGTTACCTAGTCAGCTTACCTGCTATTATTTTTGTATAGGTACTTACACAGCCAATCATTGAAAATGTCGCAATTAAAACGTAAAATAAATTTACTCGAAGCTAAACAAGAAACACTTTTCGAAAGAGTTCAACAATTATACGATCTCAGCCTACAGGTTTCCGATCCAGTAAAACAATCAACATTTTTAACACGCATTCAATCATTAGAGCAAACAAGAAGTGAATTTCTAGAAATTATCGATAATTTAAATTTAGCCTACATGGAAGCAAATGCAGAGGTCAAACCTTCCTACTCGAATCTTAATGCATTTGATGATTTATACTGCAATATTAAAGTAGTGGAAAAATCCCTCTCACAACTCAAGGCTTCCTCAGACATTTCCAAGGTAAATCAGAAATTGCCACCGTTAGAATTAGCCTCTTTTGATGGTAGCCCAAATAAATGGCCCATATTTTACCAAAATTTCAAAAGTCTTATCCATGATAATTGTCAGCTAACGTCTGCCGAAAAGGCACAGTATTTAATTGGTAAGTTGTCAGGCAAAGCTCTGTCCGTTTGCTCAGGTGTTCCGCCTACAGGGCAAAATTATAAAATCATTTGGACTTCACTGATAGAAAAATATCAGGACACTAGAGTTCTAGGGTCTGCTTATTTGGAGCAAATGTTAAATTTTAAGTGTCACTCGCTGGACACATTCATTGACCAATTTTGTTCTGCAGAGGCTGCTTTACGTCTCTTGGGGTTTGATGATCTTTCAGACTTCATTATAACGCATATCGCACTTAGTAAATTGGATAAAGACACTCTAACGCTTTTCGAACAAACTTTTAGACATGTTAAAATTCCTACATTTTCTCATCTTAAAGAATTTGTTAAAGAACAAAATAAAATACTTAGTTTACATACGCTTACAAGTAACAAACAAAGGTACAATAACTTAACCAAAGCGAATTCATTCAAAACAACAAAATCAACACATTCGTTTTTAGTCAATACGGACCATAATTTACAATCTAGTAGCGCCTGCAATAATTTCTCACGCAATTGTTTAATTTGTAAAACTCAGCCCCCGCATGGTTTATACAAGTGTTCGAAGTTTTTATCTTACAATGCAAAAACACGAAATGAATTAGTTCTGAAAAATAACTTTTGTGTGAATTGCTTAGGTTTTCATAATATTAAGTTTTGTAAATCTCAAAATGTATGTTCTGTTTGTCGCCGCAAGCACCACACATTGCTTCATTTCGATAATAATTATCAATCCCAGAATAACTCAATAGCTACGTACAACGAAACTAATCGGGCTGCACAGAATACGACATCAAGTTTACCTGCCGCGTCTAACTCGTCAAACGATTATCAACCTAACCGCCTTACGACTCATGACTCAAATTCGCATATTGATGTTCCTAGGAACCTGTCGTTATCAGTTACAACCGAGTTCAATAATAACAATGACACGTGCGTGCTGTTGCCTACCGCATCAGTTTATGCATTTGATACAATTGGGAAAATAAAACCGGTACGTATCTTTTTAGACACTGGTTCTACGAGTCATTTCATAACAAAAAATTGTTGTGATCGCTTAAAGTTAATAATAACTCCCGTTTCTTCTACGATTCGAGGCATTGGTTGCGCGGAAAGCTTTTCGCATGGATATGTTACATTTACAATTCAATCTCGCTATGACGAACGCTGTAGATACACTATTAAAGCCCGTGTGATTAACACTATTACCGATCATTTGCCCAGCGCGCCGATACAAGTATCGCAGTTAGATCATTTACGCAATATACCTTTGGCTGATAATGAATATTTTTCGCCTTAGGCATCGATTGTCTTATAGGGAATGAACTAATTCCGTTTTTACTCGGTAGCAATAAAGTTAGCTCGCCGCACTCTTCCGTTATCGCTTTGGAGTCTACGCTCGGCTATGTTGTAATGGGACGAGCTGTTTGTGAAACTTCTTTTTGTTGTTCAATATTCAACAATAGTAATAAGACATTTATTTGCGATACAGAAACCCAGCGCTTAGATAATTTAACTCAACGCTTCTGGGAATTAGAAAATGTCCCTAATAAAAAACATATTAGTCCCGAGGATGAAATGTGTGAGCACATATTTCAATCTACATGTACCCGTGATAATACTGGTAGGTATACGGTGTCACTTCCATTCAAGTCATCGCCGTCAGAGCTCGGGGATTCGCTTAACGTCGCAAAACGCCGCTTATTTTCCCTAGAAAAGAAATTGAACTCTTCACCTAGTTTACGCAATGACTATAATTCTACAATAAAGGATTATATTAATAAAGGTTATTTGTCAAAAGTAAATAACGCTTCTCCGCACGATAACTCGTATTACATACCGCATAGGGCTGTTATCCGTCCAGAAAAGGACACATCAAAAACTCGTGTCGTTCTAGACGCCAGTTGTAAAACGACCTCAGGCAAGTCACTTAATGACTTGTTGTATGTCGGACCAAATCTTCAGCAAAATATATTCTCACTCTTAATTAATTTACGCATGTTCGATATCGCATTATCAGCTGACATTGAAAAAATGTATTTTCAAGTCAAACTTACGCATGAACATCAGCCGTTTCAACGCATTTTGTTTAGATTTGATTCCGAATCAAAGATAGACACATATCAATTTAATAGGGTTTCATTTGGTATATCCAGTTCACCTTATCTTGCAATGCGTGTTGTACGTCAGCTCGCAGCAGATGAGCGTAATCGCTGGCCACTCGCTGCTTACGAAGTTGAAAACCACATGTACATGGATGACTATGTAACGTCGATAGACGGCGCTGTGAATGCCGAAAAATTATTAAAGATATGATTGACATGTTCATGGCCGGGGGTTTCAGCTTAGTCAAATGGATATCCAATGACCCACATGTTTTAAGTAAAATTCCAAGCTCGCATAAAAAAGATTTACAGTTAGTTAATTTTGATGACACATCTACTACAAAAATAATAGGAATGCACTGGTGCCCAGCTGATGATGTTTTACTCTTTCAAATTAACTCTAATAGTAAACCAATACTGTGCACGAAACGCACAATATTGTCTGAAACTGCTCGTTTGTTTGACCCTCTTGGCTTGATTGGTCCTATAAGCGCTTTTATGAAATTATTGGTGCAACAATGTTGGCAATTGGGTCTCGGATGGGATGATTCGGTTCCAGATAGTATTGTTAGGAAGTGGAATCAATTTCGCAGTGAAATTCCAGTCTTACAAAATTTAAAAATTCCTAGACATGTGGGTATTACCACTGACGCACTTGTAACTTTGGTAGGATTTGCTGACGCTAGTGAACTTTGCTATGGAGCCGTTGTGTATATCAGGGTCAAAGTAAATGATAAAGTTACCACGCACCTTTGTTCCTCGAAATCGAGATTAGCACCCCTGAAGAAAGTTTCACTCGCACGCCTTGAGCTATGTGCTGCACTTCTTTTGAGTAAATTAATTAAATCTGTTTATGAAATATTACATTTACGTTGTAAAATTGACTCAATTTATGCATTTTCCGATTCCACTGTTACTTTGACATGGATTCATTCACCTGCTTTTAAATACCATACTTTTATCGCAAACAGAATAACTGAAATCAACGCTAACCTCCCCGCTGAACACTGGTATCATGTAAATGGACATGATAATCCAGCAGATATTATATCTCGCCCTATTACGCCTATTAATTTAATTGAAAATTTAGTTTGGTTTAATGGCCCCGAATGGATTTCAAAATCTATTTTAGAATGGCCGCTGCTTCCTTTTAAACCCACAAACGTAGAAAGTGAACTTCTGGAAACTAAGACACATTCATTTTATACCAATGTTCCTAACACTCAAACGCTAGATACTAACCCGCTGCAATTGTTATTAGACAAATTTTCAAATTATAAAAAGATACTTCGCATTACTGTATATATTTTACGCTTTATCAAAATTTTAAAAAGCTCTGGTACTATAGATAACTCTGACTATGATTTTGCAGAGATTTATCTCGTTCGTTTTATTCAACGCAAACATTTTACTAACGATATTTCCGCATTAAAAAGTAATAAAAGCATAAGTAAAACTTTATTAAAACTTCAACCTTTCATTGACAATAAAGATGTGTTACGCGTGGGTGGTCGATTAATTAATTCTCAGTTGAGTTATAGCCAAAAGCATCCTATTGTTTTACCACCAAAAGATCGCCTCACTCATTTGATTGTAGATGATTACCACGCTGTGAACCTTCATACTGGCCCTGCACTTTTACTTTCACTCGTGAGACAGAAGTTCTGGATACTTGGAGCTAGGAACTTAATTCGCCAGAGAGTTCATCAATGTAACATTTGCTTTAAACTCAATCCTAAATCTCCAACTCCTCTTATGGGTGATTTACCTGCTTTTCGCGTTTCTGAAGCTAAAGCTTTTGTTTATACAGCAGTTGACTATGCTGGTCCATTTTTTATTACGCACATTCGACATCGAGGTGTGAAAAGTCAAAAAGCATATATTTGTTTATTCGTTTGTTTAACAACTAAAGCTATCCACCTTGAGCTTGTGTCTGATTTAAGCTCCGATCTATTTCTAGCCGCCTTTAAGCGTTTCATTACTCGCAGAGGACCCGTATCTTTGATTTATAGTGACGGAGGAACAAATTTCATTGGAGCCAAACGCAAATTAAATGAAATATACGCATTACTCGAATCAGACTCTCATAAGAATTTTATTGGCAAGCATTTGGCTGAACAACGTATTCAGTTCAAGCACAGCCCGCCATATGGACCTCATTTTAATGGTTTGTGTGAAATTAACGTGCGCTGTATAAAAACTCATTTGTATAAAACTATAGGTAAACAAATTCTCACCTATGAGGAGTTAATCACAGTTTTGACACAAATTGAAGGACTGCTTAACAGTCGTCCCTTGTGTGTCCTTAGCTCAGATCCCTCAGACATAAACGCATTGACTCCAAATCATTTTTTAAATTTAACTCCTCTTAAATTTCTTCCCGCTGAGGATCTCAGTCACGTAGAATATAATCGTTTGTCTAGATATCAACTTCTGACAAAGCTTACTCATCACTTTTGGCAACGTTGGAGTCAGGAATATTTAACTTCCCTACAACAAAGGCAGAAATGGAATACTCCTTCTACGCCCATTCAATTAGGAACTGTCATCGTTCTAAAAGAAAATAATGCGCATCCTCTCTGTTGGCCATTGGGAGTGATTGAGGAGGTTTTCCCAGGAAAAGACGGTGTAATCCGCACACTCAGATTAAGGACTGCAAATGGCAGTTTTGTTCGTCCGGTGGCGAGAGTTTGTCCTCTGCCCTTACAATAAAAATTAAAAAAAAATAATAATTTGTTAACAAAAATATTTTCTATATAAATTTACGCATTTAGTTATTATTATTAGTTATATTTATTCAACTTTTTTTAGAGGAAAACCTCTAGGTCGGGGGAGTTGTTAACGCCGTTAAGCTCAATTATACTTTTTTTGTTTATTCACTCACACTTACCACAAACACATATAAACTACTCACTCACCTATCATATCCTTTCGTATCTCCTACCCCGCTCCGTTCATTATCTACTACTCTTTTACCTCACCTTACCGACGCAACATCGCAACGCAACCGCTCTCTCATAAAATATAAACATTTTTCTAAAACTCGCCGCGAGTGCTTATTATTAAGTTAATATTGACTTGTGTGTTATAAATAATACAGTCCACTATAAAAAGTGAAAGTAGTGAAATTAAGTGTCGGCCAACTAGCAACATCCAGACGTCTACGAAGGTCGGTATCCTTTTAATCATTATTTCATTTTCCCTATCTCACGCACACACAAGTTCTTGACAGTCCACACATCACACATCCGGCTCGAAGGACCAAGAACTTGTGTGTGCGTGAGATAGGGAAAATGAAATAATGATTAAAAGGATACCGACCTTCGTAGACGTCTGGATGTTGCTAGTTGGCCGACACTTAATTTCACTACTTTCACTTTTTATAGTGGACTGTATTATTTATAACACACAAGTCAATATTAACTTAATAATAAGCACTCGCGGCGAGTTTTAGAAAAATGTTTATATTTTATGAGAGAGCGGTTGCGTTGCGATGTTGCGTCGGTAAGGTGAGGTAAAAGAGTAGTAGATATTGAACGGAGCGGGGTAGGAGATACGAAAGGATATGATAGGCGAGTGAGTAGTTTATATGTGTTTGTGGTAAGTGTGAGTGAATAAACAAAAAAAGTATAATTGAGCTTAACGGCGTTAACATTTAGTAAGTCACAAACACACGACACAATACTTTTTTAATTTTATTGAAATTTGTTGCTTTTAGATTTTTAGGAATATTAAAGAATTATAGTATAGGTGCACAGCAAAGAGGCGTTTACATTTCAAGTGACATTTTACCATAGACAATAGGTTGGCACCCATCAAATATGTCAACACATTAATTATTTTTATATTTTGAAATTTAAATACTCGATGTTATAAGCAAAGTTGATATTATGTTGTCGATTCAAATGTCTTGTTTTAATGCGTTCTTCAATTCGAGTGGAACTGAGAGTACAAATACCGTCAAATGTTTGACAGAAAGTAAGTGATCAACTTTTATATGGGAAAATGAAATTGTCGTCTTACTCTATCTTACTCGCAATTTTTCCTTATTTGCTCACCGTTTAGACCTACCCTGGACTACGACAAACATTTTAAAACCAAAATCAGCTCAATCGGCCCAGCCGTTCTCGAGTTTTAGCGAGACTAACGAACAGCAATTCATTTTTATATATATAGATAAAGAAAACTTACTTACTCGAAAACGTACTTTTATAAATAATATATACGTCTTCTTTTTCGAGGATGACGACAAACTCCATAGTCGAGTGGATAGTACACAGGTTTCAAGGTGTCGCCATCTCTGAGGTCCCGGGTTCGAACCCCGATAGGGGTAGTGTTTGTGTGATGAATGCGAGCATTTGTACCTTAGTCATGGTTGTTGATATATATTTATATAAAAAATATTTATATAGTATAAATGCATAATATAATGTATATCTGTCCATTACACTAGCTCCCATAACACAGTCGCCTCCTTTGCGAGAACGTCATCGTCTGGCTACCGCGCACGCCGTGGTGATGTCTCTCCGTCTGGGGGACTGTTCAAGGGTTCTCGGACAGTCCCTCCCTTAGCGTTGGCTCGACCAGACCTAGGCCGAGCCGGCCCCGGAACACATGGCGGTAGAATCGCGAAAGCGCACCCCGCTATATGCCCCGCATGGGCCTCGAGAACTCAGAGGGGTTTTAGTGGGTAGGCCGGTCCAGTCAGACCGGAGAGCCCCACACACGGCCGCGCCTAGCCAGCGCGGTGTCACAGTGCAAAAGGTGGATTCCCCTCTTAAAAAAAAAACGTATAACACAAGCCTTACAGCTACTTTGAGCTAGGATAGTGCCACCCTCGCGTTATTGATATTGTAGACCTCATCACACAAGGACGCTGCCGGCGGCATCTGCACCGCCAAATCCTCCCACGATCCCTTAGTTCGGCAGTCTTTAGCATCGCCAAGACTAAGTTCCCTCATAATAAGATTTCTAGTTTTTTTATTTTCCTCGGGAGAGGTGGCTAAGAGTCCTCATGGATACCAACGCAATGGCAAATAGAGATGCGGTGATTATGTCGGACTCCTGGTGAACCGAGGCGGCTCGACCCAACCTACTGACTAAACTCAGCCTAGTGACACTATCGGCTTGACGTGACAGAGAGCCGCACCTCAGCTACGGAAAAAGTCACGGTTAGCACTGCCTTATGGAGAGGGCATATGCACTAGAAGAGGCACGTTACACCAAAGTGGGACCGGCCTATGTTGACAGAGAACCTACTCGTGGCTAAGCAGAAGGCTGCCGATTAGGGAATGACAAGGGAGGCGACGGCTCAGACGCCGCCGCTTGCAGGTCTAGAAGGTACTGCGTTAATTGGTTAGGGGGATCGCTAAGGACATGTCGCGGTCTACGTATCCTCTGCTGATATTGACTGTTGCCTAATGATAGGCTCGCTAAAGGCGGTGTTGATGGGAGACTTCTAGCGCTTTTGGGCCCCTTTTATAGGTCTGCGCTGCATCGCCCCTCTCCTGAGGGACGGTCGCCCTCACAATTTACCTATATGGTTCTTAGAACTAAGGTTGAGTCTAGTCTGTAGGTCACGTGGTCAGACCGCTCTGGCCGCGTGGAGTCCAACATAACCTCCCCTGGCTAGTCTAATTGGTTAAGTGTAACAAATGTTTATTTGTTACAGCATTATACGGACACTTTTATTTTGATATTTCGATGACGAACTTAAATATAATACTGTGTATAGACTATATATTACGGGTGGGCAAGTGCGGCTCTTCTTCTATTTATGTGTGGCTCCCGCAAAATTTATCCAATTTCTGCTTTTTGTACTACTATATTTATTTTTCTACTACCAAGAATTGGCCAAAAGTATTCATTAATTAAATAGTATTAATAAAGTGCATTATTTATCTTTTTGTTTCTAAAGCCACGTTCTAAAACAAACAATTTATTGTACAATAAATTGTATCACATATTTGATTTAAACAATACTACAACAATATAAAAAATACAAATATATTGCACAATATGCATAGGTAATATAAAACTGACATTACTCGTTTTGAATTTGTATTATACTAATTAAACACATTTATAGTTTTTAAAATTATTATTCTTCTCGTCAACTTTGTTAATTTAAAATCATGTAATTAAATATTAATATATAAACACAATTATTTGATTTTATTCCAGCGGATTATAAGGTCCCCTCTGTGGCTCTCATATACAGTGAAAAATGTAAAATTTGTCTCTCTGTGATTCAACCTTGCCCACCCCTGCTATATATATATACAATTCCTGGAGGCGTGATAAAGAGGGATCTCTCCAGTTAATAGTGTTACATGGAAACGATTTGCGTAAAAAGCTTGTTCATGGAAATTCGTCGACTCGACAGGTTTTTAATAGAGTTTTACTTTGCTCGAATTGCTAGCGGTAAAACATTTGGATTTACCTCAATTATCCTCGCAATTATAAATCTGGAATTGACATGAATAGTTCCGTTGATTTCAAATAATTTAATCTCTTTTTCTGATGACTGAACATACTACAGTTGACACTTTGACTTTGACTTTGTATAGGTACCTACACGTATTATATAACTGTGAACATAACTGAACTAGGATTAACCTGTATCTCAGGCTTGTAATTACAAAATAAAAATATGGACACATAAATCATATGCAAAATGTATAGTATATCTGATTAATAACTAAATTTAAACAAACTAAGAAAGAGATAATAATATTAATAAAAATACAAATTATTTGGTAACTAGTAATAGTTTCTCTGTATCGTCATACGACATAACTTGAAGTGCTTCTTGAAGAAGTATTTTAGCTTTATGATAGGCACAATTAAACATACATAGCTTGGCGTTTAATCTATTATATAGAAAAGGTCCCAGGAGTACATAAAATCTGGCCAAGAAAGTATGCTTAATTCCCATATTTTGAGCACAAACAATATCCCTTCGTCTTTTGTTAGTATATTCGGCGCTAAAGGGAAGTGTTGAGTGCTGTTTAAGGACTGTATTCATTATAAATAGTTGTCTCACAGTTAAGACTTTACAATCCTTATGGAGGTGCGTGGGAAAAAGAAAATATCGAGATGTGAATAAATGTAAACAAACCAGTTTTAGAGTTATCACAACTCAATTCAAAAAAAAAATCAATTATCTTGTCGTTATCTTGTATTTGTAAAATGTTTTTCATGACTGATCCATTATAATATTTTTTTTCTACCACATACTACTACAAACACTTAAGAAACTTCCACATAAATTAATTTATAAAATAACAACATAATTAATTTTACTTGATAACCCTATAATCATGATGACATGGGTGAAATTCAGATGTAATAAACATTTTCGGTTATAGTCGGCACTTTTATACTAATCTATCAACTGAAATAGACCACATTTTCTTACGTATTCGCTTCAACTTAGTTACCTTTTTAAATCGGTAGCATATATTTGCATTTTAATCCGACCATGATCGAAAGTTCTATGTTCCGTTTGTTGCAAATCATGAATACAAATCTTTTTTTTTTTTTTCACTTTTTTACTAATGTTTCAGTGGCAATTATATAATTGATATATTTATGTTATTAAGTAAAAATTACTAGTTTAAATTATTACTACATTATTTAAATAAAATTATTATAATTGTCTCACTTTATAAAGGAATGAATTACTGAACGGAGTAACGGAACGTAGAAACAGTATTTGGTCGTATTATGTTTGCAATATGTTTAAGTCTTTGTTTTATTATTGTTACTTATTATTTATTTAGTTAGTATATTATTCTGTTTTAGTAATTTTCCTTGTACACACATATTACCAAGATGAATATGTTCAAATTATAAATGCACCCTACGGGGTAAGAACTATCAAGTCCCTCTAGCCTTTTTTTTTTTTTGTTCCCCTGAGGAAAATTCATTAAATTGCATACCCCGGCTGTGGCGAGCCGGGGTTATGTGGGGCTCTCCTCCCCAGAAGGGGGAGGCCTACCCACTAAAAACCTCAGGGATGGCCTTCCTCAGGCATGTAGGGAGCCCCCGGGAACACAAAGGCCACTTCCGGGAACCCCCAGCCTCCGCTCCCCTCTCTAGAGGGGAGCCCTCCTCGGGGGAAGCTACCACCTCCCCCGGTCCCCTCCACCGACGACGCCCCCCGGCCACGGAAGGGGCGTGGTCCATCCCGGGTCGCCGTAGCGGTCGCGACATCCTCGCGCCCGCCGGCGACCCGCGGCGGCGCCGCAGCTGTGCTACCGAGCCCGGCGCCGCCTCCTTCGAGCGGGATCGGCCATCTCCCGACCCCGCTCGGCGGCCTCCTTCTGGAGCATCACTGCTTCACAGAAGGAGGCAACAGCCCTCCAACCTCCCTCATCCGCCAGCATTGCCGCAATCAATGCCGGCGGAGACAGATCTCGCCCGATCTCTGCGACCAAGACTCGGCGCTCGGAGGCCCACGCGGGGCACTCCGCCAGCGTGCGCTGGGCCGAGTCGAGGTCGGATGCGCAGTGGTGACAATGTGTCGATCCCTCCCGTCCTATTCGACACAGATACTCACCGAAGCAGCCGTGCCCGGTGAGTATCTGAGTCAATCGGTAGGTGACCAAGCTTCGAGGTGCGGGAGTACGGCAAGTCCCTCTAGCCTGGTGAGACCTGACCTTATTTCTAAAGCCTGTGATTGCCCAGGCAGGCTTCCGGGCGTAATATATGTATATAATAACTTTTTTTTATAGTGTACTAGTTTTCACCATTTTCGCAACGGTGCACATACATAGATGTTTTCCCGTGGTAAAAATCATATTATATTGGAATGTTCTTAAATGACATTATTGTATCTGGCCGCAATACATATGAACATATTAATAACAAATTCTCCCATAGGAAAAAATATTTTCCCGCGGTAAAATTTTTAATCTAGTCTATATTACCCAGCTTGAATGTAGCTTTCCAATGGTGAAAGAATTTTTGAAATCGACTTAGTAGTTTTCGAGTTTATTAATTACAACAATACAAATATTTCCTCGTTATAATTTAGTGTAGATATACTAGCTTTCCGTCCGCGGCTGCGCCTGTGTTATATTCAATTTTCCCATGGTAAAAAGTAGAATGACTTTTCCCAGGTCTCACAATAAGTACCTCTGAACCAAATTTTATCCAAATTGGTTCAGCGTGAAAAGGTGACAGACAGAAAAACAGACTTTCGCATTTATAATTTTATTAGGGACTAGCTTTTGCCCGCGGATTCGTTCGCGTGGACTTCAGGTTCGTCCCGTCTAGTTTAGTAATAAGTAAGAAATACGGTAACTAAGCACTGCAGAGCCCTAATCATAGGCCTATAGGTAGCTACTGCAGTATGCTCCTATAAACAGACACAACAGACAATTTGCAATGTAAGCGCAAAAAATGTGTTTTTTTTTACGACCTCACATTAGAAACCTCAAAAATTGTAGCCTATGTGTTATTCTGATGTATAAGCTATATTGTGGTAAAGTTTCATTCAAATCCATTCAGTAGTTTTTACGTGAAAGAGGAACAAACATCCATACATCCATACTTACAAACTTTCGCCTTTATAATAGTAGTAGGATTATTAAACAGTCTGACTGCGACAGTCAGTCGGAAATAAATTGTAAAATATTACTACGCTATAATATTAAACAGGTATCACAAATTCGAAAGCAATAAAACTGTATTATGATAGAAAAAGGGAGTATCTATACAAAGCAGGGTCCTGCGTGTTCGTCAACTGTTCATATTGAGTGCTATCTTAAAAACGCACAAAACTCTAAAACATCGAACAGATTACGCACTCATAAAGAGCAACGCAAAACGCAAAATCTGGAATTGCTAGACGCAGTCCCTTGCTACTCACTTCCTTGCGTAAACAACAAACTTAATACTATAACTGATATAGTAGCGGCCTCTCTTGTCAAATGTTATTATGGGCTGGCTATACTCATTGACTTATGATGAAACAGTAAACTTAATGCTCTCTACTTCAATATAAATCTTGAATACCTCACACTGTATTTGTATGCACTCCTGACTCATTTATTTAGATAGATAGATAAATAGATAGATTTATTTGCATCTTTAGTTTACAGATTTTAGAACATATGATAGTTATAATTCATATAAAACAGAGGAAATAAAAAAAAAGCTTTTTACAAATTCTTGTGTGTCACAGCGATGCAAATAGGCTAAAGCTCAGCGATTGTATTTGCATGACTAATGCAAAACGCTGATTTTCAGCTTCTGCCCAGATATAAGGTGCGAGAACGCGAAAACAGAAACGGAGTTAAATTTTGATGTTCTAAAGGTAAATTCTATACACATAACTAGCTGACCCGCGCCCACTTCGTTGGGCATAATATTAATAATCCCCGAAGCGAGCACGAAAGCGAACTGAATTAAACCCGAAGCCATCGCGCGCCGTCCGCTGATGATGATGATGATGATGATGATGATGATGATGATGATGATGATGATGATGATGATGATGATGACACTCCGCAATAATGTGGCTTTCTATTGGTGAAAGAATTTTTAAAATTGATGATGATGATGATGATGATAATTTGAGATTTAAACTATCCTATCTCTCAAGTTGGATCGAACTGCACATGGTGTGCGAATTTTATTATAATCGGTTAAGTAGTTTAGGAGTTCATTGAGCACAAACATTGTGACATGAGATTTATATATATTAGATATACAAATTCACTACTCACAAAAATACAAATCAGATGTCAAACATAGTCATTAAATCAGAATGTCATTACAATATAAAATATTAATAATTAATAGGGTACTTCCCTCTATATTACAAAAGATCTAAAAGCATATAACTATGGTAGCTTATGCATTAAGTAGTCGGAACCATCATGTTTAAGTACATAAAATAACAAAAATAATATAAAAATGAGTTTCAAAGTATTCACTTTTTTAATCTATACGTAAAACAAGAGCGAAACATAGGCCGCCATGTCGTGACGTCATAAGGTACTGTAAACATATGTCAATGTCATTATGAATCATAGTACGTACAAAAAAATAAAAAAAGGCGTTTGTAGGTTGCTTTTTTAATGTAAGAGAACGTTATAAGTTAAATTGAAATCACACGTGAATCACATTATGGAAAGCAGTTTTGTAAAAGGAGATAGTACGAATTTACCAAAAATAAATGCATTGATGGTCGGAAAATTCTTTGCTGCAAATCCCAACTTTTGTTCTGCCGAGTTACAGAGTATTAAAACATCGATGTCAGTATTACTCTTTTATTATTATTCCTTTATTAGTTGTTTATATATGAAAGATAATAACTCATTTTTAAATTATGAATATAATAATACATAGCATCAAACATAGAGCTTTGTTTATTATTTACATGCCGTATTGACGTCATCGCTACAGAGTAACAACTCGTGCGGCGCCTTCGTCTAATTACGCGCGAAATTTGAAAATATTAAATTTTAATGCAATTTTTATAGTACTTAACGAGTGTATAAAATTTTTATATTTTTAGTATATGGTTTACTGACACGCAAGGATTAAATTAAGATTCTTTTCAAAAAAGAGATTAATTCCCTATTGAGAATTACTTAAATTATTCAAATTGTTTTATATAATTTAGTTTTTATGTAAGTAGGTGTATGCAATAATGTATGTCACAATTATTCATTATTAATTAATTGGGGTTCAACTGTAAGACATTCCACCATCAAGACGACCAATCATGTGCATACCAAAGATAAGATACCTTGTAGATCTAATAAGGCTGATATTATGAGGCTGATATTATAATAAGCTAATATTATAATAATAATAAGGCTGATATTATGAGTTTTTTAAAAATAGGTTTTGACGTCACTTGCCTTATTGGAGGGGGTATATCGTTCCAGCACTTATTTATTATATACGTACACACCACATACACTCATATCATCTCATCACTCATATCATATAACCATTCCATAATCAACACACACGCATAGATATACAAAACACAAAATATAGAAATAATAATCAACATTGAAAAATTGTTAAATAATAAAGTTTACAAAAGTTATCATATTGTCGTCCAACCTGAGGGGCTATCGCACTAATAAATCGCAACCGAAACGCAACCGAACCATTCGGCTTAACCAATCCGAACGCCACAATATCACGTCATCTGTTCGATGACGTGATATTCTAGCTCTCGGATTGGTTGAGTGGAACGATTTGGTTTCGTTTCAGCATAGAAATAATAATCAACATTGAAAAATTTCGTTTCTGCTGCGATTTGTTAGTGCGATTGCCCCCCTGGAAAGTTTTTGGAAGTATTGGTACATATAATCATAGTATTGTAACCACCTGCGGGACGCAAGATACAGGCTTTGGTCTAGTTTGAGTCCCGCTGGTACCTGATTTAAAGGCCCATTCTTCTGCAATATCGACACAGGTGAAATGTGTTGGGCCAGGAAACTCGGTGTTTATTAATAAAAGCATTAAAAAAAACATTATTATATAATCCTTACTAATATTATAATCGCGAACGTTTGTATGTATGGATGGATGTTACTCTTTCACGTAAAAACTGTTGAATGGATTTTAATGAAATATTTTTTTTTATGGGATAGGGCAGCAAACGAGCAAACGGATAACCTAATGGTAAGCGATAACCGCTGCCCATGGACACCCGCAACACCAGAGGAGGCACAGATGCGTTGCCGGCCTTTTAAAAGGGAATAAGGGGGGAAGGGGGTTGGGCCTCCGGTACCCTAACTCACTCGGCGAAACACAGCGCAAACGCAAGCGCTATTTTCCACCGGTTTTCTGTGATGCCGTGGTATCACTTCGGTCGAGCCGGCACAATTCGTGCCGAAGCATGGCTCTCCCACGGTTAAATAAAGGCATCAAAACAACATTAAGGGTACAATGTATTCTAACTATACAGTGTTTCCTAAAGTGGCCTATATCGAACCCTATGGGGTCCCCTAGGGATCTATGACAATCTGCAAGGGGTCTACGTCAGCGAAACAAAAATTCGGGGTCCATAAAATGAAAATGGGGTGCACGATAATGATATTTACTTACATTATACTGTCTTCTAATATAAATATAACAAACTAGCTTTTGCCCGCGACTTCGTTCGCGTGGACTTCAGGTTCGTCCCGTCTAGTCTAGTAATAAGTAAGAAATACGGTAACTAAGCACTGCAGAGCCCTAATCATAGGCCTATAGGTAGCTACTGCAGTGTGCTCCTATAAACTACGTAGGATTCAGTCAGCGTTTGCAATGTAAGCGCAAAAATGTGTTTTTTTTTTACGACCTTCACATTAGAAACCTCAAAAATTGTAGCCTATGTGTTATTCTGATGTATAAGCTATATTGTGGTAAAGTTTCATTCAAATCCATTCAGTAGTTTTTACGTGAAAGAGTAACAAACATCCATACATCCATACTTACAAACTTTCGCCTTTATAATAGTAGTAGGATTTTTACACTAACACAAATTTGCCTAGCCCAAGAGACCTAGACCTTTTGCACCATGTCACCGCGCTCTCCGACCTAAGTGGACCGGCCTACCCATTAAAACCCCCCTGAGTTCTCTAGGCCCATGGCGGGTTGAGTAATGTAAACATAAATACAAAGTCACTCTTTTTTTTATGGGATAGGGCAACAAACGAGCAAACAGATCACCGTACAGGTAAGCGACACAGCAACAGGTAAGCGATACCAAATGAGTCACAGATGCCACAGTCACAGATGCGTTGCCGGCCTTTTAAAAGGGAATAAGGGGGGAAGGGGGTTTGGGCCTCCGGTACCCTCACTCACTCGGCGAAACACAGTGCAAGCGCTATTTCACGACGATTTTCTGTGAGGCCGTGGTATCACTCCGGTCGAGCCGGCCCAATTCGTGCCGAAGCATGACTCTCCCACGATTTAAAATTTAACCAGATTGTTAATTATAGACAGATATTTATTTTTTGAAAAGTTAATACTTAATTACTTAATGTATGTTTCGTTAAAATCCGATGAGTAGTTTTTGTTTCTATAACCAGAAGAACCAGAATTGACCTCTCTACAGATTTATTATAAGTATAGATTTTTAAGCTTACATGGGCTTTATTTTAAGCTTCCTTAATACGAGTAAAAAGACCCGTTTCAATTATTGACTGCGTATTCTTTTTTTATATCCACAATCTCTCATCGCTATCTCAGCTCTCGACCAATGAACAGTGACGTGGACGTATTTCGACGCGTGTGAAAATGGATTAATACGTTTGTTACCAAGTTCATTATGGGCGAAGTGCGGACTGCAAAGTGTCATTCGACTAGCAAAAGACACTTGTCGCGTCAGAGCTAATTAAATTCATATTTCTTGCGAGCACTGTGTCCATTATGACACGTTATAAAATTTTTTGGTACAGCTGACGATGGCGCGCGTAATCCTTAATCTAACTGAAACTAACATATATAGGGGAGAAAATTAAAGCATATTCACATTGAATTTCGGCTATAATATACATATAGGTACTCATGCCTCTTTCCCATGGGGGTAGGCAGAGATCACAGTTTTCAACTTGCTACGATCCAAACACACTTCCACAGCTTCCTCGACTTCATTCAAACGTTCATGCACGCTCGTCGGTTTCAGGTACTCTTGACCTGACCTTCCTTCAGTATCACCTATTTAGTCTAAATTTGTTCTTCTAGGTTCGAGGTTCCCGAATTTTTTGTTCGGAAACCCTTTACCAAGTTGTACGATTTTGGGTAGACTTACTTATCTGTTTTCAAGCAGCGATTTTACTTAGAGGCTCATTATGTTATACGAGGGCTGCTACTTATGTATCCGGAATAGAAAAATTAAACAAACGTATATGGCTAAATATGGGTTTATTGTTTTTCAAAGTATTCTCCGCGATGATCGACACACTTTTGCATACGTTGAAACCAATTTTTATACCATTTTTTTCCACTCTGATTGCGGTATCTCTGAAACGTGCTGTTTGAACGCGTCGACGGCATCTTCACGGGTCGAAAATCGCTGACCAAGTAATTTATTCTTTACATTTGGGAATAAATAGAAAAAAGTCTGGGCTATACGGTGGATGACCCATCAAGTCTATTTTTTGACCCTCCAAAAATGTATTTGTTTCGCGTGATGTGTGACAGCTGGCATTGTCGTGGTGTAGAATGATTCTGCGTCGCTTGTTATTTTTACGTATTTCTTCAAATACTTTCGGCAAACAAATGGTCGTGTACCACTCCGAAATGACCGTTTTACGATTCTCCAGTGGTATTGTAGCCACATGACCATTAATACCAAAAAAGCAAGCCACCATTTGCTTTAAAGTGCTTTTTGCACGAGTCACTTTCGTAGGGTTCGGCTCATTTTGAAACACCCAAACTGTAGATTGTTGCTTAGTTTCGGGATCGTACGCATAGATCCAGGATTCATCGCCTGTGTAGATGTTATAAACAGATTTTGAGTCACCTACGTTAATTTTTTTTACCATATTCTTGCACCATTCGACGCGAGCTTCTTTTTGATGCTGAGTTAAGTTGTTTCAGGTATCCAACGCGAACAAATTTTTTTTACGAAAAAATTTTCACGTTATATTTTATTAATGCTTGTCATACATATGCCCAGAGTAGCCTCTATCTCGCGATACGTAACATGACGGTCTTGCATAATTAGTTTTCGTACAGCTTCAATGTTTTGTGGCACAACGACTGATTTCGGGCGACCTTCCTTAACTTCGTCCGTGAGCTTACTCCGTCCACGATTGAACTCACTAAACCAGTGACACACAGTGGTTTTTGATGGAGCTTCAACACCAAAAGTTGAAGTTAATTGATCTACGCACTGTTGTCACGTTAAACCACGTCGAAAATCGTAATAAATCATAGCACGAATATTTTCACGTGTGAGTTCCATCATTTCAGCGATATGACATTTTAAACCCATCTGTTTCTGATGGGTTTAAAATGCGTAAACACTAGCGAACATAAGTAAAAAAAAATAGCGGCCAGTATTTAAAAAAAAAACGAATTTTACCATGGAGGTCATATATTGCGTTTAAAAATGTTGAAATCCCAGATTCCGGATACTTAAGTAGCAGCCCTCGTACGAGCTGTAATTATAAAATTATTGTGACAAGCTAATAATTAAGCAAGCAAGATAATAATTATAAAGTGACAAGCTATGACAACTAAACAGCAATTTTTACAACATTCTAGTTCTCTTAAATAGTTATCTCAAGTGATACTATTTCTTTTTTCTCTTATATCCTTTGATCAATTATTTATATTTTCGTGATTTTTTAAAACTAAAGCGTCGCTCCACACTATCATTTTATCCTGTGTCGTGAGTGCAATAGCACAAACATAGAAATGTCACAGACACCCAGACAGGAATAAATTTTTATAGGTCATAAAAAATATCCTTTCCGCACGGGAATTGAAACCACAGCCCATTGCGTAGAAGCCAATCACGTGACCACTGCGCCAATCGTGTTGTCTTATAAGCTTCTAAACAATAAAGGACAATAACCTATAAACCCTACTCTGATTCCAGCTCAGTTGTTCCGGCAATTGATAAACAAATACCTCTGCGACACAAAAATAAAAGGCAAAGGGAATAAAACGAATAAAGACGAAGCGACTCATCGTCCTGAACAACGGACACGCGTTGGCCGCGCGCCAACGGAACGCCACCAACCGTCCGCTCAAGATACTCTCTAAGTCTTAAAATATTTCGAATCCGTAATTGCCTACACAACGCTGATAGAGCATGCGTCCATCACATATTGTGGGATTGTAGGCTTTATAGCGACGCGCGGACTTATCAGACAAGATGGAAAACATCGAGATGGGTCTTATTTAATACTGCGATCTTGAGGGACGAAGGTGAATTTCCTGCGACTACGGGACTTCGAGCATCGGTGGCATAACATAAGAAGTGGGATTAATAATAAAGGCGAAGAGAGAAGGGGGCCGCCCGAAGGATTTGAAGGAAGACGAAACCAGCGGTACACCAACGGTAGGCACACGGCGACCGCGGGGAGAAACGAAGGCGTTCGTGTATTTATCCACCCCAGAATAGGAGAGGGACGCAGTGTCAATGGAGTACAAACGTAAAGAATTTGTAGGAAGTCCAGAAATGGGTGCGCGGCAGAGTGCCGTATACAGGTTCCGCGCGCATTTCCCGCAGTTTCGGCCCGTAAAACCTGGATGGTTGATAGGGCCATGGGTTGGAGGGTCAGAGCATACGCTATTTAGTAACAGGAAATGTAAACGCTGGAATGTACTGAAACAACGCGCAATCTTCGCTTATAGGCGTAAAGAGTACGCATGAGAAAAAAATAAAAACCACGACATAAAATCGCAAGTATCCTTAAAAATAATAGAAGAAACTTAATCTTAAAGTGTAAATGTAATAATAATTATATTTAAAAAAATACGTTCAATTACAATAGTCTAACCTAACCCATCAAAGCCTCATAAATGATTTTAAACAGAAATATTTTTCAAAGAAACAGAAATTACAACAAGAATACACTGAGAGAAAATTATTGTCATTGTATCAAAAAAACTTTAACCCCACACAACCGTTTAAAGCAAATTGATATAGATACAAAGTTTTTATTGTCAGATGTTTATTGTGATTATAACAACATTTATTAGCAATGTTAAACGTTGTTACAAATACAATTTTTATTAACTTTGTGAGAAGAGCAAAATTTTATTTTGTTGTTTTAACAATTTTACTTTGCTAAGGTGACTTTCTGTTTTGTCAATATGGCAAAACAGTCAACTACTCCAGTATACCAACCTTGCTACCCTAACAAAGGAAGCACACGCTTCTGAAACTGATTTGTAAGACGTTGGCTTTAATTTTAAATAATTATCTACTGATGATTAATAATGCATGCCCCATTAAGAGGCAAATCGTAGTAGACCTTAAAACATTTTCTGTTCCATACAAGTGTAACGTATCCAAAATGTACAGAACAGCAAATATTTAAGGTCAACCGATTTGCTTCATATTTGGGGTATGCACTACTAATTATCAGTAGATTATTATTTTGAATTAAAGCCAACGTCTTACAATTACCTGTATAAGAGGTTCAGAAGAGTGCACTACCTTTGTCAGAGTAGCAAAAAGGTGGGTATACTGGAGAAGCTGACACCAACGCAAAAATATAAAAAGGATTCAAAATGTGACCTACTTAGGAGACATTCTATTATTAGTGGCAGTGAATTTTCATTGGGTCAGAGTTCAGAAAATTTAAAGAAAACATAATCATAGTTAATTATTTTTATTGCCATATAAAACCACCTTATACTAACCAATAATATTTATTAACAATATTTATTAACATAATACATATTGGTTTGTGTTTTAGACTTTGCTTTTTAAGCAGAGAAAAAAAAAAGAAAAATGCAGACATTTTTTTCTTTATGTAAATTTTAGCCTGTAAGCAAATTAATTGTTAGGTTTCAAGTTTGCACATCACAACTATTCTTAATAATTTACAATAAAAATTAATATAAAAAAACATATAGTATAGCTATTAAAATGGTTTTCTCCTTTTAAGTTTAGTAATGGCTTATTACGAATTATGCACGACAGTCTTTATGTATTACCTATCCTTAAAACTAACAGAGACAAATGCCTTCAAATCACAACTTCTAAAGTCTATGCATATATTAACATACAAACATATTCTTTAACATATTTTTCACATGGCACATCGTAACTTAATTTTATCCACACTTTTTGTGGTTAAGAGCGCTAGTTCGTCGCCATTTGCTTGAAGGAGGAAGTCAAGCGTCATGTTTTCTTCTGAAATTAACAAAATCAATGATAAACCCTACTACGCAGAACAGCAAAGTATGACTATGGCATGAATATTATACTCATGACATTATTGTGTCATACCACTTTATAAAACTTTAGTGGAAACAGGTTGCTACCAAGTTATTATTACCTACTGCACTAAAATCTTATAATAAATGATAGTGTAAAAGTTGTAACTGCATAATATTGGTTAGTCTAGGCGTTAAGCGCTTCCAGCATTTTTGCTGTGAGGGAGGCTGGCCTAACTATTCAGAATCAGAAAGGCCCCCTCTTAATGTATAGAGCAGCCTTGTAGATGGTGGAAAAGTGTTTGTCTGGGGTGGCCAAATTTTTACCAGCAAAAACTAAGTTTTACACATAGGTATCATACTGTTAATCACATTGATTCTGCTCATGAGACATACAATGGGAAAAATACTTATAGACAATTTGCATATAATTTACACTTCGAATGACTTACTACTAAACTAAAAATGCTAACTACTAACTTAAAATGTATAATCAAGTGCAGGTACTAGACCTGCACTTGATTATACATTTTGACTGATTTTGAAAAGTAGTTGCAGAAGGTTACAAATCTACCTTTTAACGTAAGTTTCTTTGCTCAGGTTGGAAAGTTTGCTCAGAGCACATATTTTACACAGCAAATAATTTAGGGTTAGGACCGCTGAGGTAAGCAAACCTTATGGGTAACAGGATAACAAGGGTGGTACTTACCCAACATTTTATTTGTCAGATGACTAAGTCCGGCATTTATTAAAAATACCCTTAGGGCCTCGTCGTCCATATTGAATATCTCGCAATTGTCACTCATTAAAATAGTTCTCAAAGTGGTTAAAAACCTATGTGATTTTTGATTCGTAGCACGTAACCGGTACCGGTATACTGATTTGGTCCACCAAAGGAATTATAGCAATTTATTGTAATCCTGTCAGGTGTTTAAACCGCTAAAACGAAATGATATATTCACACGCGCTCAACGATCACAGGCAAATGAAACAAAATCATAATAAAACTTCGATCAACTGACAAAGTTCGTTAAATCATTAGCTCCCCCCGCCGCCAATTCATGCCACTTACTTTGTCAATACGCCAAAGTTAATAATTAAAAATGTATCTGAGCACAAAAGGCACTTTGCTATTATTTTCTTTTGTGAATCAAACAATTTTAAATTTTGATAGATCGACAAAATATGGAAATCGTTGACAACGTAAAGTTGCGACAGTGTTAATAATACTATAACTTAAATAAAATGACAAATAACGTATTGTCCACAGATTCATAAAAGTTTGACAATAAAAACTTTGTGGCCATAGATAAATTAATTTATATTCTTTACCTATGTATTTTGATGCAAATACAAAAAAATATTGACAACGTTTTTATTGTGGCTTTGTTAGCTATATTTTTCCTCAGTGTAGCTTGAAAATGTATGCATTTTATTGAATTTCATTTGAAATTATTGTATACATATATACATATAGGTAAACTTTGGAAATGGTTTTTTTTTCTTTAAAAATGCGATCAAAAAATCAAGGTCAATATAGATAAATAAAGAGAAGAAAAGTAGATGAGTTTTATCTCAGCTGAAGGTAAGAAAGAGGCTGTATGTGGAAATATACTTCACCCTCACCCCTGCCGACTAAGGAACGAATGCTTAACGGTGGAGAATGCAGGGTTGCGTGCAACTTTTCTTATATGTTATAAAAATGTTGTGTCCTCCATATTTCCAAAGGTCTCGGTCGTACTAAGCACGCCAGGCGTTCTACACATTTCTAATGAAATAAATATCCTAATTGTAAAAATAAACTAATCCTAACAAAGAAATCCATCACAAGGATCTGAGCCCTCCTCTCCTGAGGAAAAAAAATCTGTAAGGCTTATGTTATGGGATCTAGGGTAACGGATAGACATACATATATAAATAACAGAAATGTGTATTAACAACCATGCGTAAGGTACAAATGATCGCACACACACACACACACACACACACACACAAACACACAAACATCTGCCCTCACCGGGATTCGAACGCGAGACTTTGAAACCGGGGTAGTAACAATTCGACTAGGACTACACGGCTTAAGCGACAAATATAACGTATAGGTACTAGAAATATAAAATTTTGGTAGATTTGCTTAAAACAGCTTTTCCGCAAGAAGAAAAAAAATATGACGTATATAAAACTCTATAAAACAATCTTCACCAAACTCCAGCATAAAATCTCTGCATGTCCTAGGATACGCCTATCTAAGATAAAATGTTAAATGAGTGATGAATTAATATAAAAGTATCAAAATAATGTACCAACATATATGTACTTCGCTTAGCAATCAACGGTAGAAATATTTCAGAAATATAAAAAATATAATTTCACAACGGTACAAACGAGACAGTCGCATGCAATTTTTATAAATAAACCTATTAAACTGTAATAAGTTCATGTTAATCTCCAACAATACTTCGAACTGTTGACGACGCCGTGATAAAGGCCGGTTAAACATGCGATACAGCAATAACGCTAACCGCCAGTGAAACGTCTGAAGCCGCAACACAAAAAACAGTCGAGTTCGTAATCTGATAGCAATAACACTGGTGACACTGTGATTCTGTTAAAATGATTATATTAATAAAAATGTGAAAAAAGTGTTGTCTATTAAAGCTAAAATAGTTGGTTGCACGCGCTAATCTCAGTAACTGATTCGAACTGTAACCTCCTTCAATGTTTCATAGCGATTTATCAAAGAAGGCCATATTGCTATTTGGCTACTCGTGACTAGTTTTATTATAGTCTATGGTCATTAGTAGTATTACCATAACTTGCAGTCGAACCAGAGACAAAACTTTAAAGTAATATCTCCATGCGACATTTATCTCTATAATGAATTAATAAGGGTTTTCTTGACAGCCAATTATAAAATATTTTTTTACATTATAGAAAACAGATAACGGTTTTATTAAAATATGTGTCAATATTATTTTGTTTTGCCACAAAACAATCATTTCATAATTTTATTCAATCTTTTGACACTTTGTTTGACACAAATGTTATTGTACATTATAAATGTCCTTTATTGTACACACAATTACAGAAATTTATTAGTAGAAAAAAATGTACAAAGTTGAGCTTTTTTTTTTTGACAGACCAAAATTTCAAAATTCTCGTGTCACAATTTTAATTTACCATATTCCTCCGAAGCACCGATTTTTAAGACTTTTTATATGCGTATTCAGTAGGTCTGGGATTCAGTTACTATCTATTTTTTACAGGTTTTTTATTTCAGTCATTTTTTTCATTAAAATACATACAACCTTAAATTTTTAATCCTATTTTTAATAGTCATTGTAGTAATTCAATCATTTTTCATCACGCTCAATAACTGATGAATAGGGAATATGCATGAATTTTTTGTATGTCTTAAATTATTTATTAACATTTTTATAACATAGAAAAAAATATAAATAGGCTTGAAAATAGTCAAGTTTTTATACAAAGTGAAATTTAAAACATTGAATAAAATTGAGCCGTTCAAACGTCGCCATTTTTCGCGCGCTTATGATGACGTCATTGGTTTGGGTCTGTTTGTTTACTAGTAGCGTTTCAGTTGCTTAGTACTAATTTTCAATTTTAATTAGCAAACAAATCATGGAAGAAGTAAAAAAACCTAGTTACAAGTACTGTATGGTACTACTAAGTGTATAAATACTACCATCAGTACACCCGAAAAAGTGTTTTTTCGCATTCCACGCGATGAAAAATTACGTAAACTATGGTGTAAGATGATGAAGAAGGAGACTATATCTTTATTATCAGTTTTATTTTGCAGTGAAGATCATTTTGACGTAAGTATTCAATATTTATGTACAGCTTAGTGTGAATTAGGATTCTGTCTAAAACTAACCTAGTTCACAAGTTTACAAAAGTTTATAAACATTTCTCTAAAGAGCTTCCTTATTCCGGTTACGGTTTTATGAAATTTTGATGATTGATAATTGATTTCAAGTTAAGGAAGATACAGTTAATTATATTGAATATAACTTAATGAAACTTAAATTTAAAAAAAATTATTCATGTAAATTGGATATCATATTTATCTAATACTAGCTTGTGCCCGCGGCTTCGCCCGCGTACTAATCGTATTTTTTTCATTTCACCCCGACAGGGAAGATGTTATTTCACGTCCGCCACGTTGGATTTTAAAATCATTGTTGTTTTCGTAATCAGCGACCCGATAAACCATAGAAACAATACCCATTGTCGATTTTCAGACTTTGACACCCCATTTCCCCCTTTTAGGGGTTGAATTTTCAAAAATCCTGAAAGACGTGTTTACTCATTTATTGTTAGGAGTACTCCTGCGAAGTTTCGAATAAAATATTCAAACAAATCTTGTTTCTCCATACAAACTTTGGACCCCCATTTCACCCCCTTAAGGGATGAATTTTAAAAAATCCTTCCTTAGTGCACCCCTACACTTTAGAAGGAACCTACGTGCCAAATTTGTAATCTCTAGGACCAGCGGTTTGGGCTGTGCGTTGATATGTCAGTCAGTCAGTTTCTTCTTTTATATATTTAGATTTACAGAAAGTATATAAATATTAATAGTTTTAATATAATAAAGGTAAATTAGGAGTTTTTTTTTAAATACAAATGGTTATGTTATAGGTTATGTTTTGTTGTATTATTTAAACATGAACAAAAATCTATGTGGTTTACTAAAATATACCATGTAATGTAATAATTACCTTGCAGCTTTCACTCCTTTGATTTCTGCGCTCGTAAAATCGAGATTTGATGCAAAATATGCTGACATCATAAATGCATCTATTTTCGGCAGATTATCGGATTGTGCTTTGACAAAACCAGTTTCTGTCATCGTCTTAGATTGACTACAAATGTATATCCACAAAGTAAACACACAGAAATATAGTTTTAAGCAATTTTTCTCGCAATCACAATTTAACACAGTACGAACACGTATGAATATCGACGCCGATAAATGCAAGACATAGCCAATGACGTCACATATCGTTTCGACCAATAGTGACGCGTTGTGTAAGTTCGAATTTCCCTCCCTTATTTTTCACTATTTAAATAATATTTTTTAGGCTTAAATAATAACTAAATAAAGAAAGATCCTTTTAAGTATAATATAACATCAATAATGAATCCCGAAAAAAATATTTGAGACAAATTTAAATTTTATGCATATTCCCTATTGTCGTCTTTAATATGGCAAGACAAAACCTGCTTTGTTCGCTTTTTCAATTACTCTGATATGATTTAAAATATTCTACAAGATCGTAATAATAGTAATCTAGCGCCAATCATTAACATATAAATACTTTTTACTGTTGACAAAATATTGAAGGTTCCTTTGGAGTTTTATCTATGGTACGACTGCCAATTGTTGGGTAGTCTTTGGCAAAAACTTGAGTTGCTGTTTTGACAAAGCAAATATAAATTCCAGTGAGTGTATTTTTTTGTGATTTAATACGAATTTTTGTTGAAAATGTCGTTTCTGACGGAATATTTCGACGAGTATCGGGAACATCCCATGAGGAAAGCGGTGATGTCAGTATTCTGTTAATGATTAATATAATTATAAGTTTAGTAACATTTAACGACAATCCTTTCTGCTTACTACAAGAAAAGGTCATAAAAAGCGTTACCACTTAACTGGAAGATGATAAATTGAAAATATTATGCCAGAGAGACTATTTAGACAGAGAGTTTTACGTTTTACCTACGTCTTGCCTATTTCTTTCGTGTTAAGAACAGGAATTAGAATAGCAGTGTTGGCGTGTATGTGTTCTGGTGTGAACGTTATGAAAGGAAGTGGAATTACTTATTTTATATCACATGTTGGCACCCTTTTTTTTGTTCCGCTGAGAAAAATGCATTAAATTGCATACCCCGGCTGCGGATTCAGCGGTTATGTGGGATTTATCCTTAATCTCTCCAGCCATTCTTTTAATAGCTATTATTTCCACTGCATTGATCCTGCTTTTATCAGTATACCTCCACGGACAGCCAGAAGTGTCTCTTTTGCCATTCACTTCGCTTTTAAGGCCAAGCTGGCATCAAAAAAACTCGGTGTGCTCAATAGGGCGAAGCGGTACTTCACACCGGGGCAAAGACTAGTATAAGTCGCAAGTCCGGCCCCATATGGAGTACTGCTGCCATCTCTGGGCGGGAGCGCCTATGTGCCAGCTTGGGCCCCTAGACTCGGTTCAAAAGCGCGCTGTGAGACTCGTCGACGATCCCGTACTCACAGGCGGTATCGAGCCTCTAAGTCTTAGGAGAGACATTGCCTCCTTATGTGTGTTCTACCGCCTGTATAATGGGTTGTGTTCTGAAGAATTGTTTGACATGATGCCCACGGCCACTTTCTATAATCGCACCGCTCGCCATCGACAGGGAGTTCATGCCCACACACTGGAGCCTAAATGGTCCCGCACAGTGCGGTTCCAAAGGAATTTCCTCCCGCGTACACTTCATTTGTGGAATGAGCTCCCTGCCGAGGTTTTCCCGCAGGGCTACAGTATGGGGTTCTTCAAAAGGGGAGTAAATAGGTTTTTGAAGGGTCGGCAACGCGCAAGTGACACCCCTGGTGTTGCAAGTGTCCATAGGCTACGGTAACCGCTCACCATCAGGCGTGCCGTAGGCCTGTTTGCCACCATCGTGGTATAAAAAAAAAAAAGAAAAAACTTCGTTTCCTACCATTACTCTTTCTTCAATGTCAGACTCATTTCTTGTGAACATAGATCCCAGATACACAAACTCTTTCACTTGCTCTAAACATTCGTTTTATTTTTACATTGTGATATTTTTTTAAAGTCTATCCAATATAATCACTTTCGTTTTATTGACATTTACTTTCATTCCTTTACTTTCTAATGCACCATGCATACAGTAAACCATATCGTCAGCATATAGGAGGCACTTGACAGTCAACTCGTTCCATCTCACCTTCTACTTTTTGTATGATATGTTTCATTCACTAGCAATCTAGTTAGTTACTTTAAAAATGTATGTACATGCAAATCTGGTCAGTTTTTAAACATCTCACAATATGGATAGTAAATATCAAATCTTTTTTCAACATAGGCGTATACATACATTTTTCGCTCATGACCCCACGGATAAAGTTGGGTCTACCCTTAGCCGATCACAGATCATAGGCCCAAAATTAGTCGACTTTACGCGTACTTTAAAATTTTTATATGGATCCTCGCGATGTTTTCCTTCACCGTACGAGGTCGTTTTTCAAATACGAAATACACTTTCTGATTCAATGACCAGTCCTGAGTTGTCAATATTCATTTAATATCGAATTATTCGATAATTGCCATACGATATATCGAAATAAATCGATATTTTAACAAAGAATTTTTTTATTCGACATATTTATGAAATTATCGAATTAATTAAAAAAACTAAAGCTGACGCATAGTAACAACGGAGTCGAAGTAAATTATGACATTACTCAATGATTTCAGTTTTGAATCAATTTCATTAACAAAATTTTGGTGATAATCCACTTACTTTGGGCACAGCTTATACAGCACATATAACTAAATGTTATGTAAAAATACTCGTACTATAATGAAATGCTTTCCAATATTTTTCCAGGTGTCGACCTGAGGACAGATGGGCTAAACTAGAAGGCAAATGGCTGGATCCCTCAAGCGACACGCAAGATGTTAGTGTCCTCCTCCATACATATAGTATATTGTTTAAGAATATCGCATAATAATAGTTATGGCAAAGGCGTAGGAAGAAAAGTTAAAGTTAAATTACATTTACAAACGCAACTATGTAAAGATTCCTGAATCTGGAATGCATTTGAAAGCTACTAAATTTCAGGGTACAGATAATGTAATTATTTTCGCTGACGATTTCAGCGTTAAATATTTGTTAAATCTTTACCTTTAATTAATATCTACAAGCCTTATTAATAAAATTATTAACACCATAAGTGATATAAAATAGATTGCTGACTAATATAAAATTCTTGCCACTTTCTCGACTTAAAACCAAGCATTGTATATTAAAGCGTCTCGATGATAAATCATTATCACTTGTAATTGAGTTACACAATATGCTGAAAATTTCTTTCCTTTTCTGTCTTTACGAGAATATCAACAGAAAATAGGTAAAACTTATTTAAAGTATGAAACAAATATTCAAATTTGCCTTGAAATAAAAAAAAGAGCGCGGCCATTAAAGAACATTGTTCCGGCTCCATACATGTTCTGCCTAAGAACCGTTCGAATCGAAAGTAACTTATATAAACTCTTAAAATTATATGGAATCCTATGAAATAAGTTTTCACGAACGGACACTTCAGGATAGTTTCCTGAAATAATTACGAAAAAATTTAATATTTTGAGGTTATAAATAAAAAATAACCAACCTTGCGTGAAATATCAGAGTAGTAATATCAAAGTAATATTAACAATACTATGTACAGCTATATATGTTCTCTTCTAGAACTAGGAAAGGACTACTCTACTAGATACTAAGAAAAGAGATAGTACCTAGTCAAGTTTAAGATAATTCTTTGATAATTATCATTTTACAAAATCCAGTCCTTTACACACAGCCGAGTCTACCAAGTACACAATGTAATTGGAGTCCGTAATCAAGCCAAAGTTGTTAGAATAAAACCATGAAACGCATAGAAAATCACAAAAGAAACGATAAAAAATCACAAAAAAACGAAAAAAAGGACACAGATAAGGTATGAGTACACCAGTGTTGCCAATTACGAAAACTATAATACTCGAATGCCAAGCTAGAAATTCGCGATTTCGCTTAAAAAATATATAATACTAGAGTTTTTCTAGCTAGTCAATTTAGGTATTTAAATGAATAAAGTGTTATCAACTAACTTTAAAAACCGACTTCAAAAAGGAGGAGGTTCTCAATTCGATCCGTATTTACCGAAATCGCGAAAACTTCCGAAACTGGCAGCACTGGCTGACAGAAAACATTTTATACGGCATCAATAAATGTGACCCAACTTTTTATTTGGAATTTATTTATTTGAAGTGTCCGTGGAATTCTAAAATATGTTTCAAATAATATAAAAATAAATGAAAATTATAGTATAATTTATATTCACATCGGTTCTTAGGCCAAAATTGAACAATGTCCTTTGAGATGTTTCTTGAGCTATATTTAAATAATAGATCGACCCATCAGATTATGCATCACGGGATCTAGCAGTCTTTAAAGAAAAGCCGGAAGTGAAAGTAGATCTATTTCTTATGTTTTATATGACATATAACGTCTTTGGCCTAGAGAAATACACGGTATTAAGTCATCTGCGCGCGTATATCAACAACCTTAACTAACAAATTCCAGTTGAAAAGTCACAAGCCTCGAGTGGCTGGGAGTAGTCGAGACGTCAATTTGAAATTAAATAGTAGATTGTTAACCGAGGGTGGAAAGAAACAATTCCCGAGGTATTTAGGCTATAGTCCGAGAAGGAATAGTCCGTGTTAAACACTCTACTTTTCACTTCGAATATATGAGGAAAATAAAACATTGGATGTTTATTTAATCTATTTATTGATAATATATGATAATAGCAGTAGACCATCAGTAGGCAAAACACAATTTGCCTCGTCTTTAATTGAATCTTGTGTGAATATTTCGGAATCGCTTGAACTCATTTTTAAAATTAAAATCTTAACTAGTATAAGAGATTATTTGAATTTTTTCAAATTCCGTCACAGATATATATAATAAATTCACATCTCGCCAATTTATGTCGACTGTTTAAATTTTAAATATGGAACTCACCGCGTGTTTGTTGCGGCTTATTCCGCTGGAAGTAGTTTGCGCTAAGTTCACACTGGCTGTTTAGAAACTCACATGGCCGCAGCATTTTTTTTTATAGTTCACAGCTGACAGTTCGTAGCTGACATTCGTAGTTCTATTTTTAAAGTTCATTCCGCCCCTTTGGTGGGAAGTAAATTGTATGAGTTTTTCCCTCCCTATGTCGGGAAGCAGCATTTTCCACCCAATAATCAGATCAAAACAACACAACTTTCCGAGTATGAGAAATGAAAAGTATATTTTATACTGCATTTTCATCATCATCCAACTGAAAGACGCCCGCTTCTAAGCATAGGCCTGCGATTTCTACACCGATTGGTCCTGTGCTACTACCATCCAACGCCTTCCTGCGATTATCAAATCATGGGTCTGCCGTATAGGTGTTCTACAGATAGGTATCCACCGCAACGGCCACCACTCTTGCGAATACGAGTAATGTGCCTTACCTACTGTCACTCATGGTTCACATTTCTTCAGATTATGTCGGTGACCCTAGTTCTTTTGCGAATCTTAGTATTACAGATTCGGATTCCCAGCAGAGTGATCTTATAACACCTTTTTCAGCAGCCTGTAGTGCAATTCTCGTATTTTTTTACAATCGCAATTTAGTTGAAGTTTAGCAATCGCTCGATCTTAGTCCCACCCAAAATCGGTATTCACGTATCACATTTCCGAACAAAACCAAAACTAAATTGAAACTAAAACTTAATTTCAGCGAACTTTAGATTGCGAGGTGGGAATGTTGCCAACTGAATCAAGACAAAATCCACTGAATTTAAAAAAATAAATATATCGAAAAATAAACGATACTATTAGATTTTAGAGTATAAAATCATTATTTAATTGGCATAAAAGTCCAAAGATGTATAAATATTTAATGACAACTGCATTTCAATCGTGGAATTTGACGTTTGGTAGCTCAACCTCGATCGACAGGTTTATCTAAACTTTAGTAGAATACCGATTCTGTTGCGGTTAGAGTGCAGTTTAACTTCGATAAAATAGGAGAATACAGTGTAACGATTATGATTTAGCGCTACGTTTGGATCGAGCTAGTTCAAGTCCGATCAAAGTTCGATTGAAAGACGTGAATACAAAAACGTGTTTTAGACTAAATCGTTGCTAACTCGCTGCGACTTTATTTAGGAGAATTGCACTACAGGTTTCGACATACTAGGCCTTGATGGACTGCGGTGGTTGGGTGATGAATATACCGCGTATTTCATCATTTCTGATTCGATCGAAGCTCCGAACATATCTCTCCCCATTGGGCTAGGTAACTCTGAGCCTCCTTATAAACCGAATTTTAAGTAACCAGGTGACCATTGTCAGTTTCATCTGAGCCGTAATTACGCCTACCACCAACTGTCATTGGGTTCATTGGGCTTATTTTACAAATGAGATTTCTTCCAGCTACCCTGCGAGAGCAGAAGTTTTGCTTAATATTTATTTGCGTGTATGACAGAAAAATTAATAATTAATTTACGCGTGTCACCAGAAATCTTGGACTGATGAAGAGGTGCAGGCGTTCATCAAAGCCACCATGAGACGCCTGCGTGGCCAGTCTACTTACTACAATGACTACTGCAGCCATCTCGCTCCTGGTGAGAACACCAATACATCATAACTATACGCTATCAGCTCGAGACAATATGTGAACAAAGCTAAAAAACTTATTTCACGAATCAAATGAAAAATGAATCAATGAAATGCTTTATTGAAATTAATTAAATAATTATATGATCAGAAACAAATAGTCTTATTTTAATACTTTCTTTTAATGTAATACTTTACTAATATGAACAAATATAATAGAAATAATACAGGAATCAGTAGAGCTCTGTCCTCGACACTGGTCTACGAATCGGATGATTCGGATCGGATCGGATCGGATGGTCCCTACCATGTACCAATGTGATTGTTTTTCTAATTTCATATATACATTTATTTGACGCTACTATAGTGAAGGAAAACATCTTGAGGCCGACTGCTTACACCAACGTATAAATTTAAAGGCGTTTGTGTTAGGGCTTCCATCCCGGGAGTCTCGGTCCTGAAAACTCCGAGAGTCTCGACTTGTCGTATTTTCGAAACTCGAGACCTCAACTCCAATTTTCGAGACTTTCGAGACTTTGGGACTTGTTAAATAATCTACAAAAAATACCAATCTACTAAAAAATCTACTAAACTACAATTCTTTTTTTAATTTCATACATGGCAGCACTGTAAAATGAAAGTTAGGATAATCTATAGAGATTGCAATATAACCTGGAACACAATACGTTCATAACTTCACTTATTGTTTCTTTTGTTCTTCTATTTTAATGATGTCACGATTGCGAAGCTCACCAGTTTAACTGCTAAAGAACAGCTAAATCTTCAAAACAAACTAGATAAAACAAACTAGCATCCATGTCTTGCAAACGACTTTGCATGTAGAAAAAGCTCTCTTTGAGAATGGTGGCGACAAAGGGAAGCATTTAAATCAGTGCTATAATTATTTGTTACCCATGCCCCCTTTTTTTTTTTTTTTTTTTTTTTTTTTTTTTGTTCCCCTGAGGAAAATGCATTGAATTGCATACCCCGGCTGTGGCGAGCCGGGGTTATGTGGGGCTCTCCTCCCCAGAAGGGGGAGGCCTACCCACTAAAAACCTCAGGGATGGCCTTCCTCAGGCATGTAGGGAGCCCCCGGGAACACAAAGGCCACTTCCAGGAACCCCCAGCCTCCGCTCCCCTCTCTAGAGGGGAGCCCTCCTCGGGGGAAGCTACCACCACCTCCCCCGGTCCCCTCCACCGACGACGCCCCCCGGCCACGGAAGGGGCGTGGTCCATCCCGGGTCGCCGTAGCGGTCGCGACTTCCTCGCGCCCGCCGGCGACCCGCGGCGGCGCCGCAGCTGTGTGCTACCGAGCCCGGCGCCGCCTCCTTCGAGCGGGATCGGCCATCTCCCGACCCCGCTCGGCGGCCTCCTTCTGGAGCATTACTGCTTCACAAAGGAGGCCACAGCCCTCCAACCTCCCTCGTCCGCCAGCATTGCCGCAATCAATGCCGGCGGAGACAGATTTCGCCCGATCTCTGCGACCAAGACTCGGCGCTCGGAGGCCCACGCGGGGCACTCCGCCAGCGTGTGCTGGGCCGAGTCGAGGTCGGATGCGCAGTGGTGACAATGTGTCGATCCCTCCCGTCCTATTCGACACAGATACTCACCGAAGCAGCCGTGCCCGGTGAGTATCTGAGTCAATCGGTAGGTGACCTCCTCCTTCCCGTTGAGCCAAGCTTCGAGGTGCGGGAGTACGGCACCGACGGCCCGCTGGCGCGCGCAGATCCGTAATTCGAGCTGCGCACGCCAGGCCGCCACAATCCGTCGGTGCCACTCCCGCTTAGGCACTTCGTGCGCGGGTTCTAGGGCGCTCCCCCCATCGCCCCCCCGGTCGACACGCCGCGACGCATACGTCGCCGCGTACATGTCGGCCAGGATGTTGAATGGGGGGAGCGTCCCAGAACTGTCGCCGCCTCGTACGAGATTGTACGGTAGCCTCGTACGATCCGTATGGCCATTATCCGCTGCAGGCTCCGTAGCAGAGCTCTGCAGCGGGGGGACCTCGCGCAGTCTTGCGACCACACGGGAGCCCCATACATGGCCACGGATCGCACGAACGCCCTCGTACAGGCGGCGGACTCCATCCCTCGGTCCCCCGAGATTGGGCAGCAGGCGATGCAATGCGCCCGCCACCCTTTTGGCTCGGGGACCAACCGCACGAAATGCTCCTCGAAGCTCCAGCGGCGGTCCAGGGTGAGGCCCAGGTACTTTATGTACGGCCCCACCGGGACCACCGCGTCACCCACCCGGATCCGGCAACTGGGTGGTTCCCGGCGCCTCGGAAGGCCGTGGAACCATATACCCATGCCCCCTAACTAGCGTCGAAGCAGAGAGAGATTTTTCTAATGTACTTTTGCAACAAGATCAGATCCTCTCTTTCTGAAAATACTTTGAATGCCCTTTGCTTTCTGCGTGCCTATTATAAAAATTAACAATGTTAATCCGTAGAGCAACGTTACTATGTACGATTGTCTTAATTTTTTTATTATAATAATATACATCTAAATTTTACATAGTCACTTACTGTATATCTTATATAAAAAATAATAATCTTTACTGATTTTTAAATGTATACAATACACTTTGTTTGTTTAGTAAAATTTACATACATTTCCGTCCGGGCGCCGTATAGGTATGAGATCTATCTATAGTAAAACATCATAGGTTCGGAAAAACCTAACCTTGAAAGAATTAAACGCCCTTTCTAATAATATGGTGCGAACGAATTTATACTTATTTATGCATAAAACTCAAGTCAACACAATCTAAGAAGATTTACCTTTTTGACAGATGTAATCTTATCTGTCAAAATTATGTCATTTTGACAGATAAGCTATGGGAATGACATCTGTCAAAGCGGCCTTCGTAGGTATAGATAGTATAAATTATACTATTTACAATTAGACAGATACTGCGTGCATAGGTGTATTAAGCTCATCGCAACCAACAAACAATACGTTGAAAGCAACACTGACAATACAAAAATTACAAAATATAAAAAAATTGTATAAAAACAACGTACCAAAATAGGTAAAACGACTAATCTCTTACTAGCTGTGTCTGCGACTTCGTCTGCGCAGGATTAGTATTTCGAGTAACTTATATTAGCGTGGCGTATATCTTTATAAATTAAAGCCTATGTGTTTTTCTGCTGTAAATATAAGCTATATTTAGCATTGCCAGGCGTCCGGATAAAGCCGGACATAGGGTGGATTGCGTGTCCGGCCAAAATAGACTGTGTCCGGCTTGTCCGGCTTTTGTTAGGCTTTTTACATTTCGCAAACGAGAGTGGCCGAGCGCAGGCGATGAGTCGACTGACGGTCGCTCACGCAGGCCGAAGTACTTTAACGGCCGTTGTAGAGTGGCCGAGCGCAGTTACTTATGTTGATAATTTAATTTTAACTGACGATTTGACTGATTAATAATAAAGTACTTACCTAAGACTGATTGGCATATGATTTTTTTTGTTATTTCTCTAGAATTTAACAAGATTTATGATAACAATAAAAAATCTTAATTTTACATACAATTTTTATGTCGTACCCAATGATATTCTATAAAACAGATATGTTATGAGCGCGCAATAGTGAAGACTCGAAAAGGACCCAATTGTACTCTAATGCCTTTAGTCTGCGCCAAGCATCGCTTGACTCATGCGCTGTTACAAAATTTAAAAAAAAATGCCTTCGTGTGTGTTTAGAAAATGTACCAATTATTATACCAAAGTTAATAAAACACAAGGGATCTCATACCACAAGTAAGTACGCAATATACTTTGATTTTTTTATATATTTGAAATATTTTCCAATTATTCTGATAATTAGAGGTTAGAAAAAAGAAAGAAATGGCAAATACATTTTTGTCGTGAGTGCAACAAGGACGCGTGCGCCCCGGACAAAGAATAAAAGTACAGATGCGAATATGAGGCAGTGAAGTCATCGTTACTCTTACAGTTTTTTCTAATCTTGTATTATTTTATTATTTTGTTTTATGTAATATTGATTATATAGTTTTAATTAGAAATTAAACATGTCATGTGCGGGAAAATAAGTTTACCATAACTAAAATATATCACAGATGTGTTAAAAGAAAGCCATTTCTATTTTTAATTGCATTTAATAACTTTCAAGTCAGAATCGTGAAACAAATTGAATCTTTTCGAAGGCGTATGATTGTTTTTATTTAAAAATAAATAGTTTTTTTTCCCTTTAAATCGTATTTTATTTCTCACCTACCTATCTGAAATAGAGCTTATTAGTCTTTATAGGTACAAACCGCGTCTACGAATTTTGTACACGCGCATGTACCTTCTGTTTCGTTATTTTTTTAGTCTATGATGTCAACAAGCTGTGATTGGTGGTCAAAAAAATTTTTGTTTACATTGAGTACGTAATTGATAACAGTAGCTGTTTCTTTTTTCTTGTTGGATTTATCATGCTATCCCTTTTGTATTATTTTAACTTGTATTGAAATGTACAAAGGATGAAAGGTGTATGTGTGTGTTGCCGGCACGACGCGGAACACGTTTTTCGTTTGTTTTGTGAGTGTATAACATATCTGTTTTATAGAATATCATTGGTCGTACCAATTAATACTGAGACAAAGTCCTCAATAATGTAGAGTGACCGGCCTTCGTACCTTAATGTCCGGCCAAACTGGCTGCTCTGTCCGGGTATTAGGTTTGGCAACGTAAAAGCTTTACAACTATGTTGTGTTGTAAAGCTTCATTAAAATTTAATTAAAATCCATTCAGTAGTTTTTATATGAAAGAGTTACAAACATCCATCCATACAAACTGTCGCGTTTATAACATTAATAAATCGTGTCCACTTACATCACGAATATAGGGATACTGTTAAAGTTATTTAAGGAAATCAAATTGAATAGAGTTCAAAACCCGTCCGTTCAAGCCGCGGCAGAAGCGGCGGGTTTGCAAGACAACCACTGTGGAAGACGAGGCACTGGTCGAGTACCCGCGGCTGGCCATCCAGGACACGGAGCTGATGAAGGTGGCGCAGGTTCTGTACGAGGGTGAGGAGAAAGCGACGCTGCGGCCACTGCCTACGCATACTAGGAGTTAGTATCATTTCCTTCCCCTCCTTAACAGGAAACATCAAGGCCACAACAATGAAAAAGGCATTTGTAAAATCTATCTGTCAAAAAAAGTAAAATTAGTATCTCGCTGTGCTCGACAGCTCGCCCTTAGAGTGCGATAAGGACAGAAAATTTGTGAGACCGAAACTGATTTTTCGAACCGAAACCGAAACCAAATGAATTTTTAAAGTTTTATTAAAACATTTAAAATTACGATTATCTACTGAAACACATAAGAGTGTTATATATTTACGTAGTGACAGTTGAGTAGTGTTTAAAAACATAATCATTGACGTACTTACGTGACTTATATGACGTAGTAGGAAAAAAAAATATAATAATACCAGCGCCTACTTTCGTTAGCCAGACTCTATAACCATACTATCTGTTTTACCGACGTCATATGCAACATTATTGGTATCAGAAGCGATTTGACATTTACTTGTAACAGTTACGTTGCACCGTTTCCTGCAACCTGACGTCAAACGAGCACGGGATAGCTGTTAGAATTGTAAATGCAAACAAGTACTGTTTTGATCCACGCCACGTTCGCAGCAGTCCGAATCACGGCTAGAAATAAGTCACGGTCAAGACGGAGGTAAATACCTTGGACACTTGAATAATTACCACTGACTGAAGATTACACAGTCAATCGTAAACTTTGTTTACGAGCATTCATTCTGTTAAGTTACGATCTTGTTAACTTTTAGAATGTTTTTTTATTCCAAGCACGCACATGAATATTAATTATTTAATTATTATCGTGATTTAAGCTACAATAATACTTAATAATAATAATACTTTTATTTGTGCGTAGGGAAGTGACGACCCCATCGCCCGCTGGTAGGGCATTTAATGCCCCTTAACTGCCATAAATGCCCCATCAGTGCAGTCAGTCTCTCTCAGGGCAGCTTGTGGCGAGCTGTCGGTGAGTTGCGTCACCGAGGGTACCGATGTGCTTTAGGGGAGCGTATGCCACCCGCCTCTATCTTGCCTTAACCAGCCGGACAGAGTGGAGTCGCAAGAGCAAATGCTCGAAGGGTGGATGTGTAATAATGTCATAACGCCGACAGCGTCTCGATCGCTGTCGCAGACACACCTCTCTACACCCTTAGCCGTTCACACCAATGTTGCTCTCTTCGCACCAATATTGGTCTGCTTTTTGAGGGGGGGCATTTAGTGAGAGGCGAGTCACCACCTGCCATATTTAAAATCAATTAGGAGGCTTTGAGAAGGCAGGTGACCGGAGTCTCTTCCATAGTCCGGTTCTCATTACCACCGAAATGGAAATGCAATAGTCCACAGGCTTTTTGACCACAAATGACAATAGTTTCTGTGCATCTAACTGGGTGTAGTCTTTAGCTGCATTTTTCATGATGCAGATAGAGATTGGACTCAGTTGGTACACTCCACTCACACTTTCATTAAATTTCGTTTAAATGACCTCTACGCGTTGGATCTGTATCCCCGCGCACACCTTATAAAGGACCGTGTTTTATAAAACCACATAACATAAGCGACAATAATACTTTATTTTCAATCAGAATTTACAATTTAGTATTTAACGAAAACCCCCACATTAAGCTATGCCTGTCCTGTGGGAGCTTTCACAATTTGGTTAAAAGAGCACTGTAATGCGGTACCTATGTTTCTGTCAAAGAATACACAAAAGAAAAAGAAAACCATATTGCGTGACAAAAAAAAAATAAAGAAAACCGGCCAAGTGCAAGTCGGACTCACGCACGTAGGGTTTCGCACCACTGTACATCTAAATAAATGTTTTTGTTCATTTTTTATTACATTTGAGTTGATTGAATGAAAAGTAAATTACGGTTTACGCGGTAATGTACACCACACGTATGGGTTTGATAAAAAAAAAATTGAGTTTTCAGTTCAAGTAAAAAAATACAACAATTTTTTGAGGTTCCCTAACCCCAAAAATTTGTTGCAAATTTTTAGTATATTGGTATTTGGTATGAAAATCTTAATGCGGTTCATCGATTACATCTACTTACCAAGTTTTCACAGTATAGCTTATATATACTTACTTATGGAATAAAGTGACTGTGACATACGGACGGACAGACATGACGAATCCTTATGGATGTTCCTTTTTTTTTGCCATTCGACAACGGAACCCTATAAAAATTATTAAAAAGGAAAACTAACAATAAAAATATATACGAGTATATAAAAATAATAAAATAAAAAACCAACTACAAAAAACTTCAACAAAATGTATACAGACACACAAAGACCAGTCACTCGAAGCACGCCAACACGCGCTCTGATTGCTGATATGTCCAAGTGAGATGCTCTGCCTTTAATTTTAGTCTCGCCTGTAAGTGTTTAGTAAGTTGCCAAAGGAGAATGCCCATTGTTTGTAGTATGGACTTTAGTATCGCCAAAAATGATTTTGTACCATAATGATTTTTATGATATATTGTAGATTTTTAACTATATATTCAATTATTAAAAACTATTTGACTCTATTTCGATGGGTAAAATAGAAATTAAACACCAAAGACTTTCAAATTACGAATTTCTCCTATCATCATTTTTGATAATACCTATTTAACTGTAGAAGATTTAAACTATAAAATGATTAAGTCTATCTTATCCAATAAATATTACAACTATCCAATAATTCATATAAAATAATTAATTAATTTAAAAATAATTGTTTTAGCAACATTGATATTAGCTATCTGTATAAAGAAACTCTCAAAACAGAATAATGACTAAAATATTAGAGAAAAGCAGAAAAAAGACTAAAGAAAATTAATTGTTTTGGTATTCCTTTTACCCTTTCACGAGAGGACAGTAGAATGTATCGAATATATTTTTGACCAATCGATCCGATCGTTAATATATGGCAATACCGAAGAGACTATTTATCAATGAAATTAGAACATGATCAATAAAAATACACGGCGAATGAAAAGGAAGTGAAATAATTACTAATTATTGTGTGGATTTATCTTCGGCAAAGTTTCGGCTTGGTATATTGCAGAGTTTTGTTAAAAATTGTTACTTATTTTTCGGTATTAGTTTGGTTAAGGCACAAGGACGAGTAAAGGTGATACTACGAATGGGCATACTCCTTTAAAGAAGTGGTTGAGCCTATTATAAAATAAGACTTTTTGAAAAAAGTGGCTCGTCTGGCGCTGAAGGAGCTGTTGGTTGAGGGTACAGGGAGTCGGAAAGTGCGCATATTCCGTAGGGTCTGGTCCGTAGATGCCGACAGATTTTCAGTCTGACATAGTCATCTGACACTCAGAACTTGTGATTCCTGAAATAACTCCGTGGTGGAAAAACGCAGGGGTGTTTTCAACATTGTTTTTAGTACGGCACGTTGAGCACGTTCCAGGATCAACAAAGTTGCACTATGACAACAGCTTTTATTGCGTAGAATTCCCTTTTTTTATTTTTGTTTTTTTTTTACTTCTTAATACGCTACTTCCGTTTATGGACGTCGCTACCATAAGGGGACACTAAACGGACCTCATCCCGAGCGCCCGCCACCGCGACAGAAACACTATTCGCTAAAAACATCCTAAATGGCCTTCCTCAGGCATGTAGGGAGCCCCGGGAACGTTAAGCGACTTCCGGGAACTGCGTAGGATTCTCTAGATCCTACATATATTAGTAGACTAGATGTAAAGGTGAGGCTGACGGTCACCTCGTGGTTGTCTGCTACAGCCTGAGGTCGAAGTACCCTGCCTTGCTGTAGTCTTCTGTTCCTGAAATTGTAACGAGGTGAATTAGAAAACGGGCAACTCGTTCTTCTTGCTAGCGTTGACTACCCTGGTAGACTGGAGATTCGTTGGTTGCGTTGTCGGAGCAAATTGAAATACTAAGCAAATATAAAACACTAGTTTTGCTGCCCGCGGCTTCGCCCACGTGGATTTCGGGATTGGGTCTATAGAGGGTTAAGGGTACATAGCTTTTGCCCACAGCTACATATGCGCGGAAGTCGGCTTATGGCGCGAAGGTTTTATCGCGCTTCCCGTGGGACTATCCGTTTTTCCGAGATAAAAAATACCGCAACAACTTGCTCAACAATCACTATATATTGATGAAAACCGCATGAAAATCTGTGCAGTAGTTTTTGAGCGATGCCTTTATTGCGCATCCCGTGGGATCTGTCGATTTTTATCGACAAAGTAGCCTATGTTACTCTCCATCCCTTCAACTTCGTCGTTTGCCGTGAAAGACCGACAAACAGACAGACACACTTTCCCATTTATAATATTAGTATGGATAACTCGACATTACATACGTTTTATTTAGCTGAAACATGGCGTCAACTCAACATTGTCATATATATTTTGGTAGTAAGCTATTAGCATAATTCTATCACTAAAAACGAAATATTTTATTTATACTAATACGATTTAAGATAACTTAAGTCCTGTGTGCATTAATGTTTTGCTCGAAAATAATATAAACAGGATATGTTGATTCAAAATTTAAAATAAAAGCAAAGACAATGAAGTTCACAAATATTTGAAACAAATTCATAAGTGAACGAAATGGAAAACATGAATCAAATTTGATGCCAAGATGACAGTAAAAGCACAATACATAATTGATGATGAAAAACTCCAAACTGGTAGTTTCGAATGATGTTTATTTACTTGATGAATTACAACTGTTTAGGCACTGACTATGCACTAAACTTAACTTATTGATATGATAATTTAAACATGATATTTATCACACTTTTGGATACCAAGCAGTTCGCGAAACGGACGGAAGCCAAGAGAAAAATCAAGTATTTACAATGATAAATTAGACCAACCGTCGGTAGTGCCCTCTTTATGATATGACTACTTGCCCAATGGCTCTAATGATGACAATTTCAGATAGTTAACATGAATTGAGCATAGATGGCGCTATTAATATGAAAACATAAATTAGTAATAATAAAATATAAATTGATGAATGATTCCGCATGAACAATAATAATACAATACACATAAGTTACTACAAATAGATAAATATGAGCATAGAAACCAAAATTACACCAAGTTCTTAAGCTTTATTTTGACTTAACTTACGTTACGCCTAAGGCATAACTTACGTCATCTACCGCCTTGTAGAAAAAATTGTAACACCTTTTATAATATTCGAAATAAACCATGGACAACGAGTATTAAAATCATTTATTCTTTTAAAATCAACTATCAACAAATTATTTAGTCACTAAAATTTACAGTTCGCCCATTAACATAGAAAGTTAATCACATAGAATTATTATTTCCTTTAAAGCGACAAAAGAAACGTAGCAGTAATCTAAGAAAGACTAAAACTAACTGCACATTGAAATCACTAACAAAACCATGTGGTACGATAATTAGGTACTTATCTTAATACGATTAACAATTCACTGGCTGACACCAACTGCACTCAAGCTCTTCCAAAACGTCCTTCCCAGCAAAAAGTGCACTCCACTCCTCGTCAAGCATGGTATTTTCCATTTGTTTTTATTTTCCGTTGGTATCGTTCTCTTGTCGGGAGTGAGAGAAGAGAAAGTGAGAGATCAAATGAGATTTCATTTAATAAAAATCTTATAAATCTAAACAAGAACGGAAATAGTGATTTACTAATTCTATTTATAATTTTTCTTTTTATATTTAATCAGTCTGTAATTTATAATCTCAATATCTAGCTAATTCTCCCAATTAGTTTTTATTTTTGCCGTTGTACCGTTCTCTGTATGTCGGTAACCTTGGCGGTCAAGAGAGAATCATTTAACAAAAATCACAAATGTATCTTGAGAACGGAAATAGTTGAAGTATTTATTATATCAATCAGTTTGCTTTTTATATTAATTAGGCTCCTTAATTTTTATTTAATCATCTCGCACTAATATTTTAATTCTCACAATTAATCAGGCTTCTTAATTTTTTTTTGATCTTCTTGTATATTTATTTTCATATATTCTCACATAATAGTCTCGGCCTGAAAATAACCCAAATTAGAAGGGTCCCATTTCTTTATATGCGATAAGACATTTGTACTGTAGAGTGTTATCTGTGTTATTGGTTTAACAAAATCATATGCGCTACATGCACTTACTGACGTCTTACAATTACACAATTGACAGAACACTTTGTTTCTAGACTATTAAATTTTTATTCTTTGTAACCAACAATGAAGCTTATCTTGCTGTGTGCGATGTTATTCGCGGAGTGCTTTCTTTGAGGCTCGTAACTAATGCTATCAGTCGCTAACAGGTGGCGCTGTATCGTTTGTAGAACGCGGTTGAGACATAGTCACCTCGCACGTATATAAACTCGGATCAGACCCGTTGAAAGCATACTTACCTGGCATAGGAGATACCGTGATCAACAAGGCGGTTTCTCCAGGGCGAGGCTCCACCATTGCACTGCGGTGGGGTTGACCCCTGCGATTATCCCTAATGCGGATAACTCGGATGCGTAATTTTTGGTAGTGGGGACTGCGTTCGCGCTGTCCCCCTCTTAAACTTACTTAAATAATCAAGAGTATTCTACTTTACGCATTCAATGCCGAGGACACGCTTGGCGTGTTCAAGTTTATTGAAGTCTGTACGCCAAGAACACGCCAGGCGGGTTTTTGATGTTTTGGTAATGTTTTTAACGAGGTTACGAGGCCAGATATTCCGCTCAAATTATTACTGCATAGTTTTTGAAGGATCTGATATGGTTAAATTAAAGAAATACCTAATAGAACGTTAACGTTATATTACGTTAAGATAAGGATATTAGAAAGAAAATTAAAATGTTTAAATACAAAGTTTTCTATAATTAGAAATTTTACATATTTATCAACACAAGTTATTACGGTTTATTGCACCAATATGATTTTCGTCGTTTGCTTCAGGAACAATCTCGTTTTAATGTACAACAGTGAAGCCTGCCACAGACGTAGCTATAATATATATTATAGCTCATATTACCATATATTTTCTGATATTGTCTATGATAAAAATATGTTGTTGGAATCTTTCAACGTGTTCATCACTGTCGGCGCCCATATTTTCAAGAAAGAAATCTAAATATGAAAGTCACTTAATCGGTGATTTCCTAGAAAATACGAACTTTTTAATAAATTACCAAGTTTTTCTTTAAATATATTTTTCATCAATTACTGAAATCAAGAAGAAAATATGTCAGATCAAGATACTCAATTTTTCATTTCGTTTTAATTGTAATTCCTTTTGTATCAGAAAGACAAAATTAACAATCAAATGAGTGGTCGTTATTTAAGCACAAATCATAGAGATTGCAAAAGGCATAGGATCGAGATCTTTTCGTCAATCCAGTGAGAAGACCCACAACAGATGCGTGAAAACCCACGCTTTTGTTTTGCGAAGGCAAAGCCAAAATACTGCTCATATAATTACTCATAGTTACTATATGTCAAATTCATTCAGAATGTAATGTCACCATAAATGTAGCAAAACTTATCAGGATCATTTTTACACTTTCTCGACATTATTTGAGAATCATTTAACTCTAAAAAATAGAACACTAAAATTAGACCTTATTCAATTAAAATAAATATGGGAATAAAATGAGGATAGGTAGGTAATTTAAAATTAGCAAACACATTTCTTGTTACAAAATTTTATTTATGATATATATGTTTGATTTTAAAATATAATCCTCAGACATTTTTTCCCTCAGGAGAGAGAGCCTGAGAATCCACACAAGGAGCACGAAACGTGCCCAGGATACCACCGAAACGACAAGTGTCACGGAGGTTATGTCGGACCAGAGCGGTCTGACCACGTGACCTACCGACTAAACTCAGCCTTAGCCTTGGCCATAAGGGCCCTACGGCTTGAACGGAACCTTAGACATGCATCTACGGGCCATTTTATATGAACAATATTTCACAAGACGCGGGTTGGCGCGGATCGTGCATCCTGAAAATGAAACTCAAACTCGAAATCTCTGCTTCAGGTCGGGATACCGCTGTTCAGTCTACATAGCGCCATATCTTTCCAACAGACCTCGAGCAAAGATTTCAATTATTTTAGAAATTCCTTAGACAAGCAGCTACGGTCCATGTTATATGTACAACATCGCCCAGTTCACGGGTACTGCCGGCAGCGCAACTACTGCGACGGGCCGAGCGAGTACCAGGGCGGCATAACACGCACCGCGCATCATGAAAATTAATTTCACACTTGGGATCTCTGCTTGAGCACAGAAAAAGATAGAGCTATCGAGTCCATATAGCACCATCTTATTCTAGCTGTATTCAGACAGAGATTTGATTTTGGAATGCAATCCTTCCACAAGCAGCTACGGTCCATTACATATACAATATCCCCCAGTTCACGGATACTGCTAGCAGCGCAACTAGGCGATGAGCCTGAGGAAGTACCAGGGCGGCATAACGCGCACCGTGAAAATGAATTTCAAATTTGGAATCTCTGCTTGAGCACAGAAAGGGATAGTGGTATTGAGTCTACATCGCACCATCCCTTTCTAACTATTCAGACAGAGATTTGAGTTTGATTTTAGAATGCAATCCTTAGATAAACAGTTACGGTCCACGTTACATGTACAATATCCCCCAGTTCACGGGTACTGTCGCTAGCACAGCTAGGCGACGGGCCTGAGCGAGTACCAGGGCAGCATAATGCGAACCACGCACCGTGAAATTTAATTTCAAATTTGGTATCTTTACTCGAGCACAGAAAGGGATAGTGCAATTGAGTCCATATGGCACCATCCCTTTCTAGCTGTATTTAGACAGAGATTTGATTTTAGAATGCAATTCTTAGACAAGCAGCTACGGTGCGTGTACGGTCTTAATCCGTACATTGCAAATAAATGCAACGAGGTAAACGTCGCGTAAGCGGATTTGGTTGCTACTACGCCGCCGCCGCACCGCCTCGTGCATGATTCATGTTGTGACATACTTATTAATTAAGTCAGTATTTGGCCGATAGTCAAACCAATCGTGCATCATCCTACTACTATTATAAAGGCGAAAGTTTGTAAGTATGGAATGTATGGCTGTTTGTTACTCTTTCACGTAAAAAACTACTGAATGGATTTGAATGAAACTTTACCACAATATAGCTTATACATCAGAATAACACATAAGCTACAATTTTTGAGGTTTCTAATGTGAGGTCGTAAAAAAACACATTTTTTGCGCTTACATTGCAAAACGCTGACTGAATCCTACAAGATCGTTAAATGTAGTTTATAGGAGCATACTGCAGTAGCTACCTGTAGGCCTATGATTAGGGCTCTGCAGTGCTTAGTTACCGTATTTCTTACTTATTACTAGACTAGCTTTCTGCCCGCGGCTTCGCCTGCGTGGGTTTCGGGATTGGGTCTATAGAGGGTTAAGGTCATAGCTTTTGCCATGGCTACATATGCGTGGAAGTCGGTATATGGCGCGAAGGTTTTATCGCGTTTCCCGTGGGACTATATGTTTTTCTGCGATAAAAAATACCGCAAAGCCTTGCTCAAGAATCACTCCATCTATTGATGAAAACCGCATGAAAATCTGTGCAGAGTTTTTGGACGAAGCCCTTATTGCGCATCCCGTGGGATCTATCGATTTTACCGGGATAAAAAGTAGCCTATGTTACTCGGGGTTAATGTAGCTTTCAAAAGGTGAAAGAATTTTTGAAATCGGTCCAGTAGTTTCGGAGCCTATTCATTACAAACAAACAATCAAACAAATCTTTCCTCTTTATAATATTAGTATAGGACTAGACGGGACGAACCTGAAGTCCACGCGAACGAAGTCGCGGGCAAAAGCTAGTATACCATATTCCCGAAATCCTACCATTTTACCACATTTTTTACCAAATAGTTAGAGTAATTGCTTAGTGCCAATAAATTGCCCTTTTTTACACGTGACTTTTACTACCATTTTTTTCTATAAATGCACGAAACCCCGTACAGTGCGTCTTATTTTAATGAATATATAAAATTATATGTACAATATCCCCCAGTTCACGGGTACTGCCGGCAGCGCAACTACGCGACGGGTCTAAGCGAGTACCAGGGTGGCATAGCGCGCACGGCGTTCGACACGGTGCGCGGCGGACGCGCGCCGCGGTATTACGCGCACTGCGGCGCCCGCGCGCGCCACGGCTACGGCGCCGACCGCCCGCCGCCGCTCGACGTCGCGCCTTTCGACGGCGACCGGCTCTACTGACCCAGACTTACCATCTCTCAAAGGAGATGTCCCATATTGGTTTATAGTAACTAGTACTAACTCGGGTAAATTTGATATATTTGGAAAGAAGGCTCTAAAAGAAAGTAATCGCCGTAAGTCATATTATTTTCAAGACCCCCGATTTTTAATAATTCGTATTCTAGTATAATAAAAAATTAAATATCTTTAATGCAATAATTACACATTGCTTAAAAAAAAATATCAACAAGCCTTTTAAAAATCTAAATACATACATAATTGCTTTAATGAACCGAATATTTCTAATTTTGAGAAGTTTTTAACTAACAAAATATAGGGACTGCTATGTTACTTAGTGTATGTTTATCTAGAGTCAGAAAAAAATATTAATAAAAAATCAACTGACCAGTCAGTCACCTGCTGTCAATGTCATAGTTTTGATTTTATGATTATGATCAGACCTCAGATGAAGTAATACTTCATCTGAGGATCAGACCGAGTAAAATCATAGATTAAATGTATTCTATGATTCAACTCAACGGAAAATATCAAACATAGAGTAAGATACCGATAGTCACAGATTAATAAAAACATCATTAAGGTGTTGCCATAATGAAATATTTCTTATAAACATGTTTTATTTATTTAAAAATAATTGGGGGTGGTAAAAATATTTCTTTTATTTGTTTCATACTTCATATTTTTTCGGCTTTCAATTTAATGTGGTTTGGTGTTTATTAGTTAACGCTGATCACAAAAAACCAACCTCCTTGTAATAAGAGGACATCTCCTTTGTGATGTACCGGATATCCGTGTCCGTATCCGCAGATATCCGAAGCAAAAGAAAGATTCGTATATTAGAGTATAAATACTGTATTGTATTGTCTGTGGTAGAAATTTTTGTTTGTCTACGAAACGCTGCCTCATCTCTCTCTCTGGTCTACGCTGCATAACAGGAAATGTGTGTTAACAGGAATAAAATAAAGCAATTAATAAAATCAAGGCATTTTAATGAACATCCACCGTATCTTAATAGGTTATGGGCCCAGTAGGACGGGAAAGTAATTGGATGTTCAGAATTAAGCCAGATTGGCACAGATTGATAGAAAGTTAAAAAGTGCGTTTACGGTCACATGGTAAGACTATGGCTTCTTCAACTTTGCAGTTGCCGCAATTCGCAGGCGATAACTATAGCTCGTGGCTATTTAGGATTGGTATAATCCTAGAGGAAAAACAATGTAAAGAAGTAAGCGAAAATGTAGACATTGAAAAAGCCAGTGACGCCGATAAAAGAGATCTCAGAAATAGGGACGCGAGAGCCCGCAGCATTATAGTACAGAGTTTATCAGACAAGTATCTAGAATACGTAAGAGACTGTAAAACGTCATATCAAATGTTAAATAATCTCAAAAATGTATTTGAGCGTAAAAGTGCTATAAGTTTATTATATCTAAAAAAGAAACTTCTAAGTTTAAAATGTTCAGAAACAGATGAGCTAAGTGAACACTTTCGCCAATTCGATAAAATATTAAGGGAAATAGAAGAGACTGGAAGCAAAGTAACGGATCAAGATAAAGTCTGTCACCTATTATTAACGTTACCAAGCTCATACGACCCGATCATAACAGCTCTAGAGTCCACTAACATGGAATTGACACTGGACTTCACGAAAAATAAATTGTTAGATGCTGAACTTAAACTAAAGAATACACAACAGACAAGCACTAAAAATAGAGAAGAATACAGTTTCAATTTTGATATGACAACTATAAAATGTTATAAATGTTCAAAGAAAGGTCATTTCGCAAAAGATTGCTACAGTAAAGTACAAAGAGGCAGAGGAAATTATATGAGAGGAAACAGAAGTAGAGGTGCAAGACCAAGAGCAAATCTGATGCAAGAAGAAAAGTCTGAAGAAAAGAAGAAAGTTTCATTTATTGCAGATGAGGCATATTCATCACATGAGTCATGCAGTACTGAAAAAGAAAATGATATCACTTTTGTTATAGATTCAGGTGCTACACATAATATGATAAATAGTAAATATGAAAAATACATGATAGATATAATAGAAATACCAGAATTAAAAGTGATAGTAGCGAACAAACAAGTAATAAACATAAAAAAGAAAGGAACATTAGAAGTAAAAACGCAAAATGGCATAATACTAAGTATAGAAGCACTTATAGTTAAAGAATTGTCTCATAATTTATTGTCTGTAAAAAGAATAAATAAACAAGGATATAAAGTAATATTTCAAAATAACAGAGCAATAATAAGTAATAATTCTACAACACTATTCGGAAATTCATATAACACAGGATTATTTGTCATAAAGTTTTATATAAATGAACATGAAAAAGCAATGATATTGAAGAAATTAGACAAAGGTATTTTGTGGCATAAAAGATTAAATCATCTGAATCATCAAGGGTTAAAACTACTTGGATTACCAACCTCACCAAAAATATGCAATGCATGTATGGAAGGTAAATCAACCAGAGTGCCATTCAAACCAGTTATGCATTCTAAGAGTAAGAGAATAGGAGAACAGATATATGTTGATATAGGAGGCCCAATAAGTCCCAGTACTAAATTAGAAGAAAGATATTATTTACTAATTATTGATGATTACTCACATTTTACAGAAACATATTTATTAAAGAATAAAAGTCAAGCTAAATATTATATAATAGAATATATCAACAGAATGAATAATAATGGAAACCGAGTATCAAGGATAAGATCAGACCAAGGGACAGAATTTCTAAATGAAAAATTAAAAAAGTTTTATCATCAACATGGTATCAAACAGGAAACAACTTGTACATATACTCCTCAACAAAATTCAGTCTGTGAGAGAATGAATAGAACATTAATGGATAAAGTGAGAACAATGTTAACAGAAACAAACATACCAAAATATATGTGGGGTGAAGCTTTAAGATGTGCAACATACACAGTAAACAGATCTCCTACAAAAGCATTGAATTATGATGTACCAGCACATAATTTTTATGGAAGAGTTTCCTATGATAATCTTCGTGTATTTGGCTGTAAAGCATGGACTACTATATTACCAAGAGTAAATAAACTTGATAAAAGAGGGAAAACTGTAAGATTTGTGGGATATTCAGGAAATGGATACCGCTTATGGGATCCAATAACAGGTGAAATAATCATATCTCGTGATGTTCGTTTTAATGAAGAAGACTTTGTGTATGATGTTCAGGAAAATATGAGTAATAGAGAATACAATATTCTACAAGAAAATATAGAACAGAAAGAGATAGAAGATAATCAAGAAGATATAGAAACAGAGCAAATGTGTAATAAAAATGAAGATATACATCAAAGTGTGCGTACTAAAATCTTACCAAAGAAGTTCACTGATTATGAAATGTTCATGGCATATGCATTAATAGGAAGTGATGATCCAAAAACTTATAGTGAAGCAATAAAAAGTGAATCTTGGAGAGAAGCCATAAGTAAAGAAATAAATTCATTACAAGAATTAGAAGTTTGGGAAGAGAGTGACTTACCAAAAGGACACAAAGCAATTGACACTAAGTGGATCTTTAGAACTAAACAGGATGGAAGCAATAAAGCGAGACTTGTAGCTCGAGGTTTTCAGCAAGATATAGATCCAATGAATAATAACAATATATATGCACCAGTTGCAAAAATGTCTACAATAAGACTAGGTTTGTCACATGCTGTAGTACAAGATTGGGAAGTTAGACAACTAGATATTCCCTCAGCATTCTTAAATGGAAATTTAGAGTCAGTAACATACATAAATATTCCTGAAGGAGTCAAAGTAAAAGGCACAACAAAAGTTCTAAAATTAAGAAAAGCATTATATGGTTTAAGAGAGTCACCGCGATGCTGGAATGATAAATTCAATAAATTTTGTGAAAATATTAACTTAAAGAGATCAAGCTATGATGTGTGTCTATACAAAGGAATAAATATATGGCTCATATTATTTGTGGACGATATAATTTTGATGGGACAAAAAGTTACTGTAGAATATACTGTCAAGGCATTAGTAAAGGAATTTAATGCAAAGGATCTTGGTGAAATAACAAACTATTTGGGAATAGACATAACAAGAAATGAAAACACAATAAAATTATCTCAAGAAAAATTTATTATTAAAGTATTACAAAAGTTCAATATGATGGAGTGCAAACAAATTAATACACCAATGGAAACACATTTTCAAGGAAATGATTTGGAAAATGTGATTATTGAAAATGTACCATATAGAGAATTAGTTGGTTGTTTAACCTACCTCAGTATGGTTACAAGGCCAGACATATGTTATTCAACATCACTATTAAGCAGATATTTAGATAAACCAACACAAGAGTTATGGACTGCTGGAAAAAGAGTATTAAGATATCTCAGGAAAACATCAGATGCAGCACTAATCTATACAAAAGATTCTTCTAATAATATTTCAGGTTTTTCAGATAGTGATTGGGCTAGCGACAAGTGTGATCGCAAAAGTGTCAGTGGTATGGCACTGTACCATGGCAATAATCTAATATCATGGCATTCAAGGAAGCAGCAGGTGGTTGCATTATCAACTGCTGAGGCAGAATACATTGCAGCAGCAATGTGTGTTACTGAATTATTGTATGTGAAAGGATTAAATGAAGATTTTAACAGTGAAAAGTTCAGTGTTGTGATGTATTGTGACAATATGAGTGCTATAAAAATGATAAATAACTATGAGAACACTAAAAGGTCAAAACACATAGACATTAAGGTTCATTTTATCAAAGATATAGTGGTAAATAAAAAGTTATTATGTGTTAACTTTGTAGAAACAAGTGAGAACATTGCTGATTGTTTTACAAAGGCATTATGCAGCGCGAAGTTTAATTATTTTAAAGATAAGTTACTTTTTGGCTTAAAATAAAAGTTGATGCTTTGTTTAAAGTGATAGTTTGTGGTAAAACCTGGTTAGAGTTATGATTTGTATTGTGAAATTTTAAGGTTAGTAAAAATGTAAATTTTGACAGATGACTCACTTTGAAAGATGTCAATTGTGACACATGACATTTTTTTTTTTTTGACAGTTGCAAAATTGTAATGTTAAGTAATAGGGTTGCCATATATTGTGTAATAAGCAATTTTTATTTTTACACTAAAAATTGAGGGGCGGTATTAGAGTATAAATACTGTATTGTATTGTCTGTGGTAGAAATTTTTGTTTGTCTACGAAACGCTGCCTCATCTCTCTCTCTGGTCTACGCTGCATAACAGGAAATGTGTGTTAACAGGAATAAAATAAAGCAATTAATAAAATCAAGGCATTTTAATGAACATCCACCGTATCTTAATATCGTATCCGTTACTTTTTGTCGTATTACAAATAAAAATGACTTGATATATACAACTATTACTTTTACTCGTGTACTTGCAATAATAATATTAGCTTAAAGCCAGACAACAATTGGACATAGATTCTACAACTAGTCTTAACACGCCCGTAGCTAAAATAAGAATGGTCGACGAATTTGTTTTTGGCCCGAGCAAACCTCGGTACCCCGCCATTTTGTCATAATTCTAGTTAAGCCAATAGCGGCCAAAGGCGGGAAAAGGCCAGTCTTAAATTTACGAAATCTCCTTTAGTTAACACAATAGTTTGTGTTATTACAATATAAAATATTCAAAAACAGGCAGATCTTTTACGGATCTATTTAGCAGTCTTCTTTAAATAATAATTCATATTCTTAAGGATGTTTTCTTTGTAAATGATTTTTTATGGAAGTTGAACCTGATACTTTCCATCACAAGTTTTACACTTTGCACATTCATCATTTATTATCACAAAATAATTCCATATTACACTACCAAACTTCTTTGTAGTCAATCAGTCATTTTAAAAGTCAAACATAAAATCATGAACCAATACCAAACACAACCGTTATCTACGCTGCCCAGTGTCACATTAAAGTAAAAACAAAATAAAAAAAAGCCCCGCCGCGCAATGCAAGTCGAAACATGTTTCAACTCAATCCGTACCTGCGGATCTTAACACCAAATATCCGTATTCAGATCTGCGTCCGCGGATCTAGATTTTTGACGATCCGACGCACCACTATTCAACTTTTTACATCATTCTAATGAAACGAATACATTTCTAGTTTTCTCACATTAAATGTAATATTATTTATTATAGAAAGTATATCTATAAATCTACAAATATATATAGACTGAAAAATCAACACATCAACTTCAGACTCTTGTCAATATGTTCTCTAAACAAAACACAGATAACATTTCCACAAGTATGACCTGATTAAGAGTGGATGAGGGCACTCGTAATGAAATCACATCCGTGCCTAAGGTAGCCACATAAGTGATATTCAAAAATAAGAATTATTGAAAATCGGGGATTATTAGTCACATCGGTGATTTCTAAGTCGCATACGTAATTCAAAAATAGGTCTCTAGATGTCCCGGGGGAGGTAGTGAGCCTCCCCCGAGAAGGGCTCCCCTGTATCGGCGGGGGAGCGGAAGCTGGGGGTTCCCGGAAGTGGCTTGGTGTTCCCGGGGGCTCCCTACATGCCTGAGGAAGGCCATCCCTGAGGTTTTTAGTGGGTAGGCCTCCCCCTTCTGGGGAGGAGAGCCCCACATAACCGCCGGCTCGCCACAGCCGGGGTATGCAATTTAATGCATTTTCCTCAAGGGAAAAAAAAAAGGTCTCTAGATCTCACAATGTTTCCTTCTACATGAGAGGATCGAACACAATGTCGTGGAATCCGTAAAACCCAGGAATTGATATCGAGATCTTTAAATTATTATTGAATAAAAGAAACACATTTTAATAAATTATATTTATTTGTTTTTACTTCATATAGTCATGTCAGTCATTTACACGTCCAAATATATTTTTACTTTTGAGATAATAACTACCTCTTAACGTTACATCAATGTGAGAATAATATTTGAAAAGAAACAGATTTAAAATGTACACGTTGATGTCAAAATAACAGTTTTATTCTAAAATAAACATAATTTACTAACTATACTCTTGGTTTGTACAGAAATTTATAAGAATACTCCGATCACAAATATTAAAAAAAAACAAATTCCCAGGTGTAAAAAGCTCTCGCAGACATGAAAACATAAATGCAACATATTTTAATACACTTTGGAGAAAACTAATTTCTAAGTGTGATTCTTATCCGACCTACAGTAGTGTTTGTACACTCGCTTAAAACTTTGATGGTGCTTATTATTACAAAGTTCATTCATCTTAATTTTATTATAATCATAATATATAACCAACCCAAGCGGAGCCATGAAAATGTCAAAGAAACGTGAGTAAAGTATAAAAATAAAATGTTACGTCTAAATCTCTAGACTTATAAAACCTATTTATTAACGTCTACGGATAAACCTATTTATCCCTGGACTATTATAAACTATTCGATTAATAAGCAATCGACGGCGAACAGCATACGACGACTATTGCAAAGGGAAATAAACGCACGCGTCCACGTATTCACAACTGTATAGAATTCACGATTTCCTATGTTATACTTATAGTACCAGAGTTTATTAAACAAAAAAAAAAAAAGTTACGCCAAAAATATTGCGCGTTATGAGTCAACAGATGTTTCTCGAAGAACTCTTTTAAGTTGGGGGATACATATATACATTTTATGTTACATACACTATCAATTGTATTGTTTAAAATTACAACAAATTAAACAACAAGTGATAAAATAATATTTAAAAATTGACATTATCAGTAAGACACGATATTTTTTTATTTAAGAGATTGCAATGTGTTTTACAATTTTCACTGTTCCGTTTTTTTTTTACATAAAAATATTAAAATTAACCTAGCGCCATCGCTAACGGAGAATACCTTTTTCTATTGAGCAAATGTTAAATGTCGTTGAGCAATGGTCATACCTTTAAGGATAAATAAATACCAATATTAATATATTGCTCATATATTTTATGAAAATTTAATGGTAAGTCCAGTTACATTGCTACAATTGTGGCATTGCCTTCGAATCTATCACAACTTTCCTACTGGTCTTTTACTTATTTATTCAATAACTGAGACCAAAACATTTTATTAAACAAACAAAGAACTTGCATAAATAAAGGCCAGAAGAATAATTAATAAATGTTCTCAGCAAGCTTCAAGAAATGAAAATTGCCAAAAATAAAATATATATTATTCACAAATTTTAAGATAGAAGACTAAGCAAAAATTGTACTATGAAAAGAAAAGTAAAAATTTATAAATTTAAAATTATAAATTTATAAAAATTAAAAAATAAATATTAAAAAAAAGTCGTAAAAATATAATAAAATTTATAATTTTACATTTTTATTGATAAAATATAACACTAACATTTTGTAAAATATAGACTTCTTTTTTTCTATTTTATTCTTATCACCTTGGAATATACCATTCTATTGGACAATAAAACAATTTTCACTATATATAAAATTGTAGTGTCTTCTGTTTGCCTATATATATAGCTATTAACTGTTGGACAAAGAGATTCGTTATGCACCGGCGTATAATACGTATTAGAGTTTCTCTGCGAGAATTCTCGAATTGATAATTCCCGAGAAATTGTTGTCTTACTCGAAACGAGGAAAGTGGTCGAGAAATCGAGCAATTAAGTCAAACATTTTTAAAAACTAACCTATACCATCAGATAATGCTTTAATGCCCTCGTATATTTAAAAGCTTATTTCCTAAATAGTATACCCAGTGGGCTAGCTTTTGGAGCAGTTTCCTCTTTAAATTGCGATTATAATTAATCTGATTATTAATTATTTATTAGATTCTTAAGTACACTTATGTAACAAAAAAGTCTATATATATAACAATATTGAAAATTTTATTGAAAAGTTGGACTAAAATAAGTTACCTGTACCTTTATGGTATTCATTGTAATTATGAAGCTAGTCTGATTGTTTGATTTTTATACCTAATCCAAAAACGGTCGTATCAATTATACATTTTAATAGAAAAATTTGTAGTACAGACAGGGACTAAAGTAAATTATATAGTATGCTAATGTAAGGTACTAAATTATGTTGTGCATTGTTTTTAGAAGATATTTTATTTGTTTTTCCCAAAGATGAAGACTATTTAGTCCTAAAATTGTGTGTAGAAATAATGACAAAGGATCTCGCTAGATTATATTTCGTTTAATAAAATTTTATATACTTACTTAAGTTAAAATCAATTGAAACTAATAATAAATGTTGTTGATTGATAAATGTTGTTGAATATTGCATAAAAAGCGCAGTTTTATGTTTAAAACACACATATTTTTAAAAATTTTCATACATCTCGACAACCCGAGAATTCTCGAGAAATGGTGGTCGAGAATTCTCGTGCTCCGAGAAATAAAAAAGCTCGAGAATTGAGAAACCCTAAATACGTATACGTACGTTTATCAAGAAAGAGACAGCGTGCAATTTTTACTACCAATGTAATAAGAATAAGGTTTTGTAATACTTGGCAAAGAAGCAACAAAATCGTGAATTTGATCGAGGAATTTACACGTGTCTCGTTTGATACGCCACAATAGAAAGAGACCGATGTATATTCCTCCGTTCGACAGTTTGCCGACAGTTGTGAATACGGGCAGCAATCAATTACGATCCTAAGTGATATAAAATGAATATGTTTAAAATTATATACTAAACATAATAATAAAAAAATCCAATACCCACCAATGTGTAAATAATTTTGATAAGAAATTCACAATTCGTGACTTACTACTAACATCTAACAACACATTTGATTTTGTCGATTTAGGTTCACAAGGAAAATCAATCCTTAATGCTAAACTGTTAAGGTTTAGTTTTATCTGACACAACAGTATCGAAGCAATTTCAGAGACGTTAACATACATACACATAAGGTCAGAAATGATTTTATCAAACTATATTTAAGGCTCAGCACAGACAATCGGAATTACTGTATAATTTTAAAGAAGTATGAAACTGTAACAAAAAAATTACTTGTTTATAAAAATACGGTCAAATGTTGTTCAAATCTCGATTTTTTTTTATTGCTATGGCAACACAATTCGAATTTTGAATTATTCCAACTGTCTGTGGCCAGCTTATTCTAGTTACCCTAAGATCTTTGAATGATCATGTCTCAGTTACTAACATTACTATAATAATTAATAGACATATCATTAAAAAACATATAAACTTACACATAATATATGTTCTCGTGAACAATTTACTCACTAAATCTATTTAGATTAAATTAACTTTTTATCATTTCAATCGAAATCAGAGAAGGAAACGTACGCGTATCGTTCGATCGTATTTTTACGATTCGTTTCATGTTTACGTTTAACGTTTCGTGATCTTTTTGAAAGGGACTTAAATCAAGACTCGGAGAATCTGCGGTGAGACCAAATTACTAAATCTATTTAGCTACATATCGTTTCAATGTAATTTGCGTTAAAAATTAAATGCTGTTTTAAGATCTCTATTATATATATGACAATAGAGCTAAAAAATGTTAAGATCGCTACCGGTGAAATTGATAATATTAAATATTAGAATTTAAAATGTAAAATGTTTCGTTTGGAGATTTTTCCGAATATATGTAAGAATCAAAAACCTAACTTTACAAAACTGGCACACAGAAACCAGAAGAAATAGGGGTAGTGTTCTGAAATTAAGTAGGGATGTTTTTGTTAATTCTAATTGAAATAATTTTGATCACTTAGTTGGCAAATAATTTACTTTTTTAAATAAATAATTCGTAAATCTTTTTGTTTATTTAATATAAGAAATATAAAACAAATTCTGTTATTTGTTCGCATATTATTAACGAAAATGTCACTGTATGTTTAAAATTTAAAATTGCAAATACACAATTACTTCAAAAAGCATATATAAAAACAAAAAAAAACAATGTATGCTACCCTCTTTCTTCATAATCATTTATGTAATTGGTAAAATTGTAATTAAAAGATTGGTGTTAATTTAAAACAAATACCCAAACATGGAATAAAGTAACAAATTAAAAAAATCAACGCAATATTAGATAACTTTTTATATACCTATTTATAAGGTATTTTAGTAATATTAAATATTATTCGATGATTTCAAAAAAATCGACCGAATATAATCGAGATTTACTTAAATACACCAAAAAAATTTATCGATATTTCTAAATATATAATCTGTTGCCATTTAAAAAATGGTTTACCAATGATATTGGTAAGGTTAAGGTAAGGTGATAACTAGTACTTAAAAATAACACGACTATATTGTTATTTGACGTATTCGTAGAATTGATTCTTCATCAATCTCCCATTATTTTTATTAGTCGTCTTGAATTGTTTAATAAATTTCCATGTTTTGCCATCTCTTATTTCTGTCGTTTATTTACGTACGTGAATTTTATTTTATCACTTATTTTAATAAGTGTTTCGCTTTTGTATAAAACAAATATAGTTTTAAGTACTACTAGCACTATAGTATAAATACTTTTATTATAATTATTTAATTACATCTTTAAATTGTCGGTCGGTAAATAATTCGACCATTGTCTCTGGTATGACGCCAGAATGAATATTCCTAAATGCAGCTATAGAGTCTAGATTCCTTTCACAGATGTTGAATATTGGAAATCTTTTAACAAAAACAAGCAATCGGGTAATTTAATAATAAAGATAGAGAAAGAAGCAGCGTCTTATGCCAACGGTGTGTATATTAAATCCAGAACACCAAGAAGGAATTTCAATTAAGGAATTTGTTTAAATACACTCTGGATCCAGAAAATAAGACGCTTTATTCCTGAAAGGTATACTTTGTACACATGCTGTAAAGTAAGGGTTGTTTTTATGTAGGTAAGAGTGAATTCGTGGTTTATTATTATGTGTAAAGAATAAATCAGTCCTGCTATAACTGCGAAAAGAAACTGTCGAATTTCTATAAAAATAGTAATAATGAAGAATTAGACGACAATTTCACAGGTAAAGGAGTATTATTGGCCGTTGCGCGTTGCCGTTCGCCGAGGAGTGGCGGGGTGGGGTGAGGTGAGGTGAGGTGAGGTGAGGTGAGGAGAGGAGAGGAGTGGTGAGGTGGAGGGGGGTACCTGAGGTATCAGAAGCGGGCGCGGATGTAGACGGCGGCCACGTCGTGG